>CM038233.1:63683098-64385685 GCA_021442155.1 Cymbidium sinense
TTGCACCAGAAAGATAGAGAGGATAGCATTATTAGCAATGCAACACTAATGTTGTAGTGTTTGAACGGATAAAAGTGTAGCAAGATAGAGAGCCGCTTAGGAGCTAGTTTTGCGCCACAACACTATGAATTGGGGAATCCATCTTAAAAGTAGTTTTTTTTAGAACTTTTCTCTACACTTTTGTGACCGTAAGTGGATAGTGAGTGCCCTAAAGTGACTAAACTGTGAAGAGCTTGAGTGAAGTAAAATTTGTACAATTCTCCCAACTTTCTTTATAATGAATTTCTTTATGTGACATGGCTCCATAGTTTTTTCTCGTTCTTTAGTTTTTTACATGTTAAATATTATGTATTTTATATATTTTTTAATTTATTTTCTTTTGTACAAACTTTACTTTGGATTGCCCGAATTGGTTTCTCTAATTTATAACCCAACAAATTCAAATAGTTTTTAGAACTTGGGCATGAAAAATGGCCTTTTTCTTCTCCAAGAACGTTATAATAATGGTCTCTACTCAGTTTGTTCATGCCTACATCATCAATATTTTTCTCAAAGGACTTTATAATAATGGTTTAAAAATAATGCTAATATATGGTGTTGATGTCATTTTTGTGTGAGGCTAACACTCATCTTCTTCTTAGTATTTAGGATTTCAATCCTAGTCTAAGTGCTTCTCATTTAGACACTTAGGACACTCCCTTAAAAACTAAGTGAACATCAAATACAAAACTAAAATGAATAGAACTCAAAATCAAGTGAAATAAAATTCAAAATTAAAATCTAAAGCTAATTAAAACTAAAACCCCAGGGTTAAACCTAAACTAAGATGGTGGGACCCATTAATACTTAACTCATCCTAAATTGGTTAAGTGAATTCAAACACCTCTAATTCAATGAAATTGATCAGAAATCAAAATGAAATTCTTTTGAAGTAAAATATTGTTGACCTCACTTTTGGAGCGATGATTCAATCTCCTCTTCTTAGATTTAGGAGTATTCTAGATACTAAGACTTTCTTAGTTATAAGATACTTCTAGCAATTATGTGAACACTTAGCCTAAGCCTAGAGACTTTGAAGGGTTTATCATAGGATTAGGCTATGCCTTAGGACTTAGGGAGATTTACCTACTCTATAGCCTAAACCCAATCTATGCCTACCTCTTTGGCCTAAACCAAATCTCAAATTCAATTCACCCAAACTCAGATACCAAAATCAAAATAAACTTAACCAAACCAAATGTCAAATCAAATACAACCTATCCTAAGCCCATAATTTAATCCTATGGGCTTAGCCAATTCTTAATCAAACCAAATTCAATTGATTTTCTCAAACTCAATTCAACTGTCCAATCAACCCATACCCAATATAAAATCAAATTCAAAACAACTAAAACCAAATATCAAATCAACTCAACCCTTCCTAAGCCCATAATTTGCCCTATGGACTTAGCCAAAACTCCATTCAAATCAAATCAATGATTTTCTCATAAATCAATTATTTCTTCAATCATCTTCCCAAATACAAATGAAGCCTGCATTCACATGTCCTAAATCAAAATCCAAAACCAAATTCAAACATATCCTAAGCCATATAATTCAATCCCATAGACTTAGCCAAAATTCCATTCAAACCAAATCAAATCTAATTGATTTTCTAATGAATCAATTATTTTTTTAATCATCATCTAAAATATAAATGAAATTTTAATCATCAAGCCAAAATCAATTCAATCAAATCAAACTTAACCTAACCCATTTGACTTGAAATATCCAAATGAACCCAAATCAATTGTAATCATGCCTAAATCCATATATAAATCCAACTTAACCGAAATAAACCCATAATCAAGCCAATTGATCCACTTAGGCTCACTTGACCCAAAGTGACCTAAAAGGACTCATTTGAGGCAAACTTTAATCTAACCCAAATTGGATTGAACC
Organism: Cymbidium sinense; assembly: GCA_021442155.1. Lineage (NCBI taxonomy): Eukaryota > Viridiplantae > Streptophyta > Magnoliopsida > Asparagales > Orchidaceae > Cymbidium > Cymbidium sinense. The sequence continues at coordinate 63,685,040 of CM038233.1, forward strand.
ATCTTAACCAAAACCTCCTATGATGATTTTTGATCACCCTAGGTTGATCAATTGTCATCAATTGGGTCAAACCAAGTCAACTTGGTCATTTGACCAAGTCAACACTCTTAGCCTACATGAACCAAACTAGCCAAATTAATTGAAATCATTGATTCATACCAACCTATGATCAATGATTAAACATGACTTGACCATCAATTGAGCCAAACCTAACCCAATTGGCCCTTTGAAATTTGACCTAAAAGAACAAATTGGGTCAAATCATGATCTAACCCAAATGGATTGAACTAATGGCTCAACTTCATTCCAAATTGATTGTTGAACTTGACCAAATCCATAATTAAATCCAATTTGGCCAATTGAACCCAATTGACCCATTTAGCCTAAATTGATCTAAAGGGTCAAATTGGCCTAAATCCAAATTAAATCTAAATTAATTCAAACCAAAGCCTACAATCTTCTTCAATTAACTAATTGAACATGATTCAACCCATAATCCAAGCCAATTTGGCCAATTTGGTCAAAACGACCCATTTGACTTGCATGAAATCAAATGAGTCATTCAACCCAAATTGACTCAAAAAGATTGAACCAACACATCCCAAATACTAATTTGAACATGACTCAAGTTCAATTTGACCCAATTTGGACAATTGGTCTACCAAATATAACTTAGCCTAATTTGACCTATAAGGGTCAAATTGAGCCAAACCCACTTAAACCAAGCCAATATCTAATGAGATCTGACCCAACCCATCATAAACTCACCTTGAGCAAGCCCCAAATAAATTGGCCCCAATCCAAAGCCTTACCCATAGGATTTTCCTCCCACATGGGATCAAACCCAAAAAATGGCAAGTTCACTCTTCCTCCTGACCACCTTACCCAAATGGGGACTGAACCAAGCCAACCCAAGTCTATATATGGACCAAGGGTTGAGTTACCTCCCACACCTAGCCAAAACCATTGGACCCAAAGAGGGTCCACCTTGAGCCACCAACCAATCGAGCAATGTAGAGTTGACATCGACCTGACTCAACGATGGATACCAAAATGGGATGAATCTTGTCCATCCAATCTTCACATCCCCTGCACACACAATTTTGTGCCACCATCACTTGAACCTCGAGAGCTTGAGAGAGTGAATTCACTCTGAGCATTCTCCAAGCCTCCCATTCCTAAAACCATCAACCCAAATGAGCCTTCCACTTGATCCAACCTACCAATACTAACCAAACTCAAATTAATCACCCACACTCTCCCCACTCAAAGCAAGAAGAATAGCGAGCTGTCAGAGGAATAATTTTATCAACATCCACTTGCATTTAGGTTCATGGACCTTCAAGCAACGAAGGAATCCTCATGCATGTTGAGGCTGTCTTCACTAATCCAAGCTTTCAGAGAAACACCGCACACACACAATTTTGTGCCAAATTCATCACTTGAAACTCAGAGAGCTTGAGAGAGTGTATTCAAAATTCTCGAGCATTCTCCAAGCCTCCCATTCTTAAAACCATCAACCAAATAGGCAACCTTCCACTTGATCCAACTCCACCAATACTCAACCAAACTCAAATTAATTTCACCCGCACTCTCCCCCACTCCGTCAAGAAAGAAAAATAGCCTCTCGAGCTCCCCGATCAATGGAGGAATAATTTCTATCAACATCCACTTGCATTTCATCGGTTCGTGGACCTTCAAGTGAACAGTAAGGAATCCTCATGCATGCTGATCAGCAGGCTTTGTCCTCACTAGAAGAAGCTTTCTCAATTGATTGCATTGCTGGACTTGAGCTCTAACGAGGTAATTCCATGAAACTGAGCTTTTTGTGAAAATTTTTTTGGCCTTTTTGAAGAAAATTAATATGTCACACAAATCCGACTAGTAGATCCCTTTGGATCTACCTCGTGATGGTGTGGGTTGAATCCCAAATCGATCCGAGCTCCAGTGAGCTTGAATTGAGCGATGGAAGGCAGATGGTGTCCGTCTCTCATCGCTTGGGAGACAATGATCACGCACCGTCCGTTCGGCTTGATCGAAATAGACGATCATAATTAATCCATTAGATTTATTCATTTTTATCCCTTAAGGAACTGCGGTTTGATCCTGATCATTCGATCTTGGATCGGATGGCGGATAAAAAGCACGTCCGTCGCTAGCCACATAAGCATTGAGTCAGACGTCGTTAAGTGACCAATCCCATGACGCCACATGGAAAGTGCACCACGTCAGCGATTCACATGGCACTGATGGGATTAGGCTTAAATTTAGCTTAATTACTTGATTTAATGGATAAAACTTCAAACAAATTTTAACAAATTGTAGAAAAATTTAAAAATTATAAATAAATTCTCCTTTTAAAGAGAAAATAGAGGAGATATATTTAAAATTAATTTAAATTAATTTTGGACAGTAATTAAGACTTAATTAGAATTTATTTGCAAACTTAATTAGCTTAATTATCCTTTAATTACTTGAGTAATTAATCTCAAACTTTGTGTGTTAGTTTAATGGGATAACCTCTGCCTCCCATAATTTTCTTGGCATTTATTGTTTGGTCAATTAGGGTAATTGACTATTTAAGCCTGAATCACTCTTTTAATTAGTTTACTTAATAAATTAACCTCCCAAATAGTAAAAAATAATTAATTAAGAACACTAATATGTGTTTAACAGTGAATGGGGGGAATGAGATCTCCCCTCTTTTCATAAGACCATTTCTCTTTAAAGGAAAATAATTAAAAAACATTAATTAGTTAATTAAAGTGGTTAATTAATCAAATTAAAATCATAATCACATTTGATAGTTAACAATAAAATTAAAGGTTCCACTTTATGTTTTAAGACCCTTAAGAAAAATTATAATTAACCCATAAGGGTGGGGAAATCATTAAAGTACATAATTAGGTTCTTTGATTTAATTAACTCTTAATCATGAGCCATTTGCTTTAGGTCCTTGTAGGAGCATTGCAATTTTATTTCCTCACATGTTCATATTATTTAGAGCTCATAATTAAGTGGTTAATCAAATTAAAGAAGCATATGTAAGGGTAATTAATTGATTTAATTAAAGATCCAACTTAATTAACTCATAAAATCCACTTAATTACCTTTTCTTAAACCAAATCAAACTACTAATGTGGGAATGGGATCAAAACAACAAGTAATTATTCTCCTTTTTAAGCTTGATCAAAATCTTAAATCATAAATCAATAATGAACTTTGGTTTTCTTTAAATGGCTTTATTTAATATGATTGTCCTTAAGGCTTAATGTAATTGAATGAAATCATGTGGTTATGTTTATTTATTTATTTTCAAGCACATTAAATTTTATATGCCATTTGAATTCATGTACTCATGCTTTCAAAATTTAAATAAATCAAATGAATTTCCTCTATGCAAGCTTGCATGTGTTGGCTTAATTAAGTATATGTGTAGCTATTATCAGTACTAAATCCAAAACTATTTTCAATGTTTATAAATTGATAACAATATTTGGAATGTTAGTATTTATGAACACATATAGGATCTGCATGTGTTTATAACTTAAGTGTACAAAGTGAAGCTCTCTATTTTGAATTCATATATATATATATCTACATAGGTTTGAATGACAGTATATATTCGGACATCCCAAGAATAGGCTTTAAGTAGCCCCATGGAGGTTATTTGATTACCTCACTTCCCTTGTTAATAAAGGCACATACCAATTTTATTTTATTCCTATGTATTTTGATATTAGAATTTAGATAGAGCTTTAATTCATAAACATAAATAATTTAATCAAATAAAATACAATCTTGCATGATTCTCTTTCTTCTAATCATCTATACATCAATATGTATTTAAGAAAGTAAGTATATAGTCTAGACATCCCGAGAACATGAAGCTTTAAGTAGCCCCATGGAGGTCATTTGATCACCTCACTTCCCTAGTTAATGTATTTGCTTATGCCTTTTATACATGTATGTGTGCACTTAATTAAAGATTGAGAATCTTCTTTTATACTAAAAATGCATGCATCCACAATTATTTAAGTCATTGAATTGGTTAATCATGTGATTTGGAGCTTTCTTTCCTATGTTCATATACGTAAATCTACATGTGTTTGAATGCAAATGAGTATATAATCTGGATATCTCGGGAATATGAGGCTTTAAGTAGCCCCAAGGAGGTCATTTGATTACCTCGCTTCCCTGGTTTAACAATGGCACGTGCACGTTTAATTTCATCCTTATGTATTTTTGTATAAGAATTTGGATAGAGCTTTAAATTAATATGATGAAATAATTCAATCAAATGAAAAATATAAACTTTAAATGTACATATTCACATCCATTTAAGTGTGCTAAGATATATTATATATATAGGTATACTTAGGATTTCATCATATGCATGTTACATGTGATGGAATGGAGTATATATATATATATATATATATATCATATGATAGTAATTCAATCAAATTAATCTTAAGATGCCTTTCATATTGAATGAAATCTTTTAAAGTGAACCTAAACATAGAATTAATTTAAAATAATAAGCCATTCACTAATGAGAATAAATTAAATTAACATACTTTAGAAAGTGGCTTAGTGTAGGGATGAAAGAGAACAATTCTTTCCTCTCTTTATAACACTTAGTTGTTAAGTGTAATATGAAGCAAAGGAAAACACTAAATAAAATTCTCAAATCAATTAAACCACTTAAAATGAAATCAACCTCTTATGACTAAACATCATTTCATTTAAGAAATCATAACCTTAATAGTTAGGACTTACCACACAAGCCTTAACACACACATTAGAATTAAGCCACCACTTTTAGTCCCATATGTTGTTTGGTGATGTATGTTTTATTTTGTGATGTATTATTTTAGACCGATATTAGGTGTGTATGCTTCAGACTGATGGTAGGTCATTATTAGCCTAATCATATTTTCTCGTAGGGATTGTGCTAAGGCCATTTGAAAAATAATTATAAATGCTCTCTTTGTAGGTTGCTTAAGGCCCTAATCATAATCCAAGTTAAGATAGGTGGGGCTTGCGCACGAAGGTGCTAAGTCCAAATTATAAATATAACTGATTGTTAATGACACTTATTTTGTATAGTTAGATTTACTTTTCTATTTTTAATGTAATTTTATATTAAGAATTAGGATTAGTGATATGGTGGTTTAGGATGAGCATTGGCCAGAAGGCTTAGCCCTGTGATGCCATGTGATTCCTTGAAGCTTACTAAATAAAACAAATAAAAAAAGGAAGAAAAGGAGGACATGAAGAAATGAAAAAAAAGACCATATAGCATGTATTATTTTGTAATCCGGGTTGTATAAAGGTAGAGCTCATGAGCTACACATCTTTTCTTTTAGATTGTATGTAATTTAATTTGCATCAACTTTTCTTTTTTTACGCAATTTATGCATATTTGAATGATGTTGTGTTTAGATTGCACATTAGAATAGCATACTTTTTATAGTTTTTTTCCGTTTGATGCTTTAATGTGTGGCCTGGATGTGTTAGGCTCTTAGGTTAAGATTAATTTTTCTACCCATATTAATCACTCATAATTAAATTTTAAAATAACTCACAACTTCCTCATAAATCCTAGGTTGTAATCAAGATAACTAAAAGATTTAGCAGCCCCTTAGATGTATGTTGTATGTATCACATCATACATATAATATTCCATCTTCTTTGAATATGGGGAATCTCCATCCTTGCATGATAGGAGAATGTTTGACCTGTGAGGGCATCCCTTGTGGTGGAGAACACCCTCTTCTCACTTATTTAGCCAATAACCTTATTTCATCATACATTTAGGCATAAAAATCCCAAGCCTTTGTCCAAAATGAAGTGTCAAAATCAAATAAAATTTGAAAAGATTTGCATTTGTAGATTAAGTCATTACTCATACCACTCATGATCTAGTCTCTCAAGGAGTGGGTTTAAGGACTTTAGTTTCTTTCTAAATAAACAACAGTCTAACTAATCTTGCAAAATCATATGACCAAACTACATAATTTTAAAGCATGAGGAGTTAGATGGTGGCCACTCCAGGCAGTTATAAATCTAACAGTCAGGTAGTTTACCTCTCTTGTGGAGGTAAATGATATACCCATCTTCACTTAGACTTAGGTCGTGCTTTAACTCTTTCTAAAGCTCCCTAGATTTAGAATCTGAGGTAGTTGTTTCCTTTGGGCTACAAGCATAAATCCTCACCTCTTAGGCATTTCTACAATCTTGTGTTGTTGGATTATAAGCCCTAGCAATCTAATGAAAATTTCACTCAAATAAAATAAATATCTTTAATTTCAAACATATAAAGCCCAACCATAGGATAGACTAGAATGCTCAGTAAATTTTCTAGTATGAGGAGCATTTCCTACTCACCTCCTTTGACTTTGATAATAAGTTTTCTCCTTGAGCTTTCCCACTTTAATTTCCAAATACAACCAATCCTTTGATAGTCTAGCCTTGAAATCTTTGGAGACTTTAATTTCTACTTTAATCGAGAGTATTGTTAACAAATTGACCTTTCTTGGGATGTAACTAACTAAGGGGGCTTTCCTCCATAGGGAACTTAATGAACTCAACTTAATATAAACCCTACTTTACTTTTCCATATAAAGTTGGGGAAAAATCTCTAGTATATTCAAAGACCCATCATGTCTTAGGAGTCCTTATTAGGTGATTAGGTCCATTCTAGGATGATGACTTCTATCTTTCAAGATAGTACATCATTCCCTAATATTGTACCTAATTACTTCAATAAGTACCTCCAAAGATATGTGTGGTGTCCCCACATCTTAAAAATAAACACCACAACCCCTAAGCATAATCCAAGTTAGGATAGGTGGGCTTAGTTACCCATGTGCAGGGTGCTAGGTCCAAATTATATATATGACTACTTAGGATTGTATGTGTGTTTTGCTAACCTTTATTTTACAAGTGTAGTTAGATTTATTTTTCCTAAATAAATGTAATATTTTAATAGGGATTAGGATTAGTGTTATGAGGGATTAGGATGAGTAGTGGCCAGAAGGCTTTGTCCTAGGGTGTCCTATGATGCCCTTGAAGCAAGCACATCCAAATCAAAGAATAAGCAAACTAAAATCAAGAGAAAAAGGAGGAAGATGGAAGAGTGAAAATGAAGACCCCAATAGCATGTTTTCATTGTAAATTGTAATTATTCTTTCATATTCTAGGTTGTATATGGGTAGAGCCTGATTATCCATCTTTCCTTTTCAAGTTGTATGGCAGTACCCAACCATACTGGCCTCTTATTCTTTTGTTGTAGTTAGAAAATTGATTGATGATTTATTTAGATTGTGCATTTGAAATTGCATCTTTTTCATAATTTTTTTATGATTAATGTTTTAATTTGTGGCTGTATGTTAATCTATTATGATAAAAATAATTTTTCTACCCTAATTAACAACTCACAATTAAAGTTTAAATAACTCATAACCTCACTATAAAGCTTAGGCAATAATCAAGATAATTAAAAGATTTAGCAACCCCTTAGTTGTATGGTTGTATTTCTCTCATCATGCATGCATATTCCTTCTTCATTGAATGTGGGGGATCTCCATCCTTGCACGATAGGGGAATGTTTGATCTGTGAGGGCATCCCTTGTGGTGGAGAACACCCACTTCTTGCTGATTTAGCCAACAATCTATTTCATCATGCATTTAGGCATACAAAAATCTCAAAGCCATTGTCTAAATGAATATGTCAAAAAATTGGAAAGATTTTGTATTTGTAGATTAAGTCATATGCTCATACCACTCATGCTCTAGCCTCTTAAGGAGTGGGTTTAGGGCTTTAGTCTCTTTCCAATTTAATAACTATCATAGCTATCTTGCAATTCATAAGACCATACTATATGATTTTAAAATCGTAGGAGTTAGCTGGTAGCCACTCTAGGAGGTTATAAGTCCAAAAGTCGAGTTTACCCTCTCTTATGGAGGTAAACCCTTATGTCCACCTATCGCTTAGATTTAGGTCATGCTTTAGCTCATGCTAAAGCTTCTTAGGTTTAATATCTGAGGTAGCTATTTTCTTTAGGCTACAAGCTTAAATCCTCTCTTCATAGGCATCTCCACAGCCTTGTGTTGATGGATTATAAGCTCTAGCAATCTAATAAAATTCAATTCAAATAAATAAATATCTTCATTTTTAAATATATAAAGCCCAACTATAAAATAGATTGGAATGCTCACTAGGCTTCCTAGTGTCATGAGCATTTCCTACTTTCTCCTTTTGGATTCTGAAAATAAGTTTTCTCCTTGAACTTTCCCAATTGATTTTCTAAACATAAAAAAGCCTTTAATAGTATAAATCTTAAAATCTTTGGAGATGATAATTGTCTACTTTAATCGAGAGAATTCTTTGGGAATTTCAGTCCCTAAGATTTAATTAACTAAGGAGGCTTACCACCATGGGAAACTTTAGAACCCAGTTTAATATAAACCCTGCTTTATTCATCTATATAAAGTAGGGGAAAAATCTCTAGTATATTCGAAGACCCATCATGCCTCAGGAGTCCTTAATATGTGATTAGGTCCATTGAAGGGTGATGTCTCTATCTTTCAAGGTAGTACATCATACCTCAATGATGTACCTGATAACTTTAATAAGTACCCCCTATGATCTACATGGTGTACATATCCAAAAATAAACTCCACAAATATAAATCTAACGGACTCCTAATTAGATTATTTAGGTTGCTTAATCTAATTAACTCATTTGGGCCCATTTAATGAAAATTCAAACTAAATGAAGTTAAATTAAAATCAAATAAATTGAATTAATCTAAAAGCTTATAATTATTATTCAAGCTTGATTAAATAAAATTTTCAAATGATTTTCATAGATTGCAATTTCTTTGACAAGATTTACTTAGAAGGCATTTCATTTTCATTGGACATCAGAGTATGAGGTCAGTTGCAGGAAGCTAAAGGATTTGTTGGTATCAGCACATATTCTAACAATTTCATATAGTATTGAGAGATCTCAAGTATACACTAATACTCTTTTAAAAAAATTTGGTTATGTGCTGCAATAGAATTAAAGAGTTATTATTAATGCATTAAAATAGTTGAACCCATACAAAAAAAAATATTTTACTTATGATTTAAAATTGACAGCTATTATATTTGCATTAAAAATTTGAACACATTATTTGTATGGAATAAGATATGAAATTTATATAAATTATCATAGCTTAAAGTACATCTTCATCCAGAAGGAATCTATGGTGTATATTTTTGAGATGTGGGACACCATGCAAATCTTAGGAGGTACTTATTAAAGTGATCAAGTACAACATTAAGAAATGGTGCACTATCTAAAAAGAAAGAAATCACCACCTTATAATGGACCTAATCACCAAATAAGGACTTCTAAGGCATGATGGGTCTTCGAATGTACAAGAGATTATTCCCCTACTTTACATGGATAAATAAAGCAGCATTTATTTTAAGGAGGGTTTGTTAAGTTCTCTCTGGAAGCAAGCTCCCATAGTTAATTACATTCTAGACAATAGAATTCCCTAAGAATACTCTCAATTAAAGTAGAAATTAAAGTCTATAAAGATTTTAAGGCTAGACTATCAAAGGATTTGGTCATATTTGAAAATTCAAGTGAGAAAACTCAAGGAGAAGACTTCTTATCGAAGCCAAAGAGAAAGAGTAGGAAATGCTCATGATACTAGGAAACCTAGTGAGCATTCAAACCTATCCTATAATTGGGCTTTATATGTTTGAAGTTGAAGAGATTTATTTATTTGAGTTGAAATTTTATTAGAAAGCTAGAAATTATAATTCAATAACACAACATTGTGGAAATGCTTAAGAGGTGAGGATTTATGCTTGTAACCGAAGAAAAAAGCCACCTCATATCCTAAATCTAGAGAACTTTGGCATAAGCTAAAGCACAACCTAAATCTTAGCGAAGATGGGTATAAGGTTTACCTCCACAAGAGAGGATAAACCACCTGACTGTTGGACTTATATTAAAATCATGTAGGTAACTCATATGATTTTTTAAGATAATTAGGTTATTATTATTTAGAAAGAGACTAAAGTCCTTAAACCAACTTTCTAAAGAGACTAGAGCATGAGTGGTATGAGTAATGATTTAGTCTAATGCAAATATTTTCAATTTTTATTTGAAATTTTGACTCTTCATTTTGACAAAGGCTATAGGATTTCTTATGCCTAAATGCATGATGAAAATAGATTATGGGCTAAATGAGTAGGAAAGAGGTGTTTTCCACCACAGATGAGGCCCTCAAAGGTCAAGCCTTCCCTTATTATGCAAGGATGGAAATCCTCTCTTAATAAGAGTAAAATAATATGATATGTACAGAGACATTCAACATTTATAGGGTTACTAAATCTTTTAATTATCTTATTTATGTCCCAGGCTTTATGTGAGGTTATGAATTATAGAAAATTTTAGTTATGAGTGATTAATTGGGTAGAAAATTTATTTTTTCCTAAGAGCCTAATCGTATCCAGGCCACACATTCAAACATGAAATATTGAAAAAACTAAGAAAAGCATATCATTTCTACAAACTAAACACAACTTCAAACAGTTTTATAACACTTGCGTAAATGAATAAAAGGCAGGGTTAGATCGTCACAACCTAAAAGAAAAATGGGTAGAGCTCTACCCTTATACAACCCAAGACTTAAAAGAATAATTATAATTTGCAGATGAATGTTAAGGGGGTCTTCAAATCTTCATGTCTTCATCTCATCTTCATTTTCTCCGTGTCTATGCTCCTTTGATGTGGTAGGCTTAAAGCATCACTTGTCACCTCAAGACTAAGCCTTTTGGTCAATGTTCATCCTAATCCCCCATAGCACTAATCCTAATTCCTAATGTAAAATTACATTAACAATTGGAAAGTAAATCTAACTACACTTACAAAATAAGTGTTAGCCAAGTACACATACAATCCTAAGCAATTATATTTATAATTTGGACTTAGCAACCTACACATGGGTAACCAAGCCCACCTATTCTAGCCTTGATTATGCTTAATGGATTAAGCAACCTGCAAAAGAGAGCATTTATATTTATTTTAAAGCGCCCCTTAAGCAATCTCTTGCAAAAAAAATATGATTAGGCTAATAACGGCCTACCATTCAGTCTACGAAGCATACGCCCTAACATCCTGTCTAAAATAATACATCACGAAAAAAAAAACATACATCAAACCATGCACCATCCTAACATAAATCTAGAAGTGGTGACACTAATTCTAATGTGTGTGTATTAAGGCTTGTATAACATGTCTTAACTAGGCATTAGTGTTGTAATTTTTTAAGTGTGAAGGATTCAATTTAGCATGAAAGGTTGATTTTGCTTTAAGTGGTCTAATTGATTTGAGAATTTTAATTTGTGTTTTATTTTGTTTCATATGGCCTACACATAGCAACTAAGTTTTGTAAAGAGAAGAAAAGAGGTTGCCCTCTTTCATCCCTACCCTAAGCCACTTTCTAAAATATGTTAATTTAATTTGATTCTCTTTAGTGAATGGCTTATTACATATTTTACTTAATCCTAAGTTTGGGTTCAATTTAAATAATTTCATTTAATATGAAAGGCTTCTTGGGATTAACTCAATTTAATTACTATCATATGACATATATTAAGTTATTCTTTCCATCATATGTAGTAAGCATATGATTTAATTCTAAGTGTAACTATACATGCAACATATTTCTTTTAGAACACTTTAAATGAAAGATGCATATGTGTATTTTGTAGAAAATGATATTTTCATTCATTAGCTACATACACATTCAAGTGTATATAATTTTTAAGCAAGTACTTCATCATTGTTAACCAAGGGAGTGAGGTAAAGACCTCCTTAGGGTTACTTAAAGCCTCGTATCCATGAATATCCAGACTAGATATACCCACTATTCTTGAATACAAATGAATGTATAAATGACTACAAGAGTTAAAAATCATGCAAAAGTTCTATTTCTTTCAATTGAATTATTTATACATGTGAGCTAAAGTTCTATCTAAATTCTAACATAGAAATACATAGAAATAAATACAAACAAATGTTGTGTCCTTTTTGAATGAACTATACATTTGTTAACATTCCAACTTTATGTAAATCCATGTAGAAGAAATAAAGAGAACTCCATGTCACATGATCTAAGCTATAGACACATGGAAGCTTATAGATATATACAATTATTATCAATCCAAATATTATTGTTGACTTATAAACTTTTTGAAAATAACTTTGATTTAAAAGTAATAATAGCCACACATATTCTTATTTTAAATGAGCACATGCAAGTTTGACATAAAGGAAATCATTTCATTTAATTTATTTTTAAAATAGATGAATGCATGATTACAACTGATATACAACATTTAATATAATCGGAAAGAAATAAGCAACATAAAACATATGACTTCATTCAACCAAATTAATTCTTAAGGACAATCATATCCAATACAATCATTTAAAATAAACCAAATTTTTTTTTGTTATTATGGTAGTTTTTGATGTTTGATTTGATTTAAAGAAGAGAGTATATTCAATCATTTGGAGTTGGATTTGAATTAGAATTTGATTGTTTGATTGAAGGATTGAATTGATATTTGAGAAAATCAATTGAGTTGGTGAGAATTTAAATTTTCCTAAGGTTAAGCCCATAAGATAAAATCATAGGGCTTAGGAAGGATTTTGAATTGGGATTTGATTGTAGATTTCAATCATTCGATTTGGAATTTGGATTTGGATTTAAAATTTGTATTTAAGTTAAGGTTAGGTTTGAGATTTCGATTTTGATTGGATTTAAGAAGGTGCACATAGATTGGGATTAGGCTATAGGATAGGTGATTATCTTAAGTCCTAAGGCATAGCCTAATCCTATGATTACCCTTCTAAGTCTCTAAGCTTAGGCTAAGCATTCACCTAATCACTAGAAGTGTCTTATGGCTAAGGAGCTCTTAGTGTCTAGAAGAGTCTTAAGTCTAAGTAGAGGAGGTTGAGAGCTCACTCCAAAAGTGAGGTCAACAAAAGGAACCCCAATAGGTGTGGTGTAATTGACAAGGCACACCGCATGTATTGGCATTGATGGAAATGATCAACAACATCCAGAATATTGCAAACACTAATGGAAATGATTTATACCTAGACCAAAGTGGTAGATAGATTCACAATCTTAGTGCAATGCAGCTCTCTTTATTCCAGGGGCATAAGAAGGCCAGAAGGAATTCGTTGGGGATCGGGTACATGAACCTTCCACTAGGGAAGTAGGTTCAAGGTATCCAATGGGGATATGGATTTGAGTTTGATTATGAATACGATTAGTTTGGGTGTGTATTCATTGGGGATAAGAATCTATAATACACTCGAGATTAAGATCGACTTAATTTTAATTTTTTTATTTTAATTGATGTGGAGGCATATCCACTAGGGATATGGATTTGAATCTGCTAGGGATTGGGAATGTGAACCTTCCACTAGGGAAGTAGGTTTGGGCTATCCGTTGGGGGTAAGAGTTTGATTGGATTTCTTATGGCTCCATTGGGGAGAATGATTTTGAATTGTGGGTACATCCACTTAGGGCATAAGCCTAGTTCAATTTATTATATGTAGATTTTGATTTAGGCGTGACTAGGGAAATTAATTTGATTTGCGCCTCTATGGGGAGAAGTTTGGTTTGTTCGATATGCTTAATTTGACTCCACTAAGCAGGTTGGTTTTGAATTTGGTTTGTTATGGACCCTGTCGATGTGCAGTGGACCCACTAAGAAGGGACTATGTCGACCTTATCCTATACAAGTTTACCGATCCTAAGGGGTAGTCTACCAGCCACATGGTAGGACTGTCGGACCTAAGGGGTTGCCTTTCAGTGTGCTGCAGTTGTACTAGGAAGAAAGCATAGTAGACTTACATCTTCCAGAGTTGGGATCAATCGTTGGGGGCTACCCATCGGTATGCGATGGTTGTACCTTAGGAAGAAAGTGTAGTAGACTTACATCTTCCAAAGAAGGGATCAATAGCTGGGGTGATCCATTGGATGCGCAAAAAATTAAACTCTACTTAGGGTGACAACTTAGTGAATGGCACTAGGAGACTTATGTCATCATGAAAGTAGTCAAGATTAATTTTATTTGATGGATTTCATCGGTGTGCGATGGACCGCACTGAGAAGGGGCTATGTCGGCCTTGGGCTACCTCAGATTTATCGATACAAAGGGGTAGTCTACCGACCGAAGGGTAAGACTATTTGAACTAAAGTGTGCCTTTCGATGTGCAATGGATGTACTAAGAAGAAATTGTAGTAGACTTACATCTTCCTAAGCAGGGACAAGCCGCTGGGGTGACCCATTAATGTACAACAGATCAAACTCGACCTAAGGTTGCCTGTCGGTGTGCAAAAGTTGTGCTAGAAAGAATGCATAGCAAACTCACATCTTCCAAAGCAAGAATGATCACTGGGGTAACATGTTGGTGGTAGAACAGATTGAACCTGACTTAAAGCTAACTATTGAGAGAGTGTCGTGGGGGACTTATCTCAACTCAAGAGTAGTTAGAGATTCCTATAGGGAGTTTGCTAACACTACCTTAAAGATAGGATGCCTGCTTGGGAAAGGTGTCATTAGGGGCATTAATTCTAATCCATAAGCAAAAATATATTTTATTTGTTTGTTATCGTGGACCTTGTTGGTGTGCATGGGACCACACTGAGGAAGGGGCTATGTCATCCTTGACAATCTCAAATTTACTAGACTAAGGGAGAATGTGTGCATCAGCTGAACATAATCTCCAACGATAAGGGTGGTTACTAGGTAAGGGGGATTGTCCAATCCAAAAGTAACCTAGGTTGTGTATAAATATTATCGCAAAGGATGTGAGCCAAGTAGAGTGCTCGTAGGAGAGGTGCCACTAGGGGCGTTATCTTGATCCCTAAAGAAAATAATATTTCTAGGTATTCGGTGGCCAACTCAAGGTGAAAGCATAGCAAACTTACATCTGCCAAGAGTGGTGTATCCACCGGGAGGGTCGCTGTTAGCATAACAAACACCAACCAATCTAAGGTGTTTGTCGGTGTGCAACAATCAGTTTAAAAAGAAGTGTAGACTTATATCTCCCTAAAGCAGAACTGATTGTCGGGATAGTTTATCTTCGGCTTGACAGGTGCTATCCGACCTAGGGCTACCCATCAGTGTGCAATGGCTATACTTAAGAATAAAGCATATTAGACTTACATCTTCCAAAGTAGGGATCAAATGCTGCGGTGAACCATTGATGGTGCAATAGATCAAACTCGACCTAAAGGCGACTACCAAGTAAGGAGTCATAAAGAAGGAGTGGACCCAGACTTCTAGTAGTCATGAGGAAAGGAGCCACTGGGGAACTTACCCTAATCCTCAACTCGACCAAGTCAGTTCATGATGGTTAGTTCAAGAAGAAGATGTAGCAGACTTACATCCTCTTAAATGAAGCCAACATGAAGGTAGCTTTATCGATCTTGCAATAAAGCCTACCATGCTGACAAGGCGCTAGTCGATGTGCAGTGGTCAAGTAAGGGAGGAAAGCATAGCAGACTTATATTCTCCAAAATAAGAAGACCACTGGGGTGATGCACTTGCAGGGTAGCACATCAGCCTGATGTAGAGCAGCTAATGAGTGAGTGTCACAGGGGGCGTTATCCCACATCAAAGTAGCCTGAGAAAAAAGATGTGTATTTATTTTATATGTCTTTGTGTTATGTTGATGAAGGATAGAATGTCGCTTGAGTTCTCTTACACCTACTATAAACACATCAAAGATTGAATGAAATGGTGCCAAAGGGGCAATGTGACTCCATTAAGGAAGGATGCCACTCAGGTTCTCTTACACCTAACTTAATTGTGCTAGTCGAAATAGGATGCCTCTTGGGTTCTCTTACACCTATCCTAATAGCACAGGAGAATTGTGTGTAGTTTGTGTTTATGTTGATAAAAGATAGGATGTGACTTGGGTTCTCTTACACCTATCCTAAATGTGTCGTGGTGGATTCACGAATAAAGACATTTCTAAATGAAGGGAAGATATGATTCGAAAATGAACTTTATTGATGATGATTTTTTTCAAACATGATTTTATGGATAATATTTTTTTAAAATAAAGCTTGTTGATTGGAAGCATCGGGCGCTCTCCTTTATGGTTGATGAGTTGATATTATCCTCCTTGGTAGGCCTTTTCTATGGAAAAAGGGTCTTCCTAAGTGGGTTCAAACTTGCCTCCCATCTTATGACTGGCAACAATTGGTCTACTTAGAACTAAAATAAGCTCTCTTACTTGAAAAGCTCTAGTACGGACCAACTTATTGTGAGCTTGAATCATTTTGGCTTTGCATAACTCGAGGTTCTTACATGTTTGTAAACATCTCTCCTCCCAAACTTCAAGCTCTTCTAATCACAACTTGGCATTATGTTCTGTCGTGATCTTGTTACCCACAACTATCCTTAGTGATGGGAGTTAGACTTTTACAAGTAGAACATCTTCAGACCCATACACTAAGGATAAAGGAGTAGATTGAGTTGGAGTTCTATAAGTGGTGCGATAAGCCCATAAAGCTTAAACCAATTGCTAATGTCATTGTCACTTGTTGTCATTGAGTGTCTTCTTGAGTATTTGAATGAGATTTTTGTTGAAAGTTTCTACTAGACCATTCACTCGCGGTAATAGATGGTAGAGTATCTCCAATATATGTTGTGTCTCCAAGCAAAGTTATTGATCTTGCTACTCTTGAATGCAATACCATTATCAGATATAATTCATCAAGGCACCTCGAACCTATATACCATATGATTCCTGAAAAATTGGAGTACATGCTGAGCTTTGACCCCCCTGAGAGGAATCGCCTCTACCCACTTCAAAAAATAATCAGTAGCGACAAGGATGAATCAATGACCTTTGGAAGAAGGAGGATCAATTGGACCCATAATATCAGTACCCTAAAACTCGAATGGCCAAGATGCTAATGTTGGATGTAAAATGATGGGTGGTTAATGTAGGACCACCCCATGCACCTGACATTAGTGACAACACTTGGTTATGTCTATGCAGTCGATAATCATTGTAGGATAATAGTACCCAGTCTCTTGATCTTGGCCTTCATCTTTGGACTAGATTGGTAAGCCCTGCATAAACTTGAGTGTACCTCGGTCATGGTCTTACAAAGTTCATATTTGTCCAAATAACGTAACCACATATGATCGAAGGATCGCTGGAATAAGGTGTCATCGATGAGAGCGTAGGAAAGGGCTCTCTGCTTCATGTGATGGGCTTGTGAGTTCTCTTGAGGTAGTTTTCCTTTAGTTAGATAGTCTATAAATCATTGTCTCCAATCCAGCCCCTAATCATCTTTGACAATGGCAACCTCCCCTTCAAGATAGAGTCTCTCGATGAGTTCATTATAAATAAAAGATAAGACTTGTCTATTTTGAATCTTTATTGATATGGACTCGTCTTCTAGACATGCCAACTCTTTGGCAAGCTTTGCTAGTGCCTCTGCTATTGCCTTCACTCCTCGAGGGATCTTGTATCTGGTAACCTCTGAGATTTGGACTAGCATCTCTATAGTGTACTTTATGATAATGATGGAGTTAGGCTTGAGGACTTTGTAGGACCCAGTGGTTAGATTGATGACTAGCTGAGAATCCCCAAAGATGTTGATATTTTGGAAGCATTGCATGACTATTAAATCTAGACTGACAATCAAAGCCTCTTACTCAGCTTCATTGTTGGTGCAAAGAATGGATAGATGGTATGAGAATCTTATCACATCGTATTTTGGAGTTAAAAAGAACCCCCACCTTTCTAGAAGAGTAGATTGTGGTTCTTCTCTTTTTTGAGAGAAATCCACAAGATCAAAATACAATTCCCATTAGTGATTGGTAGTGTCCCCCAAGTTCATAATTTATTCATCGGTGATATTGTCATTAAACAGAGAGTCTGCAGGAAGTGGGTGTGCTACTTAGAAGTCTGCCAATGCTTGTCCTTTCACTGCATGGAGGGGTATGAAAGTAATGTTAAACTACAAGAGAATCATGGACCATCATGCCAACTGTCCAGAAAGTGTCGACCGTGTCATGAGACATAGCAGTGGATTGACTCTAGAGATCAAGTTGACTTTATGAAAAGCATATAATGTTGTAGCTTTTAGGATGCAAAGATTAATGTTAGGCAATGTTTCCCAATAGGTGGATAATTAGCTTCAGCAGGGATTAGACGATGGCTGGGATAGTAGAGAGTATTCTCTTTCTCTTTGTCATTGGTTTGGGCTGACAAAGTGCCAAAAGGGTCATCTAATGCCGTAATGTTGAGTATGAGCGACTTCCCCAAGTAGGGGCTGTTAGAACTGGAGGCGTCATCAGGTAGTGCTTGATGTCTTCAAAGGCATGCTGACACTTATCATCCCACTTGAGCTTAGCATCCTTTTTGATAAGTACTGAAAATGGCTGGCACCTTCTTGATAGGTTAGATATGAAGCATCTTAGATATGCCAATCTCCCTTGAAATGATCTGAGTTGACTCAGAATTTTAGGGGCTGGCATTTCTAATACCACTTTGATCTTCTCTGGATCGATCTCAATTCTTCGGTGTCGAGCAATAAACTTAAAGAACATCCCTGAAGCTACTCCGAATGCACACTTTACAGGGTTCATTTTGAGGTTAAATTATCTTAACCATTCAAAAACTACTCTCAAGTCAATGAGGTGGTCTTCCTTTTCTTTACTTTTGACTACGAGACCATCGACATAACACTTGACTTGATGATGATTGAATTCATCAAAGATTCGAGTCACAGCCCACTAGTATGTAGCAGTAGCATTTTTAAGGCCAAAGGCATGACCTTATAGCAATATATTTTGATTAGGGTTTGAAAAGAGGTATTATGCACATCTTCAAGGGCCATCTTTATTTGTTTGTATCCAGATTAGCCATCCATGAAGGAGAAGACTACATGAGATGAGGCAATGTCCACCATCAGCTCTGGTATCAGTAGTGGAAATTCAACTTTTTGACACGCCTTATTTAGATCCCTAAAATCAAAGCATAAGTGAATTTGTCCATTCTTCCTCTTAACTGGGATGATACTGGCCAACCAAGTAGGGTATTTTTCTTTCTTGATGAAGCCAGCATCAATCAATTTCTTGACTTTAGAAATGACCACAATTTAATGTCTAATCACATGCATCTAGGAGCTAGCTTGACAGGGTTAGCATCATGTTGTATTGCTAGTTTGTTGACTACTATGTTAGGAGACAATCTATGCATCTCTTCATAACTCCATGTGAAGCAGTCCTTAAACTCAGTCAATAGCCTAACTAAGTCATTGGTTTAGTTTGGTTCAACAAGGAGCTAATGTATGTTGGGCGTGGATCTTGTTCAGTCCCTAAGTTGACTTCTTTGAGTTCATCAATGGTCCATTTTATTTCTTCTTCAAACTCTGACGCTACATCCTTGACTTGGAAATCATCTAGGTCATCTGAAGTTTCTAAGCATACATTTTCATAAGAGTTTGTGAGACTTGAAAAGAACCTATCAGATTTAAAATGATTGGTGATGATTAGGCAGTATCGTCATCATCGACTGGACCCACTATATCGATCCCAAGTCCTGATCTTGATTGAGAATTCTTGCATTTGTTATTCCATAACCTTTTAAAGTAATTCACCTATGCTTGGACTATGTATGTGGAATCAATCCTTTCTTTGCTAAATTTAAAACACAAGGTGAGTACCAATCAAAAGATAATTCTATTAAATCTTTGTAAAAATCATCCTCAAGTTCTACATCAACTTCTTAACTTGAGGATAATACTCCCAGAAAGAACCTTTGAATCTTCACATCTTTGGATGACTTGGGGGCTTCTTTAACTACCTAACCCTCAACTTTTTATGAGGAAAGTGAGGTTAGAGCTAAGGTTCCCAACTGATGTCGGATTGTTTCACATATAGACTTGGATACACTTATTCTTTTCTTTGGAGTCTGGTCTTCATCAATGTCAGGCTCAAGTGTCACCTTGAAAGGAATATGCTACTGAGAAGTGCTTGCTGGTGTGCTAACCATATCAGACTCATCCTCTGAACTAGATTCTAAGTTTATATGGATAGCAGGTGTACTTGTCGTAGATGGGACATATCTCCTATTAGGTGGCCAATAAAGAGGTTTTTCACCCCTAGGACTGACTCTGAACTGGCCTCTTCCTCTACTTGGAGGAGGTAGGGTCATCCTGTCCACATGTTCAAATGGAGTAATGAATTGTGGGTGGAATCTAATGTTGGGCTCCACTTCCTCCTCCAAGTCTATTTCTCACTCCCTTTTATTTTATTTTTTCCCTTTTCTTTTCTCCTTTTTCTTTTATTTCCTTTCTCTTTTTCTTTCTCTTTTTCTTTTTTCTTTATTTTTGAACTTTGACCAAGTTCACGAGAAAAGACTTGCTGATTTTGAGAGAGGTAGTAGGCTGCATCATCATATATGCCTACCTAGAACTGAAAATGGCTTGAGATCACCTTTAACACACTAGGTGATCCCACCTCTCACAAACTTCATACACTGATGTAGAGAGGATAGAATTGTATTGTTTTTATGTATCCAAAGTCTCCCAAGCAAATCATTGAAAGATGTATCTGAGTCTATAATGTGAAACTTAGCTTCAGTCTTCCAATCATCTATCTTTAGTGGCAACACTTTGGAGCCTAAGGCCCTCTCACCTTGTTTATTCAATCCTCTTAACATTATCTTTTTATTTTAGAGTTTAGAGATGTCGATCCTCAAGTAGGCAAGTGTTCTTAGACTCATAATGTTTGCTGCTACACCTAGGTCAATCAACACCTTGACAATCTAAATATACACATATCCACTGTGATGTAGAGGGGACAGTTATGCTTGATTGTCCCTAGCAAATCTTTATCACTATGTCCCTTGAGCAGTGTTCCTCCTCTATAGTAGTGATCAGCTAAGCATATTTTGAGATCAAGAAGAGCCTTGATTAGAGATTCCCTCATCTCTTTGGATAAGACAAGGGCACCATATATGCTTAACATAGTTGGTAACTTTCTAAGGTGAGCTAGGACATTGTAATGAACTCTGGGCTAGTTCTCCACAAGCATATCCATAGGTGGAGTATCTTGTGGAGGGCCTAGTCACTAGAAATAATGACTTGCTTACCCTTATCTTGAGGTGCTACCCTAGGAGGTAGAACTTTCTCACTGCATAGGTTGACTTTAGTGACTTTATGTGATGGGTTGGTGAAAAGTTCTACCTACTCGTCGGGTATACCTATAGCTTCTTTTATTTGACCCTTAGAGTCAATCGACTCCAAGTCAATCTCATTGGGTGAATCCAATAAATTCAAAAAAGAAAAGTTGAATTTTGAATCAGAAGAGAAAGGATTGAAATTATTAGAGCTATTATTATTATTTAGACTTGGAGAGTTTTCAACAAGATTAAAATCAAGAGTATCATAAGTGGATAAAATGTAAGTAGAATCTGTTTTCTTCATTGATTTCTTTTTGGGTGAAGGTACATGATAGAAATCAAGTAAGTAAGCTCTTTAGTTAAACCTCCATCAGAAGGTTTGCAAGTTGCTAAAGACAACTGGAGGGAGTTAGAAGAACAATCCACTTACCAGATAGTCATAACAACCACCATCCAAGTCTAGCATTCCCTCTTTATCCACTGATACAACACTTATGCTGGAAGAAGAGCTGGATAAAGTGGTAGCTGCAATGGTGGAGGGAATGCTGGACTTGGATGGTGGTTGTACTACATGACTATCACGGGCATGTGTGGATTGTGGCTGCTGCTGCTGAGCTCCCACCTTCCCCAAGTTATCTTTGGCAACTTGCAAACCTTCCTTGATGTTGGAGGTTTGAGCTAACTCAGGCACTTGCAAGGAGAGTTTCTTGATCTTAGAAATAATCTTTTTAGATGTTCAGGATAAGGAGATATCCCAACCTTCTTTTTGTCTTGAGAGGATCACATATATCCCCAATGATTACTCTAATAGAACTAGATAGTTGTTCTAACAAGTATTCCTTATGGATAACTATGGTGCCCGACTTATAGCTACGCTCAAGCCAGTCCTTGAAAGTGATGCAGTCCACTAAAACAAGGCCTAACATATAGAGGTAGGGGCAAAAGTTAGGATCATTGCTCTTGCCCACTTCCTCTAGTCTCTTAGGCTCTAGTAGAAAAATTAGGTTTCTTTAAGAGGTTCAAAGATCTTCTTGACTACCTCCCTTTTGAATGAATATGACTTATTTAACTTGTCCAGAAGAGTAGGTCAATAATAGCTACCTGGAAATGAATATGAGTACCGCTGTTGTGTATAATGTTGAGGAGGCGTGTGCATGCGGTCGCCTTTGGTGGTAATGATGATGGTGAGGTGGTAGAGGTGGTGGATGTGGAGGCTACTAAGCTCTAGGTCCCTCAAATTGAACTCTAACTGACTGCTTCCCCCTGTCAACTAACGCCAATGCCACTGGCTTCTTCTCAAAAGCTTTCTATGGTTTAGGCTTAGACGACTGGTCCTGGAAAGGTAACTGCTTGGCTTCTCCTTGTAGACTAATTGCCTTGTTGATTAGCTTCTAAAAAGTTTTGATAGTAAATTCCTTTAGCATGAATGCTACTAGGTAATGAATATTCTTAAGATGAATTTCTATGGCATGATGTTTAGACAGCTTGTTCGCATTTCATAAGGTTTCTCCACCAGAGAATATAATTAATGAGGGACTCACTGTTTTATTGTGTTACAATAGGATCGCCCACAATCACCCTTTGAGCTCCAGCTAACCTCTTAATGAAGAGTGCCTCCAACTCAACAAATGTATTTACCAAACTATTAGGAAGTTTGGCATACCAATCGAATGCAATCCCTGAAAGATTATTGATGAATAAGCGAAAGAGAAGTGCATCACAACCACCGGCACTGCAACAGCCAGCTCTAAACTATGCTATATGTTGCCAAGGGTTCCCACTGCCATCAAAAAATATTGAAAGAAGGTGGCACAAACCCTTTGGGATACAGAACTGTGTCAAATTCCTCTAGATAGGGTCTATCTATTGGAATGGATGAGGTACCTCAGGCTTGTGCCACCGCTTTCCTCACTTATTGTTCCATCATTTGTTTGATGTCCTTCTCCATCATGGAGGTACTATCTATGACCTTCTTATGCAGGCTTCCACTATCCTGATCTATGGGAGATGCACTCTTGGGAGGATCTAAAACATGTAGTAGCTCAGGCCGATCAGCCTCCATATGACTGGGCTGTCAAATTATGGATTGGTTTTGAAGTGCTAGAATTACATCTAACAAGTCTTCAATCCTCCTCTCCATTCTACTGACTTGCTGATCCTTCTGTTTGAGCTATTGGAGGAGCTACTGGGTTGAACGAGCAGTGTCATTCTCTTCACCCATAATATCTTTCTGACTATGATGATCTCTAAGAAGGGATCCTCAAGTATCTACAATGTGGACTTCTGTTGAGTCCTCTAATAGATCATCCATGTTAAGGTCAAAGTCTACTCTATCGTCTTCTTGATTTAAAATATCACTCCAAAAAATATGTTTCCTTTCGGCAAAGTAGTCCTCTAGAATGTCATCTAAAGAATGGTCTCCTACTCATTGGGCTGAGCACAAACACTCACGACTCTGACTATTAGGTTACACGACTCTATGCATCGACAGCACTGATTGAATGCTCTCACTAGGAGGGTTCACTGCCATGGGAACTGTGTTATAATGCCCCCTTCCTCTGCTGTTATTGATGACTGTGATGGTGGTACGAAGATGGTACTTTTGGGGCATCACTCCCTCTTTTCCACAATTGAAGTGGAAGGTCGAATGGGGGAGCTCAACCTAACCTTAGCTAATAGCACAGGAGTGGATCCTTAGATTGTAGATGGATCACCAATGGGGATCTCCTCTCCCCAGATGTAAATTTTTGAATCTTCGAGGGAATTGTGGAAGGGGGAACTTGAATGGGTGATAGTGGATGAGGAGTGGAGCAGTGTGATGGGGGTGACATAGGCTACCTCTCCACTGGAACTCTCCTTTTGTGGCTGGTGGTTCCAGTCAGAACTATGCTATTAGTATGATCAACCCTGATGGCCCTCCAATCAGGAAAATGAAAGGCTGTACCGCCGCATACCTTCATTTCATTTCTTTCCCTATCCGGTTGGGTGCTACCCGGCCTCAAATTTCCCTCTGGATCTGAGCGACACTCGATCTAACTACTGTCATTGTGGCAAATCACTAACCTCAGATCAAATAGTGCACCAAACTCTAAGCGTCCGTAAGCTCTACCAACCTAGCAAAGAACTCTCCTAAGACCAGCATAAGGTTTCCTTCTCTCTCTAGCTGGTACCTCATAATGAGCTGGTGGTGGAGGTTATGCAGCAATCCTCTAACATATTCCTCTCGATTTGAACTAGAGAGGGGTGGAATCTGCTACCACCAAAGAAAGGGGAGACCCCCATGGGTAACCTTCCTTGATAATATGGGAGGTAGTGTCGATCTCCCTAGGCTGCTTGCTCATGATGCCACTTGATCTTCCTAATATTATTATGACATGAGTATGGGTGATCATGGCAGAGTGAGAACTAGAACCTACCTTAAAGGTAGGGGAAATTATCTTAGGTACCAAGATGGCTTTCCTCTTTAAAGGGACCAAAGCGGAGGTGCTAGCTCGCATTGGGGTTGCAGTAAGGACAACAACAATAGACTGAACTGGCTGAACCACTAGAACAGACATCGCTAGAACTGACATAGAAGAAACTAGAACTGATGCTATTGTAAGAACTTCAATAGCCTTCCTCTTCAGTGAGGTAAACTCTGAGTCAGATAGAATGTCAAAATAGAGAAGTGGCTTCTATCCAGCCACCTCCTCCTTACTAATTGTAGTGAGGGCTGGCCCCTCACAGGTGATCTGGACTCCCTCGAAATTATAGCTGAAGTAAATCAGATGGGTCATGTCATTTGAGGTGAGATTTTCCTGATCCAAGGCAAAATCTACACCGGGGGGAAGGAGAAAACAAACTTGATGGGAGCCATAGCAGTTGGATTGGATCAAAACCTTAAAGAACTAACTGTATACGCTTTTGTTGGAATATAATTGAGTCAGATCCTTGCTTTACTATTTGTCTTCAAAAATTAATTTTTGATATTAATTTAGAATTTTGAACTCATGCTTAACAAATTTAAGTATGCTAAATGGGGTTCATTGAATTGGAGAGATTTGAGGAGAGTCTTTACCATTGAATTTTGATTTTGATTTAGAACCTTTATCCAACAAATTTGAGTATGTGAATGAGGTTCTTTTCATTTTGGAGAGACTTTGGAGATGTATTTGTTTTGTTTATCCTTTATTTTGAAAATTTTATTTTGGAATCTCCACTTAGCAAATTTAGGTATGCTAAGTGAGATTCAAGTGTGTGTTTGAAAATTAGTTGGAAGCATTTTTGTTTGTTTGCAATGATGGGTAACATGTATTTAATTTATTTTAAAAATGAATGATAAATAAGGCCCAAAGTTGTTTGATATACTTTCATTTAATTTGAAAAATGAGATTTTACTTAACAAATTTAGGTATGTTAAGTAAGGCTCATGTGTGTTTGATGAGTTTGTTTTGTTTTTTTTTTTTTTTTTAAAGAGGGGAACTTCTATTTAACAAATATGGTATGTTAAATAGAGTTCAATTTATTTTCAATTTTGAAAAATGAAACTCTTATTTGATAAATTTGGGTATGTCAAATGGAGTTCAAATGTGTTTGATTTGTTTGTGATTTTGAAAAGGGAACTTCTACTTAGCAAATGTGGCTATGTTAACTAAAGTCTAATTTGTTTTGAATTTTGAAAAAGGGAATTTTCATTTGGCAAATTTGGGTATGGCAAATGGAATTCAATTATATTTATTGATTTTTAAAGATAGAATTTTTATGTGAGATATTGCTTTTGAAAAGGAAAACTCCAACTTAGCACATGTGGAATGTGCTAAATAAAAATTAAATTTTTTGTCATGATTTTATTTGGAAATAGGATCTTCATCTAACAAACTTAGGTATGCTGAAATGAAGATAGTTATTTTCAAAAAATATGCTTTTGAAAAAGGGATTTTAAAATTATTTGATTTTGATTTTGATTTTGAAAAGAACCTCCACGTAACAATTATGGACATTGTTAAATGGGGTTTGGTTATCTTTAAATCTTTTTTGAAAACTTTATGCCAATCTTTTATCATGTGACTTTTAATTAATTTGAATAGTGCTTTTTCAAAATAATCTTTTTGCAAAGATTTATGGGATGAACCTTGCCTCACCAAGATGATGGTAAAGTGGTTCTAAAAAAATTTACTCATCTCCTTTTGTTTAGATGATTTATTTTTACCTATTAGGGGACCCAATAGTAGTTTTAAGGCCTACAGGGAGTGAGGTCCTAAATCCTAAAGGATGTTGGCTAGCTTTGCTTAAAGATGAAATAAGCTAAGTGCCAATAGAAAGAAAGATAGTCTTTATATAAAAAATAAGTCCACTATCAATGCCTGGAGACAATAATGTCTACTAGAGATGGAGAGAAGAACTATCCCCAGTGGAGTCGCAAGAAATTTGTGGTGTTTATTTTGAAATGTAGGACACCTCACAGATATTAGAAGGTACTTATTGAAGTGATCTGGTATGACATTAAGGAATGGTGCACTATCTCAAAATATAGAAATCACCACCTTGTAATAGACCTAATCACCTAATAAAGACTCCTAAGGCATGATGGGTCTTCGAATGTACAAGAGATTTTTTCCCTACTTTATATGTAAAGTAAAGTAGGGTTTATTTTAAGTCATGTTCATTAAGTTCCCTATGGAGGCAAGGCCCCATAGTTAATTACATCCTAAGAAATGGAATTCCTTAAGAATACTCTTGATTAAAGTAGAAATTAAAGTTTACAAAGATTTCAAGGCTAGACTATCAAAGGATTGGTTGTATTTGGAAATTCAAGTGGGAAAACTCAAGGAGAAGACTTATTATCGAAGCCAAAGAGAATGCGTAGGAAATTCTCATGATACTAGAAAACCTAGTGAGCATTCCAACCTATCATATAATTGGGCATTATATGTTTGAAGTTGAAGAAATTTATTTATTTAAGTTGAAATTTTATTAAAAAGTTAGGGCTTATAATCCAACAACACAAGATTATGGAAATGCGTAAGAGGTGACAATTTATGCTTGTAGCCCAAAGAAATAGTTACCTCAGATCCTAAATCTTGGGAGCTTTGGTATATGCTAAAGCATGACCTAAATCTAAGTGAAGATGGGTATAAGGTTTACCTCCATAAGAGAGGATAAACCACCCGACTGATGTATTTATAACCGCTTGGAGTGCCCTATCTCCCTACTTTAAAACCATATAGGTAAGTGATATGATTTTACACGATAGTTAAGTTGTTATTATTTATAAAGAGACTAAAGTCCTTAAACCCACTCACTAAAGAGACTAGAGCATGAGTGGTATGAATAATGACTTAGTCTAATGCAATTTTTTTCAATTTTTATTTTAATTTTTTCCTCTTCATTTTGACAAAGGCTATAGTATTTCTTATGCCTAAATGCATGATAAAAATGGATTATGGGCTAAATCAACAGAAAAGGGGTGTTTTCCACCATAAAGGAGGCCCTCAAAGGTCAAGCCTTTGCCTATCATGCAAGGATGGAAACCCTCCCTTAGCAAGAGTGAAATAATATGATATGCATGTTGTTAGATATTCAACATTCCGATAAGGAGTTGTTAAATCTTTTAATTATCTTATTTTTATCCTAGGCTTTATGTGAGGTTATGAACATGGCACTCCAATACTAAGCCTTCTGGTAAATGCTCATCCTAATCCCCCATAGCACTAATCCTGATTCCTAATAAAAATTACATTAATAATAAGAAAAATAAATCTAACTATGCCTATAAAATAAGTGTTAACTAAGCACACATACAATCCCAAGCAGTTATATTTAAAATTTGGACTTAGCACCCTACACATGGGTAACCAAGCCCACCTGTCCTAGCCTAGAATATGCTTAGGGGCTTAAGCAATCTACAAAAGAGAGCATGTATATTTATTTATAAGCAGCCCCTTATGCACAATCTCCTATAGAAAATATGATTAGGCTAATAACGGCATACTATCAAGTCTACGAAGCATACACCTAACATCCAGTCTAAAATAATACATCACAAAGCAAAAACATATATCACACAATGCACCATCCTAACATAAAGCTAGAAGTGGTGACTTAATTCTAATGTATGTGTATTAAGGCTTGTGTGGCATGTCTTAACTAGACATTAGTGTTCTAATTTTCTAAGTGTGAAGCATATTATTTAGCATGAATGGTTGATTTCACTTTAAGTGGTCTAATTGATTTGAGAATTTTAATTTGTGTTTTCTTTTATTTCGTATGACCTACACTTAGCAACTAAGTGTTGTAAAGAGAAGAAAAGTGGTTGCCCTCTTTCATCCCTACCCTAACCCACTTTCTAAAACATGTTGATTTAATTTGATTCTCTTTAGTGAATGGCTTATTACATATTTTTCTTAATCCTAAGTTTAGGTTCACTTTAAATAATTCCATTTAATATGAAAGGCTTCTTGGGATTAACACAATTGAATTACTATCATATGACATATATCAAGTTATTCCTTTTCATCATATGTAGCATGCATATGACTTAATTCTAAGTGTAACTATACATGCAACATATTTCTTTTAGCACATTTTAAATGAAATATGCATATATGTATTTGTAGAAAATGGTATTTTCGTTCATTAGCTACATGCACATTCAAGTGTATAAAACTTTAAGTAAGTACTTCGCCATTGTTAACCAAGGGAGTGAGGTAAAGACCTCTTTAGGGCTACTTAAAGCCTCGCATCCCTAGAATATCCAGACTATATATACCCACTATTCTTGAATACACATGAATGTACAAATGATAACAAGAATGAAAAATCATGCAAAAGTTGTATTTCTTTCAATTGAATTTTTATATATGTGAGCTAAATTTCTATCTAAATTCTAACATAGAAATACATAGGAATGAATACAAATAAATGTTGTGTGTCCTTTTTGAATGAATTATACATTTGTTAACATTCCATCTTTATGTAAATCCATGTAGTCTAAATAAAGAGAACTCCATGTCACATGTTCTAAGCTATGGACACATGCAAGCTTATAGATATTTATCATTATTATTTCTCCAAATATTATAGTTGATTTATAAAATTTTGAAAATAACTTTGATTTGATAGTGATAATAGCCACAAATATTCTTATTTTAAATCAGCACATACAAGCTTAACATAAAGGAAATCATTTCATTTAATTGATTTTGAAAAGATGAATGCATCATAACAAGAGACATACAACATTTAATATGATTGAAAAGAAAAAAGTAATATAAACCACATGACTTCATTCAACTAAATTAATTCCTAAGGATAATCACATCCAATATAATCATTTAAAATAAACCAAAGTTTTTTTATTATTATGTGAGTTTTGGATGTTTGATTTGATTTAAAGAAGAGAGGAGATTCAATCATTTTGAGCTCGATTTGAATTAGAATTTGATTGTTTGCTTGAAGGATTGAATTGATATTTAAGAAAATCAACTGAGTTTGTGTGGATTTGAATTTGGCTAAGGCTAAGCCCATAAGATAAAATCATAGGGCTCAGGAAGAATTTTGAATTTGGATTTGATTGTATATTTCAATCAGTCGATTTGGAATTTGGATGTGGATTTGGAATTTGAATTTGAATTTGAGGTTTGGTTTGAGATTTGGATTTTGATTGGATTTAAGAAGGTGCACATGGATTGGGTTTTGGCTATAGGATAGGTGATTTCCTTAAGTCTAAGGCATAGCCTAATCCCATGATTAACCCTTCTAAGTTTTTAGGCTTAGGTTAAGTGTTCACCTAATCACTAAAAGTGTCTTATGGCTAAGGAGTTCTTTGTGTTTAGAAGAGTGCTAAGTCTAAGGAGAGGAGGTTGAGAGCTCACTCTAAAAGTGAGGTCAATAGAATTGAACGTTAGAAGAGGTAGTTAGAGCTAATCAAAGATTATAACTTGAGCATTTTATATCAACTTGATAAAGCTAATGAGATTACTCTAAGAAGTTTAAGAGATTAGAATTAGGAGTTATTTGTTCTATTAATGTAAATACTATATTTCTATCATAGATGATTGTTCAGACTTCTTTGCAAGAGAGGATTAAAGAAGCTCAAAAATTTGATGATAAGTATACAAGTTTAGTTGATCAGATTCAATCAAGGAAAAGAGCTGAGCTACATGTTGATGATCATGCAATGTTGACTTGTGGACATCAACTTTGGGTTTCTACTAATGGAGATTTGAGAAGAGCAATATTACATGAGGCTCATTATTCTTGATATATTATTCATCCAGGGCATAATAAGATGTATCATGATCTGAAGTCAGTATTTTTCATGTTCTGGGTTAAAGAGGGAAGTTGCAAAGTGTATTTTGAGAAGTGAGACAAGCTAGATGATAAAAGAAGAGCATCAGAGATTAAGTAATTTATTTCAACCATTGGATATTCTTGGTAAAAATAGGAGGAATTCACTATGAATTTTGCTATGGGAATTTAAAGGTCGAGATAAGGTTGTGATGTAATATGGGTTGTGGTTGACCGACTAACAAAGTTAGCACATTTTCTTTCTATGAGGTACAAAGATTTGTTAAGTAGTTAGTATATTTATATATTTGTGAGATTGTCAGATTACATGGGATGTCAAGGATTATCATTTTTGTTTGTAATGGTAGATTTACATCTATATTATGGTGAGATATTCAAGAGGGTCTAGCGACTAAGTTAAACTTTAATACAACTTTTCAATCACAAATAAATAGTCAAATTAAGAGGACTATTCAGCAAAGGATTAATTAGATTATACACATTTGATTTTTGAAAGAGTTAGGAAGGATCATATATATTTAATTGAATATGCTCATAACAACAACTACTAGTCGAGTATTGGTATGGCTCCATATGAGGCTTTATATGGTATGAGGATAGGAGTGAGTAAATAAAAATTGATGGGACCTAAGTTAGTAGATGATGTCATTGAGATGATCAGATTGAATAGGGATAAGTTGAAAGCAGTGCAAGAAAGATAAAGAAAGTATTATGATCCCAAAGATCAAGCAGTTGAATTTCAGAGTGGTGATTTTATTTTCCTAAACTTTAGTCTTACGAAGAGTGTGAGTAGATTTGGAAGAGAAGGTAAGCTAAGTTTGAAGTATACTGGGTCTTTGAGGTAATCAATAGAGTTAGTCAATCTACTTATAGATTATTGTTGCCTAATCATATGCCAAATATACATGATGTCTTTCATGTGTCTGCATTAAGAAAATGTGTTACTGATGTAGATCATAAATTCATGTATATAAGATTGAGATAAGACATAATCTGACTTATATAGAGGAATATGAGCATATTTTGGCAATGAAGTGAGATAGTTGAGGAGCAAGAAAATCCCTATAGTCAAAGTTTAGTGGAAGCATAGATTAGAAAGAGAAACCTCTTGAAAAAAAGCAGATATAAAAGAGCTTTATCCAAATTTATTTGACAGACAACTAATTGTGAATGTCGAGAACAATATTTTTTTTAAGAATGATAGATTATGACAACTAGTTTTCTAGTAACTAGACTTGGTGAGACTTGCATATTTATTTTATGTCTATTGATTTTTGTTTGAGTTTTGAAATTAATTTTATGTTTAGTTTATTCATAATTTTTTCACAATTTTGATTGGACATAATTTTAACGCCTCAAAATTAACTTTATTATATCTAAATAATTCTTGTGGATGTGTTTCATACCCGATTTACAAATCACTTCACCACATGAACATTCTTGATTTGATTCCAAACATAATTTTAGTTATTTCTAAGAGCATCATAAGCAAAAAAAAAGTTTATTATTTCAATTATCTTCCTTGAGAAATTTGTAGATCTTTGTAAAAGTGGATTTTCTAAAATAATCTTGTCCATTTTGAAAACCATTTTCACTAATGATTTCTAGATATGATGTTCTTTTATTAATTATTTTTATTTAATTTTTAAAATTTAATAAGTAAAATATTTTATATAAATTTATAATTAAAATAAATATTTATCATAATTAATATTATATCTTTTTATATTAATTAAATAAATAAATAATTTTTTATAAATATCAAGCCACTATCCTTCCTTTCATACCCTTTGTGTGTATTTTGATATTTTATTTGACTTGATTTCATTCAAACTCAGATTTATGAAAATTTATAAAGTTTTCATCTTGTATTTTGGGTTGTATTGCATTTTGTATATTTTAGTGAGTATATTGAGCTTGATAAAATTTATATAAACAATTTATTCTATGCATTGTATATAAACAATTTTATAAATTGTGATTGTTATTATATGCACACAAATTTATCTATAATTTCTACTCTGAGTGGTACCCACTGATATTTACATATTTCTACAACATGTTTAATAAAATTTATAAATTTTGAAAATAGTAATGTTCAATGGTTATGTATCAAAATATATGTGCAAAAAGGGGAGAAGGTGGGGAAGTGTAAGTGGCTGAATAACTATATTTTATCTGCATTCAAGTGAAGTTATAAGGGTTTGTGCACCTATAAAGTTATCCATATGTGCGCTTTATGTGCATGGACAGATGTGAATAAGTAGAGGTATAAGTGGTGAAAAAGAATTATAAAATATTCTAAATAAAGAAATAAATTATTATTTTTATTATCTTATTTTATTTCTGACAACATGTTACTTGCATTATTGCATGACATATACTTATGATCGGTATTTATTTTTATAATGACATTGTACTTGATAAACACAATATGTGACCTATTGAAATGTTATTTTAATTCATTTAAGGTGCATTTTATTGTTTATAAAATAGTTTTTTTGGTAAAAAAAATATTTTCTTTTCTTTCTTGTGTATTAAAAACTATAGTAGATTTCAAGTAGTCTCTGAGCTTAGCTTGCTCACCCTTATTATTTTCACATGTATTATTTCAAGAAAGGGCGACTCGTTGAGTAGAGACTATTGATTACTCTTGAGAGTCGACCATGTGTTTAGATCTATTCTTTTGATCATGATATTATACATGTTTTGTTGGTAGAAAAATTATATCATGATTGTTGTATATATTCCTTGATATGATTTGATATTATCTACTTTTATTTTATTATATTTTATTGATAACAGTTAAGGTATAAAGGCAAAAAAAATTATAAAATGTTTTAAATAAAGAAATAAATTATTATTTTATGTTATCTTATTTTATTTCGAGCATCATGTTGCTTATAGTGTTGCATAACATATACTTATGATCAGTATTTATTTTATCGACATTGTACTTGATAGACACAACATGTGACCTACTGAAATATTATTTTAATTCATTTAAGGTCCATTTTATTATTTATAAAATAGTATTTTTGGAAAATTATATTCTTTTATTTTTTTGTGTATTTAAACTTTTAGTAGATTTCAAGTAGTCTACTGAGCTATGCTTGCTCACCCTTATTATTTTCACATGTATTATTTCAAGAAAGGATATAACTCAGGTTGAGTAGAGACTATTGGTTACTGTTGAGAGCCAGACCATAAGTGCGTTGCCAATTTAGATCTATTTTTTTGACAGTCATAATATTATACATATTTTGTTGGTAGAAGAATTATACCATAATTGTTGTGTATATTCTTTTGATTGTATAGTTATGATATGATTTATTATTAACTATTTTTATTTTATAATATTTTAATGATAGCAGTGGCTTTGTGTTTGTGAAACTAAAGAAAAAATAATTAAATCTTGGATATTTCATCAACTGTTACAATCTCGATACAATATGACCAACCTTAACATGACGGTTTATATTGGGTCGGGTTATGACATGTTCTATCTACTCAAAACCTCTATAGTGACCCCATTGGTGTATTACCTAAGGTCTCTTGGTGCATGAGCCATGATATGTCACAACTTTATTTTTGTAAAATATTACAATTTAACTTTGAATTTATGAAATAACTGACGTCAACTACAATCCTATAGCATGAGTTTGTTGTGGAGACCAAGGAACAATGTCTTTGTCCTATATTTGCACTATTCCAATCATCCAATGAGTGTGATGCTTAATAAGTCTTATAGTGGAAAGAAACAACTACAATATTATCCATTTACATTGTTTCCATGGATTCATGATATTCTTCACTGTCTCCTCCAAGTACTTAGGAAGCAATGCCACTACCTTCTAGATGTTCTACTTCGATCATCTATATTCTCCATGTCAATCTTCCCTCCACTGAGCACTATTATCATGTATTTGATTTATTATTTGTAATCATCAAACTTTATTTATTTATTAAATAATACTATTATAGTTATAATATTATTAAAAATAATGTTCGGATAAGCTTAACAAGGACTTAGGCAATCCATTTTTTTCTTACAAAAAACTCCCTATTAAAAGCTTTTTAAAACATTGGAGGTGATAAGAAAAACTCCCCTTATTCTATGCTCACAAACTCTCAGATCTATATATTAAAATGTGCAAGGAAATCTTGATCATAAATTAAATAAAAATAGTAAGGAATGACATTTTATACAATATCCCAAAGACTAAAATGATGATATTTATAATGATTTAAGCCTTAATGAAATTACATTTTGAGTGCATGCTTGATTTCCTATATCATTTGTGTTAAGTTTTTAAAATGTGTGAACTGAGAGAGCTAATGCCTTTAAAATGCTAGATTTCAGAATTTATGAAATTAAATGAGATAAAAGTATATCTTTGAAAACTTATTTTGAAAAGAAAATTGTATTTTAAAATATAAAAAATATATTTTTAAAAGTTTGGAAAATTTATTTTGAAACCTTCTTGGAATATATATTACATCAAGTCAGTGGGTGAGTCGAATATACTATTATAATGATAATTACTAAAACCTTTTTGGAATAACATCATATACTACAACTGATGAGAAGTAGCTATACCAAGCTCTTAGTTAATAACTAAACCAAAAGAAGCCCTGAGCAAAGAAACAACTTTAAGTATAAGAAATAAAGAGGATTTTGATTTTATAAATATAACTAAAAAAGGAGTTATCAAGATGTTGATTCAAAAATCATGAGCATATATGCATTCTAATTGAAGTTTGAGTTTGTATAATCTCATGCTCAAAATTAAGATTATTAGATTATGGCATGTGATCTATTACATTTTCAAGTTTTGTTCAATATTTAATAAAAATTAGATGCATAATTATTTTGCAATTATCAACCTTTTTAAAATTAAATTCAGCATTCTAAATATATTTTTAATTAAAACAAAATCATTTACTCATGTCAATAAACAAATATAAAGAAAACATAAGAAGATAAAAAAAAATTGAAGTTCAAATTTTTTTACTTAGGGTCTATTTGGCACAGGTGCAACTGTAAGAACTATGAAGAAGCAGTTGTGAATTTGTTGTAGTGAAATGTATTGTCGAAAGGTGGTTCTAATGAAGTAATTTAACTGTTTGGAAGTGTGAAGTCGTCTTTGCAAAAGTTAAAAAACAACCCTTATGGTCATACATACTCATAAGATAGCATCAACAGAATATGAAAAATAAATTTTTAGAAGTTCATACATACTGGTAAGCCTAGTATTTTTCATTTGAATTTAACACATCACATTACACTAATTAGTATAAAAATTAAGATAACATTTGTGACTAGTAATGCCAGCATAATATTAAGCTTTATATCCAAATGATCAAGTCTTTTAGAAAATTTATTTTTCAAAGCTCTTCTCCGAACATGATCACTATCTACAGTTGTGTCTTCGTAATCGTCAGCCCATCTAAAAAAATCACTGTCATCCAATGTTTGATTTCGAGGACACTTGTAAAATTTTGTCCATAGTTGGCTTCTCGGCATGAAGTGAATACACAACATTGTAAACCACATTTGCAGTTTACAATTCTAGTAGCACTAGAAATCCTTGAGTTTATATTTGTTAAGCCTTGTTGATGTAAGCAAAGAAAAAGTATTAACATATATAGATTAACATTTGGGTATATAAAAATGTAATACATTTAAATGTGAGTACTTTTATCTCATGCCATTAGCATATTTAGAAGTTTAGCAAAACATATTAATCATGACAAGAAATCAAACATGATATAACATAAAATAACATACCGCACCTAACTCGGATGGTTTAATAATGAATGTTGGAGGCATTCAAGCAAATGTATCTTTCTTGGTTTTCGTGATACTATACTAATCATTTGGGTTTGTTGAAGGTTTTTTTCCTAACAAAAGGAAAGAAATTTTATTACCATAATAAAGAAGTACAAAGTCCTTAAAAGGGATAAATCTCTAAACTAATGCTCAAAGAGCTACATTAAATCAAAAGTGATAAGTCCCCTAACTAATACAATAACATATTAAAAAAATATATGAAAAGGACCTACTCAACAACAACACTAGATCCATGTGCAGAAACCTAAAACCATCTGCAAGACCCCAAAACCTGTAATAGAACCTTTAAGATACTAAAGAAAGGATAAGCACAAAAAATGAGAAACAAAGATTGAAAGCAATAATAAAAAATAAAGGAAGGCTCAAGCTCTAGTTAATATCATCTCTAGGAGTAATATATGTGAGCATCCAAACTTCATTAAGAAGGGTTACAATCACATATAAAGCTACCGACAAGAGAGTAGATAAAATGAAACATCAAATCCATCACAGCCAACAAACCTCGCCTTTAGCTATCAGCCGAAGACTAATAGCCAAAAAAGAACCTGTCCCACTCGGAAATGAAAGACTAGCAAAGACATCCAGCCAACCAAAGACATA
This sequence comes from Cymbidium sinense, assembly GCA_021442155.1. Lineage (NCBI taxonomy): Eukaryota > Viridiplantae > Streptophyta > Magnoliopsida > Asparagales > Orchidaceae > Cymbidium > Cymbidium sinense. The sequence continues at coordinate 63,722,032 of CM038233.1, forward strand.
TCATCCACCAGCATCAAGAGCAGCAGTGGAAAATAAAAGACCAACAACAAAGCCATGACCAAAAGGCAAGCAGTAGCACCAGAGATAGTAAAATCAACCTAGAAGAAGGCCAAATCCACATAAAAAAACACTCTCGCTTAAAAACCAGTCCACCAAACCAACCAAAATAGTAGAGAAGCTAAAGAAAAATAGCCAACAAAACTCTAGAACTAGCCACCAACATCCCATAACCAAACAGGCAACAAAAGACATAATGCCATCCATCCACATCCCAAAAAAAATAAACTAGAACATCTTAGCCTTGGCCATAATACAAGGCCCTTTCAGATTGAAGTTCGATACCTATTATAATAAAGAAAATATTGTTATTTTGATGTATCAAGAACTCCCTTCTTATTGAATAAGTGCAACTATAGTGAATTCTTTCTAACCAAACCAATATATGCATGGAAGACTCACAAATAACAAACCATCAAAACATTCGCAACTAGCCACAAAGCCAACTAGCCCCACAAAGGCAAAAAAAAAATAACTCTCATAAATCAACTAGGCCACCACCTATAAGGACCATCCAAACAACATCAAAACCAAAAAATAAAACCAACAAAAAGACAACAGCACTAGTAGTAGCCACAGGGATAGAGAACCAAATCCAAAAGCACTGGCTGAGAGAAAACCTAGAAAGAAGAAATCAGAAAGAGAGAAGGTTTACCAAAAGAGTTATTTTCATATCTTTTGCTTCATCTAACATATTGGCTTTGTCACAAAAGGCATACATTGTAAACTATATTATGTACTAAGATATATAATGTGTCCCACTATCATATACATTAAATATAAAATATAAATATGGTAGCACATGTTGTGTGGAGTCATCAGCTTCAACAACAAGTCATCACTAATTCCTTCTACATATTCATTGGAGTGTTAGCAATATATTCTCTCATTTGCTTTATCTCTTTAACCCCTTCCCCATATTGTGTCTCACTATCATTCACAACTGAATCACTCTCAACAATTAGTTGGCCCATTCGATATTCATATGCTTCAGGATGTACAAATGTTAGATCATCTTCTACTACATCAAAATCAATATCTTCTTAAGATAAATGTCGTTGTATATAATTATGTAAAATTGTTGTTGCCCCTACTATATTTACTTGCTTTTGGAATGAATATGTTGGCATGTCACATAGAATAGCTAACTTCTTCTTCCAAACTCCAAAAGTCCTCTCGCTAACACCCCGCAATGAAGAGTGACGTTTATTAAACATTTCTCTTCGTCCTCAAACTACTTGGCTGCTCCTCTCAAAATTGGGGATATGATATTTCATATCTAGAAATGGCTTAAGAAATTCTCATTACATTGGATATCCAGCATCAATGAGGTAATATTTTCTTGGAGATGATAAAAATATGATTAATTCATATGAATTGCTTTAAATAATGCTTTCTTGCTCAATTTTTAACCAAGGGGCAACATTGAAAAATTACACTCTCACCTACGTGTTGCATATTTAAATATACGACTATCATGTGCGATGCCCTCCCATCCTAGCCATGATGAAAGTAAAACACATGTTGAAGTGGCATAAAACCAAGATATTTTGTGTTAGTGATCCACAATTTTTGGTATATGTGACTTTCTCACTACTAGGAACACGTGCATCAACATGTGTTCCATTGAGTGCTCCAACATAATTTTATCATATGCTTTACACTATTTAGAAAATATTATTAAAAGAAATAAAACAATAAGAAAAAAGGCATAACAAGAAAAAAAAAACATAAGATGTGTACCTTAAAGAATAGCATGTATCTAACATCGTTATATATTTTTGGTGGAGTACTTTCAAAAGTTGGATCAATTGGCTTCACAATATTTCTGGCCAAGCTTACTAATGCATCTAAACCCATAGAAAAATACCTACTAATAGTTTCGATGAATGCTAAAATGTTCACATATTACTTGTATTGATTCATTGTGTGATAGAATATATAAAGTTATAGCCAACACTTCTCTTGTGCTTGTCTTGGATAAACCATAAAGCCCATGAGAAGCTTCAAGTTCATGAAGGTCAACAAAAAATTTGTTTGACATCTAAAATACATTGTGAAACCTAGTAGGGTGACCTCCTGATAGTTCCCTAATCCATTTGTCTCCAATGTGAGATGAGGTCATACATGGATTCTTGCATATATATGTTTCATAGAATTCATTTATAAAGTATGACATCATTGCAATAATAGATATGTATTGAGCCCTTTCTAGTAGCTCATCAGTCTCTGTTGTCTCCATCAATTCATAACCTACTACATTAGAAGTCAACATAAATAAATAATATATGACTAACAATAAAGACAAATGAAGTATAGAACTATTATTATTTTACGAGCATGGATATATCATTAGATATGATGGCTAGCAATGCAGAAAGGTAATCAAAATAGAAAATCAAAATTAAAGTTCAAACATACAATGTCTCACAAGTGTTGATATGTAAATAGAAAATAGATAGTCAAAGGTGGTTATACATATTTAAACATCATTATTGTTCATAAAATAGTAAGGTAATGAACTCTTCGCTCAAGCACTATTGTCAGAAAAGCCTCTAGCTTAGTAGGTTCTTCAAGGACATTGCTAAAAATAGATAAAATGACATATCCAAAATTTTAGGGGTGCTATCGAGTATCTTAACACTTCTGACATTGGTGGACAAGCATGCACGATTCTAGCACTGGAAGTCATGCTTGCACATGTTGAAACCAATTATGATATTTGGTCTCTTATAAATGCAGTATTATTTTTTCTTCTCTTTTGTCTTTGCTGACCAAGCCCTAATGTGCATTTTGATTGACTACCTTTATCTCGTTCACTAATATCATGCATTAATCCCATATTAAGTTCATTGGAATGTGCTTCTTTGGGCACAGTTAAATTATGTGGAATTTCTTGACTTGGACCCCACGCATGAGCACTGGTAGCTACAATGCCACTAAACATCATGTCAAGCTTCACTTCTAGCTCCGGATCTATGCCACATAGCCTATTTTTTTGCATTAGGCACAACCTACCATTGACAGTGTCATTTTAGAGACAAAATATGGTACTTGTTAAAGAATCAAATCTGCAATAGACTCCAAAAAAATAAAGGAGTTTGATAAAGTGTTAGTTCACCTATAGTTTTTTCTTCCACCAATAATCTAAAGCCTCTATTATTTTCCTTATAAGATCCCACCCTAATCCAATAGATCCACGTTTCAGCTCCTTCTAGAGTTTCCAGTCTTTCTTAAGTTGGTCTCATTTGTTCTTCACCATGTTTCTTGTTTTTTTCTCTTAAAATTTATTAAGATGTTGACCTTCTTCATTGAAGTGAGCTATTGGTCTATTCCCCAATTCCACCTCTTTTAAACATACATCACAAAATATTATCTCGATTTCCCGCTCCCATGTGGCAGATACAGCACCATCTCTTGGTTTGCCCATTTGGCAAGCTATAATATTCACTGAGCAATAATATGTAATATAGATTTTAACACAATTTAAATTTAACCATCTCAAACAAATGTCGATACTTATAGCTCATAACTATCATATTGTTATTCTTTCTTATGTACGACATAAATAATACTTGAAAAAAAGAAGTGAAGGGCCAAAATAATTATAATATGCTTAAACCTTCTAAAGATTTCATGGTCATGAATAACAAGCTACCAAAGAGAAATGCATCCACCTAAACAAGAATAAGATTACCTAATTTACACAGCACAAAAATAGAACCACATAGCATCAAAGCATCAGAGGTGTACTTAATATTAAGTCGAATTTTTATAACCATATCAATGTGTCAGAGAAATAATCAGACTATCCAAATGTACAGAAGATTTATGTATATTCAGTTTGTTCAAATCCCATTCGGCAAAGTGTTACCACTATGCAGAACCCCAAACTATAGATATCTATAGAAATAGTTTAATAATACGACATAATAAATGATAAAATAGATGTATCATAGAGAAGTAGTAAACCACCAACAATAAGGGTTCACCAATGTCACATATGTAACAACCCGAACTTGTTGCAAACCCTAAATTCCAATACAATTGATATAATATTTGAACATAAAGGAATAGATTAGCAAGGGAAACTGGGAGAATGCAGACAAATCAAGAACACATTTTCAGAAAAGAATTGCACATCAAGGGAAATAGAGAGAAATATCTATTATAACTGGTAAATCAAAAATCAACAACACTTTCTCACTTCATTCCCATTAATGGACCGATTACTAAAGAAATTGAGAGATGCACTTAATGGCTCATTGCAAAGACATACCTTTGGTTCATTGTTGGAGTTATGATCGATGGGACAAACAGAGAAATGGTGCTCTTTGACACACAGGGGGTTCCGGAGTAGCTGGTAAAGGATTTAAAGGGAGGCCCTTAGTTTAATGAAGCCCTAGCTCCAGGCCCTTCAAGGTTCATGGGTTAGGGAATAGGAAAGTGAAAATGTAGAAATGCTGAACACGGGAGATGGAATTATCATGGCTATCATTCGGTATACTCAGCTAATAACAGGCTTAAATTTGGAAGATATTTTTTTATGAAATGCGGAACGGGATTTCAGAGCCCAACTGGAGTTCCACTTTCGAGTTGCAAAAATGGCAATAGCGAATGGCATTTCATATGAAACGTGATTTACAAAGCTGCTCCCAAACGCTTCAGCCTATTTTTTTGAAACGTGAAGTAGCTAAAAAGCTGTGCCAAATGGGACCTTAATAATAAAAAAGAAAAAAGAAAAAAGAAAAAAAAACTAGATCTTTGTTGTTGAATGAATCCTACATCAAAGCCCAAATTTTATTTAACCAATACTTATATATATATATATATATATATATATATATATATATATATATATATATATATATATATATATATTTGTATCTCATACATTCCTCCTACACTTTAGCATGATTATAAAGCTAATTCTTCCATCTATTATATGGGTTAAAAAAACCTTGGAATTAGTCACAACACATAATGATATAATTCTAATTATGATTTTTACTAGTCTATATTTCCCAATATGTTGCATTGTAGGCTAACTTTAAAATATACATATTTTACTGAATGCAACTCCACTATAGCATCTAAAAGCTTATTCTCTTTCTTGCTAACTCTTTAGAACATAGAAGGCTCACCTGCACAATTGAAGTCAAGCATTCATAAACTATCCTCTTAAGTATTGAAAATAATGTAAGGAGAAAGGTTTAGTCTAGTGCCTACTAAGTAAACCATAAAAGCTCAGCCACACGATAAGTCTAGTGTCAATACACAATATTAATACACAACTAACAACATGGAAATGAATCCTTCAACTATTATGCAATGTAATCCAATGGAAATGAGAAGATATTATGTAGCAAAAAAAATTTATGAATATTATTTTTAACAAAAAAAAAGAGAGCGTTAGGCACCAAAATATATATACATTAAAAACGTGAAAAGGAAATTAGTAGAAATTTTAGAAAAAAGGACAAATGAATATATTTATCACATCCTAAGAAGTCTCGAGAGAAAATAATGTAGAGAGTAAATTCTTCAAAGTCTTCATCTACTAATAAGTCTCTCTTTAGTAAACGTTCATAATAATTTTTAGCAAGAATAAATTCTTTATAGAAAGAATTGTATATTTCTTTTTGTTTCAAGATTCACTAGTGGCATCAAGTTCTCTAGTTTTAAAATTAATCTAATGATTTAATGATTTTTTTTAATTTGTATATTAATTTATAATTATTTTATTTTCTTTTTCTACACATTTCACTTTTAGTGAGAGAAAGAAGCAAGCCTTAGAGAAAGTAATATGGCTGGTTTAATATTTTATTAAAGAATATTGTTGTATAAGCTGTGATCATTTTATGAAACTTTTAAAAAGAAATAATAATTTTATTTTTGATGTAATATCAAAGATGTGAGTGTTATTTGTGTATATAAGAAAACTTAGATATTAGATATTGTAAATATATATGAATATATGAAAAGATTATATATATATATATATATATATATATATATATATATATATATATATATATATATATATATATATATATATATGTGTGTGTGTGTGTGTGTGTACGCCACATTACATAAAGACCACACAATATGAGTGGCCATGAGGGAATATTTTGAGAAGAGATAAGCCTTGGTCTTGATTTGATAACAAGTCTTTATGAAGTAAATGGTAATAATAATTTTAGCATAAGTCAAGAAATTGTATATGCTTTATTTTCATGAGTGGACTTAGAGTGTTTGGGGCAGCTACAACATTTTGAAAAGTTATAAAGTGCTGTGGAAAAGGTAGTTTTTTGAAAAGCTATTGTGTGTGTTACAATTATTTTTCTTTTTGAAAAATTTAAAAAGAAACATTCTGATAGCTACCACACTCTAATAGCTCTGATTCTCAAAATAGCTTTTTAACCACAAAACTTTCTAAAAAATAGCCAAAAAGCTAGAAGCAAACAAAACTTCTTTGCTTTCTGGCTACTTTCTAAAAAAATAAAAAAGCAAAGAAGTCAGAAAGTTATCCCAAATGCACCCTTAATAGGTGGCCACGAATGTGCTACTCCAAAAATTTGAGATATTCTAATATTCTTTTTAATTTTATTTTTATCTATAAAAAATGTCATATTATGCACCTCCAAAATTTTAAGATTTATTTGTTAAGATTATAAAAAGTTTAAAAAAATTTATTTATTATTTATATTTGTTCTATTCATAATAAATAATTAAAAATATTTATTTTATTCAAAACTTTAAGTTAAATTATTTATATAATAAATAGAATAATATATGCATATTATAATAATAATAATTATTATTATTAGAATGAGGGCATCATAAAGAATTTTACTTATATTATAAACCTAATAATTTTTTTCTAAATGAGTTTTATCAATAGCCTTAATGATTATAGATAATATGTTTAAAACTTATATTTTTGATGCAACTTAATGGTCAATTTTATTTCTTAGAAAATATTGTAATGTTTGCTAAAAAAATAACCTAAAGAAAGAAAGAAACTTTATATATATATATATATATTTTCAAATTATTAAAATTAGCGTGGACTCTATAATTTCTACAACAAGTGTTGAAATCACTTTTTTTGCTAGTGAAAAAGTGACTACAAATTAGAAGTGGAGATCTCTGGATGAATGATCTTTTAGTTGATTATATTGAGAAAGATATATTTGATAGTATCAGTAATGATATAATTATTCAATATTTTTAATATATTGGATAGTGATCAATTGTAAGTTTTTTATCCATATTTATTTTATCTTTTTTTTATAAATATATTCAAATTAAAATTTGTTAAAATCAACAATGTCATAAAAAAAAGTTGAGGATGATATTCCTTTCCAAGTTTATTAGTGTCATTAAGTCTTAATTATAAATTTAATCCGAATGATTTATTGATTTTATTATTTTATTTTAATTGCATCTGTATATTGATTATCTATTTTTAAAGTAAGTTTTAACGAGAGAGAGAGAGAGAGAGAGAGAGAGAGAATGACACAAGAATATATACGTTAAAAACGTGAAAAGGAAATGAGAAATAATTTTGGAAAAGACAAACAATTCCAAACAAAAATATTTATTACATCCTAACAAGCTTTGAGAGAAAATACACCAAAGAGAACATACTTAGTCTTCATCAACTAATAAGACTCTAGCGTAAACGGTTATAGTAATTTCTAGCAACACAGTTCATGAGCTAAAAACCATGACTTCATAGAAAGAATTGAATATATGCTTTGTTTCCATATTATCTAGTGGCTTTTAGTTCTGATTATAAATTTAATCTAAATGATTTAATCACTTTTCTTATTTTTATTTTTACTTTAATGTATAAATATTTTAATTTCTTTTTAATATATCTCATTTTTAGTGAGAGATAGTAATGTTTTTGGTTTAGTATTTTATTAAAGGATATTGTTGTATAAATTGTGATAATACAAAAGAAATAATAGTATTATTTTTGATGTAATATCGAAGATGTGGATGCTATTTGTGTAAATAAGAAAGTTTAGATATTAGATATGTAAATATATAACAAATATGTGATATGTATATAAATGCATCTAATGTGGCCAGGAGGGAATATATTGTGAAGAGATAAGCCTTGGTCTTGGTCTAATAACTAGTCTCTGCTAAGTAAATGGTATATTGATTTATTATTATTTTATATTCTTTATTTATATATTTTAATAGAATTATATTGAATAATAAATATGGAAATTTTATATGATAGACTCATGAAATTATTCCACATAGTTGATATTACTATAATTTTGAATCAATCATGAAATAATTTCTTCATTTCATAAAACATAAAATAATTCTCATGAGCTAGCTTGACTCACTTATTCTCTTGTTTAAGATCCTTTCTTATGGCCATTTACTTTGGGATATGTTAGTAGCATTGCAAATGCTATTATATTAGTAAATTACAATTTATTATGTTGTGTTCATTTTTCCATACTTTAAATATTTTTGGTACTCATTTTTTATATTTTGTATAATTATGAATAGAAGTTTTCATATTATTTCAAATTGATGTTCATTAATTACTTAGTATTTAGATGATAAGTAGTAACTATAAAAATTAGTTTAGTAACTCTACGTAATAATTATATTTTTAAATTACTCTCAAACTTTTTTGATGATGGGAATGTCTAAGTCAAATTAAAGATAAATTTATTTAAAATTGATTTTATATTCAGATGAGTAATTCATGTTAAATATTTAAAACCAATTAATTTTTAGTATATTCTATGATCAAGCTAAAGAACTTACACCTAATCTAATTAATATGCAACAACTTTATGAAAAAACAAAATTTATAAGTGACACTCATAAATTTAGCTAACACATATGATTTTATTTATTATTTATTTTTTTTTGCATGCATGCATTCAAATTTCTAAAATTTCAAGTAATTTTAACTCTCCCTTTCCTATAATTAGCTTTTATATTAGTTAAATTTTTTGTTTGCTAAAAATTAAATTTAGTTACAATAGAGCTCGTCAGTCCATCATTAAACCATTATATGAGAGTTTAAAGGAGGGAAGATGATAATGCATCACACATTTATAGTATAATAAGCTAAATCATCATATCCTCACTGCACTAATTCAGCATTAGTTACCACAAATTAGTACCTTCTACTTATTGGTGAGATGAGCATCACTTTACAGGATGTGGTGAAGATATTAGAGATTCATGTGTATATAGCTAAAGGAAAATCTACTCTATAATTTTAAATTAAAAATAAAATGCTATTTTTCATCTCTCAAGGAGCTAATTTTAAGGAAGCATATACCACACAATTCTTATGCATTTATATATCTAACACTTAGGATATTTACTTATTTAATACTTTCCTATACTTAAAAGATGCATTTCACTTTTAAAAAGTCAATGATGATGATAGTTTTAATGTGATATTAAAGATTGGGGTATTATATGTGTAAAAATTAAAGTTTAGGTGTTTGATATGTAAATATATAAGAATTATATGATATGTATGTGAATCCCCCTAATTTTAAATAATATATGATGAGGTGAAGTATAAACTACATAATAACTCTAAATAATGAAAATTTTGAGAATCTTTATATATATATATATATATATATATATATATATATATATATATAATTTACTTATAATTATTATAAAAGTACTTATTTGTGACAGTTATAATTAAGTAAAATAATAACAAATAGTGAAAACTAAAATTACCAAATACTAACGAGATTATTTACAATTAGATATTTTTTCTAAACAACACTCTACAAAATTACTGTAACTCATTTAATCTAACTACTCACCTCCTCCGACCTTATAGTAATAATAATCAGAATAATAAAAGAACATATTTGCATGTAATACTATAATAATTAAAACCCTACACAAAATATTTCCAAAGCTCTCATTAGCATCACAAAACAATATTGCCAAAATATTTTTATTGTACAATTCAAAAGTAAATAATCAAACCAATTTAAAATAATAACAAAGCAGTGCGGACGGTTCCTTTGTACACTTCAAAAGAAAGTTGGAAATGAGCAGCTAAACTCTATCTTTATACGGCCCAGCCTAAAACTAAGTAAGCAAACAATAAGCCTACAGATTAAAATGTGTAATGAAAGCTTGCTCATAAATTAATTACAGATACTAAGAAATTACATTATATACCAAGTCCCAAAGATTAAGTAAATGATGATAGTACTAATATGATTTATGCCTTGATAAAATTAATCTTCAGTGTATGCTTCGATTATTTTTTCAAAAAGTTATAAAATGAGTGAACTTAGAGTACAAAAGCTTTTAGAAGACTAGATTTAAGAATTTGTAAGATTCAATGAAATAAAAATGGGTCTTTGAAAACTTGCCTTGAAACCTTGAGTTGAAAAGGAAACCATCCACAATAAAAGCTTCATTTAGTTTGTGCAACGAATTATGGAATGCAAAGAGAGTTATATTATATAGTGAGATTATCCATTAGAGTTATTAATTATATAAAGTACAATTTGTATGAATCTAAAGTCATTGATATATACACAATTTTCCAATTGAAGTTTGAGTTTATATAATCTCATGCTAAAAAATAAGAGAATAAGATTATGGCATATAAGTTTTTGCATGTTCAAGTTTAGTTCCATATTTAATGAAAACTATATGTATAATTATTTTACAATTATAAATCTTTTTAAAATCGAATTATTCCTTTAAAAATATTTTTAGTTAAAACAAAATCATTTACTCAAATCAATAAAATAAGTAGAAGAAAACATAAGAAGATTAAAATTTTATTAAAAATTGAGAATCACACTGTAAAAGTAGATATCATCAATTTGAAACTTTTTTTAAAATTGATAATCTCAAAATATAATTATAAAGCATCACTCTCGATTAAAGTAGGAAATTGTTGTCCCCAAAGAATTCAAAAATAGAACTATCACTAAATTTGTTATGTTTGGAAGATCAAATGGAAAAGATCGAAATGAGAGTTTTATTATCGAAGCCAAAAGATCACTCCCTTTTATCCCAACATTAAGTCACATCTAAAGAAAATTAGTTAATCAGTTCCCTTTAGTGAATGACTTATTTTATGTTTTAATTAGTCCTAGTATTTGGGTTCACTTTAAATAAACTCATTTAAAAAGAAAGACATCATAAGATTAGTTGGAATGAATTATTATCATATTAACACATGTTTGTTCATTTCTTTCTATCATGTATATCATGCATACGATTAAATCCTAAGCATAGCTATACAAACAATTTATATCTTAGCACACTCAAATGATGAATGTGAGTAAATGTATTTGGGATTAATGTTTCATTTTGTTGAATGATTTTGTCATATTAATTTAAAGCTCTATCTAAATTCTTATGCAAAAGTATAAGGAAAGAACCTTAAATCACATGACTAATTGACTCAACCAATTAAACAAAGCATGAATGTATGTCTTTTTAATAGAAAAATGGGATTTTCATTCATTAGCTAAGTACACATTCACACGTATAAAAGTTTTAAGCAAGTACGTCACCATTGTTCTGCACTAAGGGAATGAGGTAGGAACCTCTTTAAGGCTACTTAAAGCTGTGGGTCCCTGGGATGTCCAAATTAGTATACCCGCTATCCTTATATAGATATGGATATATAAACAATTACAAGATTATAAAGCCATGTAAAAAATTGTATTTTGATTTGATTGATTTATTTTGTGTAAATGAATTAAAGCTCTATCTACATTCTAATGTCCAAATGCATAAGAATGAAATCAAGCAGGTACGCCACCATTGTTTCGCACCAAGGGAACAAGGTAGGAACCTCCTTAGGGCTACTTAAATTCGTGCATCCCTGGGATGTCTAGACTAAGATACCTACTAATATTCTTACTTAAACAAATCAACATATGAATGTAAAGAAGAGACTTTATTTCATACACTAAATTTATAGTCACTTGCATTTCCTATGTATATATAACTAAAGTTACAATATATATATGTATATTTATTCAATAATAAACTTTTAAAAATATATTTGAGATTTAATAGTGACATTAGGCACATATATTTTTAATTAAGCCAACACATGCAAATTAACATAAAGGAAATCATTTTTTATTTGATTAATTTGAAAGAGATGGACGTATGAATCATATGACATACAACATTTAGCATGATTGGAAAGAAATAAAGAGCTGAGTATATATCTCATTCAAATCAAATTCCCAAGGACAATCAAACTAAATAAGATTATTTAAAATAAACCAAAGTTCGTTAATGTCATTTTATTTTCATGTTTGATTTTATTTAAGAAATGTGAGAAAGGTTTGCTAATCCTAGTCCCATTCCCCATATGTGAGTTAATTTAGTTTAATGAAAGGGAATTAGGTAGATTTTATCATTTAATTAGGTTAGGGTATTAATTAAGTCAATTAATTAACCCTTACCTATGCCACTTTAAGTTAATTAACTAATTAATAATGAGCCAATATGATATGCAACCACATGAAAAGTAAATTAGCAATGCTCATAAGAAATGAAAGGGGCCTAATGCAATTGGCTCCTGATTGATAGTTAATTAGGCTTAAGGGATTTAATTAATTTCTTTTATGGTTTTCTTACACATGTAAGCTAACCATAATTTCACTAAATTTATTAAGACAATTAAACATCTAAAGGGCTACCCAAAATTGATTAAAGGTAATTAGATGTGAATTGGAATTTGTATTGAGTTAATTAAGCTCATTAATTCATTTGGTTAAGCATTAAGCATGTTCAATTAATGAAATGAAATTAACTTAAGAAAAGAGATCATGAAAGAGGCTTTAATCTCAATCCCTAAGTATTATATTTGCTCACTTAAGCTCTGATTTTATCATGAAGATTAATTAATTAATTAAGCAATTAATTACTTCATTAATTATTAATTAATCTGATTCCAAAAAGTAAAGAAAACTTTAAAAATAAATTAGGAAAAATCCCAATCACATTCCCTAAGCTCCCTTGTTGTCCAATAGAGGTAATTAGGCATAAATAATTAATTAAGTCATTATTCTTTCGCTAAGTATCATTAATTAAATTAAGAGAGCGATTAAGGCTTAATCAATTAATTTCTCTAATTAAGCAACCAACAAAATTATAAAAAAATAGGGGAGGTAGAGGTCATCGCCCTAAACATCCACATAAAATTTGAGATTAATTGGGTGATTAATTAAAAAGTAATTAATATAATCAAATTTTTAATTGAACTTTAATTAAGTCAAAATTATTATTCAAAATTAATTAGTAGTAATTTTCCTAGATTCTACTCTGAAATATTTTTAAAATAAGCCCTAATTTGCTTTTTTTTTTTTGAATTTTTCTACTAGTAGTTATGAATTTTAAAAGTTTTAGGCTTAAAAATGGATTAATTAACCCTAATTAAAGCCCTAATCCCGTTGAGCCATGTGGCAGCTAATGCGGCTTGCTTTCCACGTGGTGCATTGAAATTGGCTATTTAAGTTTTCACATCGCTATGCTGACTCGAATGGTGATGGACGCGCTTTCCCGTGGGCCGTTTGATCTAAGATCGAATGACTATGATTCAATCTATGATTTAGAGGAGAAATCAGAGCAGATCTAACATGATTAGATCACGACTATCCATTCTTATCATGCAAAACATAAGGTCCATGATCCGTTCCATTCGTGAATGACGAAAGATGGATGTTGTCCATCTTTCCCCATTCGATTTGAACTCACCAGAGCTCAGATTGTCCCCAAATTGATCCCACACCTTCGAGGAAGGGAAACGCACACATCCAATGGCTAGGATTGATTGAAGATCACATTTTCTTCATAAAGGACCAACCTATTTTTGCTAGGGAGCTCAATTTTGCAAAATTACCTCACCGGAGCTAATGTCTGATAATAGGATCGATGGAGGTTGCTTCGACTAGTAGAGACGAAGCCTTGTTGAGAAGATTCAAGTTTGATTTGGTGTAGAATGCTTGGTCGACCATTAGACGTGCCTTGCCTTGATCAAACTCCAGTCTCCGGTGGTTAGGAAGGCTCGGGGATGATTCTGTTGTCTACCAAAGTCGAGATTGTATGTGATGGACGAATGAGATCACTTCCAAAAATTTGGCAGATTCATCATCATCTGTCTGCCAGAGTAATCACCATCGGTGCCACGTGGCTCACCATGAGTGGTCAAAGCCATGTTAGATCGGCCAAGGGAGGAGGATGATGGTCTCCTCCTTATGTCCATGGTGTGTTTGAATGAGAGGGGAATGAGAGATTATTTGGTCCATGGCCAATCAGGGTGTTTAGGTTGGGCTAAAGGCTGGCTTTCATTTATCAAGTGAGGGTCATGGGAAAGACAAAGTGGACTTTGCCACTTATGGAAAGAATCATATTCAAAAGGGCTTGTCCATTGGTCAATCCCCTGGGATTGGGTTCTAAATGGATTTAGGCTAGTTTGGGAATGATTTATGGCTGATGTGAATTGTGTTTGATCAGCTTTTGGTTTGGTTCATTTTGGTCATATGGGTTCAATTGGGTCCACATTGGGTTGGGTGAACTAATTGGTCAAATTGGGTCAAACTATGGCTTGGGTTATGTTCATATGATGATTTGGAATGTTTTGGTGTGCTTAATTTTGCTTGGTTTTGCTTAGGCTTAAGTTTGACTCATTTGGATTCAAATAGGTCAAATGGGTCAAGTTGACCAATTTGATCAATTTGACAAAATTAGGTTGGGTTAGGTGTTGAGTCAAGTTCAATTGATTTATTGAGAATGATTGCAGGCTTTGGTTTGATTTAGTTTGGGTTTAATTTGAATTTTGGCCAATTTAACCTTAAAGGGTTGGGTTAAGTTGGGTTAAGTTGACTAATTGGTCAAATTGGAGTCAATCATGACTGTGGTCAAGTTCAATAAGTTATTTGGAATGAGCATGAGCCATTGGTTGCAATCAATTTGGATCAAATCATGATTTGACCCATTTTGGTTTTATAGGCTAATTTAGGTCAACTGAGGTCAAATGGCCAATTGGACTTGGTTTGGCTCAATTGATAGTTTGCTCATGTTCAATCATTGATCTTGAGTGGGTTTAAGTCAATGGTTTCAATCAATTTGGTATATAGTGGGTTTTGGCTAGTTCAAGTTTCATTTGGGTTAAAGGTTGACTAGGTCAAAGGACCAAGTTGACTTAGTTTGACCCAATTCAATGTAATTGATCATTCTAGGGTGCTTGTTGGTCATGATATGAGGTTTTAAATGGCTTAGTTCAATCCAACTTGAGTTTGATTAGAACTTGGCTCAAAAAGGGTCCTTAGGTCATTTTAGGTCAAGTGGACCTAAATGGGTCAATTGGTTAGATTTTGGCCCATTTTAAGTTTAGTTGAGCTCACATATGAATTTATGATGAAAATATAAATCCAATTGTAATTGATTTGGAGTCAAATGAATTTTGGTTCATATGATAATTTCAAGTCAAAAGGGGTAACATGGGCTTAACTTGGGTTAACTTGTATTTGATTTGATAATTATAGTTTGTGTTTATATTTGGAACAAAGATTGAAGGAATGATTGAATCATGAGGAAATCCATGGCTTATAAGTTGATTTGGGTATCATTTAGCCAAGTTCAAGAATTTGGCTAAAAAGGATAAAATTAGGAATTTGATTTGATTTGAGTTTAGTTTTGGCCACTTGGATTTATATTTCATTTATATTTGTGAATATAAATGAAGGAATGACTGATTTATGAGAAAATCACTTGGGTTTGGAGCGATTTGGAAGCAAATTTGACCAAGTTGAGGGATGTAGGTCAAAAGGTCTTTAGGTAGGGAATTGATTTGGTTTGATTTATTTTAAATTGATTTGAATGGTTTGAATTTAGATTTCATTTATATTTATTAATATAAATGAAGGAATGACTGATTTATAAAGAAATCAATCAAGTTTGATTTAGTTTGAAGGGGGTTTTTGCTATGCATATGAAGGTGGTTCATATGGCTTAGGAAGGGATTTAGAATTTTAATTTAATCATGGGTTTCAATCATTTGGAGTTAGATTTGATTTAGAATTTGGGTTGGGATTATATTTGAGATTGAGTTTGATATTTAATAAAATCAATTGAATTAGGGTTGATTTGAATTTGGTTAAGGCTAATTCCATAAGATAAAATCAATGGGCATAGGAAGGGATTTGAAATATGAATTTAATCATTAGTTTCAATCATTTGGAGTTGGATTTGATTTGGATTTGAATTTGAGGTTTGGGTGAATCAAGAATTGGGTTTTAGGTTATAGGGTAAGCAAGTCTTCCTAAATCCCTAAGGCATAACTTCTTCCTATGGTTAACCCTTTGAAGTCTCTAAGCTTAGGTTAAGTGTTCACCTAATCACTATAAGTGTCTTAAGAGTAAGGAACTCTTAGTGTCTACAAGAGTTCTAGATCTGTGATGTGAAAGTTGAGGGCTCACTCTAAAACTGAGGTCAACAAAGGGAGCCCAATAAGTGTGGTGTAATAGACTAAGCACAATGCACGTATTGGTGTTGACCGAGATGATCAACAATGTCTGAAGGACTGCAACCACTAATAGAGATGATCTACTTCTGAACCCTAGATGTAGATGGAATCAAGATCTTAGTGCAATGCAACTCAACTTATGCCAAGGGCATAAGAGAGGAAGGAAGGATCTACTGAGGGATGAGTGCATGAACCTTCCACTAGCGAAGCAAGTTTACATTGTCTACGGAGGATAAAAGTTTGATTTTGATATGATTTAGGAAGAAAAGCTGTTGGGGATGAGTGCATGAACCTTCCACTAGAGAAGTAAGTTTAGATCATCCACTAGGGATAGAGATTTAATTTGATTTGATTTTATAAGGGCTCCATTGGGGAGAGGATATGATTCACATTTTGAGGGCACATCTCCTAGAGATATGAGCTCAAATCCATTGAGGATAAGACAGGTTTAATATATAAGTTGAACCAGACTCCACTGGAGGGAGGATGATGTATTTGACAAAATGGACCCTATCAGTGTCCGATGGATCCACTAAGAAGGGGCTAATATAAGCCTCAACATATCTTTGATTTAAAAATCCAAAGGGATAGTCTACCGGCCATCAGGTAGAGCTATCCAACCTAAGGGTTATCTTTTGATGTGCAATGGTCAAGTCAGGAAGAAAGCTTGTAGACTTATATCCTCCTAAATAAGAGACCATTGTGGTGATCGGCTGATAGCACAACAAATTGAGCCCAACCTAAGGTGATTATTGAGCGAATGCCGCTGTGGACTTATATCAACTCAATAATAGTTAGAATCAATTTCAATTAAATTTTAAAATGGACCTTTTCGATGTGTGATGGATCCACTAAGAAGGGTCTAACATCATCCTAGTCCTATCTTAGATTTACAAATCCAAAGGGATAGTCCACCGGCTGTGAGGTAGAGCTAACCAACTTAAGGGATGCTTTTCGGTGTGCAATGGTTAAGTTAGGAAGAAAGCTTGTAGACTTACAGCTTCCTAAATAAAAAATCACTAGGGTGACCGGTTGATAGCACAACAAATTTAACCCGACCTAAGGCTGCCCGTTGGTGTGCAATAGTCATTCTGGAAAGAATGCATGATATACTTATATCTTCCAAAGCAAGGAAGATCGTCGGGATGACTCATTGGTGGTGCAACAAGTCAAACCCAACCTAGGGGCGACTACTAAGAGAGTGCCAACCCGGTGACTTATCTCAACTTAAAAGTAGTCAGAAGATTCCTATAGGGACTTTTACTGACACTGTCCTAAAGATAGGATGTCTGCTTGGAAAAAAGTACTGCTAGAGGTTTTCCTCCTAATCCACAAATGAAGATATATATATGTTTTGTTATTTGTGCAAACCATGTTGGTGTACGAGGGACACCGAGAAGGATCTCATATCATCTAGTCTATCTTGACTACTATAAGGGAGAATGCATATCCGCAAGACAAATTCTCTAACCACAGGGGTGGCTATTAGGAAAGGGGGACTGTCTAATCCAAAAGTAGTTGGGGTAGTGTCTAAATGGGATCACTAAGGATGTGATCCAAATAAAGTGCCCACAGGGAAAGTGCAACTAAAGGCTATATCCAATCAAAAAAGAAAGCTTATAAGTATCGGGCCAACCCAGAGAATGCTTGTAGACTTACCGCTAATAGGTGCTACTAGTGGGTCTTCATCAGCATGGTAATAACTAGCCAACCTAAGATGCCCATCGATGTGCAATAATCAGTCTAGAAAGAAAGCATGTAGACTTACATTTCCCTAAAGCAAAACTGATTGTCGGGATAGTCCATCTTTAGCTCGATAGGTGCTATCTGACCTAGAGTGACTACGAAGTGGGGAGTTCCGTGTAAGGACTGGACCCTGACTTAAAGTAATCAGGAGGAAAGTAGCACTGGGGGACTTATCCTAAGCCACAAATATACTCGACCCAATTAGTGCACAATTGCTAGTTCAAGATGAAAGTGTGTAGGCTTACATCCTTTTAAATAAAGTCATCATGAGGTAGCTTATCGGCTGTGTAGTAAGGCTTACCAAACTAATAAGATGCTCGTTGATGTGAAATGGTCAAGTTAAGAAGAAAGCATGTAGACTTACATCCACCAGATAAGTAACCACTGCGGTGACACACTTGCAAGGTAGCATGTCAGCCCGACCCAGAGCAGCTAATGAGTGAGTGTCGCAGGGGGTGTTATCCCACATCAAAATAGCCTGAGACAAAATATATGTGTTTTTTTATATGTGGTTGTGTGTAGTTTGTGCTGGTGTTGTGTTGCTAAAGGATAGGATGCCGCTTGGGTTCTTTACACCTACCCTAAACACATCGTGGCAGATTCACAAGTAAAGATTTCTAACCAATAAGAAGAGACTGAATTTGAAATGAAAAGAAGTTTAATTGATAATTATTTTCAAACAGGATTTATAGATAATATTTCTTAAGGTAGAGCCCATTAATTGGAAGTATAGGGTGTTCTCCTTTATAATTTATAAGTTGATAGGATCCTTCTTGTTTGGCTTTTTCTATGGTGGAAGGGCCTTCCCAAGTGGGTTCAAACTTGCCTCTCATCTTTTGATGGGCAACAATTGGTCTCATTAGAACTAAAATAAGCTCTCCTACTTGAAAAGCTCTAGGGCAAACGAACTTGTTATGAGCTTGAATCATTTTGGCTTTATACAACTCGAGGTTCTAACATTCCCGGATGCTTCTCTCCTCCAAACCTTCGAGCTCTTCTAACCATAACTTGGCGTTATGCTCCGTAGTGATTTTACTACTCAGCTATCCTTAATGATGAGAGTTAGACTTTTAATGGTAGAACTTTCTTAGACTCATATACTAAGGAGAAAGGGGTTGATTGAGTTTGAGTTATGTATGTGGTGCGGTAAGCCCACAAGGCTTCAACTAACTGCTCATGCCACTGCCGCTTATTATCATCGAGTGTATTCTTTAATATATGGATGACAGTTTTGTTGAAGGCTTCTACTAAGCCATTTTCCCTTAGGTAATAGATGATAAAATATCTCCAATCTATGTTGTGTCTTTGGGTAAAGCTGTTGCTTTTAGTACTCTTGAATGTAGTACCATTATCGGATATAATTCATTGAGGCACCCCAAACCTATATACGATATGGTTCCTAAAAAATTGGAGCACATGCTGAGCTATGACCTCTCTGAGTGGGATTGCCTCCACCCACTTGGAAAAGAATGTGGCGCTAGAATGAATCGACCCTTGGAAGAAGGAGGATCGATCGGACCCACTATGTTGGTACCCCCAACACTCGAATGACCATGAGGCTAATGTAAGATGCAAAATATTAGGTGGTTGGTGTAAGACCACACCATGCACCTGACATTGGTAGCATCTCCTAGCTACATCCATGTAGTCTGTGACCATCGAAAACCAGTAGTATCCTAGTCTCTTGACCATGGCTTTCAATTTAGGACCAGATTGGTGAGCTCTGCATAAACTTGAGTATACCTCAATCACGATCTTATGGGCTTCATGTTTGTCCAAACAACATAACCACGTATTATTGAAGGACCGTCGGTATAAAGTGCCATCCACAAGAGCGTATGAAAGAGCTCTCTGGTTCACCTGATGGGCTAATGACTTTTCTTGAGGCAGTTTGCCTGTATTTAGATAATCCATGAATGGTTGCCTCCAATCTGACTCACTATCCTTTTCGAGAGCGGTAACCTCCCCTTCAAGAGAGAGTCTATCGTGAGTTCAACATCAATAAGGGATAGGACTTGTCTATTTGGTACCCTTATTGGTATGGACTCATCTTTTGAACATGCTAGCTCCTTGGAAAGCTTGGCTAATACATCCGCTATTGTGTTTTCACTTTGAAAGATCTTGTAGATGGTAAACTCTAGGATTTGGGCCAGTAACTCCATGGTATACTTGTAGTAATGATGGAGCTTAGGCTTCAGGACTTTGTAGGACCCAACAATTTAGTTGATAACTAATTAAGAGTCCCTGAAGATGTTGATGCTATGGATGACCAAAAATTAGAGCCTCATATTTGACTTTGTTGTTGGTGCATGGATTGGACAAATGATATGAGAATCTCATCACATCGCGGTCCAGAGTTAGAAGGACTATTCCTACTCCTGCTATTCCCGGAAGAGTAGATCATGGTTCTTCCCCTTTTTGAAAGGAAGTTTCACCATCAAAATACATCTCCCAACGGTGAATACTAGTGTCCCCAAAGTTCATGATTTATTCATCAGGGAGGTCATCATTATGCAGGGAATCAGCAAGAAGTGGGTGTGCTGCTATGAAGTCCGCTAGTGCATGTCCTTTCATCACACAGAGGGGTATGAATATGATTTTGAACTATGACAAAATCATGGAGCAACACACTAACCATCTGGATAGGTTGGTCGTGCCATGAGATATTGCAGTGGATTGATCCTAGAGATCAGATTTACCTTATGAGAAAGCATGTAATATTGTAGCTTTTGGGATGCAAAGATTAAAGCTATGCAGTTATTTTTAATAGGTGGGTAGTTTGCCTCGATAGGGATTAGATGATGACTAAGATAGTAGAGTGCATCATCTTTTCCTTCGTCATTGGTTTGAGCCAATAAAACACCAAAGGAGCCATCTAATGCATTGGTATATAATATAAATGGCTTGCCCAGGATAGGGGCTACTAGAACTGGCAGCGTCATTAGGTAGTGCTTGATGTTTTCGAAAGCATGCTGACACTTGTCATCCCACTTAACCTTAGAATCCTTTTTGATAAGTGGTGAGAATGGTTGGCATCTCCCTAATAGGTTGAAAATGAAATGTCTTACACGCCAAATCAAGATGAAAGTTATTTCAAAGATAAATTTTATTTCACGGTGTCGAACAACAAACCCAAGGAATTTTCCTGAAGCTACTCTGAATGAACACTTCAGGGGATTCATTTTAAGGTTAAATTATCTTAACAGTTTGAAAACTACTCTCAAGTCAAAGAGATGGTCTTCCTTTTCTATACTTTTGACTACAAGATAATCCATGCAACATTTAACCTGATGATGAACTAGTTCATTGAAGATTCGAGTAATGGCCCGCTACTATGTAGCACCGGCATTTTTAAGGCCGAAAGACATGACCTTATAATAATAGATTCTGATCGGGATTCAAAAAGTAGTATTTTTCTCATCCTCAAGGGCCATCTTAATTTGGTTATAGCTAGATGACCCATCCATGAAAGAGAATACTGCATAAGATAATGTCCACCATCATCTCTAATATAGGAAGTGAAAATTCATCATTAGTACATGCCTTATTTAGATCTCTAAAATTGATGCATATGTGAATTTGGCCATTCATTTTCTTAACTAGAATGACACTGGCCAACTAGTTGGTATATTTTTTTCCTGAAAAAGCCAACATCGATCAATTTTTTGATTTTAGAAATGACCTGCTACTCAATGTCTAATCACATGCATCTAGGAGCTTACTTGATAGGGTTAGCATTAGAGTCTATCTAGTTTGGATCAGGAAGATAAACTGAGCATTTCTTCATAACTTCTTGCAAAGTAGCCCTTAAACTCAGTCAATAGCCTAACTAAGTCATTAGTTTCTTCTTCATTCAATAAGGAACTAATATATGTTGGGCGTGGATCTTATTTTATTCCTAAGTTGATTTCTTTGAGTTCATCAATGGTTGATCTGATTTTTTCTTCAATTCTATCGGTGCATCCTTGACTTTGAGATCATTTGGGTCATCTGAAGTTTCTAATCACACCTCCTCACATGAGTTAGCATGATTTGAGAAGAACCTATCATACTCTAAATGATTGGTGACGATTAGGCAATGATTGTCATCATCGACTGGACCCACTATACTGAATCCTAGCCATAGTCTTATTTGAAAATGTTTGCTTTGGTTGTCCCATAACCTTTCGAAGTAATCCAGCTTGTGTTTAGACCAAGTATGTGGGATTAATCCCTTCTTTGCTAAGTCAAGAACACAAGGCGAATACCAATCAAAAGGCAATTTTATTAAATCTTTATATGAATCATCCTCAAGTTCTATATCAGCTTCCTAACTTAAGGATGATGATCCCAACAAAAATCTCTTTGGCTTGACATCTGTGAATGACTTGGGGACCTCCTTAACTATCAAACCCTTAACTTTTTGGGAAGAAAGTGGGGTTAGAGCTATGGTTCCCAACTATTGACTTACTGTTCTATATAATACTAATTTAGATACATTCATGCTTTGCTTGGAGGCCTGGGCTTCATCGTTATCTGGCTTGAATGTCACCTCCAAAGTGACCCACTAAGAGGGGTTGACTGGCGTGTGTGGAGAAAAATTCTTATAGACGGGTCACCTTTCAAATCTGTTGGTGAGAAAAGAAAGAGGAGACTTATAAAAATTCATCTTTTTAGGATGCCATGTACAACTGTAGATGTACTTATTCAGGTGATCAAGTACATCATCAAGGAAATAGTGTACTATCTCGAGAGATAGAAGTCACTACCCTTTAATGGACCTAATCACCTCAATAAGGACTGATGGGTCAGCATATGTACCATAGATTCTTCCCCTAATTTACATAGGAAAGTAAAGTAAGATTTATTTTAAATTGGGTCCATTAAGTTCCCTACAGGGGCAAGCTCCCATAGTTAATTACATCCTAAGGAATGGGAATTCCTTAGGAAAACTCTCAATTAAGGTAAATGATCGTTGTCTTTGAAGATTTCAATAGGAAAGGACTATTAATTGATTAGTTAATTTTTGAAGATCAAATGGGATTGATCAAAGGAGAGAGTTATTAATGGAACCAGAATGGAAGATAAGTAGGAGATACCTACAATGCTAGGAAACTTAGTGAGCATCTTAAACTATCCTATAGTTGGGCTTTACATTTTTGAAATTAATTTAATTTGTTTGAGTTGCATTTTTTATTAGAAATTTAGGACTTATGATTCCTTAACACAAGATTATGAAAATTCCTAAAAGGTGAGAAATTAAGCTTATGGCCCATAAAAGGGAGATGCAACCTCAGAACCTAAATCTAGGGAGCTTTGGCAAGGGCCGAAAGCATAACCTAAATCTAAGGCAAAAATGGGTAATTTATTTGCCTTCATAAGAAAGTACAAACCACCGGACAACTTGGACTTACAACCGCCCGGGGTGGCCGCCAACTAACTTCTCCTATGGTTTTAAATACATGTAGGCAAGTCTTTATGCTTATGCAAGAAAGATAGGCTGTTATTCTTTTAGAAAGAGACTAAGTCCTTAAACTCACTCCTTAAAGAGACTAGATCATGTAAAGGGGCATGCTTCAAATGACCTAAATCTAATGCAATTCAAATTTCATTTTTTTTTCATTTTGAATAACTATTTTGACTTAGGATAATAGGATTCATATCACAAATGCATGAGAAATAGAGTTATTGGTCAAAATCAACGAGAAGGGAGGAGGTGAGTTTCCACCATGGCTCTCAAAGGTCAAGCCAAGTTTCTCTGGAAAAAGTGGAAGCCCTCCAATCAAGAGTGAAATAAGATGCATTTGTGCATGATATTACAAAAGAAATGCTCATCCAGCTAAGGGATTGCTAATTCTTTTATCTTGATTTTAAACCTAAGTTTTAGGTGAGGTTATGAGTTATTTTAATTTTAATTTTGAGTTGTTAAGTTTGGTAAAATATTTATTTTTTCCTAAAGAGCCTAATCCACATCTAGGCCATACATAAAGCAAGGAAGAAACTAGGAAAAGAATGTCACTTAATGTAAAAGCTAAACAAATTATCAGTCAATTTACAAAGCTAATCGCAAAAAGAATAAAAGGCCGTTGTAGTCGGGCACCACCATACAAACCCGAAAATATCAAATTGGGTAGCCGAGCTCTTCCCTTATACAACCCAGATTACAAATGAATTAAACTACAATTAAGCAAGAAATTCAATGTTATGGGGGGTCTTCAAGCTTTATTTCTTCTTTTCTTCTTTCTTCTTCTTCTTTCATCGTTTGGTTCCTTCTTTTGGATGGTTGAAAGGTAGATGCTCCAAGGCTTCACATGATGCATACGATATGATCTTATGACCAATCCTCATCCTAATCCCCATAATAATCATTATAAAATCCTAATTGGACAAATTTATATGAAAAGGAAAAGAATGGAAATCAACCTAACACCTACAAAATAAAGGTTAGTTAAAACAAACCACACAAATCTCAAGCATGTATATTGGACTTATCACCCCACACATGGGTGACTAAGTCCACCTGGCCTATTGGATTATGCTTAGGGTATAAAGCACCTGCAAGCAAAAGCATTTATATTTTTATTTATGATAGCCCCCTTAAGCACAATCCTTAAAAGAATAGTTGACTAAGTCATCCTACCATTCATTATGAGCATACACCCTAACATCCAGTTGAAAACATATATCATAAAATAAAATAAATATCAAACCATGCACCACCTAACTAAAGCTAGAAGTGGTGACTTAGCTAATGTGTGCTTTGAAGGTTTGTGTGGTATGCTTAGCTATGACTTTAGGTTCAAATTTTCTAAGTGTGAAAACATGTTCAAGTTAGAGGAGGTTTCATTTAAGTTGTTTAATTATTTTGGGTTGATTTTATTTCATGTTTTGATTTGGTTCAAGTGAATCCTACATTTAATTACTAAGTTATGAAGAGAGGGAAAGAGAAGAGAACTTCTCTTTCCTTCCCTAACCTAAGTAATTTCTAAAGTAGGTTCATATTTTAATTTTATTTAGGTGAATGTTTTGATTAAATCTTTTAATTAATCCTATGTTTAGATAAACTCTAAACAAACTATTAAAAAAGAAAGGCATTTTAAGATTAAATAAAATGAATCAAAAATTTACATAGCACACATTACTTTATTTCTTTTCCAACATATATAACATGCAGATGGATGGACCCTAAGCATATTTGTACATGCAAATAAAAATATTTAACACACTTTATGATGCATGCTAAGTAATCCATTTAAGAAAATTTACAAGTTGAATATGCATGATTTTTCTTAAGTAGAAAGGGTTTCCTTATCCAAATTTTGGTATACACACATGAAAGTAAGAAAGGCATAAGTGAGTATAGCGTCATTGTTAACCAGAGGTGTAAGATACAAGATGTACTTAGAGCAACTTAAAGCTTCATAACCTCTGGGTTGTCCAGACTAATATACCACTTTCCTTAAATACAAACATGTGTATAAAAGAAATAAAATGGAAAAGAAGAATGCAAAAGTTGTATTAATGGATTCATTTTGTTTATGCAATTTATGTATACAAGTATAGGTAGCCCCTCTTAGATGGTAGCTGAGAGATGAATAGGATATAAAATCAGGTAAGTGTTAGGTCCTTTTCAAATGGACCATTATCTTACCAAATTCCTATTCGAAACTATACCAACATAAGAGAGAAAGGAAACCTATGCTAAGAATACCGTTATATTCTTTCACATGCAACTTATAATTAGAATATAATAGCATACTTTCAGATTTGATATTTGATTTATGTGTTTTGAAAATAATTTGGCTTTAATAGTGATAATAGCCACTCATATTTCTACTTTAGCCAACACATGCAAATTTGATATAAAGTAAAAAATTTCATTTTAAAATTTGAATTTGAAAATATGAATGCATGAAACCACATGATACAAATTTAACATGTTGGGAAATATTTAAAGTAATGAAAGCATGTAAACAAGTTCACTTTACTTAAATCCTAAAGACATTCTTATAGAATAAGAAAATTTAAATAAATAAAAAAATGAATTCAATGTGATTTTGTTTAGTTTGAAGTTTGATTTAATTTTGAAAAGGTGAGTTGAGTTTGCTATTCCTAACCCATTCCCACATGTGTTTGATGTTTTGTTTAATTTTTTAGATAATTAGATCCATTTTTATGTATTAATTAGTATGAATTAATTGACTTAATTAACTTACCTACACCACCTTAGAATAATTAACCAAATAATTATGAGCCAATGAGATGACATAAAAACTCACAAGGAATTTAAATTTGTAATGCACCTAATAAGAAAAGGCCTAATGCAATTTCTCATAATTAATAGTTAATTAAGGGGTTTAGCTTAAGTAATTTCAAAACACCCTTTCACACATATGAATTGGGTTTTGATTTTCTTAATTAAACTTAGGCTATTAAACACCTAAGCATCTACCCAAAGTAGATTAATTAAGTTCTGAAACTTTTTAGAATTTTTAGAAATTAATTAAGGATAATTAATGAATTAACCCTTAATTAAGAGAGATTAAGGAGAGAGAGGGTTTAGGGAATAGCTTAGGAAATATCCCCAAAATTATTCCCTAAACCTCCTATCTACTGGATCTGACCTTAATCAATTTAATCATGGATTAAAACCACTAATCATACCCTAAATATGCTTAATTACATAAGGAGGGTAATTAAGAAATCCATATGTAATACTCCTAATTAAGCCTTCAATAAATCCCAAGAAAATTAGGGGAGGCAGAACTCATCCCCCAAAATATACCTAAGAAGTTTGGGATTAATCATAGGCTTAATTAAAAGGTAATTAGCAAAATAAAGTTTCCAATAAAATCCAAAATCAAAGAAAATTATAAGTTAAAACTCATTGAAATTAATTTAAAAATAATTCAAGTTGAATTATCTTTCCATTAGATTTTATTTCATATTTTTCTAAATTTTCTTGAAGGAGATATGAATTTTAGAAATCTCTAGATTAATTAGCATTTTTATTAATTCCCTAACTAATCCTCCTCGCTCACATGTATGCGGCATCGCTTTTACACGCATTGCGTGAGATTCACTTAAATGTCAAATCCACAAAGGTGGCTGGCGGTGGACACGGTTTGATCTCTACCATCCTATTAAAGATCGGATGGCCAGATATCTCCCTACAATTTTAAAAAGAATATAAAGAAAATCTAAACGTGGCAATTATCTCATCCGTCCATCCAAAATGTGGGGAAGAATGGCTGAGATCTCCCAAGTTCTTCCCCCCTTGATCAACAGAGTTCATCCATGATATAAGGGAAGATTCAAGCTTGATTGAGCTTAGATTCAAACCAAACTTAACCCACACCATCTAAAGAGTGCAGCATATCCAATAGTGGGATTCACTTGAATTAAAAAATTTCTTCACAAAGGACCAACACCTCCATGCTAGTGGTCAAAATTCTACCAAGGTGATCAGCTTGATTCCTTGGAGAAGCTTCATAGTTGAGACAAGCCTCATTGGAAGAATGAGCTCTTGAGATGTGAATTGCTATGGACCAACTCGCTCTTAGCTTTGATCCAATTCAACTTCCTATCTCCCCTTGCTTTGATCCAATTCAACTCTAGGGAACCCAATGGATGCACTGACTTAGCTCGATGAAGTATGCAAAGGAAAATGGGTGGAAATAAAGTATGGAGAAAGTTAGCTCGATTTTCCCCTATTTTCACTGTTCAAAAGAGATGAAAATGGATAGAGCTCTGGGGCAGGGATCACTGATGGCTCACTCCTAATACTCAATCAAATGTGGAATTGATGGATTTGAGTTCAATTAGGGGGAGTATATCTCCCCCTTGAAGGATCGAACGGCCGCAAGCCATTGCACCATTTTGATCCAATTGATCATAATGGGAAGGTTTGATCGTTAGGAGTGTGCACATGGTGGGAGGCCTTTAGTGATTGCCAACCCCCATGTGCTTGAATTTGATGAGAGGGAGTTTGAATTTGGAGTTTGACCCATGGGGTCAGTTTGGTCTAGGGGCCAATTGAACCCAAACCCATTGGGTTGGGTGCACCACTCTTCACTAGGTCCCTTGAGCTTAGGAAAGCCTCAAGTGAATATGAAGAGGGTAACCAAATTACCCATGGATTAGCCAAAATTTGTTCTATGGCCTAGGTAAAATGGTCATTTTGCTATTTTCCACTTTGGATATGTTGGTATGTGAGAAACTAGGTTTGGCCAAGTTTCATGAGATTTGGATTTGATAGGTTTGGCTCATGTTGACCCATTTAGGTCAAAATGGGTCAACTTGTTGACCAATTGGTCAAATTGGGTCAAGCCAAGGGTTGGGTCAAGTTCATATGCCCATTTGAAATATTTGGTGCTTTGGTTTGATTCAATTTGGTATAGTTTTGAATTTGACTCATATGACTTCATTTAGATCAAATGGGTCAAGTTGACCTATTTGACCCATTTGACCTATTTGAGGTAGGTCAAGGGTAGGTTTAGGTTAGTCATATGGAGTGGATTGGTATCTTTGTTTCCAATCAATTTTGGTTAAGTTCAATTTTGGCTCAACATGACCCCTTTAGGTCATGTTGGGTCTAAGGTCAATTGGGCTAGGTTAGGTCTAGTTGGCCAATTGAGGCTTTGGTCAAGTTCACAAGTGATTTGGAATGAACTTGACCCATTGGTTTCAATCAATTTAGATCAAGTTTTGACACATTTTGACTTTAGGTCAAGTTCAACTTGGGTCAAGGCCAATGGCTAGGTTAGGCTCAAATGTTGGTCAAGTTCAAACATAGGTCATGAGTGAACTTAGATCAATGGTTTCAATCAATTTGGCCTATGGTGGAATTTGGCTATGTTAGGTTTCATTATAAGTTAAGTGTTGACTTGGTCAACCCTTAGGTTTGACTTGGTTTGACCCAATTTGATTGATTGATCATCCCATGATGATTGTTGATCATGATGAGAGGCATATATGAGTTTGGTTCAATCCAATTTGGTTAGGATCAATTTGGCTCATAAGGGTACTTTAGGTCACTTTGGGTCAAGTGAGCCTAAGTGGGTCAAATGGCTTGGTCAAAGCTTGATTTGAAGTTGATGACTTGTCTATGGACTCATGATCAAAATATAAATCCATTTACAAGTGATTTGAAGTCAAATGGGTTTTGATCCATTTGAAATTTCATATTCAAAGGAAGAATAAGGATGGGATTTTGGCTTTGATTTTGAACTAGGTTTTGATTGTTTGATTGAAGTTTGTATTTATATATGAGCTCATGATTGTATGTTTGATTGAATCATGAGAGAAAATCAAGTGTTTGGCTTGATTTGAAATTGATTTGGCTATGTTCAAGATTTTGACTTGAACGGCTTAGATTGGATTTTGAGTGGATTTGAGTATAATTTTTAGAATTGGTTTTGATTGTTTGAATTTATATTTCATTTATATATGTGAATATAAATGAGAATATAAATGGATCATGAGAAAATTTCAAGGATTTGAAGGGGTTTAATCATGATTTGCTAAGTCCATTAAGAAGGATTTAAAGGACTTAGGAAAATTTCATGAATTTGAGTTTGAATTTTGAATTTGGTTTGATTGATTTATATTTATATTTCATTTATATATGAGAATATAAATGAGAATATAAAAGAATTAGGAGAAAATCCCATGACTTTAAGATGGTTTGATAAAGATTTAGGCTAGGTCCTTTAATGGAAAATTAAAGGACTTAAGAAATTTTTAGATTGGGACTTTAATTGGAGGGTTTGATTTGATTGATTTATATTTATATTTTATTTTTATATGTGGATATAAATGAGAATTTAAATGATTTTTGAGAAAATCCCATTAATTCGAGATGGTTTGATCAAGATATAGGCTAAGTCCATTATTGGAAAATTAAGGGGACTTAGGAAAATTTCTTGAATTGATTTAGGATTTTCTGTTTGGTTTGATTTATTTGAATTTATATTTCATTTATATATGTGAATATTAATAAAAAATATAAATAAATTATGATAAAATCTCAAAGATTTGAATGGTTTGATCATGATTTTGCTAAGTCCAAGAAGATTAAGGACTTAGAAAATTTGACTTAGGAATTTTGATGGATTTTGATCATGGGTTTCAATCATGATTTCAATCATGGATTTCAATCATGGAGTTGATTTGAATTTGGAGAAAATCAAATAGAATTGATTTGGAGTTTGACTTGAAAGAAGGAAAGTGAGGAATGGTTTAAGCTAAGAAAGTTTTTCTAACACCCCTAAGGCATGACCTATTCCTATGGCTAACTCTTCTAAGTCTCTACGGCTAGGTTGAGTGTCCACCTAATCACTAGATGTGTCTTAAGACTAAGAAACTCCTAAAGTCTAAGAGGAGTCATATGTCTAAGATGGAGGGGTTGAGAGCTCATTCTAAAAATGAGGTCAACAAAGGGCGCCAATAGGTGTGGTGTGATTGGTAAGGAACACCACACGTATTGGTGTTGACCGAAATGATCAACAACATCGAGAGATCACAAGCACTAATAGAAATAATCTATCCTTAACCCAAGGCATAGAGAGAATCCAGAGCTTAGTGTAATGTGGCTCTACTTATGTCCAAGACATAAGAGAGAGGGAAGAATCCACTAAGGGATTGAGTGTAAACCTTCCACTAGGGAAGCAGGTTCAAGTCATCCACATGGGGATGAAGGGTTTGATTTGATTATCACTGAGGATAAAAAATATTTGATTAAGTTTCACTAGGGAAGAGGGTTGAATTTATTTTAATTTTGTTAGGTTTGAATTTTGAGATCAACCCTATTGGTTTGTGATGGACTGCACTAAGTAGGAGCCATGGAGTCTAAGACCTAACTCAGATTTACCAATCCAAAGGGGTTGTCTACCAAGCACATAGTAGACCTAGCCAACCAAAGGGATGCCTTTTGGTATGCACAAAATTGGGAAGAAAGCGGGACTTACATCCTCCAAAGTAGAGACCAATTACTCGGATAATTTATTGGCAAGGCAATAGATTGAACCCAACCTAGGGCAAACTATTGAGTGAGTGTCACTGGGGGACTTAGATCAACTCAAAGATAGTCAAGATTGATTTCATTTTTTTTGTTTTTTTGATTATGATGGATCAAGGTTTATGATGAACGATGGGGCCATGGAAGCTAGACCTAACTCGATTTACAATTCAAAGGGAGTAGTCTACTAACCAAGGTAGACTATCCAACCAAGGGGAAATGCCTTTGGTATACAATGGTCAAGTCTTAAGAAGAAAGCATGGGACTCACATCTTCTAGAAATAAGGAACCATTGGGTGATCGTTGCTTGGGCAACAAATCAACCCACCTAGGTCGATTATTGAGTGAATGCCACCGGGGACTTAAATCAACTCAAGATAGTCAAAATTGATTTCATTTTTTTTAATTTGTTTTGATGGATTCATTGGTTTGCAATGGATCACACAAGAAGGAGCTTATGTAGCCTAAACCTATCTCGATTTATCAACCAAAGAGAGTAGCTTCACCGATGGGAGAACTATCCACCAAAGGAGTGCCTTTAGTTTGCAATGATCAATTGAAGGGAAGAAAGCTCGGGACTCACATCTTCCACTAGAAAGACCACTGGGTGATCATTTCTTTGGGCAACAAATCAAACCGACAAGTCGCTCGGTTATGACAATCATGCTAGAAAGAATGCATTGTAGGCTTACATCTTTCAAATCGGAATGATTGTCGGGTAACCTGCTTGTGGAAAAATAGATTGAACCCGACCTAAGGGCGACTATAGAGTGAGTACCACCGGGAGAACTGTGTAGTCGTGCAATTCCTATAGGGAGTTCTGCTAACACTGCCCTAAAGATAGGATGTCTGCTTAGGAAAAGGGGCCCTTTGGGGGCTTGAATTCCTAATCCACAAGGGAATTAACTTTGTTTTAGTTGTTTATTTATTTTATCATGGACCCTGTTAGTTTGCGAGGGTTCAAACTAAGAAGGAGCTTATATCAGCCTAGACCTATCTCATTTATCAACCAAGGAGAATCTATGCATCGTGAACAAATTTTCCAACCACAAGGGTGGCTACTAAGAAAGGGGAACTGTCCAATCCAAAAGTAACCCAGGTAGTGTCTAAATGGGGTCGCAAAGGACTTGATCCAAATAGAGTGCCCACAGGGGATGGGGCGTAAGGCTTAATCCAACACCGAGAAGATGACATGGCTACCATATACCCAATGTATTCGTGTCCAACTCAAGGAGAAAGCACTGGGACTCACATCTGCCAAGAGTGGTGTACTCACCGAGTGAGTCACCGTCAGTATAGTGAACATCAACCAACCTAAGGTGCCCATCAGTTTGCAATAATCAGCATAGGAAGAAATCTCGAGGACTCACATCCTCCTATAGGAACTGACTGCTGGGATAGTCTATCTTCAGCTCGACAGGTGCTATCCGACCTAGGGCAACTACTGAGTGAATGCCACTGGGGACTTATATTAACTCAAAAGTAGTCAAGAGGAAAGGAGCCTCTAAGGGACTTATCCTCCTCAAATATACTCAACCTAGTTAGAGCATGATGGCTAGTTCAAGAAGAAAGCACGGGACTCACATCTTCTTAAGAAAGTCAACATGAGGTAGCTTACTCGGCAAGGAAGCTACCATACTAACAAGGTGCTCTTGGTTTGCAATGATCAAGTTAGAAGAAAGCTGGGACTCACATCTTCCAACAATGACCACTGGGTGACATACTAGTGAGGTAGCATGTAGACGACCTAAAGCAAAATAATGAGTGAGTGCCACAGGGGCTTTCTCCCACATCAAAATAGCTTGAGATAAAAGATTTGTGTTTGTTGTTGTGCATGTGTTAAAAGGAATAGGACACCTCTGGGGACTCTTACACCTACCTTAAAACACACTATGGGTTTGATGAAATGGTGCCACCAAAGAAAGGGATTCCCACTAGAAAGGATGCCTCTCCTCTACACCTATTCTAATAGCGTTGGGAGATTGTATTTGTGTTGTGAAAGAGGAATAGGATGCCACTAGGGGACTCTAACACCTACCCTAGACACATCACAATGGATTTGTAAGATATGCAAACAACACTTCGAAAAGAAAAGAAGATTTGATGAATGGAATCAAATTTTTTTTATTAATTTTATTAATGATTGTCTTCAAACATGAGTTGTTTCATGGGTAATATTTTTTTAGATAGAGCCCATTAATTGGAAGCATCGGGTGTTCCCCTTTACAATCAATAAGTTGATAAGATCCTCCTTGGTAGGCCTTCTCTATGACATAGGGCCTTCCCAAGTGGGTTCAAACTTGCCTCCCATCTTTGAGCAAAATTGGTCTCCTTAGGACTAACACAAGTTCTCCTACTTGGAAAGACCTAGGGCGACCAGCTTGTTGTGAGCTTGAATCATTTTGGCCTTGTACAACTCGAGGTTCTGGCATGCCCGTAGGCGACTCTCCTCCAAACCTTCAAGCTCTTCTAACCGTAACTTTGCATTTTGCTCTATAGTGATCTTGTTACCCAATGCTATCCTTAGTGATGGGAGTTGAACTTCTAAAGGAAGAATGACTTCAGACCCATACACTAAGGAAAATGGGGTAGACTGAGTTGGAGTTTGGTATGTAGTGTGGTAGGCCCATAAAGCTTCAACCAACTGCTCATTCCACTATCATTTATTATCATCAAGAGTCTTCTTTAGTATCTGGATGAGAGTTTTGTTGAATGCTTCTGCTAAGCCATTAGCGGGTAGTAGATGGTGGAGTATCTCCAATCTATACCGTGTCTTCGAAAAGTTTTGATCTTAGTATTTTGAATGTATCATTATCGAATATAATCAAGGCACCCCAAACCTATATATGATATGGTTCCTAAAAAATTGAAACACATGCTGAGCTCTGACCTCTCTAACTGGGATGGCTTCCGCCCACTTGGAAAAGTAGTCGGTGGCAGCTAACTTGACTCGATGCCCCTTAAAATAAGGAGGATCAATTGAAAGTACAATGTCGGTACCCCAATACTCAAATGGCCATGAAGCTAATGTACAGTGTAGAATGTTGGGTGGCTGGTGGAGGACCACACCGTGTACCTGACACTGATGGCATCTCCTAGCTACATCCATGTAGTTTATGATCATAGAAGGCCAATAGTATCCAAGTTTTTTGATCTTCATCTTCATCTTCGAACTAGATTGATGTGCTCCACATAGACTTGAGTGTACCTAGGTTATAATGCCACTAGCTTTGTGTTTATCTAAACAATGTAACCATATTTTGTCAAAGGACAAGCGATGAGTGCCATCAACAGAGCATAGGAGAGCTCTCTGTTTTTTTACGATGGGCTTGTGATTTTCTTGAGGTAGTTTGGTGTTCTAATCTATGAGCGGTTGCCTCCTCCAGCTCTTGTCATTTTGGAAATGACAACCTCCCCAAGAGAAAGTCTCTGAGTTCAAATCAATAAGGGATAGGACTTGTCTATTTTGGACCCATTGAAATGGACTCATCTTTTATAATTCTTTTAGCAAGTTTGGCCAAGGCATCTTCTTATGTTCTTTCGGGGAACCTTGTAGATAATGACTTGAGAATCGGGCCAACACTTCATGGTATACTCATAGTAATGATGAAGCTTGGGTTTGAGAACAGGACTCAATCGGTTGATGACCAAGCGAGAATCCCAAAGATGTTGATGCTCTTGACATTGATAGTGATGGCTAACTCTAAAATCAAAGCCTTATACTCAACTTATTATTGGTGCGGTTGGAAAGATAGTATGAGAATCTCATCACATTATTTTGGAGTTAGAACTATTCTACTGCCTTTCACGGAGAATAGATCGTGGTGCTTCACCTTTAAGAAAAGCGGCACCATCAAAATACATCTCCCATCGATGATGGTTTCCTCCCTAAGTTCATGATTTGTTCATCGGAGAGATCATCAAGCGAGAATCACAGGCGGGTGTCTTTGCTATGAAACCCACTAGTACCTGACCTTGTACCATATGGAGTGTTAAAAATGTGATATCAAACTACGAGAGTATCATGGACCAATGAGCCAAACATCTAAAAAGCATTGGTCGTGTCATGAGATACTATAGTGGATTGGTTCAAGAGATCAAGTTCACCTTATGAGAAAGCATGTATAGTGTAAGTAGCCAAAGATCAAAACTAGGCAAGTTTTCAATAGGTGGATAATTTGCTTTAGCGAATGGTGATGATTGAGGTAGTAGAGTGTTCTCCTTCCCTTCATCATTGGTTTAGCATCGAGAGTCATCAATGCAGTGTAAAGGATGAGTGCTACAGGGATAGAGCTAGAACGGCGACTTCACCAAGTACTCTTTGATGTCTTGAAGCATGCACATCCCACTTTAACTTGGCATCTTTTTTGACAAGTGCTGAGAATGGCTTGCATCTCCCTAATAGGTTTGAGATAAAGCATCTTAGATATATCAGCCATCCTTGAAAGGATCTCAGTTGAGTTAAACTCTTAGGAGGTGGCATTTCTAATAGCTTTAATCTTTTAGGATCTATTTCTATTCCTGTGAACAAATAAAAGAATTTTTTGAAGTGACTCGAATGCAAATTCATTTTTAAGTTATATTATCTTAATTTGAAAACTACTCTCAAGTCAAGAGGTGTCTTCCTTTTCTGCTCTTGACTACTAGATCATCATAGCACTCAAATGATGGATGAGTTCATTGAAGATCATTCATGGCGGTTGGTATGTAACAGACATTTTAAGGCCAAGGCATGACCTAATAGAAGATTTTGGGGTTGAAAAGTAGTTTCTTTCATCTTGGAGACATCTTGATTTGGTTATAGCGGATGATCCATCCATGAAAGAAAATACTACATGAGATGAGGCAATGTCCACCATTAATTATAGGAAGAGGAAACTCATCCTTAGGACATGCCTTCTTTAAGTCCCTAAAATCAGCATATGAATTTGGTCATTCTTCTTCTTAAGAGGGCGACAGCTAACCGGATATTTTTCTTCCGATGAAACCAATTAATTTGACTTGAAATGACCATTGTTCAATTTCTAATCGCATGGGTCTAGGAATAGGGTAACATTAGGTGCTAGCTTGTGGACTCTGTCGAGGAGATAATCCATTTCTTCACTCCATGAAGCAATCTTTAAACTTCAATTAAGCATTGGTTTCTTCTTCATTCAATGAATGAGTGTATGTGGATTTTCTTCTATCGAGGTTGATTTCTTTAAGTTTGTCCATTGTTGAATGAATCTCTTCTTCAAATTGGCGGTGCCTCTTTGACTTGGAGATCATCATCAGTTTCTAAACACACATTCTCATAAGAGTTGGGGATGTGTGAGAAGAAACTATTCAAATAATTGACAACTAGGCAATAATCTTCATCATCCTTGGACCCCATGTGAATCTGCTCTTGCTTGTGCTATATTACATAGCATTTTGAGTATTACTGTGCTTGGACCATGTGTGAGGAACTAAACCTTTCTTTATAAGATTTTGAACATGAGTAAAAGTCAAAATGTAATTCCATTAATTCTTTAAAGTATCTTCCTCAAGCTCTACATCAACTTGGGGCTTGAGGAGGATGATCCCAAAAGAATTTCTTCTACTTCATGTCCTTTGGAAGACTTAGGGACTTCCTTAACTACTAAACCTTCAACTTTTAAGATGTAAGTGAGGTAAGAGCTAAGGTTCCCAACTGCCTAATAGTTTCACATAAACCATATTCAAACTTTGCTTTGCTTGGAGCTGGTCTTCATCTTATGCGGATCAAAGTCACCTCCAATGGAACCCGTTGAGAGGGGTTGGCTAATCACATTAGACTCATCCTCCAATGGATTCCAAGTATGTGAATAGTAGGGTACTCTATGACTGGAATGACCTATTTGGCTAAAGGCCAACTAGAGGTCTCCCACCTAGAACTACCTATTTCTATCTGCCTCACGGTGGAGGTTGAGCCATCCTACCCACATGTCCATATGATGGAATGAATTGTGGGTGGAAGATATCTTGATCTATTTCTTCTTCAATTCCCCTTTCTTGTTCACTTGGACTTTTATTTTCTTTTCATTTTCTTTTATCTTTTCTTTTGTTTCATTTTCTTTTTTTTATTTGCATTTGAATTTTGTCCAAGTTCAGAAAGGGTGTTTTGAGGAAGATAGTAGGTATCCTCATATATCTCAACTTCTTAATTGAAAATCTGACCGCGATATTCAATTCCATCTTTTTCTAAACTTGATTGCGATGAAGGGAGGATGGAATGATCTTGTTCTGATATGTCCAAGGCCTACCAAGTAAAAGTAGTGAATGAAGTATTTGAATCAATGATGTAGAACTTGGCTTCAGTCTTCCAGTCACTTATCTCTAAGGTTACACTATAGAACCTAAAGCCCGCTCACCATGTTCATTGAATCCTCTCAACATCATCCTATCTCAGTGTAGAGATGTCAATCTTCAAATAGGAAAGGGTCTTTAGACTCATAATGTTCGATTCCATGAGATCCCAGGTGAGTCTAAACTATCCATGTCAGCTGTGATGTAGGGATGGTTGTGCTCCAAGTCCCCTAGAAGAAGGTCGTCATCTATGAAGGTGATCCTTTGGATTTCTTTTGCATAATGTGCTTCCTCACCTATAGCAGTGAGCTGAGCTAAGCATATCTCAGGATCAAGGAGGGCCTTGATTAGTGACTCCCTCATCTCTTTGGATAAGATAAGGGCATCATATGCTTAGCTTAGATGGCAACTTTCTTAGATGAGAAAGGATTGTAGTCCACCTTGGGTTCTTCCACAAGCATATCCAAGGGTGGAGCATCTTGGAAGGGCTTCTTGATCTTGTACCAATGACTTGTTTCCCTATCTTGAGGTGCACCCTAGGAGGTAGAACCTTGCCACTGGAGGTTGACTTGTCTCTTGAGGCAAGGTGGTGGAAGGTTCTGCACTTAGGCTCACTATAGCTTCTCTATGGGACCCTCAAAAAGATGATTTCAAGTCTTCTCAAGAGGTGATAGTATTGAGTTGGAAAGTCCAACTCTAAATCAAGAGGAAGATCAAAATAGTTATTTAGACTTGAAGAGTTATCATTAGGAGAAAAATAACCCATCGAGTGACACGATGTAATTCAAATTAGCTTTATTCTTCAATTTCTTAGAATTATTTGGAGGTACAAAGTAAGTCAAGTAGAGTGAGTGGAGTAAGGATTTGATGCCCTTATACTACAAGAGTTACTAGTAGAAGAAACAAAAGCTGAAATGGAAGAAGTCAGTGTGGAAGCTGAGGATGGAAGGCTGGACATGATCGATTGGCTATGCTAAGGGCTATCTGGCGACACTTTGTCTTGAGCTCCCACTTTCTAGAGTTGGCTTGGCAACTTGCAAACCTTCCTTGGTGTTGGAGGTTTGGGACTCGAGGCAAGCTTCTTGATCGAATTATTTTTAGGTTTTGGACAAGAAATAACCTTCTTTGGTTTTGGTAGGATCACATGTATCCCCAAGGATTACCCTAATGGAACGGAAGGTTGTTCCCACAAGGTATTCCTTTGGATAACTAACAGGTCTTGAAACTATGTTCAAGATCCTTG
Source organism: Cymbidium sinense (assembly GCA_021442155.1). Classification (NCBI taxonomy): domain Eukaryota; kingdom Viridiplantae; phylum Streptophyta; class Magnoliopsida; order Asparagales; family Orchidaceae; genus Cymbidium; species Cymbidium sinense. Next base: position 63,760,921 of record CM038233.1, read on the forward strand.
AATGAAGCAATCCTCAAAATGTGGCCTAGCATGTGGTAAGGGCAAAAGTTTGGATCATGACTTTTACTTCCTAGGTCTCTAGGCTCGGGTAGTTGAAAATTAAGTTTCTTTAAGAAATTCTTAAAGATTTTCCTGATTACCTCCCTCTTAAAAGAATAAAGTTTTGTTTAACTTATCTAAAGAGTAGGTGGACCATAGCTACTGGGGATATGCATGCACTCTTGGTGGTATGGCTGGGTGGTGGTTGTGTGATGGAGGCTCGAGGTGGAGGCATGCTACCTCTGATGGAAAGGAGGTGGAGGCGCTGAGGTCATGGTCTCTGACTGATCTCTTCTGCTACTCTATCCCTTTACTTCACACTCACTCTAGACCTTTTGTGGCTACTTGAGCAAGGATCTTGAAAAGGCATGTTTGGTCTCTCCTTGTAGATTATCTTTGTTGATTAGCTTCTCAAATGTCTTGATAGTGAAAGCTTAAGCATGAAATAGAATCTCATGGATATTTATAGTTCACACTTCATACTCGGTTATGCCATCGAGAATATAATCAAGTGACTCACGGTGTTGTTGTGCTATGATCACCTAGTAATCTTTGTTGAGCTCCAACAAATCTCTTGATGAAGAGTTGCTCTAACTCGACAAATATCTTTGAATCGTTGGGTTCGCATACCAATCAAAAGCTAACCTACTAATGAAAGTAGAAAAGCATCACCACATGTTTACAAGGCCCAAATATGTTATGTGTTGCCTTTGGGTTTCATCAAAGCTTTTGAAGGAAGGAGGCATGAAACCCTTGGGATATTGGATAGCATCAATTTCCTTTGGGTAGGGTCTACGGGATGATCCTCCCAGGGCTTGAGCCAAAGCTTCCTTCATACTCACCATGGATTTATATCTTTTCTTGTATGGAGGTACTTTCCCACCTTATATACTGCTTGCTCATAAGGTAGAGTCTTGTTGGGTCAAGACATACTCAGGCGATTGATGTAGGATGAACTAAAGGGGCTTGCATGCACTCTAACAAGTCAGCCATGCCCTCCCATCTTCTACCTCATTCAGTATGTTGGAGGTCTTGGTGATTCTACGTGTCCTCTTGATCAACCTCATCACCTTCCATGGCTTGTTGTTCCCTAAGAAGAGATCCTTTAGTGTCAACCATGCAGACTCCAGTTGAATCCCCCATCAAATCATCTTCATTGGGATAGAAGTTAACTTTCTCTTCATCCAATCAAACCCAAGATTTCCTTCCTAAAATATAATGTGCAACTATCTCATCAGAATGGTCCATTTGGCGGTACAAATTTAGGCACAGATGTGATCTTATCATGAGAGGCATAGCCTTTTCATAGAGAGTCCATCTTGTGTGGGCTCATAGATGAATGACACTCTACATTAGTAGAGGTCAATCTAGGATGTTCCACTACTGCATCATTTGGGGTAGAATATGTATAAGGGTCACCATCTCCATCTAGAATATATAATAACTATCCATGCCATGGGATCCTGTGGGTGCATTTCCTGGATTAGGATCATGGTCTTAAATGGAATAGGGATGCTATAACTTTATTGGGCGATGCGGTAGAAGAGCGGTGGTGTAAAGACAATTATGCAAGAACTACCCTCAGTGGTGGTTAGTCCTAGTAAGAAGAATATTAGGTATGGTGGTGGGTACCATGAGCGAAAATCAATCAGCGGATGTTGAGGCCCGGTTGAACCTACGTCTCCCACTTTAATGATGGGTATGGGCCTCCTGGTCCTAGAATCTACTTCCCTGGGATAATAGATCAGATCAAGCTATCGACTCAGCATTTGCTCTACTACGTGGATAGTGGGAGGTCATGACTCCACTCTAAATGAATGCACCACTGGGGAGGTGATGAATGGATCCCATCCCCTCTATGATCCGGAGAGGATGGAACTAGTTTTCTGTGGTGAAGACAATGGGAAACTCATCCATTGATCAGATGCTTCCTAGCTCACATCTGGTGACCTTGATCATTGGTTCTTATTCTATGCTGTATGGGTGGGATGGGAGTGAGACCAATACTCAAATGTAGGGGAGGCAAGTCCTGAGACCAGGGGAACCTTACCCTTAAAGAGTACAGATGGTAGGGTACTAGCCCTCACTGGGGTAACATGAGCAACTCTAGGGTGAACTACAATCAGAACTGGTACTACTGGCATGCTTGCTATAAGCATGTGGAACAACTTTCCTCTTCAACAGGAGACATCATCAGAGGTTAAAAATCACGATGACCTTGCGGTCACCTTGGACCGCTATGGTGAGGGGTGCCCTCACAAGTTCCTCAAATCCCAACCAAAGTGAATCATGGATGTTCCAGATGGGGAAGTTTAAAGCTGATCCATACCATGGGGAAGGTAAAACTTTAGGGACCATTTCAATAAAACTAACTATAGCACCTGTAAATATCTATGATGAGAAATGAATTTGTATCGATTTCTATCTCTATAGATTTTTTGAATTTGAATTTGAAAATTTGAACCCACATCCAACAACTTGGAAGTGTTAAGTGGGGTTCAAATGGATTTGAGATTGATTGAAAGAGGAATTTGAATATGAATCCAAACTTCAATTTAAGTATGTTGAAATATGGATTCAAAATTTTGATAAGGATGCTTCCATAGGTTCATGTTTTATTTGAATTTTGATTTTGAAGGACCCTTTTCTTTAACAAATTTGGGTATGTTAAACTAAGTGTCAAATTTAGGTATGGTAAGTGAAGTGTTTGAAGAAAGTGATTGTTTCTTTTTGTGAATTTTGTTTTTGATTTTGGAAAATTTGAAATTCTTACTTAGCAAATTTGGGTATGTTAAATAAAATTCCAAATGTGTTTGATTTTTTGTTTTGACTTTGAAACTTAACAAATTTAAATGTTTGTGAGTTCAAAATATGTTTTGAAAATTTGATTTTTTGGGTTTACTTAGCAAATTTGGTATGTTAAATAAAATTCAAATGTGTTTGAAAATTTTGAGGAATTGGGACTTCACTTAACAAATTTGGGTATGTTAAATGAAGTTCAAATGTGTTTAGAATTTGAATGTATAATGGTTGATTTTTTGATTTTGATTTGGAAACTTCTTAGAATTTGAGTATGCTAAGTGAAGTTCCAAAGTGTGTTTGAATTTTTTTTTTATTTTTTTTTTTTTTTTGATTTTGGATTTTGGGACTTCACTTAACAAATTTGGATATGTTAAATGAAGTTCCAAATATGTTTTGAAAGATTTGAAATATGATTGTTGATTTTTTTTTTTAGATTTGGAAACTTCACTTATTTGGTGCTAAATGAAGTTCCAAATATATTTTGAAAATTTTGAAATATGATTGTTGAAGTTTTAATTTTGAAAAAGGGACTTCCATTCAACAAATTTGGGTATGTAAGAATGGAGATCAATCTTGAAATGTGAAATTTTGTTTTTTTTGTGTTTGCTTTTGAAGAGGATTTCAACTTAAAACATATGTGAGATATGTTCAAGTTATTTCTAAATGATATATTTTTTTTAGTTTGGAATAAAATCTTCATTGAGTATATTAAATGAATATTCATATGTACTTTTGAAAAGTTTAATTTTGTTTGGAAATGAACTTTCCATTCAATAAATGTGAGTGTATTGAATAGAAAGATTCATGTGTGCTTTTTTGAAAAATTTATGATTATGATTGTGATTTTTGAAAAGATGATTGTTCATTTTATTTGAAAATGAAATCTTCATCAAAGTGAATTGAAAGAAGATGTTCATTTATGCTTTTTGAAAATGGTGTTAATTTTATTCTTGAAAATTTCTACATGTAACAATTATGGGAATTGTTAAATGAGGGTGACAAAATTTTGTGGAAAATATTTTATTAAGTGCATTTTTGAAAAGGTTCTTTTTGAAAAGCAAAGCTTTTTATGGAAGATTTATTTTATCTTTATTATTTTAGGATGAACCTTTCCTTATCATGAAAATGATAAGGAGAAAGTCTTTAAAATGTTTTCTTTTTTTATTTAGATCTTTTTACCCATTGGAGAGGGGAGTTTTAAGACCAACAAGGAATGTCCTAAAACAAAGATGTTTAACTCAACTCAAGAATGAAAGTGCCAACAAAAGAAGGATAGTCTTGGATTCCAAAGTAAACCACTATCGATACTCGACAATTTACCAAAGATGGAGAGGAACCATCCCATTGCTTGTGGAAAAAATTCTAGATGGGGTACTTTCAAATGTATGAAAAGAAAGCAAAGATTTATAGAAATTCATCTTTTAAGATGCATGAGATCCACAAATGTACTTATTGGGGTGATATGCATCATCAAGGAAATAGTGTACTATCTTGAGATAGAAATTATAAGACTAATTTAATCAATAGGACTCTAAGGGATGGGTTTATGTACAGAGATTCTTCCCTACTTTACATAAGAAAGTAAAGCGGGTTTATTTTAAACTTTTTGTTAAGTTCCCTAGAGGTAAGCCCCATAGTTAATTTCAAAAGGATTCCTTGGAAAACTCTCAATTAAGGTAAATGATCATTGTCTTTGAAGATTTCAATAGGAAAGGACTATCAATCGATTGGTTTATTTTGAAGATCAAATGGGATTGATCAAAGAGGGAGTTATTATCAAAGCAAAATGAAAGATAAGTAGGAGATGCTACGATGCTAGAGCATCTTAACATCCTATGGTTGATTTATATTTTGAAATTGATTTAGTTTATTTGAGTTGCATTTTATTAGAAATTTAGGACTTATGATTCTTAACACTTAAGGAAATGCCTAAGAGGTGAGGAATTAAAGCTTATGAGGGAGAGAAGCTCAGAACCTAAATCTAGGGAGCTTTGGCTGAAAGCAACCTAAATCTAAGGCAAAATGGGTATTGGTTTCCTTCATAAGAAAGGATGAACCACCAGATGGCTTGTACAACCACTGGGTAACTCCTCCTATAGTTTTAAATACATGTAGGCAAGTCTTTATGCTTAGATACTTACTCTTTAGAGAGACTAAGTCCTTAAAAATCATGCTTCAAATGACCTAAATCTAATGCAATTCAAATTTCATTTTATTTTTATTTTGGACAATTATTTTGATTCAGCTAATATGATTCATATATGCATGAGAAATAGAGTTATTAAATCTGAGAAGGGAGGTGAGTTTCCACCATGGCTCTCAAAGGTCAAGCCAAGTTTCTCAGCAAGGTGGAAGCCCTCCAATCAAGAGTGAAATAAGATGCATTTGTGCATGATATTATGAAATGCTCATCCAAGGGGTTGCTAATTCTTTCATCTTGATTTGAAATCTAAGCTTTAGGTGTAGGTTATGAGTTATTTTAATTTTAATTTTGAGTTATTATGTTTGGTAAAAGATTTAGTTTTCCCTAAAGAGCCTAATCCACATCCAAGCCATACATAAAGTAAGGAGAAAACTAGGAAAAGCATACCACTTAATGCAAAAGCTAAATAAATCATCAATTAATTTATAAAGCTAATCACAAAAGAATAAAAGGTGGTGAACCACACAAACAAAAATATCAAATTGGGTAGTGGAGCTATATCCTTATACAACACGGATTATAAATGAATTAAATTACAATTAAGCAAGGAATTCATTGTTATGGGTGTCTTCAAGCTTTATTTCTTTCTTCTTTTCTTCTTTCTTCTTCTTCTTCTTTCTTCTTTTGGTTCCTTCCTTTGGATGGTTGGAAGGTAGATGCTCCAAGGCTTCACATGGTGCATAAGATAGGATCTTATGACCAATACTCAACCTAATCCCCATAACAATCATTCTAAAATCCTAATTGTACAAATTTACATGAAAAGGAAAAGAATGGAAATCTAACTAACACTTGCAAAATAAAGATTAGTTAAACAAATCACACAAATCCTAAGCATGTATATTGGACTTATCACCCTACACATGGGTGACTAAGTCCACCTGGCCTATTGGATTATTCTTAGGGGTATAAAGCACATGCAAGAAAAATCATTTATATTTTTATTTATGATAGCGCCCCTTAAGCACAATCCCCTACAGAAAAGAATAGTTAGACTAAGAGCATCCTATCATTCATTCTACAAGCATACACCTAACAATCTAAACATATATCACAAAATAAAACAACATCAAAATGCATGACTAACCTAAAGCTAGAAGTGGTGACTTAGGCTAATGTGTGTGCTTTGAAGGTTTTATGTGGTATGCTTAGCTATGGCTTTAAGTTAAAATTTTCTAAGTGTGAAAACATGTTCAACTTAGAGGAGGGTTTCATTTAAGTTGTTTAATTTTTTGGGTTGATTTTATTTCATGTTTTGATTTGGTTCAAGTGAATCCTACAATTAATTACTAAATTATGAAGAGAGGAAAGAGAAAGAACTTTCTCTTTCTTCCTAACCTAAGTAATTTCTAAAGTAGGTTCACATTTTAATTTTATTTAGGTGAATGTTTTGATTAAATCTTTTAATTAATCTTAAGATTAGATAAACTCTAAACAAACCTATTCAAAAAGAAAGGCATTTTAAGATTAAATAAAATGAATCAAAAATTTACATAACACACATTACTTCATTTCTTTCCCAACATATATAACATGTATATGGATGGACCCTAAGAATATCTATACATGTAAATGAAATATTTAACACACTTTATGCATGCTAAGTAATCCATTTAAAGACAAGTTGAATATGCATGACTTTTTCTTAAGTAGAAAGGGGTTTCCTTATCCAAATTTTCACTATACACACATGAAAGTAAGAAAGGCATAAGTGAGTACATCATTGTTAACAGAGGTACAAGACCTACTTAGGGAAACTTAAAGCCTCAACCTGGGTTGTCAGACTAATATACCACTTTCCTTAAATAAAAACATGTGTATAAAAGAAGTAAAATGGAAAAGAAGAATGGAAAAGATGTATTAATGGATTCATTTTGTTTATGCAATTTATATATACAAGTATAAGTAGCCCCTCTTAGATGGTAGCATAGAGATGACTAGGATATGGAATTAGGTAAGTGTTAAGTCTTTTTCAAATATACCACATCACATAAAAATTTAACATGTTGGGGAAATATTTAAAGTAATGATAGCATGTAAACAAGTTCACTTCAAGCAAATCTAAGACATTCTTTCAGAAAAATTTATAATAAATCAAGTAGAATTCAATGTGATTTTGTTTAGGTTGAAGTTTGATTTAATTTTAAATTGAGTTTGTTGTTAACCTATTCCCACATGTGTTTGATATTTTTTGTTTAATTTTTTTGATAATTAGATCCATTTTTTATAATTTGGTTAAGGTATGAATTAAGTGACTTAATTAACCACATAATAAAATTATAAATATGAGCCAATAAAATGACATAAAACTCACAAGGAATTTAAATTTTGCAATGCACTTAATAAAGTTCTAATGCTTTGTTTTTGGGATTAATTAAAATTTGGGGTTTAGCTTAAGTAATTTTCACCCTTTCACATATGAATTGGGTTTTGATTCTTAATTGAACTTAGGCTATTAAACCTAAGCATCTATCCAAAGTCAATTAATTAAGTTCCTTTTTAATTTTTTATAATAAATTAATATGCTTAATTATGATGAGATTAAGAGAAAGGGGTTTAGAAGCAGGAAATTAATTATTCCCAAAACTATCTACTAGATCTAACCTTAATCAACCCTAATCATGGATTAAAACCACTAATCATATCATTATGCTTAATTACATAAGGAGGTAATTGCAATTTTCTAACTAAGCCTTTAAATCCCAAGAAAATTATGGGTGAGGATGTCATCCCCAAATATCCAAGAAGTTTGGGATTAAAAAAAGCTTAATTAAATTAATTAAATGTTTTATAAAACCCAAATCAGAAAAAAAAATGAAATTAATTTTAAAATTCTAGATTGAATTATCTTTCCATAAGATTTTATTTCACATTTTTTTGAGTTTTCTTCAAGGAGATATGAATTTTAGAAGATCCCTAGATTAATTAGAATTTTTATTAATTCTAATCCTCCGGCATGGCACATTGGCGGTGATCTATGCGCATTACATGATCGTGTGAGAGGATTCACTTCAAATCCACAAAGGCGGCGTGACACTTTGATCTCTATGGTTTGATCAAATCGATGACGGAGATCTCCCATGATTTTAAAGGATATAAAGAAATCTAAAAATGGAATTATCTCGTCCATCAAAATGCATGGATGGATGGAGAGATCTCCCAAGTTCTTCCCCTTGATCAAGATGTCCATGATCAAAATAGCATGCTGATTCAAACCAAACTTAACCCATCTAAAGCCAAGGAAAGCACATCCAATGGGATTCACTTGAATTGAAAATTTTTTCTTCATACCAATACCCTCTATGGGTGGTCAAAAGTTCTTACCTCAGGAGGTGATCCGGTGCTCATTCCCTTGGAGAAGTTCGTTGAGAGGCGTGTTGGAAGAATGAGCTCTTGAGGTTATGGTGCTCTATGGACCAACTCCCCTTGCTCCCCTTGCGGCTTTGATCCAATTTAACTCTTCCTTGCTATGGAACTCCAATGGAAGCTTGGGTGCACTCGACTTAGCTCCCATGAAGTGCAAAGGGGTGGAAGTGAGTATGGAGAAAGTTAGCTCTTGATTTTCCTCCCCTTTCACTATTCAAAAACTAAGGATAGAAAATGGCTGCTCTAGGAAGCTAGGGATCTCTGATGGCTCCTTACTCTCTTACTCAAAATGTGGGTGATGGATTTGAATTATATATCTCCCCTTGAAGGATGGGACAGCACAGCCATTTTGATCCAATTGATCATAATGGGAGGAGCTATTGGGAGTGTCACATGGTGGTTTGAGGCCTTGAGTGGATTTCCAACCTCCCATGTGCTTGAATTTGAGTGGAGAGAGTTTGAATTTGGAGTTTTGACCCATGGGGGGGTTTGGTCTAGGCCAATTGGGGCTGACCCAAACCCATTGGGTTGGGTGCACCACTCTTAGGTCCCCTTGAGCTATTAGGAAAGCCTCAAATGTGAAGAGGGTATGACCAATTTACCCATGGATTAAGCCAAACTTTGTTCTATGGCTTAGGGGTAGAATGGTCACTTTGTGGATTTTCCACTTTGGATATGTTAGGTATTTCTAGAAACTAGGTATGGCCAGGTTTCATAAGATTTGGAATTCATTTGATAGGGTTTGGCTCATGTTGACCCGTTTAGGTCAAAATGGGCCAACTTGTGTCAAGTTGACCAATTGGTCAAATTGGGTCAAACCAAGGGTTGGGTCAAGTTCATATGACCATTTGAAATGTTTTGGTGGCTTTGGTTTGATTCAATTTGGTATAGTTTTGAATTTGGCTCATATGACTTCATTTAGGTCAAATGGGTCAAGTTGACCTATTTGACCCATTTGACCTATTTGAGGTCAAGGGAGGTTTAGGTTAGGTTAGTTATAGTGGATTGGTATCAATCAATTTTGGTTAAGTTCAAATTTGGCTCAACATGACCCCTTTAGGTTTTGTTGGGTCTAAAGTCAATTGGGCTAAGTTAGGTCTAGTTGGCCAATTGAGGCTTTGGTCAAGTTTCAAAGGTGATTTGGAATTAACTTGATGCATTGGTTTGAATCAATTTGGCTTAGATCTAGTTTTGACACATTTTGACTTTTTAGGTCAGGTTGGGTCAACTTAAGTCGGGCCAGCTAGGTTAGGCTCAAATGGCTTTAAGTTCAAACATAGGTCATTAGTGAACTTAGATAAATGGTTTCAATCAATTTGGCCTACGGTGGAATTTAGCTATGTTAGGTTTCATTTTGGGTTAAGTGTTGACTTGGTCAACCCTTAGGTTTGACTTGGTTTGACCCAATTTGATTGATTGATCATCCCATGATGATTGTTGATCATGATGAGAGGCATACATGAGTTTGGTTCAATCCAATTTGGTTAGGATTAGAATTTGGCTCATAAGGGTACTTTAGGTCACTTTGGGTCAAGTGAGCCTAAGTGGGTCAAATGGCTTGGTCAAAGCTTGATTTGAGCTTGAGTGATCTTGTCTATGGACTCATGATTGAAATATAAATCTATTTACAAGTGATTTGAAGTCAAATGGGTTTTGACCCATTTGACAATTTCATATTCAAAGGAAGAATATGAAGGGATTTTGGCTTTGAATTTTGAACTAGGTTTTGATTGTTTGATTGAAGTTTGTATTTATATATGAGCTCATGATTGTAGTTTTGATTGAATCATAAGAGAAAATCATGTGTTTGGCTTGATTTGAAATTGATTTGACTAAGTTCATGATTTTGACTTGAAAGGCTTAGATTGGATTTTGAGTGGATTTGAGTATGATTTTTAGAATTAGTTTTGATTGTTTGAATTTATATTTCATTTATATATGTGAATATAAATGAGAATATAAATGGATCATGAAAAAATTTCAAGGATTTGAAGGGGTTTAATCATGACTTGGGTTAAGTCCATTAAGAAGGATTTAAAGGACTTAGGAAAATTTCATGAAGTTTGGAGTTTGAATTTATGAATTTGGTTTGATTAATTTATATTTATATCTCATTTATATGAGAATATAAATGAGAATAATATAAAATTGAGAAAATCCCATGACTTTAAGATGGTTTGATCAAGATTTAAAGCCCTTTAATGGAAAATTAAAGGACTTAGAAATTTTAGATTAGAATTTAATTGGAGGGTTTGATTTGATTGATTTATATTTATATTTCATTTATATATTTGAATATAAATGAGAATATAAATGAGTTTTGAGAAAATCTCATGAATTTGATGTTTTGATCAAGATTTAGGTTAAGTCTATTAATGGAAAATTAAGGGGACTTAGGAAAATTTCATGAATTGATTTGTGATTTTGAGTTTAGTTTGATTGATTTGAATTTATATTTCATTTATATATGGAATATATATATATATATATATATATATATATATATATATATATATATATATATATATATATATATATATATATATATATATATATATATATATATATATATATATATATATATATATATATATATATATATATATATATATATATATATATATATAAAATGATTATGAAAATCTCAAAGATTTAATTGGTTTAGCATTGATTTTAGCTAAGTCCTTAAGAGGATTAAGGACTTGAAAATTTTGGACTTAAGAATTTTGATGGATTTTGATCATGGGTTTCAATCATAGATTTCAATCATGGATTTCAATCATATGGAGTTGATTTAAATTTAGAGAAAATCAAATAGAATTGATTTGGAGTTTGACTTGAAAGATGAAAAGTGAGGGATGGTTTAAGCTAAGGGTAGGAAGTTTTCCTAACACCCCTAAGGCATGACCTATTCCTATGGCTAACTCTTCTAAGTCTCTAGGGTTAAGTTGAGTGTTCACCTAATCACTAGATGTGTCTTAAGACTAAGGGACTCCTAAAGTCTAAGAGGAGTCCTATATCTAAGATGGATGGGTTGAGAACTCATTCTAAAATTGAGGTCAACAACGTGTTAACCATATGAGACTCATCCTCTGAACTTGACTCTTAGTCTATGTGGATAACGGGGGTACTCATATGAGCTAGAACATAGCTCTTACTGGCTGGTCCACTAGCAAGGAGGTCTTCCACCTCTGGACCTACCTCTGGATCTACCTCTTCCTCTACTTGGTGGGGGTCGAGTCAACCTACCCATGTGTTCATATGGAGGAACAAACTATGGGAGTAATCTAACATCTGGCTCTACTTCTTTCACAGTGGGTGATTCTCGCTAACTTGTATTTTCATTTTTGATTTCATTTTTCTTCTCTTTTTCTTTTTCTTCTTTTTATTTTTTTTTATTTTTGAACATTAACGAAGTTCATGAGAATAGAATTTCTGATTTTGAGGAAGATAGTAGGCCGCATCCTCATATATCTCGACCTCCCTAACTAAAAATAGCTTCAAGTCTCCTTTGACACAATACTCGAATCCACCTCATCAGGATTTGATGCACTGATGTAAAGAGGATGGAACCATGTTATTTTCATTTATCCAAGGCCTACCGAGCAAAGCAATGAAAGATATATTCGAATCAATTATGTAGAACTTGGCTTCTGTCTTTCAGACATCTATCTCTAATGGAAATACTATGGAGCCTAAAGCCCTCCCACCTTGCTCATTAAATCCTCTCAACATCATTTAATCTCCTCGAAGTTCAGATATGTCAATCCTTAGGTAGGCAAGGGTCTTTAGACTCAAAATATCTATTGATGTGTACACGGATCACTAGAGTGCAATCATCCTATTGTAGGGGCGGTTGTGCTCACTTTTCCCCAAAAGAAGGCCTTCATCAATAAATGTAACTCCATGGGCTTCTCTTGAATAACATGCCTCCTCTCCAATCACGATCAGTTAAGCTAAGCATATTTCTAGACCGAGAAATGCTTTGATCAATGACTCCCTCATCTCTTTGGATAAGACAAGAACATCATATATGCTTAGCTTAGCTCGTAACTTTCTCAGGTGAGCGAGGACATTATAGTCAACTCTAGGCTGACCCTCCACAAGAATATCCATTGGTGGAGCATCATGTAAAGGGGTTATTTAATCGCTAGAACCAATGACTTGCTTACCCTTATCCTGAGGTGCTATCCTAGGAGGTAGAACTTTGCCACTATGAAGGTTAACTACAGTGACTTCATGAGATGGTTTAGTGGAAAGTTATACCAACTAATCAGGTTCACCTACAGCTTCTCCTATAGGATCATCGGAGTTAGATGACTCCAAATCAATCTCAATGGGCAAACCCGAATAATTCAGGAATGGGTAATCCATTTTTAAATCAGAAGAAGAAGAGTGATCAAAATTAGAGTTATTAATAATTAGACTTGGACAGCTATCTATAGGAATAAACTCAGGAAGATCATCAGAAGTGACACGAATGTAAGTGGAATTAGCTTTTTTCATTGATTTCTTAAATTTAGATAAAGGTACAAAATAGAAATCAAATAAAATAAGCAGAGTGAGGGATTTGGCACCCCTCTGCTAATACAATACTAGAAGAAGACCTGGTTGGAGGAACTGTAGCTGCAACTGTGGAAGGAGTGTTGAAATAAGTCGGTAGTTGAGCTACTATACTATCTTGGGCAAGTGAAGGTTGTCACTATTGTTCCTGGGCTCCTACCTCCTTCAAGTTATCCTAAGAAACTTGCAAACCTTCCTTAGAGTTGGAGGTTTGAGCTACTTTAAGCACCTGCAAGGGTAATTTCTTGATCTTATAAATAATTTTCTTGGAGGTTCAAGATAAGAGATATCCCAACCTTTCTTTATCTTAAGACGATCAGATGTATCCTCAAGGATTACTCTAACATAATTAGAAGGTTGTTCTAATTGGTATTCCTTGGGGATGACAATGGAACCCAACTTGTAGCTATGCTCAAGCCAGTCTTTAAAGGTAATGTAATCTTCTAAGGCATGTCCTAACATGCAGTGGTATGGGCAATAGCTTGGATCATGACTCTTGCCCACTTCCTTTGGCTTCAGTAACTAGAAATCAAGCTTCTTTAAGAGATTCTTAAAGATCTTCCTTACTACCTCCCTCTTGAATGAATAAGGTTTATTCAATCTATCGACAAAAGTAGGCAAGTAATAGCTACCTGGTGGCGGGTAGGAATAATGTTGCTGATGATGTTGATGAGGAGGCAATTGAGGTGGCCGAGGTGGTGGTAGAGGGGGTGGCAGAGGAGGCTACTGAGCTTGAGGCCTATCTGACTGAACTCTAGCTAGCTACTTCCCCTTATCAACTATTGTGACTACCCCTGGTCTCTTCTCAAATGCCCTCTGAGGTTTGGGCTTGGCTAACTGGTCCTGGAAAGGCAACTATTTGGCTTCTTCTTATAGACTAGATGCCTTGTTGATTAACTTTTTGAAGGTTTTGATTATAAAATCCTTGAGCTTGAAAATAATTGGGCCATGGATGTTCTTCAGGATAATCTCAATGGCGTGTTTCTCGTATTGTGGTTCATTTCATACTTTCAGTTTGCCTCAGAATGTAATCAATAAGAGACTGATTAGGGACTTGTGTCACTACAATAAGATTACCCTTAGTATCCCTTTGATAAGCTCTAGCAAACCTCTTGATGAAGAGGTGCTCCAACTCAAAAAATATCTTTACCAAATTGTTGGGCAATTTGACATACTAATCAAATGTAATACCTGTTAAACTGCTAACAAACAATCTAAAAAGAAGGGTGTCACTACCTCCGGCGTTGTAGCAACCAGTCCTGAAATGTGCAATGTGTTGATGAGGGTTTCCACTGCCATCAAAGATTTTGAAGGAAGGACAAAACCCTTAGGTCGGGTACGGTCTACCCTTTGGAATAGATGAGGCACCTCGGGCTTGGCCAGTGCTTCTCTCAATTGTTACTCCACCATGTGTTTGATATGCTATCATGCATGGAGGTACTATCCACCACCTTTCTATGTAAGCTACCACTATCTTCCTCTACTATAATGCTCCTAAGATGATCTGAGATATGTGTTAACTCTGCTCTGTCAGCTATTATGGAAGAAGGCTATGAAACTAGGGCTGACTTATCCAATATTTAAATCACTTCTATTAACTCCTAAATTTTCTTCCCCATTTTGTCAAAATGATTGTCTCTCTATCTAAGCTAGTGGAGGAGGTGCTAAGTTGAATGGACAGTGTCATCCTCTTCAACTATACCTTCTTCTCTATGGAGGTCTCTTAGAGACCATGTGGACCGATCGAGTCTTCCAACAAATCATCCTCATCGGGGTCAAAAATGACCTTAGCCTCACTCTGATTGGAGCAATCACTCCCAAAAATTTGTCTCTTATCTGCAAAATACTGTGCTAGAATGTCATCTAAGGAAGCGATCTACTATGTACATATGCGTGACTAGAGTAGACTATGCTCACTAGAAATACATCTAACACTGCCTGCCACGGGAGTGCTATCTATTGGAGGAGCATGGTCGCTAGAAGATATATGCTCATGACTGCCCACTATCAATGGAATGCTGTCTCTTGGGGGGTCTACTACCATAGGGACTATGAAACTGTCTCCCTCCCCCTCTACTTCTCCTTCCAGATGGAGGTGGTGGAATGACTACTCGGGTCATCATTCCCTCTTCACCAGTTGAAGTAGAAAGTCAACAAGGAGAGCTCAATCTACATCAATGGGTAGGCGAGGACCACAGGTCATTTGAATCACCAATGAGGCTTTCTCCTCAGATCTTTATGCTTACTGGCGGGAACATGGGCGGGTGGCGTGTGGTGGAGTGGAGACACCATCGCTTTGGGAACTCTCCTCTCACTCTCCATGAGTATTATCGCCTGTCATCTAGGTAGTATAAATCCAGAGCGAAGGTTGCGACTTAGGCATACCTCCTCCTCTCTCTTCTATTTGCACACTGCCGCCACCTCACAGCAAATCTAGCTCTATCCGATCCCCGATCACAGGGATCAATGACCTCAAGTCGAATAATGCACTAAACTTTGAGCGTCTGTGGGCTCTGCCTATCTAGCGAATAGGTAATCATAATCCAACATAGTGCCTCCTCCTCTTCCTAGCTGGTGTTTCATAATAAGTAGGTGGTGGAGGTGATGTTTTTATCCTCCTAGTCCTCTTCTCCATCTGAGCTTGAGAGGGGATGGAATCTACTGCCACTAAGTAGGGGAGAAACCTCCTGAGATGAACCCTTCTATGCAACATGGGATGCTACCTCCACCTCTACAGCTGCTTGCTCATGGTGCTGCTTGACCTTTCGGCTCTTATTGTGGGGCTAAGTATGGGTGAGTCGAGCAGGGCGGGAGCTGGAACCTACCTCAAAGGTAGGGGAGACTACCTCAGAGACCAAGATAGCCTTCCCCTTTGAGGGGACCAACAATGTGTCACTGTCGGAAACATAATGAAAGCAGAGCAATGTGGTCAACCAAGCTAATCATGTTGAAGCTACTGATCTTGCTCTGGGGACCTTTACTACCTTGTAGAGGAAACTTGGGGTTAGAAGGAATAAGCGGTGTATGTCCTGCCACCTCCTCCCTACTCGTGGTGATGTCCCCTCACATGTAACTCCGCAACCATGACCAAGTCAATCAAACCCATAGTGGGTGAAGTGAGCTCGGCCTAATCCAAGGCCAAGTGAAGACTGGCCGGGAAGGAGAACCCAAATTTGCTAGGAGTCATGTGTACTAAACTAAATAGAAACTGACTGAGCTAAAACTTTGAATTTTTTAAAAACATAATTGAATCAGTCCCTTTTGCCTTGATATTCAATTTTAGAAAGATATTCTAGACTTCCTTTGGAAATTTGAACCCACACTCAATAAATTTGGCTATGTTAAGTGGGGCTCATTAGAGAGATTTTGATATGTGAGGAGAGTCTTTGCCATTTGATTTTGATTTAGAATCCATACCCAACCAATTTAAGTAGGTTGGATGGGGTTTAGATATTTGAAGATGTTTGTATTGTTAACTTGTTTCAAAAATTTTTTATTTTGAAAAACTTTACTTAGAAAATTTAGGTATGCTAAGGATAGGTTGTGATTGTATGTTTTGAAAATTGTGTGAAAAATCTTTGGTTGGGGTGATTGATTATGTGTGTGATATATGTTGATTTGATTTGAAAATGGGGCTTCTTACTTAACAAATTTGGTATGTTGAGTAAGAACCAAATGTGATTGATATTTATTTTTTTTGATTTGAAAATGAGGCTCTCCACTTAATAAATTTGGTATATTAAGTAAGAACTAAATGTGATATGATTTGAAAATATAATTCTCACTTAACAAATTTGGTATGTTAAGTTGGAACCAATTGTAATATGATTTGAAAATATGATTCTCACTTAACATATTTGGTACGTTAAGTGGAACCAATTGTATTTGATTTGAAAATGAGATTCTCATCTAACAAATTTGGTATGTTAAGTGGGAATCAAATATGGCATGATTATGTGATTCTCACTTAACAAATTTGGTATGTTAAGTGGAACCAAATGTAATATGATTTGGAAATATGATTCTCACTTATAAATTTGGTATGTTAAGTGGAACCAAGTGTAATATGATTTGAAAATATGATCCTCATTTAACAAATTTGCTATGTTAAGTGGAACCAAATGTGATATGATTTAAAAAATGAGATTCTCACTTAACAAATTTGGTATGTTAAGTAGGAATCAAATATGGCATGATTTGCTTTTGAAAAGAGGGAAGCTTCAATATCATGTTAAAAGTGAAGTTTCATATTTATGCTATGATTTTATTTGAAAATAGACTCCTCATTCAATAATTTTGAGTATGTTAAATGAATATGACCATTTTTAAGAATGTGCTTTCGAAAAGATGGAAACCCCAACTCTAACATATGTGAAATATGTTAAGTGAAGTTTCAATTTTATGCTATGATTTTATATGAAAGTAGAATCCTCATTCAACAATTTTGAGTATGTTGAATGAATATGGTCATTTTCAAAAATGTGCTTTTGAAAAGATGATTTTGATCTTGATTTTGACAAGAACCTCCATGTCAGGATCATGGGGATTGTTAGGTGAGGTTGGGTTATATGCGTTGTGTGCTCTTTTGGAAATTTTTTGAAAAAAATTTATTTATTATGTGAGTTTTAAAAAAGGTGCTTTTGGAAAGTGACACTTTGCAAAAGAGTTTATTTTCTTAATCAGTAAGATGAACCTTGCCTCACCAAGCTAGTGGTAAGGAGGTTTTTTTTTGTCATCTCATCATGGGTTAAACCCTATTGGTGGTTTCTAGAACCTACTGGGGATGTTATCTAGCTTTGCATAAGAATGAAATAAGTTAAATGCCAATAAAAGAAAAGATCGTCTTGGACTAATATGAAATACAAGTCCACTATCGATGCTTAGAGACAATAATTATTTACTAGAGATGAAGAGAGGAACTATCACCAGCGGAGTCACCAAAAAAATCTGTGGTGTTTATTTTTGGTTATGTATGTATATGATGTGTGTGTGTATATGGGGGGATCACCACACAGATCTGAGGGTGTACTTATTGAGATGATAGGGTACGACATCAAGGAATAGTGCACTATCTCAAAAGAAAGAAATCACTACCCTATGATGGACCTAATCATCTAATAAGGACTCCTAAGGCATGATAGGTCTTCGAATGTACTAGAGATTTTTTCTCTACTTTATATGGATGAATAAAGTAGGGCTTATTTAAACTGGTTCTAAAGTTCTATAGAGGCAAGCCCCATAGTTACATCATCTAAAATGGTGGATTCTTTAGGAATACTCTTGATTAAAGTAGGCAATTATTATCTCCAAAGAATTCAAAGATAAAACTATCAATATATTGGTTATATTTGGAAAATCAAATGGGATAGATTGAAATGAGAGATTTATTATTGAAGATAAAAGGAGATGAGTAGGGGATGCTCATGATACTGGGAAGCCTAGTGAGCTTCCCAAACTATCCTATGGTTGGGCTTTATATATTTGAAATTAAGGAGGATTATAAATTTGAGTTAAAATCTTATTAAAAATCTAGGACTTATAATTCCACAATACAAGATTATGAAAATGCCTAAGAGGTGAGGATTTATGCTTGTAGCCCTAAAGGAAAATAGCAACTTCAGACCTTAAATATAGGGAGCTTTAGCAAGGGCCAAAGCATGACCTAAATCTAAGTGAAGATGAGTATATTGTTTACCTCCATAAGAGAGGGTAAACCACCGCTATTTGGACTTATAACATGGAGTGGCGACCAACTCCTCCTACATTTTAAAATTATGTGGTCAAGTCATATTTGCAAGATGGCTAGGTTGTTTTTTATTTGGAAAGAAACTAGAATCCTTAAACCCTCTAAGAGATTAGTATGAGTGGTATGAATAATGACTTAGTCAAATACAAATCTTATCAAATTTTATTTAATTTTGACTCTTTATTTTGACATAGGCTATAGATTATATGTATATGAAGTTGATTATTATCATAGAAGAATGTGTTCTCCACCCCAAGGGATGCCCTCACGTCAAGCATTCCCTTGATGATGGATGGAGACCCTTCATTTTCAAGAGGAATAAGAATGATAATATACAACATGGTGTTATTAAATATTATTAGTCTTGATTTATGTGAGTATGGCTATGAATTATTTTAAGAACTTAATTATGTTGTAGTTGGTAGAAAATTTATTTTTCTAAGAGCCTAAATAGATCTAGGCCACACATTCATCATATATGAAGAAACTAGGAAAATACATGCCATTTCTATTGTGCAGTGTAAACAAATCATCAAAAAATTATAACCTCAATGTAAAAGAATAACAGGCCGGTGCAGTCGGGTACCACCGTACAACCCGAAATGAAAAATGTTGGTAGCTGAGTTGTACCTTTATACAACCCAGTAATATAAAAGAATAATTATAAATTATCATTTGAAAAGTGTTATGGGAGATCTCCAAGTCTTCATGTTCCCTCCATTTCTTCATTTGAATTGCTCCATTTAATTTGGTAGGCTTCTAGGCATCACATGACACCCCAGGATTAAACCTTTTGACCAATGTTCATCCATAACTTAACCTAAATTCTAATGCACAATTACATTTAAAAGAATGGAAAAGTAAACACAAAATAAGTGTTACAAATACAACATACAACCTATTATATAATTTGGACTTAGAACCTGCATTGGAGTCCACCATTTGTATTTATGTTTAAACACCAAAAGAGAACATTTATATTTTTTAAGTGCATAATCTCTAATAGAAAATATGATTAATTTATCACTAGTTTTAACAACACATCAATCTATAATAGTTCATCAAAAACATATATACATCAAACCATACAATGCCCTAACATAAAACTTGAAGTAATGATTTAATCTAATATGTGTGTTAAGGCTTGTGTGGTAGGTCCTAACTAGGTTTTAGAGTTAAGAATTTCTAAGTATGAAAGACATTTAATCTTAAAGGGTGGTTTCACTTCAAATGGTTTAACTAATTTGCAAATTTTACTTAATGTTTCCTTTTATTTCATTTGACCTACACTCAACAACTAAGTGTTATGAAAAGAAATAAAGGATCACTCTCTTTTATCCCTACATTAAGTCACATCTAAAGAAAATTAGTTAATCAATTCCCTTTGAATGCTTATTATATGTTTTAATTAGTCCTAATGTTTGGGTTCACTTTAAATAAACTCATTCAATAAGAAAGGCATCTTAAGATTAGTTGGAATGAATTACTATCATATAACACATGTTTGTTCATTTCTTTATGTATATCATGCATATGATTAAATCTTAAGCAAAGCTATACATACAATTTATATCTTAGCACTCTTAAATGATGAATGTGAGTAAATGTATTTGGGATTAATGTTTCATTTGGTTGAATGATTTTGTCATATTAATTTAAAGCTCTATCTAAATTCTTATGCAAAATCATAAGGAAAGAACCTTAAATCACATGACTAATCGACTCAACCAATTAAACAAAACATGAATGCATGTTTTAATAGAAAAGGGGTTTTCATTCATTACACATTCATGTATAAAAGTTTTTTGCAAATCATTGCCATTGTTCTACACCAAGGGAACAAGGTAAGAACCTCCTTAGAATTTAAAATCGCATCCTTGATGCCTGACTAATATTCTATCCTTAGATATATATGGATGTATAAATAACTATAAAAAAAGAAAGCCATGCAAAAAAATTATATTTTGATTTGATTGACTTATTTTCTGCAAATGAACTAAAGCTTTATCTAAATTTTGATGTCCAAATGCATAAGAATGAAATCAAGCAGGTACGTTGCCATTATTTCGTACCAAGGGAATGAGGAAGGATCCTCCTTAGGGCTACTTAAACTCATGGGTCCCTGGGATATCCAGACTAATATACCCGATAACATTCTTACTTATACAAGTCAACACATGAATGGAAGGAAGATACTTTATTTCATACACTAAATTTATATTCACTTGCATTTTCTATGTACATATAACTAAAGTTACAATATATATGTATATTCATTCATTAATAAACTTTTAAAAATATATTTGAGATTTAATAGTGATATTAGCCAAACATATTTTTAATTAAGCCAACACATGTAAATTAACATAAAGAAAATCATTTTTATTTGATTAATTTGAAAGAGATGGATACATGAATCATATGACATACAACATTTAGCATGATTGGAAAGAAAAAAAAGAGTGTAAGTATATAATCTCATCCAAATCAATTAAATATCAAGGACAATCAAACTAAATAAGATTATTTAAAATAAACTAAAGTTATTTAAGGTTATTTCATTTTATGTTTGATTTGATTTAAGAAATGTGAGAAAAGTTTGTTAATCCTAATCCCATTCCCCATGTGTGTGTTATTTTCATTTAATGAAAGGGAATTAGTTTGATTTTATGGTTTAATTAGGTTAGGGTATGAATTAAGTCAATTAATTGACCCTTACTTATGTCAGTTTAAGTTAATTAACTAATAAATAATGGGCCAATATAATATGCAACCACATGAAAAGTAAATCAGCAATGCTCTTAAGAAATGAATGGGGCTAATGCTCTTATTAATAATTATGTGGGATTAATTAATTACTTTTATGATTTTCTTACACATGTAAGCTAACCATAATTTCATTAAATTTCTTTAAACTATTAAAAACCTAAAGGACAACCCAAAATAGATTAAAGAAAATTAGATGTGAATTGGTTTTGGATTGAGTTAATTACACTTATTAATCCATTTGGTTAAGTATTAAGCATGTTCAATTAATGAATTAAAATTTACTTAAAGAAAGAAATCAACAAAGAGGCCATAATCTCAATCCTTAAGTCCTATATTTGATCACATAAGTTTGATTTTATCTTGAAGATTAATTAATTAATTAAGTAATTAATTACTTCATTAATTAATTAATTAATTTGATTCCAAAAGTAAAGAAAACTTTAGAATTAGAAAAATATCCCAATCACATTCCTAAGCTCCTAATTGTCCAACAAAGATAATTGCTTAAATAATTAACACTATTCATTCACTAATTATCACTAATTAAATTAAGAGAGTGATTAAGGATTAATAAATTAACTTTCCTAATTATGCAACCAATAAAATCCAAGAAAAATAGGGGAGGCAGAAGTCATCCCCCTAAACATGCACAAAAAATTTGAGATTAATTGGGTGATTCATTAAGGAGTAATTAAGCTAATTAAATTTTCAATTGAATCTTAATTAAGCCAAAATTACTATTCAAAATTAATTAATAATACTTTTCCTAGATTATACTCTAAAATACCTTTAAAATGTGTTATAGTTTATACTTTTTTAGATTTTTTTATAATTAGTTATGAATTTGTCAGGCTTAAAAATAGATTAATTAACCCTAATTAAAGCCCTAATCTGATCAGGCCACATGGTAGCTAACGTGGTGTGATAGGATTGACTATTTAAGTTTTCACATCATTGCACTAACTCAGATGGTGGTGAATGCACTTTCCTATGGACAGTTCGATCTAAGATCGAATGATCACGATTCTATCTGCGATTTAGAGGAGAAATCAGAGCAGATCTAATGTAATTAGATCACGACCATCAGTTCTGATCATGCAGAATGGATGGTCTCTGATCAGTCTCATTCGTAAATGGTGAAAGATAGATGTTGTCCATCTTTCCCCGTTCGATTCGAGCACACTAGAGCTCAGATTGTCTCCAAATTGATCCCACTCCTTCGGGGAAGGGAGACACACATCCAACAGCAAGGATCGACTCAAAATCATATTTACTTCACAAAGGACCAACCTATTTTTGCTAGGGAGCTCAGTTTTACAAAATTACCTACTTAATATTTGGCGTGGGAGGTAGCTTTGTCTAGTAGAGACGAAGCCTTGTTGAGAAAATTCAAGTTTGATTTGGTGTAGAATGCTTGGTCAACCAATCCACATGCCTTGGATGCTCGGCCTTGATTGAACTCTGGTCTCTGATGGTCGGGAAGTCTCAGGGATGATTCGATTGTCTTCGATCACACATGAGGATGGTCTGTACAAGAAGAACTTGGATTAGGTTGTGAAATGGGAGAGTATTGATTGAAAAGGACCTCTCCTGTCTCAGTTTTCCATGGGAGAGGGAAATTTTGATTTGGGATAGCTCAAGAAGGCTTGGAATTACTCTGAGGGATTTCAAAATTGCTTTGAGAACTCAGAGAATGCTGAATGCCATGTTTTTCACTCGAATTGAGAAAGTATACCCCGAGATTGTATGTGATGGACGAATGAGATCACTTCCAGAAATTTGATTGATTCATCGTGTCTATCCATGAGTCATCACCGTCGGTGCCACGTGGCTCTCCATGAGTGGTCTAAACCATGTCAAGCTACCCAAGGGATGATTTGGGCAGATGGTGGGTGATTGCCTCCTCCTTGTGTCCATGGTGTGTTCGACCATGAGAGGGAGAAAGGGAGAGTTTACCTTTGGTCCATGGCCAATCCTAGGGTGTTTAGGTTGGGATAGGAAGGCTTAGGCTTACTTCATTTGGCAAGTGGAGGGCTACCATGGGAAGGACAAAGTGGACTTTGTCACTTATGGCAAGAATCCAATGCAAAAGGGCTTGTCCATTGATCACCTGGGGTTGGGTTTTAAGTGAATTTAAGCTGGTTTAGGAGTGATTTATGGCTGATGTGGATTGGGTTTGATCAGCTTTAGGGGTCCCATAAGGTGGCTTTGAGTGATTTAGCTCAATTTGGTCATATGGGTTCAAATGGATCGAAATTGGGTTGGGTGAACCAATTGGTCAAATTGGGTCAAACCAAGGCTTGGGTTAGGTTCATGTGATGATTTGGAATATTTTGGTGTGATCAATTTATCTTAGTTTGGTGTAGGCTTAAGTTTGACTCATTTGGATTCAAATGGGTCAAATGGGTCAAGTTGAACAATTTGACCAAATTGATCAAATTGGGTTGGGTTAGGTGTTGAGTCAAGTTCAATAAGTTATTTGGAATCAATTTGGTTGATTAAGACTGATTGTAAGCTTTGGTTTAATTTAGTTTCAATTTAATTTAAATTTTTGCCAATTTGACCTTAAAGGGTTAATTTGGGCTAGGTTGGATCAAATTGGGCTCAATGGCTTTAGTCAAGTTCAATAAGTGATTTGGAATGAACATGAGCCATGGTTGCAATCAATTTGGATCAAATCATGATTGACTCATTTTGGCTTTTTAGGCTAATTTGGGTCAACTTAGGTCAAATGGATGATTGGACTTGGTTTGGCTCAATTGATGATTTGGTCATGTTCAATCATTGATCATGAATGGGTTTGAGTCAATGGTTTCAATCAATTTGGTATATGGTGAGTTTTGGCTAGTTAAGGTTTCATTTGGGCCAAAGGTTGACTTGGTCAAAGGACCAAGTTGACTTGGTTTGACCCAATTCAATGCAATTGATCATTCTAGGGTGATTGTTGGTCATGATATGAGGTTTAAAATGGCTTAGTTCAATCCAATTTGGATTGGATTAGAACTTGGCTAAAAAAAGGGTCTTTAGGTCATTTTGGGTCAAGTGGACCTAAATGGGTCAATTGGTTAGGTTTTGGCCAATTTAAGTTTAGTTGAGCTCACATATGGATTTATGATGAAAATATAAATCTAATTGTAATTGGTTTGGAGTCAAATGGATTTTCGATCTTATGATAATTTCAAGTCAAAAGGGGTCAACATGGGCTTGACTTGGGTTGACTTGGGTTTGATTTTATAATTGTAGTTTGTGTTTATATTTGGAACAATAATTGAAGGAATGATTAAGTCATGAGTAAATCCATGGCTTGAGTTGATTTGGGTATCATTTAGCCAAGTTCAAGAATTTGGCTAAAAAGACTAAAAAGGCTAAACTTGGGAATTTGATTTGAATTGGATTTGGTTTTGGCCACTTAGATTATATTTCATTTATATTTGTGAATATAAATAAGATATAAATGATTCATGAGAAAATCACTTGGGTTTGGGGAATGATTTGGAAGTAAATTTGACCAAGTTGAGGATGTAGGTCAAAAAGGGCTTTAAGTAGAAATTGATTTGATTTGATTTGATTTGATTTGATTTGAATAGTTTGAATTTAGATTTCATTTATATTTAAGAATATAAATAAAGGAATGATTGATTTATAAAGAAATCAATCAAGTTTGATTTGGTTTGTAGGGGGTTTTGGCTAAGCATATGAAGGTGGTTCATATAGCTTAGGAAGGGATTTAAAATTTTAATTAATCATGGGTTTCAATCATTTAGAGTTGGATTTGATTTGGAATTTGGGTTAGAATTTGATTTATGATTGAGTTTGATATTTGAAAATCAATTGAATTAGGGTTGATTTGAATTTGGTTAAGGCTAAGTCCATAAGATAAAATCAAAGCTTAGAAGGGACTTGAAATTTGAATTTAATCATGGGTTTCAATCATTTGGAGTTGGATTTGATTTGGATTTGAATTTGAGGTTTGGTTTGGAAGAAGGAAGCAAGGATTGGGTTTAGGGTTATAGGGTAGGCAAGTCTTCCTAAATCCCTAAGGAATAACCTTTTCCTATGGCTAACCCTTCCAAGTCTCTAAGCTTAGGTTAAGTGTTCATCTAATCACTAGAAGTGTCTTAAGACTAAGGAACTCTTAGTGTCTACAAGAGTCCTAGATCTGTGATGAGAAAGTTGAGAGCTCACTCCAAAAGTGAGGTCAACAGAATTCCACCAAATAGTTTATTTTTTTCTAAATAAAGGTATTCAATGTATTTCAAAACACCAATTTCTGATGGAATAGGATCGATGAGAGAGTTGAAAGCCAACCAAAGGCTTATAATGGAGGGCAATCTGATTGTCTCTTTAGGTAAGTTGCCATTCATATTATTATTAGTAATAAATAATGTTTGAAATCTCTTAAGGTTTCCAATGTTGGGTGGTATGGAGCCATTGAAACCATGGTTATCTAAATAGATATACAACATTTGAGTTATGTTTCCAATGAAAAAAGGTAGAGTTCTAGTTAACATACCACCATATATACATAAGACTTGTAACCTTGTAAGTTTACCAATACTCTTTGGAATAACTCCTGTGAGATTATTCGGTTGTATATACAAAATTGTTAGATTTATGAGATTTCCAATCCCTAATGGAATGCTTCCTGATATTTGGTTCCAACCAATTCTTAGTTTTTGAATCTTGGTGGAAAGGTTAGCTATAGAGCTCGGTAGTATTCCATTAAGCTTATTATCATTCAAGTAAAGCATCACTAATTTTGAGCAGTTTGTAAGAGCATCCAAGAATTCCCAACTACTATGGTCACTTTCTTCAAGTGGACTCACCACTAAGCTTAACCTTACAAGGAGTCTCAACCTTCCAAGTTTAGATGGAATTATTCTGTTAAAGCTATTGTATCTCATATCAATATTCATCAACTTAGAGGCATTAGTCAAGTCTGGAATTGGCCCTTTGAGCTGGTTCCCACCCATAAGAAGATTTTGGAGATTTGGGAGGTTATTTCCAAAAGTAGTAGGTACCATGCCTTCAAAATTTTTCTCTACCACACTGAAGTGATAGACTGATGAAGCGTTGAAAAGTGAGGTAGCTAGCTCCCTTGAAAACCTACTTTCAGAGACATCTAAGTATTGATGCTTTTGATGATTACCAATTTTCTCAAGAATGCTCCCTTCAAGTTGATTCCAAGATAAATAAAGCACTTGGAGTGATGAAAGGTTTCCAAGAGAAAGTGGGATCTAGCCAGTGAGAATGTTATTTGAAAGGGAAATAAAACTAAGCTTTGAAAGATGGCCAAGCGATAATGGAATGCTTCCTGATATATAATTACCTCTAATATCAATAGTTATGAAGCTAGAGTTGAGATTAGAGTGGATTTCACCGTGTAAAGAATTGAGACTCAAGTTCAAAAGTAAATTCCCAGTAACCTAAAAAGAGAAGGTGGGATTACACCTAAGAACTGATTTTGGTTGATATCTAAGTACTAAAGAAAAGTAAGGTTGCCCATGGAAGATGAGATGTAGCTAGTGAGGCCTTGAGAACTGAGGTTGATCAACACAACTCTTCCCTTATTCTTTTTGCTACATGAGATGCCGTCCCAATTGCAAAAATATGTGGTGTCATTCCATAAGCATAGAACCCTCGATGGTTCATTAGTTATTTGATGCTTGAAAGCAAGAAGTGTTGCCTTGTAAGTCCTATTGCTTAAAAAGGTGATGGCAGATTCCATGACTAACATAGCACCTATGAAGAATGAGAAAAAGTTGATAAGAAGGAATGTTTGTTTGTCCATGGAGATAAAAAGGAATGTTTGATAAATTCATTTATGGATATTTTGATTTCAACTTTTATGTAATGTTTTGATGTTATATAATCTTTTTTATTTATTTAGAAATAGAATAGGAAAATGATTAATATTCTAATCTTATTTGACCCAAAATTTATTTTCTTTGAATGTAATGTTAAGAAGGAAGAAAGTGAAAGAAGAAGGATAAACTTGTGTGTTTCTTTTTAACTAATCACAATAAATTATAAAGATGTTTTCCAGCTTTGTTGAAGCCCATAGCATTGGCAATGGCAATATTAATCAAGTGGGATAACATCATGATCATCATGATTGTAGGCTACAATCTCAAAAGATTTGAAATCATGACTTCAAAACCTTGATGCAAAATTGATTGTGTTGAGCTAGATCAACCAATGTGATGGAGGAAAACCAAAATGCATGTTATGTGATTCAATGGTGGAGAAGAAAGGGGATGGATGCCTTTGTTGGTTGGCAATTATAGGATTCATGAATAAATCATCTTCATAGGTGATGAGTGATCGTAGAATGGAGTAGACACAAATGAAAATTATTTTTAATATATAGACTCGATCTAGAGATATCTTAACTTACTCTTTAGATTATCTAGAGGTTCAAAAGAAAAAAAAATACAAGTCTCTCTTTTTTTTTCATAACCTTTTAATTGTTGATTTAGGCTATACAATTAAGAGGTTAAAATCAAATAAAAATATCTCTTTGATGTAGGGAGAGCAAAAAAAATTTTAGGTCATGATCACACCTTAAGACAATCAAGTGAACCTTGATAATATGAAATAGAATCTTGGTATGATGCCACTAGGAACTTGAAAGGAGTTAGGCTTAATGATTAAGTAGCCAGTTAGATTCAATGATAAGTGCTCTTCATTCTTTAAAGTATTGTGTAGTGCTAAGCATTTTGAATGGATGGACTACAATCAAACAAAAATACTCAAGTAGATCATTTGAATTAGCTTGCCAACCACTCAAGTAGAGGACTTTTGCAATAAATTTTTTTTTATCAATGCTTGGGCATTACAAGAAATGCTAATGAAAATTAAATATCTCATTTAGAGGGACATGTAACCTTAACACATGAGGGCAAATAAATCATTTCAAAATGAAATCAACATTTCATCTTCACATTTTTTAGGCGAGTTATCTATTATGTGTTGAGCGAGTTCATTGCAAGTTAGATATTTGATCTTTGAGTCAATCAAGAGCTTTCATCATAATTTAAGTTCTTTTTAATATCAAATTAAAAAATAGAATTTTATTTATCATAATTCAAGTTAGTTCTTCTCAAGTTGATTGAAATGAGTTCATCATAGGCTAATCAAGTTCATTTATATTTGATGGGTTATCTTCAAATCTAACAAATTTATCATCATCCTAGTGCATGAATGTGCACTCTATGTTCCAAATATTAAATAATAGATTTCATTTCTTCTACAAGTGTAGGCCATGGTAGAGATACTATCTTATTTCTTATTATCAATTAATATATTTACATATGATTTCCTATATTAAAAAAATATATAAGGCCATTTCACTTTTTTTATTTTATATTTTTAATTTGATTTACTTATATTTTGATTCAATATAAATCATATTTAATGATGATGATTATTTTTAAAAATGATTTTAAATACTTTATTAATATTATTATTTATTTACAAAATAAAAAATATTAAACAAATATATTTTTAAAAATAATATAAAGCAACTAAGAATTATGAAAAGTAGTACTCTCATCTTAGAAAGTTTTAAAGGAGATTTATATCTCTCAATCTTCATTTTGGCATAATATTTTAAAATCCTCTTCTTGTAGTGTTATATGAAAGATTCACATGCATATCACATAATTCTTATATATTTATATCTCTAACACCTAAAATTTAATATTTATATATATAACACATTTCTTATATATAAAAATGTGTATCCACTTTCAAAAAAAAAATAATAATAATGATATTTTATAATGAAATATTATAATTTCATTATTATAAATATATATATATATATATATATATATATATATATATATATATATATATATATTATATATAATTTACCTCTTCTGTACTCAAATTAATAAAGCCAAATCTTTCCACCCACATGGGAAGGCTATGATCATTACCTGGAAGTATTAAGTTTTCCACATTCATCAAACTGAGCATCTCTTCAATTTAAAAATATAGAACTTTGAATAAACCCTATTGATAAATAAATAATCAGAAATAACAAAAGGAAAAAATTACATCATAATAGCCTAAATAAAATGAAGTCATGATAGATTTTTGAACTATTATATTTTGTTGGAAATGAGAGCAAAATAGGAGTTTGACTAATTATCTATGCATTAGACTCATTTTAAAATAAATTTAAAAATATTAAAATATATCCTTAACTAAATTTTGATATGAATATTTTGACCAAAATTTTCATATGTTTAGAACTAAAAATCAATTGCCAAAAAAATATATTATATATATATATATATATATATATATATATATATATATATATATATAAGAGAGAGAGAGAGAGAGAGAGAGAGAGAGAGAATTGGTGAAGACAAGGAGACTTAATAGTCTCATTCTAGTAGGGGTAATTATGACATCTTTTAAAGATGGAAGTCTCATTATTTAATGATTTATAAAAATAAATGATGACAATATTAACAATTTTTATTTATTAATGAAAAAATAGCCAAATATTTTAAACAAAAAAAAAAAAGCTCAACCTTAAAAACTCTAGACCATATTCTAGGAAATAACTCATAGTACCTATAACAATAATATAGAATATAATCTCAACTAAAAATAATCAAATATTTAAAAAAAAAATCTAAAGAGCCATAGCTATAGTTATCATGAAAAAAAATGTCATATTAGAATCCAAAACAAATACATCAATGAGATTGTTCTCCATCCCAACATAATAGAGAAAAACATTTGGGTGAGCATATCCCTACTAAGGGTCCATTTTGGGTAGTTGGTATTAAAATGCAGTAGTGGAGTTCCTGCAGAAGAATCTGCTATCTAAAAAGTTGTAATGTGAATTAATTTTTTTATTTTAAAAAATTCAAATCGTAGCTTTTTGATTTCCACCGTACTCTACAAAATCAAGTTGGAAAATACAAATTTTCAACCACAAATTCTTCAAAATAAAGCTAGATCATAATTTATTAAATGTTGGGAGCGGTGCGGTTTGGACCGCATTGCAAGCAAAAAGCCTCCCCAACTGTAGCCTAAATTTGGTCTAGATGAGTTTTAAAATCTTAAATTTATTGTGAAATGAGTGTAAAACAAAAATTGATTAATTATTTCTCTATTGCACTCATCTCAAAATAAATCTAAATATTTAAAGCTCATCTTAAATTAATGTTGATTAAAATATCCTAACCCAATTTTCCTCCCTAATAAGGACAAGAAGATAATAAGATAAAATAACCTAAAACATCAAAATCCCTTAGTTTTCCTTGGATTAAAAGACAAAATTTAGATATGTACAAGAAAAATATGTTAAGTCTACTTTTAGATAAAGTGATACTATGCTTATTGGGATAAAGGCTCACCTTTCCTCACCTTTCTTTGGTTTGCAGCAAGAAAGTTTGCAACATGATTACCAAACACCCTTAGTAGTGATACAATAATGGATATATTCAGCATCACAATCGTAAACATTTTAACCAAGGTTGAATTTAGCAAGATTTCATGCAACACCTGATAAAGATGGAGATTTGAGCGCTCAAGCTATAAAATAAAATGATTGTCAAATATACATAAGAGAGATACAAAAGAAATGAAAAGAATTACATCAAGATAACTTGATGCACAATTTGTATCAAGATGATAAGACAAATGTTCAAAATTATAAGACAACACTCAAAGTTGGAAGATATTTAAACTTCTTATTAAGACAATTAATCCATGGCGCTGCTTTTTATTCTTGTTTAAATATCTTTCTAATTTTAAGTACTTGTATATCAGTCTGAACATTTATTTTATTATGTTGATATAAATTACAAGAGAAGATCTAAAATAAATATCCAAAGGAAATTTCATATAGATAAGCATTACTTTATAGTTATGACAATACAAAACATTCCTTGAAAGAATTCAACAACTCCCTTTTCACTGCAGTAAAAAAAAGGTTATCTTGCAGCCAGAATGTTATAAATTTATAAATTTCATGTGAGCAGAAAAGGAATCTAAAATTATACACATTGACCATGGTGGATAACACATCACAATATCCTTTATAAACAACACCAAATGCCTCCTGTGAATAATAAAATTAGATTGCAAAAGAAACTTAAGTACTAGAAATTGCCCAAAGTCTACAAATTATATGTTATCTTTCAAGGAGGACATTCATAGTCAAACATGAGAGCTAATGTTGTTCATTCAATTACAAAAAGTAAGACATATTCTCAAGTTCTTTCATATTCAAGACATTTCGCCAACTCGATCATTTATGATAAAGTTGAACATGAGACGAATTGAAAGAGGTGGAAAACCAATGACTACAACATGCATCACCATTAACTCCATAGCATAGTACTTTTTAACCATCATAAAATTTAATCTCACCAAGAAAAACTAAGTTAAGCCACAAAGCACTAACACAAAGAAATAAATTCTCCAAATTAATTTTATCATTCCAAAGTTAAAAAGATTTCATTACAAGACAGCCTTAGAAAGATTACAATGACCACCATTCAAAAAAAAAAAAAGGTTGTGAAATTTTTTGGGGAAAGAGAGTGAGTGGTCAATAAGAGAGGAAGGTGTCAACCACCTTCCTCAAGTTAGTTTATCTTCCATCATTTTAGAAATTACCACACATAAATATTCCCAAAATTAAAAATTATAACTTCTAGAATATAAATCTAAAATATAAATAATAAAATTCAAAATCTTACTCTTTCTTCTTGATTGGACTCTTGTGATGAGCCTTGATTGGTCTACTGCTTGGACACTTTCCTTAGCTTTTATAATTGTACCTTCCATTGCTTGAGTATCTTGATATTTTTGAGCTCTCTATTACTCGTAGTTGGTCCTTCTATATCTTGATAATATTTTAATACACTTCTCAATTATTCTTTAAGTAAAATATAATCTCCAACAATACAAATAATCATATATAATTCTACATGAAATATACTCTCACTCATATCATTATTTAATTTAATAGTTATCCAATTAATTATCACTCCATATTTGAAAAGCGTATTGATTAGAAATATGCAAAAAAATTCTTCAATCCAATTTTTTGAGTGCACATAAAGATAAAAAGCTCGATTATTCTACCCCTTTAAGAAAAGGATAGTGATGTACTACTCATCAATTATACATGAGAGTAGGAAGATGTAATGATTCCTCATTAACATCATGTATAGAGAGGACAATAAGTCTCTCAAGAGAGAGGTGATAAGGTTGTGAATGTAAGTGGTTGGAGTTGAACCACATTAATATATATATATATATATATATATATATATATATATATATATATGTGTATATATATATATATATATATATATATATATATGATGTGTGTGGTGAACCACGTCAATATATATTTGTGTACTCTTGCTCTTTGTTGCATTTGCAAATATTCATGCTTATGTGGTGATTCATGTGTTGAATTTTCATATGCTATCATGATAGGGCAAACTTTGTACTTGTGCTTAAGGGTGCAATACTCTTATGTCAAGTGTTAAATCTTTCCTTCACCATAATCTTAATTACTTGTGTTTACTTTAAATTTTGTTTAATTTGATATTCTACACTTGTGTTTAGTGGGTTGAGTTGGGAGAGTTGAAATTAAATTTAATTCTAATGTGAAGTTTGGCACAACCCAATGTTTGGTATCAAATTATTCAAAAAAGATTTTGAATCTGTCACTACATCAATTAGCAATAGAACAATGGTACTTTTGCATTAGACTTCACATACTAGAATATATCCTATGGCGCACACAATTTCAAGTGGTTGCATCTCAAATAGACAATAAATTTCTAAAACCCTAATCTTTCAAAACAAATTGTTTGAATTTTTGAGAGACAAAGAAATCTATGTTTTTACAAAGCATGAATTTTAGAATATGGCATTTTAGCCAAAATGGCACACTTCACCCACAAAGTTGTAAATGACATTATTGTAGAAAAGACCGCAATGTACACCAAATGATTATATTCATAATTCCACCCTAAAAATTGGTAAGATATGAGACAAATTGGTTGTCATATACGAAGGCACGAGATGAGTAAGGGAGAATTAGATTGAAGTCAAATATCTCAATTAGCAGTCCTTTTGGAGGACGACAAATTCTGCTACTTTAGTTTCATGAAAATATATTCTTAAAGAATGGCCTCCACTAGAAGAAAATATTAAATACATCATTTCTATTGGTAACAGATCAAGTCTATTCTTTAATCATTGTTTCATAGTCGCTTGATAGTCATAGCCTTTGAGATATATACGATGCCATCTAAACATCTACTTTAGCGAACATAAAATGCTAAGGTTTATGCTTTCCTTGGTCATGAATGAAACTTTTCCAATCATTGGCCTCATTTCTTTCATGCATAATGATTTGGTCAAAAAATTGTCCAATATTTCCTCCTATTTGGATGGTCCTTGCAACTCCACTATCTTGTCCTTTCAAGTGCTTTGCACTCTCTTCTCCCTCATGCAAACACAAGCTCTAATTATCAGCATTCCAATATGCTTGAATGGCCTTTTCCAATAAGCTAAAATATATTGATATCCTAGCCTAGACAAGAATCTTATACCATCAACACTATCCTGTATGACTTTTTAACTTAGAAGATCAAACTCACCTCTTCTTCAATTCTCCTATTACTTCTAATGTGATTTCATGTTGTTCTAGATGTGGAAGTTATTTTGGTTACTATTTACACTCGACCATATATATTTTACTAAGCTTATAATTATTGTTGCTATTTATGATATTTGGATTGCTCGCAATGATGAAATTGTTTGAATTGTATATACACATACAAACAAACATTAAATAGCATTTACCAAGGATGTTTCCCTCTCTCTCTCTCTCTCTCTCTCTCTCTCTCACACACACACACATGCACATGGCTACCCAATTATGACTCTAATAATATATATTCTACTAAGCTTGTAATTATTATTGATATTTATGATATTTGGCTAAGATTTAATTTGTTTAAAGCCAATGTTATGGGCGAAAATTAATTTATACACGAAATCATCTAGAAGAACTTCCTAGTTGCCATGAAAATGTTACTTCAGCCATTACTATCCTAATATTTTCTCTCTCTATCATTGTTTTACTTTGGTTTAACAATCTTCTTATAAGATAAGAGTGACTTTTTATCTACTATTACTTCTTATACCCTACCAAAAATCTAACAAGGTCTTACAGTGGTTTCTTTACCAAGAACTATGAAATGGAGTACATACAAATAGTAGAGAGGATTATCCATGCCTTTTTTAATAAGAGGGCATGGTGCTACTCAGATTGTGTGGACGAATAGCAAGGTGTAAGAATTATTTACTATCATTGCGAAAGAAGAAGGATAGTATATTTCCCAGTAGTGGTGATGGTTGGGATGTATTTGTGGTGGTTGATAGAAAAATATGTTATTTTAGTTTGTGTACTCTTGTTCTTTATTTCATTTTTCTATACTTATTTATTCATAGGAACTTCGTGACTCAAGTGTTAAATTTTCATGTTCTTTCATAATATAGGAAATTTGTATACTTGTGCTTAAGCTTGCAATATTCTCCCATCTAGCCTTGTATTTTTCCTTCACAATACTTCTTATTATTTGTGTGCACTTTGATTGTTTATGTGTACTTAGTATTGTATATAGTTCGATATTCCACTTCACTTAAATTGTGCTGATTGAATTTAAAGAGTGTGTAGTGTGGTATGCCATACCCAACAATAAACATTCATTAATTTGATAAGATATAATGAAATGATAGAAGAAATGAGTCAAAAAGGCAACATGCATATGTATAACCTTCAATGCTTCAAAACATATTTCTTTTAATCAAGTATAACTATGAAAGTATTTCAACATTTTGGCTTGTTAAAAGACTAGTAAGTTATATTCACAGCCAAACACAGAAACATGGAAATAGGCATAGCAATGAGCTACAACATATAAAAAGAAAATATGAACAATAAGACCCTTGAATATTTAATGACAATATGACTAATACAATGAAAGTTACAAGAATAAGCCTACTTGGAAAATTTTAGTGGCTTGTTGAAGTAATAATTTACTTTTATCACCCTGAAATCTGTCACTCAAGTGTTGACAATGAAAATCAATTTGAGTTTCCTCATGTAAAATGCTTCTTACAGAATTGCACAATGAAATGGGTCCTTCTTGGACAAAGTTCAGCAGATCAGCATGGATTTTAATGCATTTATCACTACATAGCCAAGTATCAGGTGGGTTGGGCCTTTCCAGTATAGAATGATTTGACAATAATGTAGGGCATTTCTTCATAGGGTATTGCTTGGAAAAAAAAACTTCGTTTTAGCTATAACACACAGAAAAATTATACCTTGATATCACATATTCCATGAATCTTTAGATAGCCAACATGAAACATTCTACCACACTACAAATGAAAAAAAAGGACTATAACATTATTTTTCAAGAAACATAGAATTATTAAAAAAAGAAAGAAATATAAGAAATCTGCATACTTGGCCACAAAATAGCATCATGCTATCACAAATATCTCCAAAATTCAAAGTGGCATCACCATTCCTACCATATAGTACAGCACATGAAACACATCAATTATTAAAAAAAGAATAAGAAAATATCTTTTGATGTTGAACAAAAATTCAAATTTAATGAAAACCTTGAAGAACATTTTGCACTCATAATTGGGTGAATTTTAAGTTAGATGCATTAGAAGAGTAGTTAATAGGCTCTTAATTAAAGATGCACACACCAAAGGAAAATGAAAATACTACTTTAAGAAATTATTAAATAAGAGTTTTCAAGGAGAAATTATTTTAAATAGTGAATAAAATAACTTGTATTATCAATTGATCCAAAAGAATAAAATAAAATTGGCTCTAAAAACTATGCAAAGAGGACAACCATCCCCATCCCTCCAGGATGCATCGCACCTTTACCTTTACCCAAGCCATCTAAAACACCAATTCTTTTCCTATAAAATTTCCCTCCACTCCACCTCCTTGCCCAATTCAAAAATGAAAATTTGATTGACCTTATAAGAAAACTTAGAGAACATCAACAAAGTGAGATAGTGAGCGTGCATCAGAGAGAGTATGTAAGGCTTTAGGCATGGAGATTCCCAAATAATTTGTTTTTTCTCAAAGGGCTCCTAACTTCATAGAAGTGCACCTGACCCTAATAGAGATTAATAGAATCTCTAGTAAGTGATGACATGGTTAAAAGAAGAGATCAAACTTGCTGCATGAATCTCCTATTAGTATAATATCTAAAAAAGTTGATGCATGCAACCTCAAATCCATATTATTCAGATTCTTAGGTTAGCATCATTAATAGTATCTTAATATTGAATATGATGACATGATAATTGCACAAGTTTGTAAAAATAAAATAAAATAAAATTTAAATGCCTAAAGATATATTTATTGGCTT
Source organism: Cymbidium sinense (assembly GCA_021442155.1). Classification (NCBI taxonomy): domain Eukaryota; kingdom Viridiplantae; phylum Streptophyta; class Magnoliopsida; order Asparagales; family Orchidaceae; genus Cymbidium; species Cymbidium sinense. Next base: position 63,797,876 of record CM038233.1, read on the forward strand.
AAAGCATTAATTAGTTTGTTGGTGTTGTAATAATATGTCGAAGTACCAAGAATATCTCTTGGATTCTCAAATTTCATGTAAGCATACATCAATTTTGTATGAAAGCTAAGGTAATTATCCTTGTTACATCATTTGGAAACCCTCTACAAATGATCATTTTTTTGCTCACATAATTCTTTGCACAATTAATGTTTAAGTTATCATTCATGATTTGAGATTCCTTTCCCACAACATTTTAAATAAATCTAGCTTTTGGTCATCAATAATCAACTATTTTTTTTCAATTGTGTTTGTAATATTTTAATGTTTTCATTTGATAGTTATTAATTAGAAAATATTTAATGACTTTTTTAAGCACTGCAAGTTACAAAACTAAGATGGTTCACCCATTGGCATCGTGTTTCCATGCCAGTCATTATTGCCATTGCACTTTAAAAAATCACAATAGCTATTCTATAGGCCTTACATGATTTATGACTATAAGCTCAATTGAACCTATTATTATTTAGTTGTGTTTGCATGTTTCATGTCCAGGTAAGAGGATGGTATTCATATCCACTTATTTATGTGGATATAATTTCATTTTGTGTGAAGTAATCATGATACCTTTTTATTATTTAGTAATAATAATTATTTGTGAGGCTTATCATATGCATTTCATTTCCTATTTCTGATGTCCATAAAGGTCATGCTTACTATTGTAAAATTATTTTGTATGTGTTGGTTGTGTTCGCTACTTGCTTGACAATGAACCAACACAAACTTAATCTAAACACGATTTGTGAACAATAAGCTTTTTTAATAGCCCTAATTATGTCTACTACAACACGGTTTTTTAAATTTGTCATAAATGTATATAATCTTATTAGATTATAACTTATTCTCTATCTTGTCATTTTGTGTGCCTATTTATTTTGTATCATTTCTATGATTTCCAAATTTGTATTTATTTGGAACTACCAAAACTTAATATTAGTATTTGATCCTTGCCATTGTTCATTAAACTATTATTTGACCAAGTATTATTTGGATCACTATTTTATGCATGCTTTATTGCATATTTATCTTTTATGTCATAATTATTAGGGAAGACAAGATAATCAGTCATCACGTCGATAACTTTGCATGCGAGAACTACTCAAAGAAACACAAACACACATCAGAACAACAGAAGATTCTTAGATGGTTCAACTCCTAATGCTTAAATTCACAAGAAATGCAAAATAATTATTCATGTGAGAAAAATACACTAGGAAACCTTGTGCCAATACACAAGCTACAAATTTCCAAGTACACAAAAATATCATGATCTAAGAAGGTATTAATAAAATAGCACTATAAGAAAACTCAGTGTATAACATTGCTTGCTATATTGGTCAATTTGACCTCTTCAACTCTACACTCATTATTACAAGCACAGAATAGTCCTTACATCCATGCTCCTTGGTTCTCATGATCTTTCACCCAAGTAGTCTTGATCAAAGCATTTGTTGATCAGCAAATTCTGCAACCTAGCCACCATAGCTTGAAGCTTGGCCACCATAATGCTATAATGGCAAACTATCTCTAATACTTACAGAATCCCTTCCATTAATTACATGAACTATTCTTTCACAAGAATACTCTAACATTAAATAATATTTGCATGTGGCCAATTTAGTCCCAAAAGCATCACATTTTTTCCAAATTTTAATCTCAGACTATCAAAAAATTGATCTAAAATAGTCTATGTAGAATTAGTGATGTAAAATTGATCCCAATTTAGTCCCTCAACTATACAAAATTGATCACAATTTAGTCCTCAAGGGACCATTTTGGATCAATTATGTATAGTTTGAGAGACTAAATTGGAGAGTAATGCTTTGGCCAAGCAAAGAGTCAGGGGACCATTTTGGGATTTGAGAAATATCTTGTGAAAAATAAAAGATAGGCATTTATAACAAAAGACCTTTCGAATTTCGTCTCTAATGAACAACACTGAGAGAAAAGAAAATCAAAATCCTCAGATCCAATTGCAGCTTCATAAGAAATCAATATAATTGCTACATAATATTGCAGTAATAATAATTCAAAAGGTTAAAATTATAATGGCAAAAAGTTGAATAATGCTCATTAAAATCAAAACATCCATGAACTTAACCACAAAGGATGTAGTTGCCTAAACATCCAAATTGAAAGTTTAATGGACTACGAGCACTAGAACTTTGTTCACCTTCATCAAAGATATATTAGTCAAGAAGTCTACAAAAATTCTCAAATTTATTCTAAATAACTAAATAGTCAAATTTACACTTCTAGACCTTATTACTATCTTTCCTCTGATTTAGAGTTATTTCAGCATCAAATTTCAGGAATGACCTAACCTAACACTCCAAAGCTTCACAATCACTAAATTAACCAAATAAAGTAAAGGAATATAAAGTTATGCATTGATATACAAGCTTCAAAAAATATCAAGTTTTTTGCTCTAGCTGTCGCCCTGCCATGGTCTGGCGATTTCCATCTCCCCTCTTCGTCGTGTGGCTTTCTTGGCTCCTCTTTTGTCTCAACGGCCCTTCTTGGCTTTCAGTTTGTTTAACATGCACGCTTGTTGATCATGGATGCGATCTCTGTTTCCCCTTGGGGAAACCCAACTTCTTCTGTTGTGGCTGTGAAACTTCCTAAACCCTATGGGATCTCTGGATCCAATCCCTCTTGGATGTCTAAATCATTCAAATATGTTCTTGTGGGTAAGGCCAATAGCATGGGTGAGTCACTTGATCTTATCTCTACTTCCTTCCGGGGAGTACCCGCGATTATGTGTGCTGCTTTGGTGGTGGAAAGGCTTGCTAAATTGTTTGAATTTACATTGGTGGGTAAATTTATGCTATGGCATCCTACTATGGAGAATATTAAATCTTTTTTTCATAGTTTGAAGCTCTTTGGTATTTTTTCTATTGGATTGATAGACACGTGCCATATTTGATTTAGCTTTCAAATGATTTGGATTATTCTCGAGTTTTTTCTAGACGATCGTATTATTTTTTTCAACTGTTAGATGCATTTGTTGAAATGGATGCCTTATTTTTCCATTAAGGAGGAGTCTCCTATTGTTCTTGTCTGGATTTCCATTCCAAATTTACATGTGCATTTCTTTAATCTTGAATTTCTCTTTGCCATGGTTGGGTTGTTCAGTCGGCCTCTCCAATTGGATCAGGTGACTACTTCTAACACAAGGCCATCTATTGCTCGATACTTATTGAGTTGGATATAACAAAAAAATAGTCAAAGGAAATTTAGTTAGGCTCAAATAAATATGGTTATTTACAAAAAGTGGATTTTGAAAACTTTCTTATTTTTTGTTCTCATTGTAAAATTCATGGGCATGGGATTTTAGAATGCTTTGTGGTTCATCCACATCTCAAGAAAAGTTTTGTTGTGCTTCCTAAGTCACCTCCATCTCTTAAGGCTCCCTTAATTAAACCACAAAATGCTATGGCCTCTAATATGTCCTTATCGAAATCTGAGGGCCATTGCCTTGAGCTTCCTATTCCTCAATCGAATATTATCACGGCTATGCTTGGTCAACTACAGGATGGCACACTTGCTAATAATGATGCGATTCCTTCTAATGAGAATAATCACTTGAACTGCAACAATATTTCCATTAATGTTACTAATAGTAGTTCTGCATCACTTATGGTTGCTGACTCTCTATCCAATGCATCTATTCCCACCTCTTTGACACCTTTAATTAAAGGTAAGGCAATTGATCATGAAGGAATGACTGGTGTGCAATATTTAGAGAAAGTTTCTATTCTTGACTTAGGTATTTATGTTTTTCCTACTTTAATCCTTCTTGTGCTTCTTCTTCTAACCTTGACCTGATTCCTAATCAGACTTTACAACATAACAATGAATTGGAAGAAGGTGAAGTGGCTTGCAATGCTGACCCCAATGGGCCTCCTTTTTCCAAGCAATTTTCTGATCAATCATTATCTGACGTGATGCTATTGATATGACCAATAAATTTCAGTCAGTTTTTAAAAAGAAAAATAAATCCTCTAAAACTAAATTTCCTAGCTTTGCCAGAGTTACTCAATCTGGCTCCTCTGCCCAAAAATAAATGGTTTCTTTCCTTATTTGGAATGCGAGAGGGATTGGTACCCTCCCTGTTAGAAACATAATAAGTAATTTAGTTCTTTCTCATAATATTTCTTTCTTGGCCATTTTGGAACCCTTTATTCTCCCTTCTAACATTGCTTCTGTTGCTAGAATGATTGGTTTTGATAATTTCTTTGCTAACTAGAGTAATAAAATTTAGATTTTTTAGAAGAGTCCCTTTGTTTTACAAGTTATGCAGGATTTACCCCAGGTTGTAAATGCTAAAATTACTTACAATAATTGGTGTTATTTTGGGTCTTTTATCTATGCCTCTTGTAATAGGAATGGTAGAAGGATTCTGTGGGAAGATCTTATTAGTTTCTCTTCCTCTAATAATGCTCCCTAGTTTGTGGGTGGGGACTTTAACCATATTAAGCCACCTAGGATGATTCCCTGACATTCCCAACCACCCCAAGCTATAGGAGAACAACTAGGAGCCAAAAATCACAATTATTTGTGATTTTCATCCACCACTAAGAAAAGAGAAAGGGAGGCCTCAAGAGAAACTATTCTGCCATTGCACACACTCTAGGAGCTCCTTTAAGCAACAAGACCCCTTCCTGCACTTCCTTTAGGCTAGAAGAACACCAAAACTAAGTAGATTCTAGCAAGGAGGTGGCAGCCATTAGTGGATACAACATTCCAAGGGTCTAGATTCATCCCAAGGCTTCGTCTCGCATTTAGGAGTGTGCTTGGATCAACACAGCTGTTGGAAACCATCCATAGTGAGGAAATTTTCAAATCCTTTAGCTGGTCATAGGTTCTTTTGTTTGTGATGTTTTGTTCGATTCTAGGAATTTCCCTTAGATATCCCTTGCATTTTTCATTTGAAAATTCCTAATACAAAAATAGAAGTTTTCCAATGAGAATTGTGGTGAAATTGAACCCAGATGGACCCTTCTTTGTTCGATTTTGCCAAATCCCACTCAATTTCACTATTCCTCGCATCACTTTCATCGTTATCGAGAGGAGATGCACAACAGCCATCCATTCCTGCTTCAATAGGGACGGATGGTTGTGATTGGATGTAGATCTGTACAATTTTGGCTAGTTAGATCGTGGATTTGATTTGGACTGTTCGATTGGCAATCGACAGTTCGCTTGGAATCATGCATTCTCACCCAAATGGTCGAGTCAGTGCTGCGCACCCAATCGGGCGTTACTAGGTGACACCGTGTGTCATGTGAAACCACGCGACCCAATCATGCTATGCTGCATGGAAATGCATGATCCAATTAATGTCTGAGCTAACTAGTTTAAGTATGAAAATCAGGATTTTTTGCTTTTAAAAATTAATTAAAATCACCTGAAACTTCAAAAATTCATAAAAAATAAAATACCTAATAAAAATTACAAATAAGGGCTCATTGGATTTTTCTTTTTGAGAGGAATCCAAAAAACCTAAAATCCCTAAGTTTAACTGAGTATTAAGAGTTTAATTTAGGTTTTAGTCAAAATTGAACTTCATTAATTAATCTAAAAATGTACATCAGATTGACCTAAAATTTTTAAAGATTGAAATTGAGGTTAAATTACACCTACCATAAAAATTTAAAGTTTAAAGAATTTTTGTATTGGGAAATATTGAATTTTGAAACTCAAATAGTCTATTTTAGTAGAATAAATTAATGGACTTTATAAAAAAATTATGAAAAATATTTAAATCAATTGAAACTTTAAAAAATTATAACAAATCATAGAAAAATCATAAAAATTCAAATGAATATTTATTTTGAAGATATTTTAGAGAAAAATTGATTAAAAATATTCTTAATTAATTTTAAATAGTAATTAAGGCTTAATTAAGGTTTAATTAAAAATTTTATTAACTAAATTACTCTTTAATTGCTTAAGTAATTAACCCCAAACTTTGCATGTTAATTTATTGGGATGACCTCTACCTCTCATAATTTTATTGGGATTTATTGCTTAATAAATTAGAGAATTAGCTAATTAAGCTCTAATTACTCTTTTAAATTAATTAATAATTAATTAAACCCATGAACAATAATAAATTAATTAATTAAGTGGTTAATTATTGTTTAAAAGTGAATGAACTCATGGGATAATATTAAGGCCTCCTTCCTAATCTATTTTCCTAAGTTTATTTAATTAATTAAATTAATCAACACTTTATCAATTAATTAAATTGCTTAATTAATCAAATTTAAATTATAATCACATGGAATCTTAATTAATGAAGTTTTGGGTAGACCCTTAGGTGTTCAACAACAAAAGGAAATCTAAGAAAATTATAGTTAACCCACATGTGTGGGGGAATTATAAGAGTACTTAATTAAGTTCTTTAACTTAATTAATTATTAATTATGAGCCAATTGCATTAGGCCCCTTTTATTTCTTAGGATCATTATTAATTTAATTTTCAATGTATGTTCATAGCATATTGGCTCATAATTATTTGAGTAATTATGTTAAGGTAACATAATAAAGGGTTAATTAATAAATTTAATGCATATTACAATGTAATTAACTCATAAAATCAATCTAATCATATTTAATTAAATCAATTTAATTAGCAAATATGGGAATGGGTTACGATCAGCAAATCTCTTCTCACATCCTTAAATTAAATCAAAATATAAGATTAAAAATGATATCAAAGAAGCTTTGGTTTATCTTAAATGATTTTATTTGATATGATTGTCCTTAGAAATTAATTTAATTGAATAAAATTATATGTTTATGTTTATTTATTCCTTTCCAATCATGTTAAATGTTGTATGCCATTTGAAATCATGCATTCATCTTCTCAAAATTAAATTAAACCAAATGATTTTCTTTTATATTAAGCTTGCATATGTTGGATTAATTTATAATATGTGTGACTACTATCACTAATAAATTCAAAATTAATTTTCAAAATTCATAAATCAATTACATTGGTTATGGTTTTTTATTATATTAAGCTTGCATATGTTGGATTAATTTATAATATGTGTAACTATTATCACTAATAAATTCAAAATTATTTTTTAAAATTCATAAATCAATTACATTGGTTAGAGTGATAGTAATTATGATTACATATAGGTTTGCATATGCTTATAGATTAAGTATGTGAAATAGAGCTTTCTTTTCTTTAATCAATATATAGTTTCACATGTATTTGAATGTTAATAAGTATATAGTTTGGACATCCCGGGAATACGAGGCTTTAGTTAGCCCCAAGGAGGTCATTTGATTACCTCACTTCCTTAGTTTAACGATGACACACACTTATTTGTTTTCATTTACATGTGTTCCTACATTAGAATTGGGATGAAATTTTATTTCACCTACATAAATATTCTAATCAAATAAAAATATAATTTTTGCATGATTTTTTTCTCTTATTTACATATACATTCATGTGCAATGAGATAGTAAAGTATATAGCCTAGACATCCCAAGAATACAAGGCTTTAACTAGCCCTAAGGAGGTCATTTGATTATCTCACTTCCTTAGTTTAATAAAGGCACAAACTTGCTTACTTCTACTAAAAATATATGCATTCATAATAAACTAATTGATTGAATTAATTAGCCATATGATTTGGGATCTCTTTTCTTATGTTCTTACATACAAATTTACATATGTTTGAATGCAAATGGGTATATAGTTTGGGCATCACAGGAATACGAGGCTTTAGCTAGCTCCAAGGAGGTCATCTGATTATCTCACTTCCTAGTTTAACAATGATGCATACCTATTTAATTTCATTCTTATTTCTTTTTATATAAGAATTTGGATAAAGATCTAAATTAACAGGATTAAATAATTCAAATCAAATAAGAAATATAAACTTCAAATATGCACATCTACATTTATCATTTAAGTGTGTTAAAATATATTGTATGTATAGATACACTTAGAATTAAGTCATATGTGTGTTATATGCGATGGAAAGGAATAATAAAACATAAATCAAGTGATAATATTTCAATTAGATTAATTTTAAGAAGCCTTTCACATTGAATAGAATTATTTAAAATGAACCTAAGCTTATGATTAATCTAAAATATGTAATAAGTCATTCACTAAAGAGAACTAAATCAAATTAACATGGTTTAGAAAGTGGCTTAAGGTAGGGATGAAAGAGGGCAATCCTCTTTCTTCTCTTTACAACACTTAGTTACTAAGTGTAAATGATATGAAGCAAAAAAAACATAAATTAAAATTCTCAAATCAATTAAGCAACTTCAAGTGAAATCAACCTTTCATGTTAAATTGAATCTCCTATACTTATAAAATCATAATACTAATGCTTAGTTAAGACATACCACACAAGTCTTAACACACATATTAGAACTAAGTCACCACTTCTAGTTTTAAGTTAGGCCAATGCATGTATGTTGTATGTTTTGTTTTCTGATGTAATATTTTAGATTGGATGTTAGGGTGTGTGTTATGTAGACTAGATGGTAGGTCGTGATTTGCCTAAACATATTTTTTGCAATGGATTATGCTTAAGGGGTTGCTTAAAAATAAATATAAATGCACTCTTTGAAGGTTGCTTAAGCCCCTAAGCATAATCCAAGTTCGGACAGGTGGGCTTGGTTATCCATGTGTAGAGTGCTAATCCAAATTACAAATATAACGGTTGAGATTGTATGTATATTTAACTAACCTCAATTTTGTAGGTGTAGTTAGATTTACTTTTTCTATTCTTAATGTAATTTATAATTAAGAATTAGGATTAGTGCTATGGGGTTTAAGATGCATTAGCTAGAAGGCTTTGTCCTGGGGTGCCATGTGATGCTTATGAAGTGGAGCAAAATAAATTAAATGAAGACATGGAGACAAAATAGACATGAAGACCTGAAAGTTTGAAGACCCCCATAGAACTTATTCATTTATAAATTATGATTATTCTTTCATATTCTAAGTTATATAAAAGTAGAGCTCGTCTGCCCATCTTTTCTTTTCTGGTTGTACGGCAGTACCCGATCATGTCGGCCTCTTATCTTTTGCAATAGCTGTGAAATTATTTGATGTTATATTTAGCTTGTGCCTTATAAATAACATTCTTTTCATAGTTTCTAATGATTGATGCTTTAATGTGTGGCCTGGATGCGATTAGGCTCTTAGGAAAAAATAAATTTTCTACCCAACTATAACTCATAACTAAAATTTTCTACAACTCATAACCTCACCATAAAGCTTAGGAATTAAACAAGATAATTAAAAGATTTAGTAACCTCTTAGCTATATGGTTGAATGTTTCACAATATGTATATCATATTATTTCACTCTTGTTAAGAGAGGGTTTCCATCCTTGCACGATAGGGGAAGGCTTGATCTGTGAAGGCATCCTATGGTGGAAAACACCTCTTTCTCTTAAATTTTAGCCCATAGCTTACTTCATCATGCATTTAGGCATACAAAAATCCTAAAGCCTTTGTCAAAATGAAGTGTCAAAAATCAAATAAAATTTGTAATTTGCATTTGTAGATTAAGTCATTGCTCATATTACTCATGTTCTAGTCTCTTAGGGAGTGGATTTAAGGACTTTAGACTCTTTCTAAATTTTAAAAAAAAAAACCCAACTATCTTGTAATTTCATAAGAGTTTCCTACATGGATTTAAAGCGTAGGAGGAGTTAGCTAGCGGCCACTTCAGGCGGTTATAAGCCTAGCAGTCGGGTGATTTATCCTCTCTTGTAGAGGTAAACCTTATGCCCATCTTCACTTAGATTTAGGTCATACTTTAGCTCTTCGTAAATCTCCCTAGATTTAGGATTAGAGGTAGCTATTTTCTTCGGGCTATAAGCATAAATCCTCACCTCTTAGGCATCTCCACAACCTTGCATTGGTGAATTATAAGCCCTAGTAATCTAATAAAATTTGAACTCAAAACATTTAAATTTCTTCAATTTCAAATATATAAAGCCCAATTATTTGATAGATTGGAATGCTCACTAGGCTTCCTAATGTCATGAGCATATCCTACTCATTCCCTTTGGCTTCCAAAATAAATCTCTCCATTTGATCTATTTTTAAAACATCTTTTCTTAAATTTTAGCCCATAGCTACTTTCATCTTTAGGCATACAATCTAAAATCAAAATGAGTGTCATCAAATAAAATTTGTACTTTTCATTTGTAATTAAGTCATTGCTCATATTACTCATGTTCAGTCTCTTAGGAATTGGGGACTTTGCTCTTTCTAAATTTTAAACCCAACTATCTTGTAATTTCATAGAGTTTCCTACATGGATTTAAAGCGTGAAAATTAGCTACACTTGGATTATAAGCCTAGCTCTGATTTATCTCTCTTGTGTAAACCTTATGCCCATCTTTAGATTTGTCATACTTTAGCTCTTATCTCTCAGATTTGATTAGAGGTAGCTATTTTCTTCTATCATAAATCCTCACCTCAGGCATCTCCACAACCTTGCATTGGTGAATTCAAGCCCTTCAATCCCAATAAAATTTGAACTCAAAACATTTAAATTTCTTCAATTTCAAAATATAAAGCTTATTTGATATATGCTCACTAGGCTTTATGTCATGAGCATATCCTACTCATTCCCTTTGGCTTCCAAAATAAATCTCTCCATTTGATATATCCTAATTGATTTTTCAAATATAGCCAACCCTTTGATAGTCTAGCTTTAAAATCTTTGGAAATAATAATTGCCTACTTTAATTGAGAGTATTCTTAGAGAACTCACCTTCATTAAGATATAATTAACTATAGGGGCTTGTCCCTATAGGGAACTTTAGAACCCGAATTAATATAAATCATGCTTTATTCATCTTTGTAAGCGAGAAGACAAATTTATTCACCATCATGCCTTAAATCTTTATTAATTGATTGTCCATTAAAATGATGTCTCTATCTTTTGATATAGTATATCATATCATACCAATCATTTAATAAGTACTTTGATCGTGTTGATCAAGAGAATACATCCAATAAAAAGCACACAATATCCAATAAAATAACACTTAATAGTTCTTTTAACTTTTGTCATTATTATATGGCTAATTTCACTATATCTAACATGAAGATGCTTAAAATTAGGCTTCTTCCAAATCTATAATTCATATTGGATTTTAGTTAGTACTTTACTTGGAACTTTATTAAAGATGTAAACTACAATCTTTAAGACTTCTCCCCAAAGTGATTCTGGTAAGGAAGAATGATTTAATTTAATATCTAATAATTTATTCTTTTACACCATTTTGACTTGAATCTTTCATTGTGTATTAATGATGCCACATTCTATAAATAATCAAAACTAGATGTTGTTCAGATTCATCATCTATAATATTCACCAATCATCGATATTTTTTATTTCAAATTGATTTTCAACTTCAACATTAAAATTTGTATAATAGTTTTTACTTCATAAATCAAGCTTAAGTACTCACAATGAGATTAATTGTCTATGAAAGTAATGAAATATTATTATCCATTCCAAGTAGCTAAAGGGAATGGACCACAAATATTAGTATGAATTAATTCCAAGATGCTTAATATTTATTTATTTTTCTTGATACATTCCATACAGAGTTTATTATCTGAAAAATCAAGATAAGCAAGAATTCCTTCTGACACAAGTCTTTCAATTCTTTGTTTAGAAATATATCTTAAATGTTTGTGTCATAACATATATGAATTCTCATTCATTAATTTTTACTTTATACAAAATTGCATGCATGCAATATTTTATTAATTTGTGAAGCAAAAATGTCTAATTTATATAGATTATCCACCAAAAAGCTAGTACCAATAATATTTGAATACAAAGAGACTAAATTTTTCATTTTCAAATGAATAAGAATAACCAGATTTGTCCAGACAAGAAATACAAAATAAATTTCATCTAAACAATGGTACATAAAAAGTCTCATGTAAATTCAAAATACAACCCGATTCTAAATGTAATCTATATAAGCATATTACTTCAACACGAGCTTTATTATCATTTCTCACATAAATGAAGTTATCAGTATCAGTTGACATTCATCTCCTTAGACAACCCTATAGAGTCACACTTATGTTAGTAATTGTAGATGTATCTATCCACCAATTGTGATTTAGTACTAAGATTAAATTAACTTCAGAACAAATAAAGTTGAGAACTTTAACTTTTTTAAGAGCCAAATTGCATACTTAGGACAATCCTTTTTCATATGACTAGCCTTCTTACAAAATAAATAAGTGACGGTATTATCTTGTTTCTATTGCACCTTATGTTGTGAAATCCCTTTGTCTATAGCTCATTTGCTTTTATAAGTCATTAATCTTTTAGTAACAATGCCATGAGAAGAAGTAGCTAAGTGAACACTTTTTATTTTTTCATGTTTCAATCTCTCTTCCTCTTGTGCACATTGAGCAATAGCTCATTAAAGTCCATTTTCTTTTAGTATTATAACTTATCTTAAAGGTTAAATTATGTAGAAGAGATCAAATTTTGACAGAATGTCATCAAACATCTTTAATTTTAGTGCTCTCAATCTAGTAACAAATTAGACATATCCATAATGTATATTATGTTTCTATTGCCTTTATAATTGAAATTAGTTTACTTTGAATAGTACTCACTTTGATTTCAAAATAATGAAAGTCTTTAATAAATTACAATAAGGGTAGGAGGACATTTAGTCTGGATCGCATAATCAAGACCAAAGAACTATCATGATGTGCTCTTTCCATTTCTTAAAGTTAGTGTTGTTAAGCACTGTAATGTTATTCAAATTGATAGATATAGATAAAATATTAAGTGAAAGAACAAAAAAATACTCACAATTAATAATATTATCATTTCCTTATGTATATATAATGTCAATAATATGCATGCTTGAAATGAAATGTTTAATAAGATGGGCTCATATAAGATATCTAACATAACATTGCAACTTTGTCTTTGCATAGGAATAATAAATCTTAAATGATACTCTTAAAATTACCATTAAGAAATATTGATAATAAATTTTGTCAACAATTTGTCTATCTTTGGATCGACATATTGTATGCATAATTAATACAAATTTATCATATATTTGTTCTTGTAATATTATTAAAAAAATAATCTTCTTTTGATTATTTTTCGCATAGATTTAAATGTAATCCTTAAGTAATATTTATATATTTTAAAATTAAATAAATTCATAACACTTTGGTGACAATATTTTAATTTAAATTATTTTGAAATAATAAATATCATCTGTGTCATTTTAATTATTTTAATTTAGAGTAACTTTAAATATTTTGACAATAATATAAACTTTAATTATTATTTCAACCAAAAAAATTAATTTAAGTTTATATTAATTAATTTAATTATAATTTGCAATGAGATCACCTAAATTCAATTAAGAGATTTGTGAACATAAGTATTAAATGTAATAACAGATAAGTTTGCCTTCAAATAGCTATATAGAAATATTTATAAAATACATAAAAATAATATTTAATATTTGCAATGTTACTATTAAATGTTTAAGAAACATATAATTGTTCGAAGTGAAATATGTTATACAAAACATTTTATAATTATAATCTAAAACGTTTCCATATTAAATGTTATCAAGACTTTACAGTAACACATTTTATTTTATTAAAGCATTAAATGCAATAAACATAAATATTTCTACTGCTTTGTATCAATAAAAAGATATGCAATATTTATAACTATCTTAATATAATAAAAAATGTTTAAGATGCATCATAAGTAATTATCACTAATTGCTCATAAGACCAAGCAAATGCAAAATTCATCTTTACTGGGTTTAATGCATCAATTTTAGAAAAATGGTTCATCTTCTTCCATTTTTTTAAAAATATATAATAATAAGAAAAGTAATTATAAATATTAACCATAATCTTACAAAATTCTCAAAATGTTAAGAAAATGAAAGATGAAGCATGCTTGAATTAAATTCATATGACCGAATAAGAATTTTACTTCGCAAATTAAAATCACAATGGTGAGAATAAGCATTTTGATCACATATAAAATTGAAATTGCGACCAAAGTATCAAGCAAATTTTAGTTATATTCTTTTAGTCAAAATCAATAATAGAAAATTAAAATCATCTAAATAATGTTGTTGCTTCATGTGCGTGGCCAAATAAATTGCACGCAAATTTTAAAACATGCACTTTTATCTAAAATTTTCAAATAACCAATACAAAAATGAGAAAAATATCATTTTATTCATGATATCTAAAATTCTATATTTATTGGAACTATGAAGATAAAATAAATTTATCTTTGTAAAATATCATGTCAAATTATTAAAGATTTAATATTACAATATGATTAAATTTTGGCGCTTAAAGTGGTGTTGTTGAGAGAGAGAGCCTTTTTACATAGATGGGATGTAAAATAAAGAACTAAATATTATGTAATCTTATATTTGAGTGTATTTATTTCAATCATAAAATAGAATATCTGGCTCTGATAATTCTTAATTAATAACCTCAAACTTAAAATTATTAATCTTTATTTGATCTAAAATTAATAAGCTTAAAATAAGATAAGCATGTATAATTAAATTCATATGTGAGCTCACATTCAAAATTCCCAACAAAATATATACACTAAAATCATGGAAAGGAAATTAGGGGCAATTTTAGAAAAAGACAAATGAATATATTTATCACGCCCAAACAAGTCTTGAGAGAATAGTCTTTAAGTCTTTGTCTACTAATAAGTCTTTTTTTTTTAAGTAAATGATCATAATAATTTTTAGCAAGATTAAATTCTTATAGAAAGAATTGAATAGTTCTTTTTGTTTCGAGATTCACTAGTGGCATTAAGTTCTCTGATTATTAATTTAATCTCAATGATTTAAAGATTTTTCTTTTTTATTTGTATATTAATTTATAATTATTTTCTTTTCTTTTTTTTATACATCTCACTTTTAGTGAGAGAAAGAAGTGAGCCTTAGAGATAGTAATATGGATGGTTTAGTATTTTATTAAAGAATATTGTTGTATAAATTGTCATCATTTTATGAAACTTTTGAAAAGAAATAATAGTGCTATTTTTCATGTAATATTAAAGATGTGGGTGCTATTTGTGTAAATAAGAAAATTTTGATATTAGATATTATAATTATATAAAAAAATTAAAAGATTATATATATATATATATATATATATATATATATATATATATATATATATATATATATATATATAATCTACATCTTCATAAACACCACACAATATGGGTGGCCATGAGAGAATGTTTTGAGAAGAGATAAAGCTTGGTCTTGATCTCATAACAAGTCTCTATTAAGTAAATGGTAATAATTATTTTTGCATTGTTCAAGAAATTGTATATTCTTTGTTTTCATGAGCACACTTATTGGGCGGCCAGAGAAACATGCCACTCCTAAAATTTAAGATATTCTACTATTATTTTTAATTTTATTTTTATCTATAAAAAATTTTAAATTATGCCCCCTCCCGAATTTTAAGATTTATTTGTTAAGATTATAAAAGTTTAAAAATTTTCATTTATCATTTATATTTTTTTCTATTCATAATAAATAATTATATTTATTTTATTCAAAACTTTAAGTTAAATTTATTCTATAATAAATAGAATAATAGATGCATATTATTATTATTATTATTATTATTATTATTATTATTATTATTATTATTATTATTATTATTATTATTATTATTATTATTACTATTATTAATAATAGAATGAGGACTTCATAAAACTAATTTTTCCTTATATTATAAACCTAATAATTTTCTATAAATGTTTTTATATCAATAGCCTTAATGATTATAGATAACATGTTAAAAACTTATATTTTTGATATGCAACTTGATGATCAATTTTAATTCTTAGAAAATATTGTAATGTTTGCTATAATCAAATATTAAAATTATTTCAACAATACAACAATTGAAATCTCTTATTTTGTGAAATCTCTTATTTTGTGAATGATCTTTTAGTTGATTATATTGAGAATGATATAATAATTTAATATTTTTAACATATGAAGAGCAAACATGATCAATTGTAAGTTTTTTATCAATATATATTTTATCTTTTTTATAAATATATTCAAATTAATTTTGTTTTTAAATCAACAATGTCGTAAAAAAGGTTGAGGATAAAATTCCTTGCTCCGCCACTATTTGTTTCCAACTTTAGTTCAAATGATTTATTGATTTTATTGTTTTATTTTAATTTCATCTGTATATTGATTATCTATTTTTAAAGAAAGTTTTAACGAGAGAGAGAGAGAGAGAGAGAGAGAGAGAGAGAGATTGACACAAAAATATATACGTTAAAAACATGAAAAGGAAATGAGAAATAATTTTGGAAAAGGAAAATAGTTCCAAACGAAAATATTTATTACATCCTAACAAGCCTTGAGAGAAAATACTCCAAAGAGAACATACTTAGTCTTCGTCAACTAATAAGTCTCTGAAGTAAATGGTCATAGTAATTTCTAGCAAGACAGTTCATGAGCTGAAAACCATGACTTCATAGAAAGAATTGAATATATGTTTGTTTCCATATTCTCTAGTAGCTTTTAGTTCTGATTATAAATTTAATCTAAATGATTTAATCATTTTTTCTTATTGTCTTTTTCAGTTTAATGTATAAATATTTTATTTACTTTTTTAATATATCTCATTTTTAGTGAAAGAGAGTAAAGTTTTTGGTTTAGTATTTTATTAAAGGATATTGTTGTATAAATTATGATTATAAAACTTTTAAAAAGAAACGATAGTATTATTTTTGATATAATATCAAAGATGTGGGTGCTATTTGAATAAATACGAATGTTTAGATATTAGATATGTAAATATATAACACATATGTGTTATGTATATAAATGCCCTAATTTTAATATTATATATATATAAAGACAGTTGGCCATGAGGGAATATATTGTGAAGAGATAAGGCTTGGTATTGGTATAATAACAAGTCTCTGCTATGTAAATGATATGTTGATTTATTATTGTTTTGTATTCTTTATTTATATATTTTAATAGAATTCTATAGAATAATAAATATGGAAACTTTATATGATAGACTCATGATGTGGTGAAGATATTAGAGATTCATGTGTATATAACCAAAGGACAATCTATCCTATCATTTTAAATTAAATATAAAATGCTATTTTTCATGTCTCAAAGAGTTGATTTGAAATGATATACGATTAGGTGAAGTATAAACCCTATAATGATTCTAAATAATGTAAAATTTGAGAATTGTTTAGACTTTAAAGATCTCCTTATGACAATAAATCATCAAGTTATAATATATATATATATATATATATATATATATATATATATATATATATATATATGTATATATATATATATATAATTCAGTAATAATTTACTTATATATAATTATTATATTTTGTAGTACATAACTATTGCAAGTAATAATAAAATATAATAATAACAAATAGCTGAAAATAAAACTACCAAATACTGAAGGCATTATTTACAATTTGATATTTTTTTGTAAACAACACTCTATAACTCAATTAATCAAACTACTCACCTCCTCCAATCTTATAGTAATAATAATCAGAATAATAAAAGAACATATTTGCATGTAATACTGTAATAATTAAAACCCTACACAAAATCTCTCCAAAGCTCTCACTAACATCACAAAAGGATATTGCCATAAACGTTTTTATTGTACAATTTAAAAGTGAATAATCAAATCAATTTAAAATAACAACAGGGCAGTTTGACAGGGTTATTTTGTACACTTCAAAAGAAAGAAAGAAAATGAGTAGCTGAACTCTATCTCCTAGCCTAGAACTAAGTGAACAAAATAGAAATCTACAGATTAAAATGTGCAATGAAAGCTTGCTCATAAATTAAATATAGATACTAAGAAATGACATTTTATATCAACTCCTAAATATTAAGTAAATGATGATAGTAATAATATGATTTATGGATTGATAAAATTAATCATGAGTGTATGCTTAGATGATTTTTTGGAAAAGTTCTAAAATAAGTGAACTTAGAGTACAAAAGCTTTTAAAACGCTAGATTTAAGAATTTGTAAGATTCAATGAGATAAAAGTGGGTCTTTGAAAACTTTCCTTGAAACCTTGAGTTGAAAACAAAACCATCCACAATGAAAGCTTCATTTGGTCAGTGCAAGGCATTATAGAATGCGAAAAGAGTTATATTACATAATGAGATTATCCCTTAGAGTTATTAATTTTATAAAGTACAATTTGTTTGATTCTAAAATCAAGGACATATACACAATATTCCAATTGAAGTTTTTGTTATAATATCATGCTTAAAAACAAGACAATAAGATTATGGCATATAATCTTTTGCATGCTCAAGTTTAGTTCCATATTTAATGAAAACTATATGTATAATTATTTTATAATTATAAATCTTTTTAAAATGCAATTCATCCTTTAAAAATATTTTTAGCTATAACAAAATCATTTACTCATATCAATAAAACATATAAAAGAAAACAAAAACGATAAAAAAAAAATTATCAAAAACTAAAAATCACCTATTGTAAAAGGATATATCATCAATTTAAAACTTTTTTGAAATTGATGATCTCAAAATATAATTATAAAGCATCACTTTAGGTGTAGGTTTCCTAAAAATTTAATTGATTGTTTACCAAAATTTTCAAATTTCTCTCTTAATAAAAAAAAAAAAGGTCTTTGATGTAGAATGAATTGTACATCAAACTAGAATATCATTCAACTAATAATTATGAATTTTTAACATATAACATATATTCCTCTTACACTTTGTCATAGTTATAAAGTTAATTTTCCACCTATTATATAGATTAAACAAATCTTAGAATCAATCGTGACTGAATTACACACAATGATACAATTCTAATTAAGATTTTTATTATTCTATGTTTTATAATCAACCACACTGTAAGCTAACTTTAAAATATACATTTTTTTTATTAAATGCAACTCCACTATAGCATCCGTCTTTGTTATTCTCTCTTGCTAACTCTTTCGAACATAAAAGGCTCAAATGTAAAATTGAAGTAAAACATTCATATTTTGTCTTCTTTAATTGAACATAATTTTTACCTCCATCTTGAAATTGCAATTTCAAGTTTGGATTAATGACATCGATTACTCAATATGGAATAGACATTTTTACAAATTTATGTAGTTTTAGTCCATCTTTGAAAATATTGTCCACAGGTCTCCTTCTAGTTAACAACTCCATGAGAATGATTCCATAGCTGTAAACATCCCCCATGGTAGAAACCTGACTACCTACATCATATTCTACAAAGCAAGAATATTGAATCATGATACAATTCAATATAAAATATTTCTTAGATGCAACAAAATGAATGGTTAAAAATAAATTTGATTATCGGGAGCAGCATATCCAATGGTTACTCTTAACAAAGAAGTGTTATCATCAAAATCACTTAACAAATTTTTCATAGCTCTATTGAGGAACCTAGCAAAGCCAAATTCACCAACATGAGCAACCATGTCACCATTGAGAAGGACATTACTTGGTTTTACATCACAATGAATAATTAACATTCCCCATTCATGATGAAGGTAGCAAAGTACATTGGCGATGTTTATGATTATGTCTAATCTTTTGATTAGATCAAGGTGCTTGATATCATCAGCATGCAACCATATATCTAAATTACCATTTGGCTATGTTTTCTTTCTTTGAATTCAAGCATTTCATCCTAAATGACAATTTAATTGTGAATCTTCATATTTGAGTGAATTTAGAAAATAATGATTGTTGGATAAAATTGTAAATAGTTGAGTCGAGCTTAACTTGATTAGTTTTAAGTAGCTTGAATCTGAACTCTGCACAAGATTATATGTTGAGCTGGAAGCTTGAATTTGTTTCTATTCTTACATGCCTCTAATATATAAATCAGAAATAAGTTTTTGATTTCAAAATAAATATGTAGTAATCCTTTTTTAACCAAGTAGTAAATTATTATTTATAATTCATTTAAATTTTAATATAGTTTTAATTTTTTTAATTTAATAATTCAATTAGTGGAAAAATTATGAAATTATTTTACAAACAACAAAATATTCAGAATATAATTATTTACTTTAC
The DNA here is from genome assembly GCA_021442155.1 of Cymbidium sinense. NCBI lineage: Eukaryota > Viridiplantae > Streptophyta > Magnoliopsida > Asparagales > Orchidaceae > Cymbidium > Cymbidium sinense. Next base: position 63,818,104 of record CM038233.1, read on the forward strand.
TTTAGATACACCCAACCAAATAACTGTAAAATATTTAGAATTCACTATATTCACTTTATACTATATTCTTTTTCTAGCCAACCAAACAGTCTCTTAATAGAGCAGTAGGCCTACGTAACTTATAAAGAGGGCTAAAGGAGCCTACTAAACCAAGCTAGGTCAGGTATTAGTTATATTCTTTGAGTAATTTATAGAGCCAGGTTGTTATATATATATATATATATATATATATATATATATATATATATATATATATATATATATATATATATATATATATATATATATATATATATATATATATATATATATACATATATATATATATATACATATATATATATATATATATATATATATACATTTAGAGGTTAACTTATTAATAATGTAGGCTATATAACAACTATATGATCATTAGATATGAATTTGAGCTGTAGAGCTCATAGTTCAAGGGTTGTTGTTTAGTGACACTTACCCAACATATTGATACTGTCAACTGTACCTCTACCAGTAGAGGATTAGTTCTATAAATTAAAGCTTGTAATTGTATTTCTCGCAATTGATTATCCTATTTATTTTAGAAAGCATTAACATTTTGAAAATTTTATGACTAATTCTTTGACATATATTTATTTTTAAAATATAATTATGGAATTCATTATATTCTCAATTGTAAAATTATTTCTATTTTTTTATTTTTAATCTGTGCATCATCCTCTAATGCTTGAATTTAAACAACCAGCTCTATCTCAGCACACACAAGTGTTTTGAATTTTAAATAAATTTATATTTTGAAAATTTATAAAATATTAATATGCTTGCACAACTTTGCAAAAATAAAATTTTTTCTAAATTTATTTAACTTTAACTCATGCAGCATCACAGGCACTTAAATTTAAATATTACGTACTGTGCTGAGGCCCATGTAAGTATTTAATAATTAAGATAATTTTAATACTAAATTATTGAATTAATTTTATATTTTTATTTAAACTCAATTTAGTCTACACAACTTTTTCAAACACTTGGATTATATTCTAAATTTCCTAGTTGGACCACAAGAGGAAACGTCGAGAGACCTAAGTTGCGAGAAGAGGATGATTGGAGAACTTAGATGTGATAAGAGGAAATGCCAAAAGAATCCACCTGATCTCGGTTGTGAAGAAGGGAGGCAGGAGCTATGATTGTTCATGAGATTGGTTTGCTGGAGTGAAGAGAGGTACAACTTCTATTACACAAAATGAAGAGTCAGGAAGAAAGTGAGAGAGAGAGGGTTGTAGGTGAGGCTGCGAGGATCTGCTTGACCTGATGGCAGAGTTGCCTCTTAGGAGCACAGACGGAGACTAAGTGTTGTTGTATGAGGCAAGGACTCTCCTGTCATTACATTTTATCCTTTTTTTTATTATTTTTTTACATAATATTAATATGGCATATTCTAATTTATTTAATAGTGGTAATTTAAAGTACAAAGTACAAATAAGTATTTAAAATAGTGACCATCCATTTCAGCCTATATAATAGATTAATCTTAATTATAATTAAATTTATTATTATTATTATTATATATATTTAATATTTAATATTAATATTTTATTATTATTATTATTATTATTATTATTATCATGCATAATATATGCATATGTAAATTGATTTAAAAGTAACAGAATTTTTTTAACACAAAAAAGGTAATTAACTCTAATAATAGAAAAAGTTACTATAATTACAGCTATATATATTATCTACATATTTAAAAACATCCAATTTAGTCTAATTTAATTCAAAAATTATTCCATCTTTATACATTTATTATCTTTCATTTTTGTTTATTTTCATTTTTTTTAGCATAAGAGAGATTTTTTTTTTTTTGAAACTATAATATATGTTTTTATACCATGCATCAATGTTAGTAGAAACATACTTTTATTAGTTATATGATTAAACTAATTTTGACTAGAAATGTATATAAAATAAATTTAATTTAATTTAAGTTGAATATTATATTTATATTTATATATACTTTATTATTATTATTATTATTATTATTCTTTTTCTTCTTTTAACCTTTACCACACAAATATAAATGAATTAACACATGCAAATCAAATTCTCTTACATTATATAATCTCTTTAGTATTAATCTCTAGCAAGGCATAATTTTATCATCAATAAGAGGTTTATCAATATGATTAGAATTAGGTCTATGAAGTAAGTAGTAATGAGTTAGATGTGAATTCTAAACAAAGTGTTAAAGATAAAATAATTCATGACATATGCTAGTGGTTCATGACATTAAATCAAGTTAAATACATTAAAAATTAGAGTAATATGAGAAATTTTGGAGATTTTAACTTATTAACATTTGCCCTAATTTATTATATGACTTTATATGATCCATACTTTTTAATAGTTAATTTATTTAAGGATTTTCAAAAGAAGCCTTTTAAGATATTGATGATCTATTATATATATATATATATATATATATATATATATATATTGGTATGAATTACACTTTTCTATTGTTCATGACTATTGTAAGTATCATAGTTAATAACAATTTTATTGAATGTTTAACTGTGTATAATTCATGAACAATGTAATATAGTATACCTTGCAAATAAGAGTAATGCCAAAATGCTTATTTCCTTCATAAAATATAAAATATATCTAGTTCCATGAGAAGAGAATAATGACAAAACTTAAATTTTATATTTATTTGATGCATGAAAAAATTTTCTAATAAATAACAAATCATAATCATATGTGTTAGGAATAAAGAAGTAAGGTCAGTCAAGCAGACTCGTGCGCTGGCTTCAATTTGGATCAATGAGCTAATAAGCCAAGCTCAAGCCAACCTGACCATTAGTTCACAAGCTAGCTTGACTAATAAATATTAATATAAAATATATTAAAATTTTAAAGTTTACTATTATTAAAAATATTTAAAAAGTTTATCATATTCCTTTTTAACAAGTAAATTTTTATTAATTTTCTTCTAATTTTTTTACTTTTTTATCATAATAATTCACTGAATCATAATTATATTATCTCTTTCATACTAAATAAGCCTTCTCATAAACTAACTAAAACTCATAAAATAATGCTAAAGCTCGACCTGAAACTCGATTAATTAATAAAGTAAAAGCTTAAGCCAACAATGACTAGAACTCAACTTGATTTGTTTACACCCCTAGTCAGGAAGCCTGATAAGCACAAAATATAAAATTTGCAACAAAATATAGTTCATAATTAATAATTAAAATGACAACAAATAAACAAATAAAATCCAATATAACATGAATAATTAAATAAAGTAATTTGCAATAAAGTTAAAGAGGATATTTAAATCATTGAACATATTCATCTTGAGATCCAAATGACACAATGAACAAGATAAGGAATAACATCAGCTCTAATAGTTGAATCAATTAGAGGAATTATTTAAATTTTATATGCATTATTTTGAAGCTTTGTAATATATATATATATAATTTATTTATTAGAAATATTAGTTAAAGATGCAACAGTTCAAACAAGATGTTAATTGTCGTATTTCACATTTCAAAGTAATATAAAAATGCTTTTTCATTACTTTATAGGATTTTAGCTTGTTTTTTAAAATTTTTCTTTAACCTTTAATAAAATATATATTCATGACATAATAATAGCTAGGTAAAGAATATGCCTACTAAAAGATCTTAAGTTTTAAAATTGATAATGTCAATGATTAAGCCTACATTTTATCTCAAGATCAAAATCAAGATGGTATAGTTCCATATTTAGTAAAAAATAAAAGCAAAATTATTTTATAATTATAAATATTTTTAACAATTAATTCATCATTTTAATAAGATTTTTAACTAAATAAAATCAATTACTCGTGTTAATAACAAAATATAGAATAAAAAAAGAGCTAAAAAATTGAGGTATATGTTTGTACAAAAGGATATACTCTCTTAAATTTTTTTAAATATATGACTTGACCAAAAAAACTTAATTATAATCATGTCAATGATAAAATCTTATTCAAAAGATTGAATTGCATATTAAATTATAAATTTTATTCAGCCAAAATTCTAACTTTTTCAGATCTCATACATTCCTCTGTATTTCACTATAATTATAAAACTAATTGTTCCATATATATGCAACTCTAGTGCAGCATATGCCATGCTTATTCTCTCTCTTAGTGACTCTTTTGAACATAGAAGGCTCAATGGTAAAATTGAAATCAAACATTCATATATTGCACTACTTGATTGAATGTCATTTTCAACTTCATCTTGAAATTGCAATTTTGGATCAATGACTTCCATGACTTAGCCTAGAATTGTCATTTCTACAAATTTATGTATGATTATGTCATCTTTAAAAGTTTTGTCCACATGTCTCCTTCTAGTAAAAAACTCCATAAGAAGGATTCCATAGCTATAAACATCTCCCATGGTAGAAATTTCGCCCCCTACACCATATTCTATAAAGAAAGCATCTTGAATCGTTAGACATTTCAATATAATAAGAAAAAGGTTATAGCTAAAGAAAATTGAAGGGTGAATAATAAAGATTAATACGAGGAGCAGTGTACCCAATGGTTCCTTTTATCACAAGAGTGGTTTTGTATGAGTCACTTAACATATTGTTCACAGCTCTATGGAGGAGCCTAGCAAGGCCAAAATCACTCAGATGAGCAACCATGTTATCATTAAGAAAGACATTACTCAGTTTCACATCACAATGAATAATTGGTGTTTCACACACATTATGAAGGTAGCAAAGTGCATTTACGATGTTTATGGCAATGTCTAGCCTTTTGGTCAGGACAAGATGCTCCTTCATGTAGTCTTTAGCATGCAACCATGTATCTAATTTACCATTTTTCATGAATTCAAAGACTATAGCCATGAAATCATCACTTTTTGAATCAATCCCCACGCAACAAGTTAAGATCTTTACTACATTCTGATGTTTGATGCACCTCAGGGCCTCACACTTAGTTGCAAAGGCTCTAGATGCTCCTTGTTGTTGAAGGTTAAAGACTTTAATAGCCACAGCTTTGCATCCATAATTGTCTAATGAACCTTTGTACATGGAACCATATTGTCCAATTCCAAGTAGATTAGTTGGTGAGAACTCGTTAGTTTCCCACACTAGCTCTGCATAAGAAACCTTTGGATATACTTCTTCTATGACTTTTGGATTGGAAGAATTCTTCATAGAATTTGTTCTTCTACAATTAAAGCATAATATGGAGAAGACGATTAGGGAGATACCTAGATGCTTAGTAAGAGAATCATTAATAGTGCCAATCATGGCTGTCTTTTTTTTTCATATGAACTAATATGGGGATATGAAGGAAGAAGCAAGTCTGAAACTCCACCACAAAGCCCATAATTTCCTTGGAGGGATACCACTGTTGCATTCAAAAAAATTCCTTCATAAGGGATTTCATCAACAAGTTGATTAAAAATAAAAATTCAAGTATTGAAGGCCTCTCAATGTTCCTAAAGAATCTAGAATTTGCCTTGCCAAACTATTTTTAGGTAGATCTAGTGCCACTAGACCTTTTAAGTCACCCATGGATGAGGAAATAGCTCCTTGAATGAAGTTAGAGCTGAAGTTTAGCACTTCCAAAATCATGCAACCACTAATTGAGCTGGGAATTCCACCAAATAATTTATTTTCTTGTAAATCGAAGAAAATCTGAAGTTAGAGAAGCTTTAAAGAAAATGAAATGTGGAAAAAATAGTAGGACCTGATGATATTCCAATTGAAGTGTGAAAATGTTTAGGAGATCAAGGAATTTCTTGGCTTACAAATCTTTTTAATGTTATTTTAAAGATTAAAAAGATGCTAGATAGTGGAGAAGGAGTTTTTTGGTTCCTATATATAAGAATAAAGGTGATGCACAAGAGTGTGCAAATTATAGAGGAATTAAGTTAATGTGTCATACATTAAAATTATAGGAGAGAAATGAGCATAGGTTACGATGTGATACAAAAGTTTCTCACAATAAGTTTGGTTTCATGCCAGGTAGATCTACTATGGATGCTATACATTTGTTAAGAGGTTTGATGGAGAAGTATAGAGAAAGTAAGGAGGATCTACATATGATATTTATTGATTTAGAAAGCTTATGATAAAGTTTCAAGAGATGTTCTTTGGAGAGTTCTAGAATAGAAAGGAGTTAATATTGGTTATATTCAAGTAATTAAGGATATGTATACTAGAGCTATCACTTGTGTCCAAACACAAGGATGATTGACAAAATATTTTCCTATTTTAGTTGGATTACATCAAGGATCAACTTTAAGCCCTTATCTCTTTGCTTTAGTTATGGATGTTCTTTCTAGGCATTTATAGGAAGATGTACCTTGGTGTATGCTTTTTCCTGATGACATTCTTCTTGTTGATAAGACTAGAGAGGGAGTCCAAGAGAAACTTGAATTATGGAGGTCAACATTAGAGTCTAAAGGTTTTCGTTTAAGTAGATCTAAAACTTAGTTTATGGAATGTAAATTTAGTTGTAGAAGTTATAGTGGTAGTGTTGTGACATTAGGTGAACAAGTCATTAATAAGAGTGAGCGATTTAGATATTTAGGCTCTATTGTTCAAAATAATGGTGAAACAGATGGAGATGTTATTAGTAGAATTCAAGTTGGATGGTTGAAGTGGAGGAATGCATCACGCCTATTGTGTAATAGAAAAGTTCCAATTAAACTTAAAGAAAAATTTTATAAGATGGTGGTAAGACCTGCAATGACTTATGGTGCAGAATGTTGGCCAATAAAAGAGAAGCATAAGACTAAGTTAAGTGTTACTGAGATGAGGATGCTTATGTGGATGAGTGGCTTTACTCTTAGTGATAAAATGCGAAATGAGTATGTTCAGGAAAAATTTAGAGTAGCACCGGTGGAAAATAAGATTAGAGAGAGTTGTCTTAGATGGTTTGGCCACATATATGAGTTGGAATTAGATCAATGGCAGGTTAGGAATTAGATGCATTGATTTTCCTTATGTTAAGAAAGGTAGAGGTAGACCTAAAAATACTTGGTTAAGATGTATAAAAAATGATCTTAGTATACTTGAATTAAATGAGAATTTGTCAAATAATAGGACACAATGGAGACGAAGGATTCATGTAGTCGACCCCACTTAGTGGGATGAAGGCTTGTTGTTGTTGTTGTTGTTGTAAATGAAGCTTTACAATGTGTTTCAAACCACCAATTTTCGATGGAATAGGACCATGAGAAAGTTGAAATCCAATTTAAGCAATAATATATAGGGTAATCTAAATACCTCTTTAGGTATGTTGCCATTCAAATTAATTTTGTCAAGGAACAACAACTAGAGGTTCTTAAGGTTTCCAATGCTTGGTGGTATGGGGTCATTGAAACTATTATCATCTAAAAAGAGATCCAACATTTGAGTTAAGTTGCCAATCGAATAAGATATAGTTCCAGTTAACATACCTTGATGTAGACCTAAGACTTGCAACCTTGGAAGTTTATTGATAATCTGGATGGCTAATGTGTGATAGTTCGGTCCAAGAAGGAGAACCACCAAATTTATAAGATTGCCAATCCCATATGGAATCCTTCCAGATATTTGATTATTAAAAATTCCTAGCTTCTAAATCATGGTGCAAAAGTTAGCTATGGAGCTAGGTAAAGTTCCATTGAGCTTGTTATCATCCAATAACAATATCTCTAACTGTGAGAAGTTAGTAAGGGCATCCATGAATCTCCAACTACTACGATCACTTGCTTCATGTTGATTCTCTGCTAAGGGTAATATTGTAAGAAGTCTCAACCTTCCAAGTCCAAAAGGAATTATTCCACTAAAGTTATTATGGTTCATATAAATACTGTTCAAATTAGAAGCATTAGGTAATGAAGCTAGAATTGGGCCATTGAAATTGTTATCAAACATAAGAAGTCTTTGAAGTATAGGAAGGTTGTCTCCAAAAGTTGTTGGAATCATGCCTTCAAAATTGTTCCCTACTATGCTAAATAAGTATCCTGATGAAAGGTTGAAAATGGAGGTTGGATACTCTCCTGAAATCATGTTGATAGAGACGCAAGTATTCCAAACTTTGATGATTGCCAATTTCCTTTGGCATGCTCCCCTTAAGTTGATTCCTAGATAAATCAAGGTGTTGGAGTGATTAAAGGTTGCCAAGAGAAGGTGGGATCTAATCTGTGAGATATTATTTGAGAGGGAAATAAAACTGAGCTTTGAAAGATGGCCAAGTGATGGTGGTATGCTTCCTTTATATAATTTCCATTGAGGTCGAAAGTTGTGAGGCAATAACTTAAATTTGAATGGTTTTCATCATGTAAATAATTGAAACTCAAGTTCAAAAAGTGAAGTCTTGGAAACATAAAGAGGACAGGTGGGATTCTGCCAAAGATTTGATTTTGGCTGAGATCCATGTGATGAAGGAAGGTGAGGTTACTTATGGAAGAGGAGATGTAGTCGGTGAGGCCTTAAGATCTGAGGTTGATCGACACAACTCTTCCCTTATACTTCTTGTTGCAGAATATGCCCTCCCAATTACATAAATTTGTGGTGTCATTCCATGAGTGTAGGGCCCCCATTGGGTCATTAGTTATTTGAAGTTTTAAAGCAAGAAGTGTCGCCTTGTTAGTCTTATTGCTTAATAAGGTGGTGGCATAAGTCATGGCTAACAAAACACCTATGAAGGATGAGAAGAAGTTGATAAGAATGAATGTTTGTTTATCCATGGAGATTAGAAAATATGTTGAAAGAACTCATATGATATGGGCTTCAAATATAGAAAATAATGCAATGAGAAAGGTCTTGGTCTAATAAAAAGTCTCAGCCAACTAAACAATAGAAGTCCAACCATACAAATTAGTCCAATGTCAATACACAATATCAATACACAATTAACGAATGACTTGACAACAAGGAAAGGAATCTTTGGACTATTGTATGGTGTCATCTTATGGGAATGAGAAGATATTATGAAGCAAAAGGAATTGATGAAATATTAAAAATATATTAGAATTATTGAATTTAATGTATTTTAAGTATATTTAATTTTAATATTTCTAAAATGAGCCATCTCATAAGTTAACGAGTTGAGTCTTGCTCAAACTTGATTTATTAGCTAATCTTGTTCGGCTCATGAGCCATTTATCAAGTCTAACTTAAGCTATCTTATGAGACAACTCGACTTACTTCATCCTAAAAAAGAATTTTAGCCACTAAAACTTAAATATTAAAAAAAATCTTGAAAATGAAATCAATAGCAATTTTGGAAAACTCAAACTGTGAACCATTCCAAACGGAAAGATTTAAGTATTGAGACAAAAATAATGCAGATAGAGAAGTCTTTTAAGTCTCCATCTTCTAATAAGTCTTTGATAAGTAAACGGTGATAATAATTTTAACTTTATAGATGAAATAGAATATTATGCTTTGTTTCCATATTCACAAGTGGCAATAAGTCCTGATTATAAATTTAATCCTAAAGATTTACACACTTTTCTTATTTTTATTTTATTTAAATTTATATGTAGATTTATTATTATTATTATTATTATTATTATTATTATTATTATTATTATTATTATTATTATTATATTTTTGCTATTTATATATTAATTTTAATATCTCAAATTCATATATAGGTTAGGCTGATTTTAATAATGGTCTTTACATTTTTATTTCACTTATAGTGTGAGAAAGAAGTGAGCCATAGAGTTAGAAATATTGTTGGTTTATTTTGTGTTTTATTAAAGAATATTGTCTTTCGAGTTGTGATCATTATATGAAGGCTTAAACAAAATTTAACTTATATTGCATTATCTTTATCTATATATTAGAAGTATTATATTTTTATTACTTATTTAATCATTTATTAAATAAATTTATTTTATTATAATAAATACCTAAATATTTTAGAATAAAATTTTGAAAATTGATTTCTTATATAATTATATAATTTTTTTTATTTGTAATTACCCCTCAACATTCATTACCATACTTAATATAATAGTCATCACTTGCTCTCGTCAAATTTTAAGCTTCTTAGCACACCAATTTTGCTTATAAGACTTAGCTTTAGTTTGATTAGTTCTGTGTAATTCTTTAAATATAGATTAGTTAGTTGGATATTTTTTAATTGACACTTTATTCGGTTATGTTAGTAGAATTACAATTGATATTATGTTTGTAGAATTACAACTTATGATGTTGTGTTCATTTTTGATATTTTATATGATTATTTTTGCTTTTATATTTTATATTTTATATAATTATGATTAGATGTTTTATTTTATTTCACATTGAGATTCAATAATTTTTTAATATTTAGATGATAAGTTAATGTGTCATACATTAAAATTATGGGAGAGAGTAATTGAGCATAGGTTACGATTTGTTTCTCACAATTAGTTTGGTTTCATGTGTAGATCTACTATGGTTGCTATACATTTGTTAAGAGGTTTGATGGAGAAGCATAGAGAAAATAAAAGGATCTACATATGATATTTATTGATTTAGACAAAGCTTATGATAAAGTCTCAAGAGATGTTCTTTGGAGAGTTGAATAGAAGTTATTATATATTCAAGTCATTATATTATGTATTTGCCACTTGTGTCCAAACACAAGGAGGATTGACAAACTATTTTCCTATTTCAGATTTTACATCAAGGATCAACATTAAGTCCTTATCTTTTACTTTAGTTATGGATGTTCTTATTTACATTTAGAAGATGTACCTTGGTGTATGCTTTTTTCGATGACATTCTTCTTGTTGATAAGACTAGAGAAGTCCATGACTTGAATTATGGAGGTCAACTTTAGAGTCTAAAGGTTTTCGTTTAAGAAGATCTAAAGCGAATATATGGAGTGTAATTTTAGTTGTAGAAGTTTTATAGTGTTGTGACTTTAGGTGATCAAGTCATAAGAGTGGCGATTTATATTTAGGCTCTATTGTTCAAAATGATGGTGAAATAGATGGAGATATTATTAGTAAATTCAAGTTGGATGGTTGAAGTGGAGGAATGCATTTTATGTGATAGAAAAGTTCCACTTAAACTTAACGGAAAATTTTATAAGATGGTGGTAAGACTTGTGACTTATGGTAATGTTGGCCAATAAAAGAGAAACATAAGACTAAGTTAAGTGAGAGATGAGGATGCTTAGGTGGATGAGTGGTTTTACCTTTAGAGATAGAATGCAAAATGAGTATGTTTGGGAAAAGTTAGTAGCTCCAATGGTAGATAAGATTAGGGAGAGTCGCTTAGATGGTTTGGCCACATAAAGCTCAGTTATGACGATGATTTAGTAGATGCATTATTAAGAAAGGTAGAGGTAGACCTAAAAGACTTGGTTAAGATGTATAAAAAATGATCTTAGTATACTTGAATTAAATGAGAATTTGACACATAATACAATGGAGATGGATTCATGTATTTACCTAGTGGGAATTTGTTGTTGTTGTGTTGTTGTGTAGATGATAAGTTATAACTTTATAATTTTGTTTAGTAATTTTATGAAGTATTTCTCTTTTTTCCTAAATTACTTAAAACACTTTTTTGATGATAGGAATATTGAAGTTACATTAATGAAATAATTATGTGCAAGATATCGTACTCTAGTGGTTGAAAGTTTTACTTTCAACCAAGAGGTCTAGGTATATTGGAAAAATAAAAAAATAAAAAAAATCTAGAACTCTAGGATTCAAATCTTGTACATATGTTATGTGTGAGTTTGAATTAAATTGGCTCAAATGTCTAAGAAAATTTTTAAAAGTTAATTTTATATTCAAGTGATTTATTCATGTTAATTAATAAAAATAAAATAATGTTAAGTGTACCTATTGATCAACCCAAAAACTCTTATATCTAATCAAAATTAATATGCAACAATTTAATGAAAAAATAATTGAGTTAAGTGACATATAAATTTAGCTAGCATTTACAATTCTATTTGTGTGCCTACAAATATCCAAAACTTTACGTGTGTTTGTGCCTTCTCCAAGCTTTTTCTTTTATATTAGTTAAATTTTTTGTTTGGTAAAAATTAATTTTACTTATAGTTAAGCTCGACGCTTCGGCATCAATCATTATATGAGGATTTAAAGGAGGAAAGATTGGAGTGGATCAGGCTTGTAGTACATTAGGCCAGATCATCATCTCCTCACAACCTCTGTTAAGCACTAGTCACCTCAAATTAATATCTTTTATTACCTATAGGTGAGATGACCATCACCTTACAATAAGTGGCGATGATATTATGAATTCATGTGAATGACCCTACATTATTTGGTCCTAGTTTGGTTGGCATGTGTAATAAGTATGATTCATGGCTTGATTATTATGATGCCTTAATAGGACGTCCATCACCTAGTCTTAGGTATTATGTATTCCATCACCTAGATGGTCCAATTATATCATCAACTTTTCAAATGGGATAGACATGAGCACAATCTTACATACCCCTAGATAGCTTAGATTGATGTACATCATAGTCATACGCATACTTGTTTAATATTATCCTAGAGATATCCTGGCACATATTAATGTGTATGATTTTTTTTTTCATATCAGATACCTCTAGTTAGAGATTCATCTCTAATATTTGCCACTTTTGAAAGACTTAACACAATCTCTTAGTAGTTTGTTAAAGCAACAAACCTATGTAACTTATATAAAGGGCTAAAGGAGGCCACTCAACTAAGGTTGATCAATATGGCTAGATTTCTACATCTATTGTTGGTGTGGTGAAATGAGCAGCTTCATGTTGTTATGTCCACATTATACACACCTAACCCAAGAGATATCAATGAAAAGTGTGTATGATACATGTATATTTATAGCAACTAACAGGTCATTTTTGAGTCTATAGGGACAAGATTGATAGACTTCTAGAGAACCAAGTAGTTGTTATTCATATTATTAAAGTTATTTATATATATTTATTTTGTTGTTGCTAACTTATTAGTATTGTGGGTTATATGACAACTATATAGCCATTGGATATGGTGCAAGCAATAGAGCTATGTGCTTTAGGGTTGTTGTTTAAAAGGCTTAAGTTCTCCTTAAAACTTGGTGATGTGTTGAGTGGCACTTACCCAAACAAGTAGTACAGTAGTTTGGTCGGGTGCCTATAATTGATTTAGAGCCCATGGAAGCAATTTTTAGCATATTTATGGCTAAAAAATGGTGTTATTCCTTGGCAAAATATTTCCAATGATTCCATTAAATTCAGAACAATAGATTGACATATAACATTGAGCACAATGATGAGCGGATTGATCTTGAGTGGATAGTTGTATGGTGCACATGATTGTGTCAATCATGGACTATATTGTATTTGCTTAAAGCTATTATAGAGGCACCATTCATGCATTACCTAAGGACCGAAGGTACCTAGGTGAATGACCCATGGTATGTTGCAACTTCTTATTTTATTTTATTTTATTTTTTGTAAATTTTAATTAATGAACATTGAATTTATATAAAAAAAGCTATATCCTACTACAATCCCACATCATGAGTTTATCATAGTAGTCAAGGAACTATTTTAACTTCTTCTTTTTTTTGCCAGTGATGAATGCAATCTAAGATAGACAACAATCAATAATTTTGAGGAGTTATGTAGCCAATTGTGTGAAGTTGTGTACTTCATGGATATGCCATAAGGTGATGAGGCTCTAGCTTAGGATGAAGGAGCTGCTTGATCAACACATGTAAGTTTTAAAGTAAATTTAAATAAAATGGGTTTTTCTTATGAAATCTTAAATTAATCATTTAAAAAATATATACATTTAACTTACATTAAGTAATCACTCCAAGATATCTCCAAAATGATGCCATTTAAATAAAATTTAGATATTTTAGAATAATCATTTGAATTCTCTCTCATGACATCATTTTATAAAAATTAAATGAAAACTTAATAAAATTTTTAATATATTTTTTGTTTAAGATAACCCTATTTAATTTATTATTTTTACATAAAAATATATAAATTTCTTTATAAAATATGTATATACCATTCTTTGTCATGTTTACATATACCTGCAAGTAAGAAGCACTCATATTTTTATTTATGACAGTGCCCCTTTAGCACAATCACCTACAAAAAAGAATAGTTAGACTAAGCACATCGTACCATTCATTCTACGAGCATACACCCTAACATCCAGTCTAAAATATTTATCATAAAACAAAACATAACATCAAAAAATGCATCGACTAACCTATAGCTAGAAGTGATGACTTAGGCTAATGTTTGTGCTTTGAAGGTATGTGTGGCATGCTTAGTTTAGGATTTTGGGTTCAAATTTTCTAAGTGTGAAAGACATGTTCAACTTAGAGGAGGGTTTCATTTAAGTTATTTAAGTGTTTTGATTATTTTTATTATATATTTTATTTTGGTTTGAGTTAAACCTACACTTAGTTACTAAGTTATAAAGAGGGGGAAAGAAAAGAAGACTTCTCTTTCCTTCCATAAACCCAAAGTAATTTCTAATATAAATTCACATTTTAATTTCATTAAGGTAAATGTTTTAATTAAATCTTTTTAAATAATCCTAAGTTTAGATAAATTCTAAATAAACCTATTCAAAAAGAAAGGTGTTTTAAGATTAAATAAAATGAACCAAAATTCACATTACTTTACTTCTTTCCCAACATGTATAACATGCATATGAATGCACACTAAGAATATCTATACACACATGTGAGAATGTTTGCATACTTTATGATGAAGCTTAGTGGATTATTAAAGTGAATTTAGATGCTTTATGCATAAATTTTATTAAGTAGAAGAATATTTCTTTTTCCAATTTTCACATGCACATGTGAATGAAGAAAAGGCATAAGTGAGTACGATGCCATTGTTAGCACCAGGGGTGTAAGGTACAAGACTTACTTGGGGCTACATAAAGCCTCACAACCCTAGAATTGTCCAGACTAATATACCATTTTCCTTAAATTCAAACACATGTGCAAAAGAAATGAAAGGAAAAAAAAGAAAGATGAAAAGTTTGAATTGTATTCATTTGATTTATTTGTCTAATTTATGCATGTAAGTGTAGGGTCCACTCTTAGTTGGTAGCATAGAGATGAATAAGAGATAAATTTCAGCAAGTGTTATACCCTTTTTCAAATGAGTTATATACTTTGCCAAGTTCTCATTCAAAGCTATGCTAAATGTAAAGAGGAGGAGGGACTACCCTATACACAACTTTTATATCTCATCACATGCAAACTCATACTTTTAGATTTGATGTTCTATTTATAAGTTTTGAAAATACTTTGGATTTAGTAGTGATGATAGCCACTTATATTTCACTTTGGCCAACACATGCACATTTGACATAAAGTAAACAATTTTTATTTCAAAGCTTTGAAACATGAAAATATGGATGCATGAATCACATGGCATACAATTTAACTTGTTGGTAAAGATCTAAAGCAATGAAAGCATATGAATAAACTCACTTTACTTAAATCCTAAAGAAATTCTTAAAGAATAAGAAAACTTAGAATAAATCAAAGTGAATTTCAAAAATGATTTTTGTTTGGTTGAAGTTTGATTTAATTTTAAAAGAGTGAGATAGGTTTTCTATTCTTAACCCATTCCCACATGTGTTTTACATTTCAATTTAATTTTTAGTTCATTAGATCCATTTTTAAGCATTGATTAGGTTAGGGTATGAATTAAATGGCTTAATTAACCCTTACCTACACCACCTTAGAAAAGTTAACTTAGGTAATTATGAGCTAATGAGATGACATAAAACCCACAAGGTATTTAAATTTGCAATGCACCTAGTAATGAAAAAAGCCTAATGCAATTTGGCTCACAATTAAAAGTTAATTAAACTAAGGGGTTTGGCTTAGGTACTTTTAAAACACCCCTTTCATACTTATGAAAGGGGGTTTAATTTCCTTAATCAAACTTAGGTTATTGAACACCTAAGTATCTATCCAAAGTAGATTGGTTAAATTTTTGAGATTTTTTTAGAATTTTTGAAAATTATTTAGAAAGGTGATTAACAGATTAACCCTTAATTAAGAAAGGGATTAATGAAAGAAAAATGGATTTAGGGAATAGCTTAGGGAAAATACCATCAAATTATTCCATAGAATCCTTATTCACTCGATCTAACCTTAATCCAACTTAAACAGGGAAAAATCCACTAATTACACCCTAATTATGCTTAATTATATGAGAAGGGTAATTAAGGAGACCATATGCAATTACCCTAATCAAGATTTCAATAAATCCCAAGGAAATTAGGCGAGGCAGAAGTCATACCCTAAAACTTACAAAGAAATTTGGGATTAATGAGAGGTTTAATTAAAGAGTAATTAGCAAAATATATTCTCCAATAAAACCCAAATTTTGAGAAAATCATAATTATAAACCTTTTGAAATTAATTTTAAAATAATCTAGGTTGAATTATTTTTCCATAGGATTTTTCTTTTTTTTTTGATTTTTCTAGAGAGAGTTATAAATTTTAGAAGTTCTAGGGATTAATTAGGAGATTAGTTAGTTATTTAACTAATCCCCCTTAATCCTCCACTTGTGGTGTGACGTGTGGCGGCAACGGTCAGTGTGCTTTACACGCATCACGCCGTGAGCCTAAACTTAAGTTGTCACATCCATAAAGGTGTCCAGATCTTTGTCCTTAGATCAAACCGCAGAGGGTAAACCCACTTAAAAAAAATGATTTAATAAACGGGGAATAATCTCAGCCGTCCATCCAAACACGCATGGACAGACGATTGAGATTGGCTAAATTCTTCTTTGAGGGGGAATGTGAATCATTCACAATCCAAGGAAAGATCCGAGCCTGATTTCTTATGGATTAAAACAAAACTAAACACACACCATCTAGGGGATCAGAGCGACCAATACAATGGCTAAGATCCCATGTTTTAAAAATCCACTCCACAAAAGACCAACACACCTTAGCCTAAGTGGTCAAAAATTCACATACCTCACCGGAGGTGGTCAACGGTGCTCAGGAATGATGAGGTAGCTTCGTCAAGTGGAGACGAAGCCTTGTTGAGATTCCTAGCTCATGAGGTTAGGTGGATGAGTGGGTGGACCAACTCCGCTTGGCTCCCCTTGTGGCTTTGATCGAATTGATTCCTTCCTTGATGGGGAACTCAATTACAAGCTTAGGCAGACTCGAATGGATCCTCTAATGATGAGTGTAAGAAGAAATTGGATGAAATTGAGTGTGGAAGAAGTTTGCACTTCAATGTATCTCCCTATTTTAACTATTTGAAAATCGAAGGAGATGAAATCTCAATCTCCTCTAGAGGCCTTGAGAAAGTTCTATGAGTGTTCTCAAAGCTCTTCAGGTCTCAATTGAGTGTGTGTGAAGTGAATTTTTGGTGAATTAGGGGATTATATCTCCCCCTTGAAGGATCGATGACCGACACTTATGTTTCCATTTTGATCCAATTGATCATAATAGAGAGTTTGTTTTAGCTGTTAGGAGTTGGCACATGGTTGGTTTGGCCAGAGGAGTGGATCCCAAACTCCCCATGTGCTTAGTTTGAGTGGAAGGGGTTTTAGAATTTCAATTTCATGCCTATGGGTAGGGTTTGGTCTTGGGGACAATTGGGCTAACCTAAACCAATTGGTTTGAGTACACCACTCATCATTAGGTCCCCTTGAGGTTTTAGGAAAGTCTCAAGTGTTTATGATGAGTGCATGACCAAAATACCCATGGGCTAGGCCAAAATTTGTTTTATGGCCTAGAGGTATAATGGTTATTTTGCTAATTTTTCACTTTGGATATGTTTGATATGTTTAGAAAATAGGTTGGGCCAAGTTTCAATTGATTTGGAATCCATTTAATAGGATTTGGCTCATGTTGACCCATTTAGGTCAAAATGGGACAACTTGGGTCAAGTTGACCAATAGGTCAAATTGGGTCAAACCAAGGGTTGCATCAAGTTTATATAATCATTTGAAATGTTTTGGTGCCTTTGGTTTGGTTTGACTTGGTATAGATTAGGTTTTGGCTCATATGATCCATTTAGGTCAAATGAGTCAAGTTGACCTATTTGACCCATTTGATCTATTTGGGTTGGGCCAAGAGTGTATTTAGGCTTGGTTGATCATATGAAGTGGATTGGTATCTTTGTTCCCAATTAATTTGGGTTAGGTTCAATTTTTGGCTCAACATGACCCCTTTAGGTCATGTTGGGTCTAAGGCCAATTGTTCTAGGTTGGGTCTAGTTGGCTAATTGAGGCTTTGGTCAAGTTCCATAAGTGATTTGGGATGGACTTGACCCATTGGTTTCAATCAATTTGGTTTAGATCAAGTTTTGACACATTTTGGACCTATACGTCAAAACGGGTAAACTTGGGCCAAGTGGGACAAATGGGTTAGGTTAGGCTCAAATGTTGACTTGGTTAAGTTCAAACATAGGTCAGGAGTGAACTTAGATTAATGGTTTCAATCAATTTGGCCTATGGTGGATTTTGGCTATGTTGGGTTTCATTTTGAGTTAAGTGTTGACATGGTTAACCCTTACGTTTGACTTGGTTTGACCTAATTTGATTGATTGATCATCCCATGATGATTGTTGGTCATGGAGAGAAGGATATATGAGTTTGGTTTAATCCAATTTGGTTAGGATCAAAAGTTGGCTCATAAGGGTACTATATGTCACTTTGGGTCAAATGAGCCTAAGTGGGTCAGATGGCTTAGTCAAAGCTTGATTTGAAGTTTACCGATAATGTGTATCGATTTATGATTGAAATAAATCTATTTACAAGAGATTTGAAGTCAAATGGGTTTGATCCATTTGAAGACTTCATATTTAAAGGAAGAATATGAAGGATTTTTGGGTTTGATTTTGTTTGGATTTAGGTTGTTTGATTGAGGTTTGGATTTATATATGAGCTCATGATTGTAGGATTGATTGAACCATGAGAGAAAATCAAGAGTTTAGCTCGATTTGAAATGATTTTGGCTAAGTTCAAGATTTTGACTTGAAAGGTTTAGATTTGATTTAATTTGAGTTTGATATTTGGAGTAGGTTTTGATTGTTTGAAGTTATATTTCATTGATATATGTGAATATAAATGAGAATATAAATTGATTATGAGAAAATTTCAAGAATTTGAAATAGTTTATTGATGATTTGGGATAAATCCATTAAAGGGAATTTAAGGGATTTAATGGAATTTTAATTTGAATTTGAATTTTTGGATTGGATTTGATTGATCTATATTTATATTTCATTTATATATGATAACATAAATGAGGATACAAATATATCTTAAGAAAATCTCATGAGTTTGAAGTGGTTTGATTGAAGTTTAAGGTGAATCCATTAATGAAAAATTAATGAATTTAAGGGATTTTTCAAGCATTTTTAATTTGAAATTTAATTTTTGAGATGGATTGAATTGAGATATATTTATATTTCATTTATATATAAGAATATAAATGAGGATATAAATAAGTAATGAGAAAATCCTAAGTTTTTGAATATATTTGATCAAGATTTGGAGTTGATTTTGGCTTAGACCTTTAATGGAAAATTAAAGGAAAATTAAAAATTGTTAGGAATTGAATTTGGATTTTGGATTTGATTTGATGGGTTTGAATTTATATTTCATTTATAAATATGAATATAAATGAGAATATAAATGGTTCATGAGAAAATCTCAAAGATTTGGGAGGGTTTGAATCATGATTTTGGTTATGTCCTTAAGGGAAAATTAAGGGCTTAGGAAAATTTTGACTTTGGGATTTTTGATGGATTTTTGGTTATGGGTTTCAATCAAAAGTTTTAATCATGAATTTGAATCATGGAATTGAATCATAAAATTGATTTGGAGTTTGACTTGAATGAAGGAGTGGTAAGGAATAGTGCAAGCTAAAGGTAGGAGATTTTCCTAACACCCCTAAGGCATGACCTAATCCTATGGCTAAACCTTCTAAGTCTTCTAGGGCTAGGAGAGTGTCCACCTAATCACTAGATGTGTCTTAAGACTAAGCAACTCTTAAGTCTAAGAGGAATCCTATGTCTAAGATGAAGGTGTTAAGGGCTCATTTTGAAAATGAGGTCAACATCCAATCAAAATCCAAATCTCAAACCAAACCTCAAATTCAAATTCAAATCAAAATTACAAATCCAAATCAAAATTCTAAATCAAATGATTGAAATCTATGATCAAATCCAAATTCAAAATCCTTCATAAGCCCTATGATTTTATCTTATGGGCTTAGCCTTAGCCAAATTCAAATCCACCCAAACTCAATTGATTTTCTCAAATGTCAATTCAATCCTTCAATCAAATAATCAAATTCCAATTCAAATCCAGCTCCAAATGATTCAAGCTCAAGATAAAACTCAAATCCCAAAAACCTTCTTAAGCCATTTGAGTTTATGCCATGAACCTAGCTAAATCCTAATCCAATTCAACCCAAATTTGATTGATTTCTTTATAAATCAATCATATATTCAATCATCTTCACAAATATAAACAAATTCTACATTTAAATCATCAAAACTAAATCAAACTAAATTAAATCCCCATCTAAGCCCTTTGAACCTATCTTCATGAGGTTAGCCAAATTTGCCTTCAAATCATTTCAAACTCAATTGATTTTCTTATAAATCAATTCTTCCCATGATTATCTTCCCAAATATAAATGAAATCTACATTCAAATGACTAAAATAAAATACAAAATCAAATCAAAACCTAATATAAGCCCTTTGAACCTATTCTTTGAACTTAGCCATATCCTATCCAAATTAAGTCAAAACCAATGAATTTTCTCTTGAATCAATCATTTCTTCGATCACCTATTTAAATATAAATGAAACCTACAATCATCAAACCAAATTCAAGTCAACCCAAGCCAAGCCAAACTTAGCCTTTTCGACTTGAAAATTTCAAGTGAACCAAAATCCATTGCACTCCAAAGTATTTGCAATTGAATTTATATTTCAATCCTATGCTCATATATAAGTTCAACTAAACTTAAATCAAGTCAAAACTATGCCAATTGATCCACTTAGGCTCAATTGACCCAAAGTGACCTAAAGGACTCTTTTGAGCTAAGTTCTAATCCAACTCAAATTGGATTGAACCAAGCCCATCCACACCTTATACCATGACCATTGATCACCTAGGATGACTAATCGCCATGAATTGGGTCAAACTAAGTCAACTTAGTCATTTGACCAAGTCAACCCTTTAGCTCAAATGGACCAAAATTACCCAAAACTCATCCTACACCAAATTGGTTGAAACCATAGATTCACATCAACCCATGATGAATGTTTGAACATGACTTGACCATTAATTGAGCCAGACCTAACCCACCTAGCCAAATTGACTCACTTAGCCCAAATTGACCAAAAGGGTGAACTTCACCTAAATCTAAATTAAATCCAAATTAATTCAAACCAAAGACTACATTCATCTTCAATTAGCCAATTGAACATGAATCAACCCATAACCCAAGCCAATTTGGTTAACTTTGGTCAAGTTGGTCAACTTGACCCATTTGACCCATTTGATTCCAAATGAGCCAAAATCAATTCTTGGCTAAATTAAATCAAATTGATCATACCAAAATACTTCAAATCATCATTTAAACCAAACCTAAGCCTTGGTTTAACCCAATTTGACTAATTGGTCAACCTAACCCAAGATGACCCAATGTGACCCAAATAACCCAAATTGAGCCAAATCCTTTGAAACCAACCTTTGCATCTTGGGGACTGATCAAACCTAACCTAAACCCACTTGTGATCAGCCCAAAATCAGTTTAAACTCATTCCAATCCCTCATGGATCGTCCCCCACATAGGATTCCACACAATCTCACATAATCCCTCATTCAATCCTCCCCATCACTTGCATTCAATGAAGACTGACTTCACAACCCCATAAAAAGACTTTGGAGCTAAATCCAAAGTCGCCGAATAGACATCACCTCCCAACCATCTCCCCATCATCTTTAATGGTGACTTTTGGCCATCCCAAAATGACAGAAAATAGAAGCCTCGAAGATCTTATGATACTTCATTCACTATCTAAGAGTTCCCAAAAATAACCAGCAACCAATTTTCCCACTTCTTTTGAGCTAAAAATTCAAAACTGAGTGGATTCAAGGAGGAAGTGAAGGTGGTGGATCAAGCAAGAGCCTAAGTCCATTCCAAAGCTTCTTCTTATATTCAGGAGCTTGCATAGATCAACACCACTGCTGGAAACCATCCCCAGCGAGGTAATTTTCAAGAACCATAGCCAACCTTAGGAGCTTTTTTTTGTGATGGTTTTTACGTGATTTTAGGAATTCTCCTTAGAAACCCTTGCATTCTTAATTTTAGATCATCCTAGTGTTAAAATAATAGTTTTTTTTGATGAAAATCGACTTGAAATTGTGCCCCTTTGGATGAGATTTCATTCAGCTTTCACAAAAATTGCAAAAAATAGTTCGATTTACTATTCATTCATCGATCATTTTCATTCTCTAGGAGGAGATGTATAGTAACTATCCGATTTTCCATTCAGGGAATCAGACGGTCCAGATTTAACCCCAAATCATGCATTTTTGACCTTCGGATCATGGATCTGATCTGGACCATCCAATCCATTAGACGGTATTATTCGATCCACGTAGAATGCGGGTTTTCCCACTCATTTACCACATCAGCGTCATGCCAGCTAATCATGGCGCCATGTGGTATCATATGCCACATGAAACCATGTTGCCAATCGCACGGTACCGTGTTGCCTGTTAGTGCCGCATGGTGCTGACTGGGTTAAGTGAGAAATTAGGGATTTTCTTTTTTTAAAATAATTAAATCTACTGAAACTTCAAAAATTTATAGAAAATAAAATACTTAAAGAAAATTACAAATAAGAGCTCATTGAATTTGTCTTTTCGAGAGAAATCCAACAAACCAAAAATCTCCAAATTTTACTGAATATTTCAAGCTTAATTAATGTTTTAGTGAAAATCAAATTTCATCAATTATTCTAAAAATATAAATTAAATTGAGTTGAAATTTTTAAAGATTGAAATAGAGTTTAAAATATACCTACCATAAAAATTTTAAGTCAAAAGAATTTTTGAATTAAAAGATATTAAATTTTGAAGTTCAAAAAGTCTATTTTAATAAAATAAATTAATAGACTTTATAAAAATTATATAAATTGGAGAAACTTTGAAAAATAATAAATTTTAGAAAAATTCAAAAAATGCAAATAAAAATTTAATTTAAAGGTATTTCAGAGGAGAATTTAATAAATATATTTTTAATTAATTTTGAATAGAAATTAAGGCCATGGGATTAATCCCAAACTTTTTGAGATTGTCTAAAGGGATGATCTCTGCATCCCCTAATTTTCTTAGGATTTATTGCTTGCTTAATTAGAAAAATTGATTAATTTGACCTTAATTACTTTCCAAATACAATTAATTATTAAGTAATCATGTGAACATTAATGAATCAAGTAATTAAGTGATTAGTCCTTTGAGCACCAGTGAATGAGCCCATGGGATAAGATTGAGACCTCTTTCTTAATTTATTCCTTCAAGTTCATTTAATTAATCAAGTTAATTATGGCTTAACTAATTAATTAAATTGCTTAATCAATGAAACTAAGATCCAAGTTATTCTAGAGCATAATCACTTAAGTCTTGGGTAGACTCTTAAGTGTTCAATAACCTAAGAGAATTCTAAGGAAATTATAATTAACCTACATATGTGGGAAGGTTATAAGAGTACTTAATTAAACCATTTAGCTTAATTAATCAATAATTATGAGCTAATTGCATTAGGCCCTTTTATTTTCACAGGATCATTGCTAATTTTAGTTTTCATAGTATGTGCATATCATGTTGGCTCATAATTAATTGGATAATTATGTTAAAGTGACATAAATGGTTAATTAAAGTTCATAATGCATGTTACAACCTAATTAACTCATAAAATCAACTTAACTTCTTTTCATTGAACCTAATTAATTAACCAATATGGGAATAAGTTTGGAGCCACAAATGATTGAATCTCCTCTCTTCTTTAAATCAAATCAAACATCCAAAACTAACTTAATAATAAACTTTGGTTTATTTTAAATGATTGTATTTGATATTATTTTCCTTAGAAAATTAATTTGGTTGAATAAAGTCATGTTTTTTTATGTTGCTTATTCCTTTCCAATTAAATTAAATGTTATATGTCACTTGTAATCATGCATTCATCTTTTTCAAAAATCAATTAAATGAAATGATTTCTTTTATGTCAAGCTTGCATGTATTGATTTAAAATAAAAATATGTGTGACTATTATCACTATTAAATCAAAGTTATTTTTAAAGTATATAAGTCAACTATAATATTTGGAGTGCTAATAGCTATAAATGTTTATAAACTTGCATATGTCTATGGCTTAGAACATGTGATATGGAGTTCTCTCTCTTTAATCTATATGGATTTACATAAAGTTTGAATGTTAACAAATGTATAATTCATTTAAAATAGACACAACAATTATTTGAATTCATTCCTATGTATCTTTATGTTAGAATTTAGATAGAACTTTACCTCACATGTATAAATAATTCAATTAAATAAAATTCAACTTTTGCATGAATTTCTATTCTTATAGTCACTTGTGCATTCATGTGTATTTAAGAATAGTGGTATATCTAGTCTGGACATTTTGGAGATGTAAGGCTTTAAGTAGCCCCAAGGAGGTCTTTACCCCACTCTCCTAGTTTAACAATGGAGTATCCTCTTAAAACTTTTATACATTTATATGTTCATTTAACTAAATAATGAAGATCTCCATCTCTACAACTTTTGCATGATTTTTCATTCTTGTAGTCATTTATACATTCATGTGTATTCAAAGATAGTGGGTATATCTAGCCTGGACATTCTGGGGACACAAACCTTTAAGTAGCCCCAAGGAGGTCTTTACCTCACTCCCCTAGTTTAATAATGGCAAAGTACCCGCTTAAATTTTGTATGCACTTGTATATGCATTTAGCTAATGAATGAAAATCTCCTTTTATACAAAAATACATGTATGCATCTTTCCTTTAAAGTATGCTAAAAGAAATATGTTGCATATATAACTACACTTAGGATCAAATCATATGCATGCTACATGTGATAGAAAAGAATAACTTGATATATGTCATATGATAGTAATTCAAAGTTAATCTTAAGACACCTCTCATATTGGATGAAATTATTTAAAGTAAACCAAACTTAAGATTTAATTAAAACATGTTAAAAAGACATTCACTAAAGAGAACAAAATCTAATAAGAATGTGATTTAGAAATGACTTAAGGTAGGGATAAAAGAGGTCAACCTTTTTTTTCCTTTTTTATTCAACACTTAGTTGCTAAGTGTAGGCTATATGAAACAAAAAAAACACTAAGTAAAATTCTTAAATTAATTAAATCATTTTAAATGAAATCAACCTCTTATGATTAAATATCCTTTCACACTTAAAAAATCTTAACCATAATGCCTAATTAGGACATACCACACAAGCCTTAATACACACACATTAGAATTAAGTCACCACTTCTAGCTTTATGTTAGCATTGTGCATGATGTGATGTATGTTTCATTTTGTGATGTATTATTTTAAACTTTATATTAGGGTGTATGTTTTGTAGACTGGATGGTAGGCCGTGATTAGCCAAATCATGTTTTCTGCATGGGATTATGTTTAAGGGGCTGCTTAAAAGTAAATATGAATGCTCTCTTTACAGATTGCTTAGTTGTGGGGAGCCATGTGATGCCTTAAAGCCCACCAAATCAAAGGAGGAAATGAAGAAGACAAGAAGAAGAATGAAGAAGTGAAGAACCCCCATAGCATGCATTCAGTTATGATTGTAACTATTCTTTCATTTTCTAGGTTGTATAAGGGTAGTGCTTGGCTACCCATCTTTTCTTTTCGGGTTGTATGGTGGTACCGATCGCACCAGACTTTTATTCTTTTGAGCTAGTGTTATAAAATTGTTTGATGTTGTATTAGATTGCACATTAGAGCAACATATTTTTTGAAGTTTCTTCAATGTTTGATATTTGAATGTGTGGCCAGATACGATTAGGCTCTTAGGATAAAATTAATTTTTTGACCCTAATTAATCACTCATAACTATAATTTTCTATAATTTATAACCTCACATAAAGCCTACGACATAAATCAAGATAATTAAA
Source organism: Cymbidium sinense (assembly GCA_021442155.1). Taxonomy (NCBI): domain Eukaryota; kingdom Viridiplantae; phylum Streptophyta; class Magnoliopsida; order Asparagales; family Orchidaceae; genus Cymbidium; species Cymbidium sinense. Next base: position 63,844,326 of record CM038233.1, read on the forward strand.
TGATTTAGCAACCCCTTAGCTAAATATTGTATATTTAACATCATGTATTCATATTGTCTTATTCTTATTAAGAGAGGGTTTTCATCCTTGCACGATAGGGGAAGACTTGACCATTGAGGGTCTCCTCTGTATTGGAAAATACATCTTCCTCATTGATTTAGCCTAAAATCAATTTCATCATGCATATAGGCATATAAAATCCCAAGCCTTTGTCCAAATGTAGTGTTAAAATTGAATAAAATTTGAAAATATTTTGCATTAGACTAAGTCATTATTCATACCACTCAAGCTCTAGTCTCTGAGGGAGTTTAAGGACTTTATTTTCTTTCTAAATAAATAACAGGCTAACTAATCTTACAAATCATATGTCCAAACTTCATGGATTTAAAACGTAGGAGCTATTAGTTGGCTACCACACCACATAGTTGTAAGTCTAGTAGTCAGGCTGTTTATCCTCACTTGTAAAGTAAACCATCATATCAATTCTTTGCTTAGATTTAGGTCATGCTTTAGCATCTTGCTAAAGCTTCCTAGATTTAGGATCTATGGTTGCTATTTTCTTCATGCTACAAGCTTAAATCCTCACCTCTTAGGTTTCTCCACAACCTTATGTTGATGGATTATAAGCCCTAGTAATCTAATAAAATTTAAACTCTAACAAAATAATTCTCTTCAACTTTAAATATATAAAGCCCAATTATAGGATAGATTGGAATGCTCACTAGGCTTCCTAGTATCATGAGTATTCCCTACCTATTCCCTTTGGCTTCCAAAAATAAGTCTTCTCCTTGAAGTTTTTCCACTTGATTTTCCCAATACAACTAATCCTTTGATTGTCTAGCTTTGAAATCTTTAGAGATATTAATTTTTATTTTAATCAAGAGTATTCCTAAGGGATTTCATTCTTTAGAATATAACTTAACGAACTCAGCTTACTTTACTTTCCATGTAATGTAAGGAAAAGATCTCTAGTATATTTAAAGACCCATCATGCCTTAGGAGTCTTTATTAGGCAATTAGGCTCATTATAGCGTGGTGATTTCTATCTTTTGAGATAGTGCACCATTCCTTAATGCCATACCCGATCACTTCAATATGTACCCCCTAAGATCTGTGGTGTCTCACATCTAAAAATAAACACCATAATGACAATAAGATTATGGCATATAATTTTTTGCATGTTCAAGTCTAGTTCCATATTTAATGAAAACTATATTTATAATTATTTAACAATTATAAATCTTTTTAAAATCCAATTCTTCCTTTAAAAATATTTTTAGTTAAAATAAAATTATTTACTCATATCAATAAAACATATAGAAAAAAACATAAGAAGATAAAAATTTTATCAAAAACTAAGAATCACACTGTAAAGAAGATATCATCAATTTAATTTTTTTAAAAGTAACAATCTCAAAATAAAATTATAAAGCATAACTTTTAGGTGTAGGTTTACTAAAAATTTAATTGATTGTTTACCAAAATTTTCAAATTTCTCACTTAATCAAAAAAATTTGATCTTTGATGTAGAATAAATTGTACATCAAATTAGAATATTCGTTCAACTAATAACTATGAATTTTTAACATATAACATATATTCCTCTTACACTTCATCATAGTTATAAAGTCAATTTTCCAACTATTATACAAATTAAACAAACCTTAGAATCAATCATTGGTTGAATTACACATAATGATACAATTCTATCTGATTTTTATTAATCTATGTTTTGTAATCTACCTGTAACGACTTCAAAATATACATCTTTTATTGAATGCAACTCCACTATAGCATCTATAATGGTTATTCTCTCTCTTGCTCACTCTTTTGAACATAAAAGGCTAAACTATAAAATTGAAGTCAAACATTCATATATTGCCCGCTTTGATTGAACATAAATTTTAGCTCCATCATGAAATTGCAACTACAAGTTTGGATCAATGACATCCATTACTCGATCTGGAATAGACATTTTTTCAAACTTATAGAGGTTTAGGCCATCTTTGAAAATTTTGTCCACAGGTCTCCTTCTAGGGAAAAGCTCCATGAGAATGATTTCATAGCTATAAACATCCCCCATGGTAGAAACTTGACTACATAGACCATATTCTACAAAGCAAGAATATTGAATCATGATACAATTCAATATAATAAGCAAAAAATTTCTTAGATGCAACAAAATGAATGGTGAAAAATAAATTTGATTGCCAGAAGCAACATATCCAATGGCTCCTCTTATCACAAGAGTGTTATCTTCAAAATCACTTAATGAGTTGCTCACAACTTTATGGAGGAGCCTAGTAAGGCCAAATTTGCCAACATGAGCAACCATGTCACCATTGAGAAGGGCATTACTTGGTTTTAGATCACAATGAATAATTGGTGTTTCACACTCATGAGGAAGGTAGCAAAGTGCATTAGCAATGTTTATGCCTATGTCTAATCTTTTGATCATATCAAGGTGCTCAATTTCATCAACGTAACCATGTATCTAAAGTACCATTTTGCATGAATTCAAAGACTATAGCCATAAAATCATTGCCTTTTGAATTAATCCCCACACAATAAGTTATTATCTTTACTAGATTTTGATGTCTGATGTGCTTCAAGGCCTCGCACTCAAATGCAAAAGCTCTAAAAGCTCCTTGTTGTTGAAGGTTAATACTTTAATAACCATAGTTATATATCCATAATTTTCTAATGACCCTTTATACACTACACCATATTGTGTGATTCCAAGTAAATTGATAGGTGAGAAACAATTAGTCACCCTCACTATTTCTGCATAAGAAACATTTGGAGAGAGATCTTCTATGAATTTTGGATAGGAAGAATTCTCTGTAAGATTTGTTCTTCTATAATTAAAGCATAATATGGAAAAGAGGATTAGAGAGGTTTAATAGTAGCTTGTTGCCTTGTCTTTTCAGATGAACTTATATAGGGACATGCAAGAAGATGCAAGTCTGAAAATTCACCACAAAGCCCATAATTTTCTTGGAGGGAAGCCGTTGTTGAATTCAAAAAGATCCCTTGATTAGGGACTTTTCCAACAAGTAGATTGAAATAAAAATTCATGTATTCAAGGCCCCTCAACAATCCTAAGGTTTTTGGAATTTGCCCTAGCAAATTAATTTCATATAGATCTAATATGATTAGACTTTTTAAGTCACTAATAGATGGAAGAATAGTCCTTTAAATCAAGTTAGATCTCAAGTCTAACTTTTCCAAATTGAAATAACCACTAATTGAACTAGGAATTTTTACCAAATAGTTTTTTTTTTTTTTGTAAATTAAGGTAATCAATGTATTTCAAATCACTAATTTCTAATGGAATAGGATAGGTGAGAGAGTTGAAAGACAACCAAAGGCTTATAATGGTGGGCAATCTAAATATCTCTTTAGGTAAGTTGCCATTCATATTATTATTATGTATCAATAATGTTTGAAGGCTCTTAATGTTTCCAATACTAGGTGTTATGGGGCCATTGAAACCATTGTAATCTAAATAGAGATACAACATTTGAGTTAGGTTGCCAATGGAAAAGGGTAGGGTTCCAGTTAACATACCACCATATAGACTTAAAAATTTAAAACTTGTAAGTTTACCAATACTCTCTGGAATAGCTCCAGTGAGATAATTCGGTTGTAGAAACAAAATTATCAGATTTATGAGATTGTCAATCCCTAATGGAATGTTTCCTGATATTTTGTTCCAACTAATTCTTAGTGTTTGAATCTTGGTGGAAAGGTTAGCTATGGAGCACGACAATATTCCATTAAGCATATTATAATTCAAGTAAAGCGTCACTTATTGTGAGCAATTCGTAAGAGCATCCAAGAATTCCCAATTAGTATGGTCGCTTGTTTCAAACTGATTCATCACTAAGTTTAACCTTCTAAGATATCTCAACCTTCCAAGTCTAGGTGGAATTATTCCATTAAAGCAATTGTAGCTCATCTCAATAAACATTAGCTTAGAGGCATTAGTCAATGAGTATGGAATTTGCCCTTTGAATTGGTTCCCATCCATATCAAGATTCTGGAGATTAAGAAGGTTATTTCCAAAGTACTTGGTATCATGCCTTCAAAATTATTTCCTGCTATGTTGAAGGTGTAGACTGATGAAAGATTGGAAAGTGAGGCAGCTAGCTCCCCTGAAAGCCTATTTTCTATGACATCTAGGTATTGAAGCCTTTGATGATTACCAATTTTCTCAGAATGCTCCCTTCAAGTTGATTCCAAGATAAACAAAGCACTTAGAGTGATGAAAGGTTTCTAAGAGAAAGTGGGATCTAGCCAGTGAGGCTACTATTGGAAAGAGAAATAAAATTGAGCTTTGAAAGATGGCCAAGTGAAGATGGGATGCTTCTTGATATATAATTAACTCTAATAGAAATAGTTATGAAACTAGAGCTCATATTAGAGGGGATTTCACCTTTGTAAAGAATTAAGTCTCAAGTTCAAATAGTAAAGTCCTGATAGCCTAAAGAGAGAAGGTGGGATTGCACTGAAGAACTGGTTTTGATTGAGATCTTAGTACTGAAGAAAAGTAAGGTCATCTATGAAAGAAGAGATGTAGCCGGTGAGGCCTCGAGAGCTAAGGTTGATCGACGCAACTCTTCCCCTATTCTTCTTCCTACAAGAGGTGCCCTCCCAATTGAAAATTCTATGGTATCATTCCATGAGCATAGAACCCCTGATGGGTCATTAGTTATTTGATGCTTGAAAGCAAGAAGTGTTGCCTTGTCAGTCATGTTGCTTAGCAAGGTGGTGGCAGAAGCCATGACTGACATAACACATAAGAAGAATGAGAAGAAGTTAATAAGAAGAAATGCTCATTTATCCATGGAGATGAAAAGGTATGTTGAAAGAACTCAGACTATATGGGCTTTAAGTAAAAATAATAATGCAAAGAGAAGGTCTTAGTCTAATCATAACTCTCCTCTCTAAGTAAACAATAGAAATCCAACCACACAAATAGTCCAAAGTTAGTACATAATATCAATACTAATAAGACTTGGTCTTTGTCTACTAGTAAGGATCACCAAAGTAAACAGTTATAGCAATTTTCGCTTTATAGAAGGAACTAAATACTATGGACTATTTACAGATTTAGATGTGGCACCAAGTCCGGATTATAGATTTAATCTGAATGATTTACTGACTTATTTTTATTTTATTTATATTTTTATGTTGATTTATTATTATTTTATTTTATGTATTTATATATTCCATTAGAATTATATTGTATGATAAATATGGTAACTTTATATGACAGATTCATCAAATTATTCTACACCTTTAATTCATAATTATTTAATTTCACAATGATTTCTTCACTCAGATGGATATAATAAAATCTTGTTTTGGCTGCTTTCAATGATGGCATCAGGGAGAAGTGAGCTTAGAGTTATTTTACTAAATAATATTGTTGCATCAATTGTGATCATTTTATGAAAGGTTAAACAAAATTTGAATTTTTTTTACTTTATCTTTATTTGAAGTATTATATTTTTATTTAATCATTTATTTAATATTTAGTTTTTATAATATATATAAGATGAGATTTTGAAATTAGTTTTCCTACATAATTATATTTTGTTCAGCAATTCTTAAAAAAAATAAAAGGGATTTACATACATACCACACAATTCTTATTAATTTACATATCTTACACCTAAAAATTATGTATTTACACCTATAACATCAAAAACTCTTGAATGCATAAAAAAAGAAAATATTATTACATCCGGACTCCAATAACTTAACATCATGTAGCGGTCAGCCAATACACAGTTGTTGTGTATTGATTGTATAGTGTTGTGTATATAAATACTATATATTACCTTGTAGTTAATATTACATCAATTCTTAGTGAGTTCTCTAAAGTGGCTAAAGTGTAAAGAGCTTGAGTAAAGTAAAATCTGTACAATTCTCCCAACTTTCTTTATAATGAATTTCTAGATGTGGTATGGCTCCGTAATTGTTTACTCTTTCTCAAGTTTTTTACATGTTAAATATGGTAATATATATATATATATATATATATATATATATATATATATATATATATATATATATATATATATATATATATATATATATATATATATATATATATATATATATATATATATATATATATATCTTTTTACTTTATTTTGGATCACTCAAATTAGTTTCTCTAATTTATCTCCCAACAAATTCAAATAGTTTATAGATCTTGGACATGAAAGCTGGCCTTTTTATTCTCCGAAGACCTTACAATAATTGTCTCTACTCAGTTTGTTCACGCCTACTTCATCAATATTTACCTCAAAAGACTTTATAATAATGGTTTAAAAGTAAAGCTAATATTTAGCATTGATGTAATTTTTGAGTGAGGCTAACACTCATCTTCTTCTTAGTACTTGGAATGTCAATCCTAGTCTAAGGGCCACCTCATTTAGACAGTTAGGACACTACCTTAAAGACTAGGTGAACACCAAATACAAAACTAAAATGAATAGCATTCCAAAATCAAATCAAATGAAATTCAAAATTAAAATCGAAAGCTGATTAAAACTAAAACCCTTTGGGTTAAACCTAAACTAGGCTAGTGGGCCCCATTAAGACTTAACTCATCCTAAATAGGTTAAGTTAATTCAAACACCTCTAATTTAATGAAATTGATTAAAAATCAAAATGAAACTCTTTTGAACTAAAATATAATTCTAATGGACTCCTAATTAAATTAATTGGGTTTCTTAATCTAATTAACTCATTTGGGCCTATTTAACCAAAATTCAAACTAAATGAAGTTAAATCAAAATCAAATTAAATTGAATCAATCTTAAAGCTTATAATTATTATTCAAGCTTGATTAAATAAAATTTTCAAAGGATTTTCACAAATTGCAATTTATTTGACAAGATTTACTTACAAGGTATTTCATTGTGATTGGGCATGAGAGTATGAGGCTAGTTTTCAGAATCTAAAGGATTGGTTGGTATCAACACATATTCTAATAATTCCATCTAGTATTGATGGATCTAAAGCATACACTGATACTCTTTTAAAAGAATTTGGCTTTGTACTACAATATAATTAATGAGTTATTATTAATGGATTAAGATAATTTAATCCATAAGAGAAAATACTCGTGATTTGAAATTTCCAGCTATTATATTTGCATTAAAATTGGACACATTATTTGTATGGCATAAGATGTGAAATTTACATAGATTATCATAGCTTAGAGTACATCTTCACCTAGAAGGAATCAAACTTAAGTTTGAAGAGGTGGTTAGAGCTAATCAAAGATTAGAGCTTGAGAATTTTATATCAACTTGATAAAGCTAATGTGATTACTCTGAGAGTTTGAGGAGATTAAAATTAGGAGTTATTTGTTCAATTGATGTAAATACAATATTTCTATCACAGATGAATATTTAGACTTTTTTGCAAGAGAGGATTAAGGAAGCTCAAAAATCGATGATGAGTATACAAGATTAGTTGATCAAATTCAATTAAGTAAAAGAGCTGAGCTACATGTTGATGATCATGCAATGTTGACTTGTGGACATCAACTTTGGGTTTCTACTTTGGTGATTTGAAAAGAGTAATATTACATGAGGCTCATTATTCTGGGTATACTATTCATCCAAGGCATAATAAGATGTATCATGATCCGAAGTCAGTATTTTTATGTCCTAGGTTAAAGTGGGAAGTGGCAAAGTTTATTTTGAGAAGTGAGCCAAGCTAGATGATAAAAGAAGAGAACCAGAGTTTAAGTAATTTATTACAGCCATTGGATATTCTTGAGTAAAAATAAGAGGAGGTCACTATGAATTTTTTTATGGGAATTTAGAGGTCTATATAAGGTTATGATGTTATATGGGTTGTGGTTGACTGACTAATAGTTAACACATTTTCTTTCTATGAGATAGAAAGATTTTGTTAAGAAGTTAGTATAATTATATATTTATGAGATTGTTAGATTACATGGGATGTCAAGGTTTATCATTTCTATTCATGATGGTAGATTTACATCTAGATTATGATGAGATATTCAGGAGGGTTGAGAGACTAAGTTAAACTTTAATGCAACTTTTCACCCACAAATAAATAGTCAAATTAAGAGGATTGTTCATGTGCTAAAGGATTTATTAAGATTATACACACTTGATTTTTGAAAGAGTTAGGAGGATCATATACCTTTAATTGAATATGCTTATAATAACAACTACTAGTCAAGAATTGGTATGTCTCCATATGAGGCTTTATATGGTATGAGGATAGAAGTGAGTAAAAGAAAACTAATGGAACCTAAGTTAGTGGATGATGTCATTGAGATGATCAGATTGATCATAGGTAAGTTGAAAGTAGCATAAGAAAGATAAAGAAAGCTATTATGATACCAAGCATAAAGCAGTTGAATTTTAGACTGGTAATTTTATTTTCCTAAAAGTCAGTCTTATGAAGAGTGTGAGTAGATTTGGTAGAGAAGGTAAGCTAAGTTTGAAGTATGCTGGGTCTTTTGAGGTAATCAGTAGAGTTAGTCAATCTGCTTATAGATTATTATTTCCTAACATATGCCAAATATACATGATGTCTTTCATGTATCTACATTAAGAAAATGTGTTACTGATGTAGATCATAGATTCATGTATCTAAGATTGAGATAAGACCTAATTTGACTTATATAGAGGAATATGAACATATTTTGGCATATGATGTGAGACAATTGTGGAGCAAGCAAATCTCTATAGTCAAAGTTTAGTGGAAGCACAAATTAGAAAGAGAACCCTCTAAAAAAAACATATATAAGAGAGATTTATCCAAATTTATTTGACAGTCAACTAATTGTGAATGATGAGAACAATAATTTTCTAAGAATGAGAGATTATGACAACTAGTTTTATAATAACTAGACCCGGTGAGACTTGCATATTTATTTTATGTCTATTGATTTTCTTTTGAATTTTAAAATTTATGTTTTGTTTATTCGTAAATTTTTCACAATTTTGATTGAACATAATTTTAACACGTTAAAGTTGACTTTATTATATTTAACTAATTCATGTGGATGAGTTTCATACCTGATTTAAATCTCTTCACCACATTATAGAACATTCTTGATTTTATTTTAAACATATTTTCAATTATTTCTAAGAGCATCATAAGCACGAAATTAAAAAGTTCTTATTTGAATTATCTCCTTGAGAAATTTGTAGATCTTTGTAAAAGTGAATTTTCTAAAATAATCTAGTGTCCATTTTGCAAACCATTTTCACCAATGATTTCTAGACATGAAGTTCTTTTTATTAATTATTTTTATTTAATTTTAAATTTTTATGCATTTTAATAAATAAAGAATTTCTTTAAATTTATAATTAAAATAAATAATTATCATAATTAATATTATATCTTTCTATATTAATTAAATAAATAGATTTTTTTTATAAATATCCTAAGCCACTATCCTTCATTTCATACCCTGTGTGTGCATTTTTGATATTTTATTTGCCTTGATTTCATTCTAACACAGATTTACGAAAATTTATAAAGTTTTCAACTAGTATTTTCTGTTGTATAGCATTTTGTATATTTTAGTGAGTATATTATTCTATATAAAATAAAAAAAACTTTAAAATATTATTCTATATATTGTATATAAATGATTTTATAAATTATGATTATTATTATACACACACAAACTTACCTATAATTTCTAATTTTAGTGGTACCCACTCATATTTATATATTTTTACAACACGTTTCATAAAATTTATAAATTTTGAAATTAATAATATCCAATGGTTATGTATCAAAATATATGTGCAAATAGGGGAGAAGGTGGGGAAGTGCAAGTGGCGAATAGTTGTATTTTATGTACATTCAAGTGGAGTTATAAGAGTTTATGTACCTAAAAAGTTATCCATTTGTGTGATTTATACGCTTGGACAGATGTAAACAAGTAGAGGTATAAGTGGTGAAAAATTCATAAAATATTCTAAATAAAAAAATCAATTATTATTTTATGTTATCTTATTTTATTTCTGACATCATGTTACTTACATTGTTGCATGATCTATACTTATGATCGATATTTATTTTTATAATGATATTGTACTTGATAAACACAACATGTGACCTATTGAAATGTTATTTTAATTCATTAAGGTGCATTTTAGTGTTTATAAAACAATTTTTTTGGAAAAAATATATTCTTTTCTTTTTTGTGTATGAAAAATTATAGTAGATTTCAAAAGTCTACTGAGGTATGGTTGCTCAACCTTATTATTTTCACATGTGTTATTTCAACAAAGGGCGTGACTCAGGTTAAGTAGAGACTTTTGGTTACTCTTGAAAGCAAGACCATAAGTGTGTTGCTTTTTTAAGATCTATTCTTTTGAAAGTCATGATATTATACATATTTTGTTAGAAGAAAAATTATATCATAATAATTGTATATATTCTTTTAATTGTATAATTATAATATGATTTGATATTAACTACTTTTATTTTATAATATTTTAATGATAGTAGTAGTTAAGGTAAAAATGTGAAAAAAATATAAAATATTTTAACTAAGAAATAAATTATTATTTATGTTATCTTCTTTTATTTCTGACATCATGTTGCTTATAGTGTTGCATAACGTTTTGTTACTATCGGTATTTACCTTTATACGAACATTGGACTTGATAGACACAACATATGACCTATTGAAATATTATTTTAATTCATTTAAAGTAAATTTTACTATTTATAAAATAGTATTTTTGATAAAAATATATTCTTTTCTTTTTGGTGCATTTAAATTTTGTTTGTAGATTTCAAGTAGTCTACTAAGCTGTGGTTGCTCAGCCATATTATTTTCATATGTATTACTTCAAAAAAGGATATAACTCAGGTTGAGTAGAGACTATTGGTTACTTTTAAGAGCTGGATCATAAGTGTGTTACTATTTTAGATCTATTCTTTTGACTAACATAATATTATATATATTTTGTTAGTAGAAGAATTATATATTATTATTTTTTTTTGATTGTATGGTTATGATATGATTTGATATTGACTATTTTTATTTTATAATATTTTAATAATAGTAGTGGCTTTGTGTTTGTGAAATTGAAAAAAAAATTTCTTCCAATTAAATCTTGGATATTTCATCAACTGTTACAATCTCGACACAATATGACCTACCTTAACATGATAGTTTATATTGGGTCGGGTTATGGCATGTTTTATCTACTCAAAACTCCTATAGCGACCCCATTGGTGTATTACCTAAGGTCTTTTGGTGCATGAGCCATGATGTCTTATTTTGTAAAATATGACAATTTAACTTTGAATTTATGAAATAATTGAAGTCAACTACAATCCTATAGCATGAGTTTATTGTGGAGGCCAAGGAACAATGTCGTTGTCCTATAACTGAACTATTCCCATCATCTCCGATGAGTGTGATGCTTAATAAGTCTTATAGTGGAAAGAAACAATGACAATATTGTCCATTTGTGTTCCCACCGCTTCATCATATTCTTCATGTCTCCTCCAAATACGTAGGAAGCAATGCCACTACCTTCTACCTGAGCTACTCCCATCATCTATATCCTCCATGTCAATCTTCCCTCCACCAAAATAGGTGATATTTGTTGAGCAATATTATCATGTTTTTGATTTATTATTTATACTCATAAAAACTCTATTTATTTTCTTGGATAATACTACTATACTTATATTATTATTAAAAATAATGTTCAGATGAGCAATAATCCTTTTCTTTTCTTACAAAAAATTTCCTATTAAAAGCTTTTTAAAACCTTCGAGGTGATAAGAAAAACTCGCCTTATTCTACGATCACAAACTCTCAAATCTATATATTAAAATGTGTGAGGAAAAATTGCTCATAAATTAAATACAAATAGTAAGGAACGACGTTTTATACAACATCCCAAAGACTAAAATGATGATATTTATAGTATGATTTAAGCCTTAATGAAATTACATTTTCAGTACATGCTTGATTGCCCGTATGATTTGTGTTAAGTTTTTAAAAAATGTGAATTGAGAGAGCTAATGTTTTTAAAACGCTAGATTTCAGAATTTAAGAAATTAAATGAGATAACACTATGTCTTTGAAAATTTATTTCGAAAAGAAAATTGTATTTTAAAATATAAAAAAATTATTTTTAAAAGCTTGTAAAATTGATTTTGAAATCTTCTTGGAATATATATTATATCAAGTCAGTAGGTGAGCAGAATATACTGTTATAATGATAATTACTAAAACTTATTATAATAACATCATATACTACAACTGATGAGAAGCAGCTATACCAAGCTGTTAGTTAATAACTAAACCAAAAGAAGCCTTCAGCAAAGAAGTCATATAATATATAATAATCAATTTTAAAAATAAATTAATGAATTTAATTATAAATAATTAATGATTTTACATTAATTATTTTAAAATTTACTGTGATCTCCAATTAATTTTGATTCTGTTACCGTGATCTCCAATTAATTTTGAAAAGTAACTACATTAAAACGTTAGAGAGTGAGAGAGAGAGGAAACGTCCAGTAATTTCGTTAAATGAATTAATTCCAGGAAACGTCCAGTAATTAGCTTTAAATGAATTAATTAAAAGGGAGAGAGATGGCTGAGCTATTTTTAATTCGTTTCTTTAATTTAATTTTTTTTGGAAACAACATTTTTAATTATTTCGTTTCCGGTTTTTAATAATATTTATTTCGCTCTAACACTTTTAATTATTTCGTTTCGGATTTAAATAATATTTAATTATTTGGCTCTATATTTAATTATTTTTAATTATAATCCTGGCTATTCAAATACATCGGTTTCCGGTTATAAAGATATATTATTTCGTTTCGGTTATTTCCAATTAATTTAATAATCTAAACATTTTTAATTCTGTTATTTTATCCTGGGAACGATGATATAATTATGCATCTTCATTTGTCTTCTTATTAAGAGAAATTCTTTCAATACTTATAATCATATTTAATATTGATTTAAAAGTAACAGATTTTTTTAACACAAAAAAGGTAATCAACTCTAATAATAGAAAAAGTTACTATAATTACAGCTATATATATTATCTATATATATTTAAAACATCCAATTTAGTCTAATTTAATTCATAAATTCTACGACATTATACATTTATCATCGTTCAGTTTTGTTTATTTTCATTATTTTTTAGCATAAGAGAGATTTTTTTTTTGAACTATTATATATATTTTTATACTATGCATTAATGTTAGTAGAAACATACTTTTATTAATTATATGATTAAACAAATTTCAGCTAGAAATGTAAATAAAATAATTTTAATTTAATTTAAGTTGAATATTATATTTATAATTTTTATATACTTTATTATTATTATTATTATTATTATTATTATTATTATTATTATTATTATTATTATTATTATTATTTTCACATTTTATTGCTTAGATAATTTTTAATATTTAACCTTAAATTTGTTATACAAATATACATGAATTATCACATGTAAATCAATTTCTTTTATTTTATAAAATCTCTTTAGTATTAAGAGGTGACATATCAAATTGATCAGGTCTGTGAAATAAATAGTAATGAGTTTGATGTGAATTCTAAACAGTGTTAAAGAGTTGGCTCCAATTTGACTCGATGAGCTAACAAGCCAGGCTCAAGTCAACCCGACTCATTAGCACAGGAGCTGGCTTGATTAATAAATATTAATATAAAATTTTAAAATTTAAAAGTTGACAATTATTAAAAATATTTAAAAAATTTATCATATTCCTTTATATCAAGTAAATTTTTATTAATTTTCTTCTAATTTCTTACCTTTTAATCGTAATGATTCCTTGAATTATAATTATATTATCTCTTTCTTACTAAACAAGCCTCATGAGCTAACTCAAACTCATAAAATAATACTAAAGCTCCAGCCCAAACTTGATTAGAGGAATTATTTGAATTTTATATGCATTATTTTGAAGCTTTCGTAATATGTATATATATATATATATATATATACTTTATTATTATTATTCTTATTCTTTTTCTTCTATTAACCTTCACCACACATTTCGAATTACTTAGATAATTTTTAATATTCACTCTCAAATTTCTTATACAAATATACATGAGTTATCACATGCAAATCAATTTCTTTTATTTTATAAAATTTCTTTAGTATTAAGAGAAGACATATCAATAGGATCAGAAGTATATCCGTAAAATAAGTAGTATTGAATTTGGTGTGAATTCTAAATAAAGTGTTAAAGAGAAAATAATTAATGAGATTGTTTTGGGTTTCTTGAATTATATTAGAAATACTAGTTCTGAACGAGAGGTCGCAAAAGAACTTCGTCGTCTCCTCCAAGTGCTTTCTTTGGGTTTCCTGCTGCTCCTCGGTCGTATTGTTAGGCACAATGTTGTCATCATTCCCGATTTCCATAGATGGATTGGCCTCATCCCTTGCTTCAATGTCTTGATTAGTTGATTTAAAGAGGGAGCAGTCTGAATCAACAATGTTCATGACTGTATTAGATATGAAAGAATGTCACATTTGAGACTCATCAGTGCAAGGGAAGAGGGAGCACGATGCCATATATGTATGCTAACTAGTGATGCTTGTTGCTTTCCCTCTATTTATAATTTTATTTTTTGGGAGTGTTTGAAAAAAAATAATATGAAAAAAAAATTGAGTCTTCTTTTATTATAATGGTTCAAATAATTATTACGTTATGAAAATGCTCATAGTCTTTTGTATCATGATCATGTTATTTATAGGCATAATATCTCGATGAATCTATGATATAAGCTTAGATCATAAAGGATGGCGATCTCTTGCAACAGTCTTTGTTTTGGGTGCTGGTTAAATATTAGTCAATCGATGGTAGTGGCATAATACGATAAATCTCTTTAGTAAGTAAATAAAAATAAAAATTGATCAATAAACTCACTTATTTTTTTTCTCAGTTCAACAATATCTACTCAAAACTTTTGGAATTCAAGTGTTATGTAAATGCTCAATTTTAAAATTAATTTGAATTAGTTTTATCTTTATTATAATTGTTTAAAAAATTTGAGTTGAGGTTACTCGCAATTATTTATTCTTATATAATTTAATTTATGATATAACTATATAAGAAAATACTTTTTAATAATAGTTTTATTTTTATCACTATTATCATTATTATTATTATTATTATTATTATTATTATTATTATTATTATCATTATTATTATTATTATTATTACTATTATTGTTATTTGAAAATATTTGAAATCATGAGCTATTATTAGTTGTGAATAATATTATTTGAATAAATGATAATATTAAATAAGGAGATTGTATATTTCTGAGCACATCTACATGCATAAAGAGATTTTCTATTACCAAACACCCCCTAAAAAGAAAATTATAAATAGAGAGAAAGTAGGAGCCTCACTAGTTGGCATACATACATGGCATCGTGCTCCCTCTTCCCTCGCACTAATGAGTCTCAAATCTCACATTCTTTCAGATCTGATGCAGTCATGATCATTATTGATTCAGACTGCTCACTCATGGAATCAACCAATCAAAATATTGAAGCAAGGAATGGAGCCAATCATCGATGAAAATTGGGAATGATGACAACATTGTGCCTAATAATACAACCGAGGAGCAGCATGAAACCCAAAGAAAGCTCTTGAAGGAGGTGGCACAATTCTCTTGCGGCCTCTCGTTAAAAGCCAACAAATATATTTATTACCTTTATTACCTACACAGTTAAAAACATTCAATTTAGTCTAATTTAATTCAAAAATCCTACCATCTTTATACATTTATTATCTTTCGTTTTTGTTTATTTTCATTTTTTTTTAGCATAAGAGAGATTTTTTTTTGAACTATTATTAATGTTAGTAGAAACATACTTTTATTAATTATATAATAAATCTAATTTTAACTAGAAATGTATATAAAATATATTTAATTTAATTGAAGTTGAATATTATATTTTAATTTTTTATATACTTTATTATTATTTTTATTCTTTTTCTTCTTTTAACCTTCAGCACACACTTCAAATTACTTAGATAATTTGTAATATTCACTCTTAAATTTCTTATACAAATATACATGAATTGTAATATCCAAATCAATTTCTTTTACTTTATAAAATCTCTTTAGTATTAATCTCTAGTAAGGCATAATTTTATCATCAAGAGGAGGCATATCAATATGATTAGAAGTAGGTCCGTGAAATAAATAGTAATGAATTTGATGTGAATTCTGAACGAAGTGTTAAAGAGAAAAGAGCTCATGACACTTGCTAGGGGTTCAAGACATAAAATAAAGTTTAAAACATTAAAAATTAGAGTATTGCAACAAATTTTGGAGTTTTTGACTTATCAACATTTGCCCTTATTTATTATATGACTTTATATGATCCATATTTTCTAATAGTTAATTTATTTAAGGATTTTCATAAGAAGCCTTTAAGATATTGATGATTTATTATATTCTTTCTTGGTATGAATTAAACTTTTCTATTGTTCACAACTATTGTATGTATCATAGTTAATAACAATTTTATTGAATGTTTAAATGCTCATAATTCATGAACAAATGTAATATGGTATACCTTGCAAATAAGAGTAATGCCAAAATACTTTTTTCCTTCATAAAATATAAAATATATCTAGTTCTATGAGAAGAAAATAATGACAAAACATAAAATTTATATTTATTTGATGCTCGAAAAACTTTTCTAATAAACAACAAATCACACTCATATGTGTTAGGAATATAGGTTGTAGAGTCAGTCAAGCCGGCTTGTAAGCTGGCTCCAATTTGGCTCGATGAGCTAACAAGCCAAGCTTAGGTCAACCGACTCATTAGCTTACTAGCTAACTTGATTAATAAATATTAATATAAAATATATTAAAATTTTAAAGTTTACAATTATTAAAAATATTTTGTAAAATTTTTTATCATATTCCTATATATCAAGTAAGTTTTTATTGATTTTCTTCTAATTTCTTACCTTTTTTTTATGGTAATGATTCCTTGAATCATACTTATAATATCTATTTCATACCAAATAAGCCTTCTCATAAGCTAAGTCAAACTCATAAAATAATGCTAAAGCACAAGCTCAAACTCGGTTAATTAATAAAGCTAAAGCTCAAGCTAAGGGAGACTAGAAAAGATCTAACTCAATTATATATAAAACTTTTTATTAGAAATATTAGTTAAAGATGCAACAGTTCAAACAAGATTTTAATTATCGTATTTCTTATTTTAAAGTAATATAGAAAAGCTTTTATCATTACTTTAGAGGATTTTAGCTTAAATTTTTTTAAAGTTTTCTTTAACCTTTAATAAAATATATATTCATGACATAATACTATAAGATCTTAAGTTTTAAAATTGATAATGTCATTGATTCTATAAACAATAAATAAAAAATATAGTTCCTCATGTACCTTTTTTTCTTGAAATTTAAGAGTATTTTATAATAGGATTGTGTCTCATTAAGATTTTCTAGCAACTCAATCAACATGAAGAATTGTTATTTTGAAAGGCTTTTCTTTGAAATTATAATGAGGGATAGATTCATATTCTAAATAAAATTTAAGCCTACATATATCAAAATCAAGAATGTATAGTTCCATATTTAGTAAAAAATAGATGCAAAATTATTTTATAATTATAAATCTTTTAAACAACTAATTCTTCATTTTAAGAAGATTTTAGACAAAACAAAATCAGTTACTCAAGTTAATAATAAAATATAGAATACAAATGGAGAGCTAAAAAAATTGAGGTATATGTACGTACAAAAGGATATCCTCACTTAAAATTTTTAAATATCTTAGTTGACCAAAAAAACTTAAATCCTAATCATATCTATGAAGAAATTTTATTCAAAAGATTGAATTGCATATCAAATTAGAAATTTTATTTATGCCATTTTTTACCTATCTCATACATTCTTAATATACTCACTATAAAACTAATTGTTCCATGTATTACTTAGCTAACAAACCTTAGAATTAATCACAACTGAATTGAAAACAATAACATAATCCTTATTATGATTTTATTTATCTTTATTTTGTGGTTTATTTCAGTATAAGCCAGCTTCAAAACATGCATCTCTTATTGAATCCAGTGCAGCATATGCCATGTTTATTCTCTCTCTTGGTGACTCTTTTGAACATAGAAAGCTCAATTGTAAAATTGAAATCAAACATTTATAAATTGCACTACTTGATTGAATGTTGTTTTCAGGTTCATCCTGAAATTGCAACTACAAGTTTGGATCGATGACTTCCATGACTCGTCCTGGAATTGCCATTTCTATGAACTTATGTAGGTTTAGGTCATCTTTAAAAATTTTGTCCATAGATCTCCTTCCAGTGAATAACTCCATGAGAAGGATTTCATAGCTATAAATATCCCCCATGGTAGAAATTTGGCCCCCTACACCATATTCTATAAAGCAAGCATCTTGAATCATTACACATTTCAATATAATAAGAAAAAGGTTATAACTATAGCAAATTGAAGGGTGAAGAATAAAGATTAATACCATGAGCAGTGTACCCAATGGTTCCTTTTATCATAAGAGTGGTTTGATCTAAGTCACTTAACAAATTATTCACAACTTTAGGGAGGAGTCTAGCAAAGCCAAAATCTCCCACATGAGCAACCATGTTATCATCAAGAAGGACAATACTCGGTTTCAAATCACAATGAAAAATTGGTGTTTCACACACATTATGAAGGTAGCAAAGTGCATTTATGATGTTTATGGCAATGTCTAGCCTTTTGGTCAAGTCAAGATGCTCCATCATGTAGTCTTTAACATGCAACTATTTATCTAAATTACCATTTGTCATGAATTCAAAGACTATAGCCATGAAATCATCACCTTTTGAATCAATCCCCACACATCAAGTTATGATATTTACTAGATTCTGATGTCTAATGCACCTCAGGGCCTCACACTCAGTTGCAAAGGCTCTAGAAGCTCCTTGTTGTTGAAGGTTAAAGAATTTAACTGTCATAGTTTTGCATCCATAATTGTCTAATGAGCCTTTGTACACAAAATCATATTGTCTGATTCCAAGCAAATTTGTAAGTGAAAACCCATTAGTCTCCCTTGACAGTTTTGCCTAAGAAGCCTTTGGATAGACATCTTCTATGTCTTTTGGATTGGAAGAATTCTTCGTAGAATTTGTTCTTCTATAATTATAGCATAATATGAAGAAGAGGATTAGAGAGAAGCCTACCATGCTTAGTATGAAAATCATTAATAGTGCCAATCGTGGTTGTTTTCTTTTTTCATATCAACTAATATGGGGACATGAAGGAAGATGCAAGTTTGAAACTCCATGACAAAGCCCATAATTTCCTAGGAGGGATACTGTTGTTGCATTCAAAAAGAATCCCTCGCTAGGGACTTCGCCAACAAGTTGATTAAAAGAAAATTTTGAGTATTGGAGGCCCCTCAATGTTCATAGAATAAATTTTCCCTGACTATTTTTTAGATAGATCTAGTGCCACTAAGCCTTTTAAGTCACCCATGGATGAAGGAATAGTCCCTTGAATGAAGTTAGAGCTCAAGTTCAGCACTTCCAAACTCATACAACCACTAATCGAGTTGGAAATTCTTCCATACAATTTATTTTCTTGTAAATGAAGCTCTACAACATGTTTGAAATCACCAATTTCTGATGGAATAGGACCAATGAAAAAGTTTGAATCCAATTTAAGAACTAATATAGAGGGCAATCTGAACACATCTTTAGGTATGTTGCACTCAAATTATTTTTGTCAAGGAACAATAATTTGAGGCTCTTAAGATTTCCAATGGTCGGTGGGGGGCCATTAAAACTATTATCATCTAAATAGAGATACAATATTTGACTTAGGTTGCCAATCAAATAAGGTATAGTTCCAGTTAACATGCCGACATATAGACCCAATTGTTGTAACCTTCCAAGCTTACCAATTCTCTCTGGAATGGCTCCTATGAGATAGTTCAGTTCAAGAAGTAGACTTATCAAATTTATAAGATTGCCAATCCCATATTTAATGCTTCCAAATATTTGATTATCAAAAATTCCTAACGTCTGAATATTGGTGGAAATGTTAGCTATGGTGCTAGGTCAAGTTCCATTGAGCTTGTTATCATCAATAACAATATCTCCAACTATGAGCAGTTAGTAAGGGCATCCATGAATCGCCAACTACTACGATCACTTGCTTCAAGTTGATTAACTCCTAAGCTTAACACTGTAAGAAGTCTCAACCATCCAAGTCCAAAAGGAATTATTCCACTAAAGTTATTATTATTCATATAAATAATGTTCAAATTAGAAGCATTAGGTAAAGAAGTTGGAATTGTCCCTCTGAAATTGTTACCAGACATAAGAAGTATTTGAAGATTAGGAAGGTTGTCTCCAAAAGTAGTTGGAATCATGCCTTCAAAGTTATTCCTTGTCACGCTGAAGAAGTATACTGATGAAAGGTTGAAAAAGAGGTTGGCAACTCTCCTGAAAGCATGTTGATAGAGACAGGCAAGTATTCCAAACATTGATTATTGCCAATTTCCTTAGGCATGCTCCCCTTAATTTGATTCCTGGATAAATCAAGGTGTTGGAGTGATGAAAGGTTGCTAAGAGAAGGTTGGATCTTACCTATGAGACTATTATTAGAGAGAGAAATAAAACTGAGCTTTGAAAGATGGCCAAGTGATGGTGGTATGCTTCTTGTTATATAATTTCCATTGAGCTCGATAGTTGTGAGGCTATATCTTAGATTAGAATGGATTTCACCATGTAAATAATTGAAACTCAAGTTGAAAAAGTGAAGTCTTGGAAAATTAAAAAGGCCAGGTGGGATTTTGCCAAAGAATTGATTTTGGCTGAGATCCATGTGATGAAGGATGGTGAGGTTGCTTATGGAAGAGGAGATGTAGCCTGAGGCCTCGAGAGCTGAGGTTGATTGACACAACTCTTCCCTTATTCTTCTTGCTACAGAAGATTCCCTCCCAATTGCATAAATCAGTGGTGTCATTCCATGAGCACAAGACCTTTGATGTGTCATTAGCTATCTGATACCTAAAAGCGAGAAGTGCTACCTTGTCAGTCCTATTGCTTAACAAGGTGGTGAAGAAGCCATGGCTGACAGAACACATAAAAATGATGAAACGAAGTTGATAAGAAGAAATATTTGTTTATCCATGGAGATTAGAAGGTATGTTGAAAGAAAATGGATAATATGAGCTCTAAATATAGAAAATAGTGGAAGGAGAAAGGTCTTTGTCTTGTAACAACTCTCTACTAAGTAAACAACAGAAGTCCAACCACACAAATTGTTCCACTGTCAATACACTGTATCAACAAGCAACTAACAAATAACTAAACAACAAGGAGAGGAACCCTTCAGCTATTTTACACTATAGTGTAATCTTATGGGAATGAGAGAGTGAGCTACAACCACCAAAATATATACATTAACAATGTGAAAATTGAATCAATAGTAATTTTGAAAAAAATCTTTATGACGTCCTAACAAGTCCCGAGGGAATATACTGCAACATAGAAGTCATGGTCTTGGTCTACTAGTAAGCCTCTGCTTCATGATAATGCTAGCTGAATATTATGCTTTGTTTCCATTTTCACAAGTGGCATCAAGTCCTGATTATAAATTTAATCCAAATGATTTATTGATTTTTCTAATTTTTATTTGTATTTTGATTTATTATTATTTAATTTACTTTTTTTATATATTTCAATAGAATTATTGTTGTATCGATTGTGATCATTTTATGAAAGCTTATTCATATTGCATTATCTTTATCTATATATTAGAAGTATTATATTTTTATCACTTATTTCATCATTTATTCAATAAATTTCTTTTAGTATAATAAATGTAAAAATATCATAGAGTGAATTTCTGAAAATTGATTTCCTATATATTATGTATATTATTTGTATTTATCCCTCAACGTTCATTAACATACATAATATAATACTCATCACTGTCTCTAGTCAAATTTTAAGCTTCTTAGCTCACCAATTTTGCTTATAAGGCTTAGTCTTGTTTGGATTAGTTCTGTATAATTCTTTTAGTCTAGATTAGTTAGTTCATAGAATAAAATTTTGAAAACTGACTTCTTATATAATTATGTTTTTTGTTCAGCGTCGCTTAACTTAGCGTGGTTATAATATGCTAATTTGACATATTTTCGCTGCTCTAAGCTGCAACAGTAAGACATTTCCTTTTATTTGTATTTATCCCTCAACGTTCATTACCATATTTAATATAATACTCATCACCTGCTCTCGTCATATTTAATATAATACGACATTAAATATAATACTCATCTTAGCTCACTAATTTTTCTTATAAGCCTTAACTTTGGTTGGATTAGTTGGTGAGATGTTTTTTAATTGCCACTTTATTCGGTTATCTTAGCAGAATTACATATGATATTTTATGTTTTATATAATATTATTTAATTCTTGATATTTTATATAATTATGACCTGATGTTTTTTTTTTTTTTAATTTTACATTGAGACTCAATAACTATTCAATATTTAGATGATGAGTATTGAGTATAAAATTTAGTTTAGTAATTTTATGTAGTAATTAATTTTTTTTAAATTACTTTAACACTTTTTTATGATGGGAATATTGAAGTTGCATTAATAAAATATTTATTAAAAAATTAATTTTATATTCATGTTAATTAATAAAAAATAAAATAATGTTAATTGTATCTTGTGATCAAGCCAAAAAACCTTATGTCTAATCTAAATTAATATGTAACAAATTAATGAAAAAATTGAGTTAAGTGACACATAAATTTAGCTAGCAGTTACAATTCTATTTGTATGCTTGGGAATATCCAAAACTTTATGTGTGTTGTTTGTACCCTCTCTTTCCAAGCTTTAGCTTTTATACTGGTTAAATTATTTGAATGCTAAAAATTAATTTTACTTATAATTGAGCTCGATTGCTCTACATTGAATCATTATATGAGGGTTTAAAGGAGCAATGACTAGAGTACATCAGGCTTATAGTATTATATTAGATCAACTTCTCCTCACAGTATTGGTTGAGCGTTGGTCACCACAAATCAAAATCACCTAAAATAATTAGGTGAGATGACCATCATCAAAACCTCCTAACTCGCATCAGCGTGAAACCTCCATTTGGATTCCCTCCATCGCACCCTGAAATAGGTGAGTTACGTGATTTTCCATTTCCTTCGGGTCTTGTTGAGTGATGAAATGCCGGGTGGTTTGCTCCCTGCAAACTGAATAGTTCTTTGGCGGGTTGTCCTACATTTTGAAGTGCTCGACTAATGAGGATGTTAGGCCTCCTAATCAAATGGTTTTAGAATCGAAATCTAGAAAACCAAAATGAAATAGATTTTCTATAATCAAATCGAAATATAGTTCATTTTTTTTTTGCTTTGATTTAATTTAAATTTGAATAGAACAATAAAATCTTGATTTTGATAATTCAAAGATTAAAAAAATTAATTTATAATATGCCGATCAAATAAGCAAATTATATTGTAAAACTTTTAAAAACGTGTAAAATAGATTTTGAAACCTGCTAAAAATAGATTGTAACCACACAAAGATCTTTGCTAATAGACTTAAATGCTTAATATGATAAGTTGTTAAGAATTCGTACAACAATAGTCAAGAAATATGGTTAAAATTTATAAGCAGTAATTAAGAAAATAATATAAATCAATAGGATATGAAAACAGAAGAAAAGTTGTAAACTTAGCATATAAAAAGAACAACTTGTAAGATTCTAAAAGGGATATATTCACATTCTACTTGAAGTTTGAGTTAAAATCAAGATAATAAGATTATATCATATAATCCATTATAAGTTTAACTATAATGTCATATTTAATAAAAATTTGGTGCATAATTACCTTACAAATATAAATCTTTTTAACATATAATTCATCCTATTAAATAAAATTTCACTAAACAAAATCACACACTCATGTTAATAATAAAATATAGAAGAAAGCATAAAGAATTTGCTTAAAAACTTGATCATTGATGTAGAATTAATCGTACATCATAGTAGAAATTTTATTCGACCAATAACTATGACTTTTATACATGTCTCATACATTCCTCATACACTTCATTATAATTATAAAGCTAATCATTTCAACTATTATAAAGGGCAAGAAAACTCTAGAATTAGTGACAATCAAATTGCTCGTAATGATAATAATATAAATACGATTTCACTCATCTCTATTTTGTTGTCTAGGGCAAAATAAGTCAGCTTCAAAATATGTATATGTTACTAAATGTAACTCAGTTACAACATCTTTCATGTTTATTCTATTAACTTTTTTGAACTTAAAAGACTTAATTATAAAGTTGAAGTGAAAAATTCATAAGTTGCTCTCCTTGATTGGATGACATTTTCAGCCTCATGCTGAAATTGCAGCTACAACTTTGGATCAATGACTTCCATGATTTGGTTTGGAATCACCATTTCTATGAACTTATGTTGGTTGAGGCCATCTTTGAAAATTCTATCCACGGGTCTCCTTCTAGTGAAAAACTCCAAGAGAAGGAAGCCGTAGCAATAAACATCCCCTATGGTAGAAAGTTGACTCCTTACACCATATTCTAGAAAGCAAGCATCTTGGACCTCTATACATTCCAATATAATATGAAAAAAATTCATAGTTGTAACAAAATGAAGGAAAAAGAATAAAGATTATTACCAGGAGCAACATATCCAATAGTTCCTCTTATCAAAGGAGTGCTATGATTTGACTCACTTAGTGGAGTCCTCATAACTTTATGGAGAAGCTTAGTAAGGTCAAAATCTCGTACATGAGCAACCATGTCACCATCAAGAAGGACATTGCTTGGTTTAGTTCACAATTAATAATATGTGTTTCAAACTCATGATGAAGGTAGCAAAATGCATTGACGATGTTTATGTCTATGTCTACTCTTTTGACTAAGTCAAGATGATGGATATCTTTAGAATGCAAACATGTATCTAAATTACCATTTGTCATGAATTCAAAGACTACAACCATGGAATCGATACTTTTTGAATCAATGTCCACACAACAAGTTATGATCTTTACTAAATTTTGATGCCTAATGCATCTTAAAGCCTCACACTCAGCTACAAAGGCCTTGGAACCTCCTCGCCGTTGAAGGTTAAAAACTTTTGATAGTTGCATTGTACACCAAACCATATTGTCCAATTCCAAGTAGTTTGGAAGGTGAGAACCCAATAGTCAACCTCACCAGCTCTTCATAAGAAAATTTTGGGTAGACATCTTCCATGATTATTAGATTGATAGAATTTTTATTGAAATTTGTTCTTTTGTACTTAAAACACAATATTGAGAAGAGGATTAGAGAGAAGGCTGCCATGCTTGGTAAGAGGATTGCTAATAATGGAAATCATGGTTGTCTTCTTATATAGGGACATACATGAAGATGCAAGTATAAAACTCCACCACAAAGCCCATAATTTCATTGGAGAGATGTTGCTCTAGCATTCAAAAGATCCCTTCCTAGGGACTTCACTAGCAAGTTTATTGAAAGAAAAATTCAAGTATTTTAGGCCCCTCAACAATTCCAAAGCTTCAGAAATTTTCTCTATCAAATTATTGCTCGATAGATCAAGTTTCCTTAGGCCTTTTAAGTTACTCATGGATACAACATTATTCCCTTGAATAAAATAGAGCTCAAGTTTAACACTTTCAAGCTCACACAACCACTAATTGAGCTGAGAATTTCACCAAGTAGTTTATTTTCTTGTAAATAGAGCTCTCTAACATGTTTTAAACCATCAATTTTGGACCCATGGCAAACTAAGGGTTAAAACTAAGGGCAATATAAATAACACTTTAGGCATGTTGCCATTCAAATTATTTTTATCAATGGTCAACTCTAAGAGTCTCTTTAGGTTTCCAATGTTTGGTGGTATGGGGCCATTGAAATCATTACTATCTAAATAGAGATTCAACATTTGAGCAAGTGAAGTCTTGGCAACCTAAAAACAGTGGGTGGGATTATGCCAGAGCTATTATTTTGGCTAAGATCTAAGTGATGAAGGAATGTGAGGTTTTCTATGGAAGAGGAGATGTAGCTGATAAGGCCTCCAGAGCTGAGGTCATTGGACCCAATTGTAGAAATCTGTGGTGTCATTCCAAGAGCTCAGGCCCTGATGGGTTGTTAATTATGTGAAGCTTGAAAGTAAGAAGTGCCACCATGTCAGTGTCATTGCTTAAGAAAGTGTCAATGACAATCATGGCTAGCAGAAGATAGAGGAAGGATTAGAAGAAGTAGATGCGAAGTAGTGTTGGTCTTTCCATGGAGACTGAATGGTATGTTGAAATTTCACAAGATGATATGAGTGGCCATGAGAGAATATGCTGTGAAGAGACAAGCCTTTGTCTTTGTTTAATAACTAAGGTTTTGTTTGGGATCAATTTTATTTTCTATTTTCTATTTTTATTTTTATGTTGTTTTTAAAAATCTGTTTGTTTAGAGTGTTTTTTATATGATTTTATATTTTGTTTTTAAAAATAAATAATGTTATTTTTAAAAGCACTCAAAACATCTAAAGGACTTATTTTAAAATAACAAGTATAAATAGGAGCAAGAATTATTCAATCTAATCAAAACCACAATTGAAAAGGGCTTATTTTAATTAAAAAATTATGAATGAGTGCAGGCATGTACAAAACATATTTAGTTGAATAAAATTCTAATTGATATGAGTTCATTCTACTTTTAGAATTCAATTGCTAAATTAGATGAGAGGCTTAAAAAATTATGATAAAGGTTATATGTTCCTATAAGTAAAAGACTTATTTTCAAGTGATTTCTTTTATATCTTTCATATGTTATTGACCTCACTTTTAGAGTGAGCTCTTAACTTCTCCATCTTAGACATAAGACTCATCTAGACATTAAGAGTTCCTTAGTCATAAGACACTTCTAGTGATTAGGTGAACACTTAACCTAACCCTTGAGACCTAGAAGAGTTAGCCATAGGAATAGGCTATGCCTTGGGGTATTAGGAAAACTTGCCTACCCATGGCTTGAACTAACCCTTTTCTCTCCTTCAAATCAACTTCAGATTCTAATCTTAAATCAATTTCAATTCAATTGATTTTCTCAAATCATAAATTAATTATAATATCCAAATCATGAACCAACTTCAAATTCAAATCTTAAATCAATTTCAAATCAATTTATTTTTCTCAAATCATAAATCAACTCCAAAATCTAAATCATGAATCAATTTCCAAAACCCATGATTAATTCCAAATCCAAAATCTTTCCTAAGCCCTTTGATTTCATCTTATGGAACTTAGCTCAAATCAAATCCAAATCACTCCAAATTCAAAAGATTTTCTCATAACCCATTTATATTCTCATTTATAATCACAAATATAAATGAAATATAAATTCAAATAACAAAACCAAATTCAAAGCTCAAATCCAAATCCAACCAAAAATCCAACTTAAACTCTTTCAACTCAAATTCTTGAACTTTGCCAAACCACTCTCAAATCAATCCAAACCTTTAGATTTTCTCTTCAAATAATCATTACCTCAATCACAAACCAATTATAAATATAAACTTCAATCATCAAAATAAAATCAAACAAGTCAAACCCATATTCACCTTTTGACTTAAATTGTCAAATGAATCAAAACCCATTTGACTTCAAATCACTTGCAATTGGATTATATTTCAATCATAGGTCCATATGTGAGTTCAAACAAACTTGAATCAAGCTTTGATCAAGCCAATGACCCACTTAGTGACCTAAGTACCCTTTTGAGTCAAATTCTAATCCAACCCAAATTGGATTGAACTAAGCCCATCAAAGCCTCACATTGTGATCAACAATCATCCTAGGATGATCAATCAGTCAAATTGGGTCAAACCAAGTCAAACCTAGGTTGAGACAACAACACTTACCAAATGAAACTAAACTAGCCAAAATCCACCATAGACCAAATTGATTGAAACCATTGATCTAAACTCATTGATGATCAATGGTTGAACATGACCAAGTCATCAATTGAGCCAAACTTAGCCTAATTGGCCACTTGACCTAGGTTGACCCAAGTTGACCTAAACAGTCAAAATGAGTCAAATATTGATCTAAGCCAACTTGATTGCAACCAATGGATCAAATTAATTTTAAATCACTTGTTGAACTTGACCAAAGCTTTTGGCCAACTACCCAACTTAGTGAATTGACCATGACTTGACTAAAGGGTCAAATCAACATGAAATCAAACCAAATCCAAATTGATTGAAACCAAAGCTTGCAATACATTTCAAATAATCAACCAAGTCTAAACCCATGACCTAATTGAGTCAAATGGGTCAAATTGGTGAACTTGACCCATTTGACCTAAATGAACTCAAATGAACCAAAAATAAATATAAATCAAATTGATCCAAACCAATGACACCCATAGGCTCCAAATGATCATTTGAACTTGACTAACCCATGGTTTGACCCAATTTGACCAATTGGTCATCTAACAAAATTGACCCAACTTGACCTAAATAGGTCAAATTGAACCAATTCAAACCAAATGAACTCCAAATCAATTGAAATTTGGCCCAAACCATTTTCACATCTCAAATCTGCCCAATTCAAAATCAAGGCTAAATGACCATTTTACTCTTAGGTCAAGGGTAATCATGGCCATTCACTTGGAATTTGGCCAATTCCTCTCATGGCCACTTGGCATCCTCTAGTGGACCACATGGACACTAAGGATGGTGGTGAATATGACCCAATGGGTTTGGGTCATGACTCAACCCAAGGCCAAAGCTGACCCCTCCAATGGGAATTGGCCACTTGGATCACTCCATACTCTCCTCTAGCACATGGAAACTTCCTCTCTTCCACTCCTGCCAAAATCAAAGCACATGGGTAGTATCAA
Organism: Cymbidium sinense; assembly: GCA_021442155.1. Taxonomy (NCBI): domain Eukaryota; kingdom Viridiplantae; phylum Streptophyta; class Magnoliopsida; order Asparagales; family Orchidaceae; genus Cymbidium; species Cymbidium sinense. Next base: position 63,873,347 of record CM038233.1, read on the forward strand.
CGCCAAAAAAAACTCAACCAATCCAAGCAATTGGGAAAATGATAAGATGGCTCTCAGCGTCCATTAAGGAGGGAGATATACTCCTCCTCATTCCAACTCAATGCACACACTCAAAATTTGATTGAGCCTTAGGAACTAAAACCAAGCTTCTCTAAGCCTTGGAAAGCATTCCCAAGCTCATTTGAATTTCCTCTTCTTGGTTTTCTTCAAAGCTAAAATAGGGGAGGCCTAAGGAAGATCCAACTTACTCAATTCTCCACCAAACCTCAATTCACTTTGCAAGCACCATCAAGGGAGATTGTCGAGCTCACCCAAAGCATTTCCCAAGTCTCCAAGCCACAAGAAGAGGGATTTCGATCAAAGCATAAGCCATTGGAGGGGAGCTTGGCCAATTGAGCAATCCACTTCAAATTGAAGCTTGAAACCTTCAATAGAGCTTCGTTTCCACTAGACGAAGCTACCTCCTTCATTGGAAGCACCGGTGATAGCCTTCGGCGAGGTATGACTCAAAATCGATCCTCCATTGAAAATTTTCTTGGCCTTTTGTGAAGGAAACTATAATCCCATTAGATCCAAGCTGTTGGATATTCTTCCTTAATCTTCTTGATGGTGTGGGGTGAATCTCAGCCTAATCCAAGCTTAAGTGAGCTCAGATCAAGCCATGGAGGATGACCTCTCTCGTAGCTGTAGGGATGAATCATGGGTCGTCCATCCCCGCGTGTTTTGGATGGGCGACCACGATTAAATCAAGTAAATACTTATTTAATCCCTTTAGAACCGAGATTAATCACGGCCGGATCATGGCCGGATGACTAGCGGCATGTCGCGCCACCAGCTAACGCGGTGCGTGATGTGATAATTTAAATAACCAATCCCATCATGCCATGTGGAAAGCATGTCGCGTCAGTGGTCCACGTGGCCCCGATGGGATTAGTTAATTAATTAGGCTTTCTAATTATTCATAATCACAAAAACTTCATAAATTCATAACTACATATAGAAAAATCTAAAAAATGCAAACTCAGGTTCATTTTAAAGATAATTCAAAGGGGAATAATATAAAATTAAGTATAATTGATTTTGTACAATAACCTTCACTAAATTTAAGTTTTATTGGAGATGTAATTATTAGTACTCATTACTAGATTAATTTCAAACTTTTAGGGTTGGTAGATGACCTTTGCCTCCCATAATTTTCTTAGAATTTATTATTAGTTTAATTAGGGTAATTACTTATTTCATCTCTAATCACTCTCTTATTTAATTAAGTGATTAAATAACCTATTAAATAGTGATGAATCCTTTAAATTAATTACTATGAAATAGTGAATGAACTTAGGGAATGATATTAGGGTTCCTTTTCCAATCTTTTCTCCCCAAGTTCACTCCATTTGAAAACATTTAATTAAGTTGTAATTAATGGATTAATCACTTCATTAATAGATTCAATTAATCAAAATTGAAAATCAAATCATTTTAGAACTTAATCAATCTAATATTGGGTAGTGTTCAATAACTAAGAGGCTTCGAAATCATATCCAACTCACATGTGTGAGAAGGTTATGAAAGTACTTAATGAAAATCCTTTAGCTTAATCAATGTTTGTGAGCCAATTGCATTGCTCTTTTATTTTTTTAGGTGTGTATTGATTTAAATTCCATGTGGTTGCATATCATATGTTGGCTCATAATTTTTTGGATAATTATGCTAAAGTGGTGTAGGTAAGGGAATTGGATTTAATTCACATCTTAACCTAAATAAAAGATAAAATTAATCTAATTGTGCTAAAATTAAACTAAACTAACTGGGAAATGGGTTAAGACCAGCAAACTCTTTTCACATTTTCTAAATCAAATCAAATTCAAATAAGAATAAAAAAATCTCCTTAAAGAATTTTGATTCACTTTAAATGATCTTATTTCATAGGATTGTCTTTAGGAATTAATTAGGGTGAATGAAGTCTTATGCTTACATCAATTTATTTCTTTCTAAGAATGCTAAATTTTGTTTTCCATTTGAAGTCATGCATTCATGTCTTTTGATAAAATCAATTAAAATAAAAATATTTTCTTTTATGTCAAATTGCATGTGTTGGCTAAAGTTAAGAATATGAGTGGCTATTATCATTATTAAATCAAAAATTATTTTCAAAACCTATAAATCAAAGATTATAAATGAAGGTATGCTACTTATAAGTACTTATAAGCTTACATGTGATTATAACATAAGATGTGTCTTATGTGATTTTCTTCTCTTTTTAACATGGATATGAATAGGATTGGCAAAGTGTATAGTTCATTTCAAAAGAAAAAAACACTTGCCTAAACCTATTCCTATGCATTTCAATGTTATGACTTAGAAGGATTTTCACATTACACATATAAATTAAAAAACCAAATCAAATTAAAATCTTTTGCATGATTCTTCATCCATTTATGTCTTCTTGTACATGAACATGTATTTAAGAAAAGTGATATATATTAGATGCGGACATCCGATTGTGAGGCTTTAAGTAGTAGCTCAAGTAGGTCTTGCCTTACACCCTTAGTGTAGAAAATAATGACATTATGCTCACTTATGTCTTTTATACATGTGGATGTATGATTAATGGATAAAAGAATCCTTCTCTTTTTACATAATAAAACATGCATCAATGGAACTTCCAAATTTCTAAATCATATTTCTTTGCATTTCATCAAGGTGTGCTGGGTTTGCATTTTACATGGTATACATGTGGAGATCATCATTAATCATGTGATAAATACATCCAGATATTTTCTTAAATCTAAACTTAGGGTTAATTAAAACATATAAAATAATTACTAAAGAAAAATTATTAATGAATCTACCTTAGAAATTACTTAAGGTAGGGATGAAAGAGAAGTTCTCATCTCTTTTCTTCTCTTACACTTAGTAGTATAGGTTCATCAAACCAAATCAAATAAATAAATAAAATTAACAAATTAACTAAATCACTTAAATGAAACCACCCTCTAAGTTGAATCTTTCACACTTAGAAAATTTCAACCTTAAAGCCTAGCTAAGACATGCCACACAAGCCTTAAATAGCCCACACGTTAGACTAAGTCACCATTTCTAGCTTTAGGTTAGGAAGGTGCATGGTTTGATGTTTAATTTTGTTTTTTGATGTGACATTTTAGATTAGATGTTAGGGTGTTTTCTTGTAGGCGGATGATATGATAATATTAATCATGTCTTATAGGGGATTGTGCTTAGGGTAATAAAAATATAAATGCTTTTTTGTTGTGCAAGTTGCTTATACCTAAGCATAACCCAAATTAGGAGGTGGGACTTAGTTACCCATGTGTGGAGTGTTAAGTCTAAATTATTCCTATAACTTGATTGTGTGGCATGTTAGCTAATCTCTATTTTGTAGGTTTAGTTAAATTTATCTTTCCCTTTTTGTAAATTTTGCAATTAAGTTTTGGAATGAATGTTATGGGGGAAGCAAGGTGAACATTGGTCATAAGATCAAGTCTTATGTACCATGTAATACCTTTAGAGAAACCATGTTCCAATCATGCCAAAAATAAGGAAGAAATGAAGAAAAGAAGCAAATCAAAGAAGAAAGAAAAGAAAGAATGAAGAATGAAGAACCCCTAACATAAATTCCTTCCAATTGTAATTATTCCTTTGTAATTTGGGTTGTATAAGGGTAGAGCTCGGCTACCATTTCTTTTGGTTGTGCGTGGTACAACCACATCGACCTCTTATTCTTTTGCGATAGCTTTATAAAATTATTTGATGTTTGTTTAGCTTGTGCAATTAGAAATGACATGATTTTTATAATTTCTTAATTTCTTGATGGTTGTTGAATGGCCTGGATGGGATTAGACTCTTAGGGAAAAATAAATTTTCTATCCAATTAATCAACTCAAAATTAAAATTAAACAACTCATAACCTCACCTAAAGCCTAGGACATAAATCAAGATAATAGAAGATTTAATAACCCCTTAGGTGGATGTTGTATGTATCACAGCATGCATAAAATTATCTTGCTTCACTCTTACTAATGGAGGGCTTCCACCTTTGCTAGAAAATGGCTTGACTTTGAGAGCCATGGTGGAAAATACATCATTCTTCTGATTTTAGCCCATAATCAATCTTCTCATTAGGCATATGAAATCCCATAGCCTTGTGTCAAATGAATTGTCCAAAATTAAATAAAACTTAACAAAGTTTGCATTAGATTTAGATCATTAATTCATGCCCTACAAGATCTTGTCTCTTAGGGAGTGAGTTTAAGGACTTAGTCTCCTTTCTAAATAAACAAGAGTATAGCTATCTTGCAAAGCATATGAATTGCCTACATGTATTAAAATCATAGGAGGAGTTAGTTGGCGATCACCCCCAGGCAGTTGTAAGTCCAACAGTCGGGTGATTTATCCTTTTTTGTGGAGGTAAACCATATACCCATTTTCGTCTTAGATTTAGGTTGTGCTTTGGCCCTCGCCAAAGCTCCCTAGATTTAGGATTTGAGGTTGCTATTATCCTTTGGGGCCATGATCATAAATTCTCACCTCTTAGGCATTTTCACAATCTTGTGTTGATGGATTATAAGCCCTAAATTTTTAATAAAAATTCAACTCAAACATATAATTCTTCCAAATTCAAAAATATAAAGCCCAACCATATGATAGTTTGGGATACTCACTAGGAATCTAGTATCATGAGCATCCCCTACTCATCTCCTTTTGGTTTTGATAATAACTCCTTCCTCTTGATCAAACCCTACTTGATTTTCTAAATATAATCAATTGATTGATAGTCCTATCTTTGAAATCTTTGGAGACAACCATCATTTACCTTAATCGAGAGTATTCCTAAGGAATATCATTCCTTAGGATGTAATTAACTATGGAGGCTTTCCTCCATAGGAAACTTAATGAACTCAATTTAAATAAACTATACTTTACTTTTCCATGTAAAGTAGGGAATGAATCTCTGGTACATTAGAAGTCCCATTGTCCTTAGGAGTCTCATTTTATTAGGTCCATTATAGGATGGTGACTTATCTCTCAAGATAGTACATTATTCCTTAATGTCATACCCGATCACCCTAATGAGTACATCTGTGGATCTACATGATGTCCCATAACATTCTCCTCTCGGGTGGGGGGAGATATGAAAATTTAAAACACCACAAATTTTTCTGGCGACTCCGTTCAGGAGGGTTCCTCTCTCAATCTTTGGTAAATGATCATTGTCTTCAAGTATCGATAGTGGATTCATATTTCATATGAGTTTGAGACTATTCTTTTTTTTCATTGGTACTTAGCTCATTTCACTCTTAGCTAAGCTAGCCAACATGCTTTAGGTTTTAGGACTTCACTCCGCGTAGGTCTTAAAACCCCTATTGGGTTTCCCAATAGGTGAAAACAAAATTTAATAAAGAGATAACTAAAGACCTTTCTCTTACCATCTCTATGGTAAGAAGGTTCATTCAAAAATAATAAAAAAATAAATAAATCAATCCTTTATAAAAATAACACTTTTCAAAAAGTTCACGTAATAAAACACTTACACAAAATACATATGCCTCAACCTCATCTAACAATCTTCAAGATTGTTACATGTAGGATCTTTTCAAAAAAATCAAAACTTAAAATCATCTTTCAAAAATCTCATATGAACATTCTCATTCAATATATTTAAATTTATTGAATGAAGATTTTATCCCAAATAAAATCAAAATCATCTTTCAAAAAGCACATATGAATATCCTCATTCAATATACCCAAATTTATTGCATGAAGATTTCATTCCAAATAAAATCAAAATCATCTTTCAAATAAGCACATATGAACATTCTCATTCAATATACCCAAGTTTATTGAATGAAAATTTCATTTCCAAATAAAATTAAAATCATCTTTCAAAAAAACACATATGAACATCTTCATTCAATATACCCAAATTTATTGAATAAAAATTTCATTTCAAAAAGCACATATGAACATCCTCATTCAATATACCAAAAATTTATTGAATGAAGATTTCATTTCAATAAAATCAAATCACTTTCAAAAAAAACATATGAACATCTCTTCAATATATCCAAATTTATGAAGATTTCAATTAATAAAATCAAAATCATCTTTCAAAAGTACATATGAATATCTCATTTAATATACCCAAATTTATTGACTGAAGATTTCATTTCCAATTAAAATGAAAATCATTTTTCAAAAGAACATATTTGTAAATGAACATCCTCATTCAATATACCCAAATTTATTGAATGAAGATTTCATTTTCAAATAAAATCGTATCATAAAATTAAAACTTCATTTCAATATATTTCACATATGTTGAAGTTGGAGCTTCTTCCTTTTCAAAAATTACAAATTTGAAGGTTAGCCTCTTCATTCAAGATATCCAAATTTGTTGAAAGGAATGCTTAATTTTCAAAGAAAATCACACCATTTGAAATTCCACTCAACACATTCCACATATGTTAAGTTGGAATTTTTCATCTTTTCAAAAAGCAATAATCACATAAAAATATTTCATCTTTTAAAAAAGGTAAAATATGATTGACTTCCATTTTACATGCCCAAATTTGTTAAATGGAAATCTCTCTTGCCAAAAATCACAAAAATCAAACACACATTTGGATCCTTTATTTAGCATACGCAAATTTGCTAAGTAAAGATCCTCTTTTCAAAATAAATCACAAAAATCAAACATATTTGGATCCTTTTTTGAGCATACCCAAATTTGCTAAGTAAAGATCCTCCTTTCAAAATCAAAACAAAATAAAAATAAAACTCACATTAGGAATTTATTTAGCATACCCAAATTTGCTAAGTAAAGATCCTCCTTTCAAAATCAAAACAAAATAAAATCAAACTCACATTAGGACTTTACTTAGCATACCCAAATTTGCTAAGTAAAAATCCTCTTTTCAAAAAATCATAAAAATTAAATACATTTTGATTATTTATCATACCCAAATTTGCTAAGTAAAGATGTTCTTTTCAAAATCGAAAAAATCAAGTACACTAGGATTTTCATTTAGAATACCCAAATTTTCTAAGTAAAGTCCTCTTTTCAAAAATGAAAACAAATTCACACACGATTCACATCATAGGCAAACAAGCAAAAGAAGAAAATTATTTTCAAGCAACTCATTTAACATATCCAAATTTGCTAAGAGAGTAATCCCCCAAACAAAATCAATTGACCCATTATGTTAACAAACTCAAATTTGTTAAATAGGGTCCCCAAACAAAAAAAATTAAATTCAAATATAAACCAATGGAAGCATCAAGTATCTCTTCAAAATAAAAGAACCCATTTTCAACATACACCAATTTGTTGAAAGTGGGTTTTAAACTTAAAATCTCTTCTCAAATTCATCCAAAATCTCTCTCCTAAATCAAAGAGCCCCACTTAACACATTCAAATTATTGAGTGTGGGATCAAATCCTAAAGCAAATTAAGATAGAAAATCTGATTTGAGTTTATTTTTAAAAATTATAGAATTTCAACTCAATTTGAGTCAATTTTACTCAAAGTTTAGTTTAGTACAAATGGATGTTCAGAAGTATGTGTTTACCTTCTCCTTTGGGATGGATTTGGCCATGGATCGGGCCAGCCTCCCTCATATTTCTCATCGATTCACTTTTGGTGGGATTGGGGGCCGATCACTTGTGAGGGGCACCCCTCACGTCAGAACATGGTGGTGCAGAAGCGATCATCCATATTGAAATGCCATCAGACTCTGAATGTCCCTCACTGTAGAGAAAGGCGGTGGAGGTTCCCACAGCAGCCATAGCTCCAATGTCCGCATGCCCAGGTGTTCCTGTTTCTACCCCAATATGGGCTAGTACCCACTCACTAACTTCTTCCAAGGGGAGAGCTACCCTGGTTCTAGGGATAGTCTCCCATACCTTTGAGATAAGGTCTAGTTCTCATGCTGCTCCACCCAACAGGACTCAGTGTCAAAATAGGACCTGCAAGATCAAGCAGCATCATACTCGCATAGCCAAGGAGATAAAGGCAGTGTCTCAATTTATAGTAGAGGAGTTACCCAAGATAGTCTATCCTCTGATTTCACATAACAAGTTTCATCCTCTCTCTGGATCTGATGGAGAGGAAGATGTTAGGAGGATGATAGTGTCACCTCTTCCTACAGTTTAATATGAGGCTCCTACCAGAGATAGGAGGAGGTCATATGTCTTATTAGATTACGCCAAGTTGGTGGGCTTACGGATATGAGTCGCTTGATTTATGATGATCATCCCTCGCGGATAGGCAAGCGTATCCATCAAAGAGGGCGAGTGGTGTGTATCCATGTTACTAGCAGAGAGGCAAGGTATGCCAGCGTCGAGCCTCCACCCTCATAGATTTTCCCGATTGGTGTGCTACCCACGTTGGTCACACTGATAGCATTCTATTGACTGGTACTACCCATCACGGAAAGAGAGCTCCTGCACAGAGAGCTAGTGGTACCTCCACCACACCGCTCTACTCCATGCCCTCCATCACCAGTGCAAATTTCATCTTCCACAGTTCCATCTAAATCCATGAAGGCAGCATCAGGGGAAAAGAAAGCACCAGTGATCGGCTACGAGATCCCATTTCATCTACATCATGTGAGGAAGGAGCTCTCGCCAACCTCCCAGGTTGAATGAAGAAGAAATGATGACCTCATAGCATCGTAATCTTGCCATCACCACCACCCTAATAGTAGATCATGGAGATAAATGGAGAGGAGAAGAGGGTTATTTGCCCCATGTGATAGATCCTCCTAAAACCCATGGTAGTTGGCAGCCATGAGTATGTATCCTCCAGTGAGTGTAGCCCTCACAGGGTTAGCTCTCAGTAGGAGGGGAGATCTTCTTTGTTCATGAACATGATCCCATAGGTCACCATGTCTTTGTGCGCATTGGACTCTTTGGATGATATTGTAGCATATCTCATGGAGAAGAAGAAATCTAGGTATGACTAGTCGACCTAGGAAGAAGGTTAGCTTTGATCCAATGAAGATGATTTGTTGGAAGACTCTAAGTGATATATGGTTCACAGGTTCTCTCCTTAAGACCAGAGCTGGAAGGCAGAACAAGATGATATGGCCATTCCCAACACACCTTCAATAACTCAAAGAAGGATGAACAAATTGACAAAATGGGAAAGAGGCTTGAAGATTTGCTAGCGGCATCTCTTGAATCAAACTCAAGCAATCTACTATTATGGAGACTAGGCAACTGAGTTACTACATGTCTTGGATCAACCAAGAGTTCACCTAGTAGAGTAGGGCGACTAGCTTGTATAGGAAGGTAGTGGATAGTACCTCCATACAAGAAAAATATATTAAACTCATGGTTGAACGACAAGTGAGATAAGCATTGGCCAAGCCGATGTTCATCAATTCCAAAGTAGACCCTACCAGAATTTGATGTTATCCAATATCTAAGTTTTCCTCCTTCTTTCAAGAGTTTTGATGGCAGGGAACCCATAGACATATAGTGCACTTAGGGGCTAGTTGCAACATGATTATGCGATGCATTATTCCATATTTTTTTGTCAGCTTTGTAGGCATAGCCTTTGATTGGTACTAAACTCCCAATGATTTAGTGAAGACTTTCGTTGAGTTAGAGCAACTCTTTATTAAGAGATTTGTTAGATCTCAGCAAACGATAATTGTGGGCAATCTCGTTGTAGCACAAAAACACCCTGGTGAATCCTTCGTTGACTATATTCTCATATGACGCAATTTGAGTATGAAATGTGAACCGCAGTTGTTTGAACAACATGCCATTAATATTTTACTAAAGAATATTCATGGCTCGGTCGCCTTCATGCTCAAAGGTTTCACCATCAAGACATTTGAGAAGCTAATCAACAAGGCAGCTAGTCTATAAGGAGAGGCCAAACAGTTGCCTTTTCAAGATCAATCATCAAAGTTGAACCCTCAGAAAGCTTATGAGATGAAGCCAGGGGAAATAGTAGTGTTAGACAAGGGGAAGCAATCGGCTAGAGATCAGCATGACAGATCACGTGCTCCATAGCCTTTGCTTCCACCTCCTTTACCACCAGTTAGGCCATCCCAGGCCTACATACCTCCATGGCCTTCCGCCTCCTCCTCACCATATTCATTACATGCATACCCACCCTAGGTAGCCATCCACCTACTCTTTTGGATAAATTAAATAAAACATATTCATTTAAGAGAGAGGTAGTCAGGAAAATCTTTAAAAACCTCTTAAAAAAACCTAATTTTCAATTACCTGAGCCTAGGAAGCCGAAAGAAGTGGGCAAGAGCAATGATCCTAACTTTTGCCCCTACCACCGCATGCTAGGCCATGTTTTGAAGGATTGCTTTACATTTAAGGACTGGCTTGAGCAAGGCTACAAGACAGGTGCCATAGTTATCTTTAAGGAATATCTAGTGGAACAACCATCCAATTCTATTAGGGTAATCCTTGGGGATACATGTGATCCTCTCAAAATAAAAGAAGGTTGAGATATCTCCTTATCCTGAAACTCTAAAAAGATTATTTTAAAAATCAAGAAACTTTCCTTGCATGTACGAGCACTCGAACCTCAACATCAAGGAAGGTTTGTAAGTTACCAAAGATAACTTGGGAAAGTAGGAGCTTAGCGATAGCCCATACTTTCCTGATAACCAAGTAGCAACCACCATTTAGCCTCCATTCCAGATTCTATTACTTATACACTTCTGACTAGTTCTTCATCTTATAGATATCTTGTATCAACAGATAAGGGCATCAAATCCCTTACCTTACTTACTTTACTAGATTTCTACTATGTACCTCCTTCTAAATCCAAGAAATCAATGAAGAAAGTTAGTTTGAATTACATCTATGCCACTTCTAATGGGTTTTCTGATTCTACTTCTTTAGAAAACTCTTCAAGTCTTAATAATAATTATAACAACTCCCATCATCTTCTTTCTGATTCAAAGATGGACTTTCCTTCTCTGAATAATACGGGTTCACCTGTTGAGATAGACTTGGAATCATCTTATTTTGAGGGTCTTATAGGAGAAGAGTATGCGATGGTAGGTAGAATCTTCTACTAAATATACCACAGAGAAAGTTAACCTGTAATGGCAAGGTTCTACCTCCTAGGGCAGCACCTCAAGATAAGGAAAATAATTCATTGGTTCAAATGAACAAGATGCCCCTCCATAGTATGCTCCACCCATGGATATGCTTCTGGAGGATAGCCCAGAGTTGATTATAATGTCCTTGCTCACTTAAAAAAGTTTCCAGCTAAACTAAGCATATATAATGCCCTTATCTGATCCAAAGAGATGAGAATCATTCAAGGCGATCAAAATATGCATAGCTTAGCTGGCTATTGGAGAGAAGGCACATTATTGAGAAGCTTGAGTCACATTCACGACAAACCATCCCTCACATCACGAATATTGGTAGTTAGACTTTCTAGGTTTTTTGATCCAAGTGCATCGGTGAACATTATGAGTCTAAGACCCACTTGAAGATTGACATCTCTCAAAGATCGATGATGTTGAGAATTCAATGAATAGGGAGAGCTTTAGGCTCCATAGTGTTACCTTTGAAATAGGTGACTTGAAGGCGAGCCAAGTTCTATATAATTGATTGACATCATTCACTGCTTTGCTCGGTAGGCCTTGGATACATTAGAATAAGATGATTCCATCCTCCTTCATCAAGCATCAAATTTCAAAAGATGGATCGAATGTCATGAGATGAAATCATTTTCGTTAGAGGTCAAAATATGAAGATGGACCTACTATCTTCCTCAAAATCAAAATGTATATTCTCGTGAACTTTGCCAAAATTCAAATACAAAAGAAAAGAAAAGAAAAAAGAAAAGAAAAAAAGAAAAGGAAAGGTACAAGTGAGCAAGAAAGGGACATGGAAGGGTTGCATGTTACATTCCACCATAGTTTGTTCCTCACCATGGACATATGGGTGATGACTGACCTCCACGGGTAGAGGCAAGGAAGATCTGAGGCAATTCAGTGGAAGACCCTAGTTGGTAGCCATGCCATATGTTTTAGTTCACAGAGTACCTATTCACATAGACTTATAATCTGGAGGATGAGTCTCATGTGATTAGCATACCATCCAACCCCTCTGGTTTCATTGGAGGTGACACTCCAGCAGTGATGAAGACTAAGTCCAAGCATGAATATATTGAATCAGTTTATGTAAAACTATTGGAGTTGGGAACTTTAGCTCTAACCTCACTTTCTGCTCAAAAAGTTGAAGGTTTAGTAGTTAAGGAAGCACCCAGGTCTTCCATAAATGGCAAACCAAAGAGATTTCTATTGGGATCATCATCCTCAAGTCTAGAAGCATATGTAGAACTTGAGGATAATTCATATAAATATTTAATGGATTACCTTTTGATTATCGCCTTGTGTTCATAATCTTATATAGAAAGATTTGGTTCCTTGCATATGGTCCAAGCATAGGTTGGAATAATTCAAGATGTTGTGGAACAATAAAGGCAGGGATACAGAATCAAGACCAGGACTATGATTCGGTACAGTGGGTCCAGTCAATGATGATACTTACTACTTAGTTATCACCAATTATCTGGAGTCTGATAGGTTCTTCTCAAATCACACTAACTCTTATGAGGATGTGTGTTTAGAAACTATCAGATGATCCTGATGAACTTCAAATCAAAGATGCACCTCCAAAATTTGAAGAAATAAATCCATTCAATAAGCTTCAAAGAAATCAACCTCGATGAAGAAGATCCACGCCACATACATCTTCTCGCTAATGAAGAAACCAATGACTTAGTTAGGCTATTATTGAGTTTAAGGACTTTGCATGGAGCTATGAAGAGATGCGAATTATCTCTAATGTAGCGGTCCACAAAGCAATAGACCCGCTAACCTATCAAGTAAGCTCCTAGACACATGCGATTAGAAATCGAACAACTGGTCATTTCTGAAGTCAAGAAACTGATCGATGCTAGTTTTATCAGGAAAGAAAAATACCCTACCTGGTTAGCTAATGTCATCCCAGTTAAGAAGAAGAATGGTCAAATTCGCATATGCATCAATTTCAGGGTCTTAAATAAGGCATGTCCTAAGGAATTTTCACTTCTATACATTAATGATGGACATTACTTCATCTCATGTAGAATTCTCTTTTATGGATGGGTCATCTGGCTACAACCAAATCAAAATGGCCCCTGAAGATGAAAGAAATACTGCTTTTCGAACCCCGATCAGAATCTATTATTATAATGACATTCATTTAGGCCTTAAAAATGCTAGTGCCACATACCAATAGACTATTGTTCAAATCTTCAATGAACTCATTCATTATCAAGTTGAATGCTATGTTGATGATTTAGTAGTCAAAAGCAAAGAAAAGGAAGACCATCTCTTTGACTTGAGAGTAGTTTTTGAACGGTTAAGATAATTAAATCTCAAAATGAACCCCCTAAAGTGTGCATTTGGAGTAGTTTCAGAAAAATTCCTTGGGTTTGTTATCCAACACCGAGGAATAGAATTGTCAGAAAAGATCAAAGCTATCTTAGAAATGCCACCCCTAAAGTTTAACTCAACTTCGAGATCATTCTAAGGACTATTGGCATATTTAAGATGCTTTATCTCCAACCTATCGGGGAGATGCAAGCTATTTTCAGCACTTATCAAAAAGGATGCTAAGTTCAAGTGGGATGATAAGTGCCAGCATGCCTTTGAAGACATCAAGCAATATTTGGTGAAGCCACCAGTTCTAGCAGCCCCTATCCCGGGTAAGCCACTCATCCTCTACACTGCTACATTGGATGACTCCCTTGGTACTTTGTTGGCCCAAGCCAATGACGAAGAGAAGGAAAATGCTCTCTACTACCTCAGCCATCATCTAATCACCTGAGCAAACAACAATCTATTGAGAAGCATTGCCTAGCTCTCATATTCACATCCCAAAAGCCAAGGCATTACTTGCTCTCTCATAAGGTGAACTTGATTTCAAGAAAATCTACTATAGTATATCATGACATGGTCGACGTTATCTGGATGGTTGGCACGATGGTCCTTGATTCTCTCACAGTTGAACATCAAATTCATACCCCTCGGTGAAAGGATAAGTAGCGGATTTTCTTAACACACCCACTTCCTATTGATTCTCGCAGTGATCTCCGATGAATAAATCATGAACTTAGGAGGTTAACAATCTCCATTGGGAGTTGTATTTTGATGGTGCGCTTCCTTTCATAAGGAGAAGAATCCATGATACTCTTGGAAAGGCGGTAGGAATCATTCTTTAACTCCATACCCGATGTGATGAGATTCTCATACTATCTCTCTCCAATGCACCAACAACAGAAGGCTATGAGGCTTTGAGTAGAGTTAGCTATTACGTTATGTCAAAGCATCAACATCTATGGGGATTCTCAGGTGGTCATCAACCAGATTATGGGGTCCTACAAAGTTCTAAAACCTAAGCTTCGTCACTACCATGACTACTCCATGAAGTTGTTGGCCTAAATCCCTGAGGTCACCATCTACAGGGTTCCTCGAAGAGAGAAAATAGTAGCAGATGCTTTGGCCAAACTTGCCAAGGAATTGACATGTCCGGAAGATGAGTCCATTCCAATAAGGGTCCAAAATAGACAAGTCTTATCCCTTATTGATGTTGAACTCCTCGAGAGCTACTCTCTTGAAGGGAGGTTGCAGTTACTGAAAAGAATGAGGAGTTGGATTGGAGGCAACCATTCATGGACTACCTAAACACAGGAAAACCACCTCAAGAGAAATCACAAGCCCATCAGATGAAGCATAGAGCTCTCTCTATGCTCTTGTGGATGACACTTTTTATTGACAGTCTTTCGATCAAATGTGGTTATGTTGTTTAGACAAACATGAAGCATGTAAGATTGTGACGAGGTACATTCAGGTCTATGCAGATGCATCAATCTAGTGAAGATGAAAGCAAAGATCAAGAGACTAGGGTACTACTAGCCTTTGATGATTATAAATTACATGAACGTAGCTAGGAGATGCCACCAATGTTAGGTACACTGTGTGGTCCTCCACCAACCGCCTAACATTTTGCACTCTACATTGGCCTCATGGCCATTCGAGTGTTGGGGTACAAACATAGTGGGTCCGATTGATCCTCCTTCTTCGATGGGTCATCGGTTCATCCTAGTTACCACTGACTACTTTTCCAAGTGAGCGGAAGCAATCCCAATCAGAGAAGTCACATTTTAGCATGTGCTCTAGTTTTTCAAAAACTATATCGTATATAGGTTCAGAGTGCCTTGATGAATTATATCCGATAATGGTATTGTATTCAAAGCATTAAGATCAATAGCTTCGCCAAGAGACACAGCATAGATTGGAGATACTCCACTATCTACTACCTGAGGGCAAATGGCTTAGCAGAAGCATTCAACAAAACTCTCATCAAAATACTAAAGAAGACACTTGATGATAACAAAAGATAGTGGTATGAGCAGTTGGTTGAAGCCTTGTGGGCCTATCAAACCACATGCAGAACTCCAACTCAATCTACCTCATTTTCTTTAATGTATGGGTCCGAAGCTGTTCTACCATTAGAAGTCCAACTCCCATCACTGAGGATAGCTGTGGGTAGCAAGATTACTAGAGAGCAGAATGCCAAGCTACAGTTAGAAGAGCTCGAAGGTTTGGAGGAGAAGCACCTCAGGGCATGCCAGAACCTCGAGTTTTACAAGGCCAAAATGATTCAACCTCACAACAAGTTGGTCCACCCTAGAACTTTTCAAGTAGGAGAGCTTATTTTATTTCTAAGGAGACCAATTGTTGCCCGTCAAAAGATATGAGGTAAGTTTGAGCCCACTTGGGAAGACCTTTTTATCATAGAAAAGGCCTACTAAGGAGTATCTTATCAACTTATCAATTGCAAAGGAGAACGCCCAATGCTTCTAATCAACGGGCTCTATTTAAAGAAATACTATCCATAAAATTATGTTTGAAAATAATTATCTTCAAAATTTCATTCCAACTCATCTAAACATTCTCTCTCAAAGCATTGTTTGCTTATTTGTGAATCGCCATGATGTGTGTAGGGTAAGTGTAAGAGAACCCAAGCAGCATCCTATCCCTTTTTCACAGCACAAAACAAATTAAACACAATCCCCAGTGCTACGAGAATAGGTGTAAGAGAACCCAAGAGGCATCATATTTTGACTAGCACAACCAGGTTATGTGTAAGAGAACCCAAGCAACATCCTTCCTCGGTGGAATCATAACTGTCATTCGTGGCACCACTCCATCAACTTTTAAGCATATTTTAGGATAGGTATAAGAAAACCCAAGCGCCATACTATCCTCCTTTAAACACAAACACAACAACATGTCTTTTGTCTCAAGCTATTTTTATGTGGGAGCAAGCCCCACTCATTCATTTTCTAGGTGGACATACTACCTTGTTAGTGTTGCCCTGGTCATTTATTATGTGAGTCCTCGTGCTTTCTTCCAGGTTTGACCACAGTAAACTGATGAGCACCTTGTCAGCATGGTAGGCTTCACTACATAGCTAGTATGCTACCTCATGTTGACTTTATTTAAAAGGATGTAAGCCTACACACTTTCTTCTTGAATCAACCTTCATGATACTAGGTTGGTGTATATATTTGAGGTTTAGGGAATCTCTTCTTTTGAGTTGATATAAGTCCCAGTGACATTCACTCAGTAGTCACCCTAGGTCGGATAGCACTTGTCGAGCCGAAGACAAACTATCTCGCAATCGTTCTAGAAAGATGCAGTCCCGATGCTTTCTTCCAGGTTGATGAACCACCTTAGGTTGGTTGGTTGCTGCCTCTATGACCAGGGTGGATACACTCTTGGTAGATGTGAGTCCCAATTTCTCACGGAGATTCAATACTAGGCTTTCTTCTTTACAGGTCTTGGATAAAGCCCTACACCTCCTCTATGCACACTCTATTTGGATCACATCCTTTGCAACCCCATTTAGACACTACTATACTAGATAATTCTCCTTTCCTAATAGCCATCCATGTGGTTGGAGAATTTGTTCATGGACAAATTCTCCCAGTCCGATAAGTCTGAGATAGGTTTAGGCTGATATAAGCTCCTTCTCAGTGTTGTCCCTCACAAACCAACAGGGTCCATGACAAATAAACAAACAAATAAATATATTCACATGTGGATTAGGAATTCAAGCTCCAGTGGCCCTTTTCCCAAACATACATCCTATCTTTAGGGCAGTGTCAGCAAAACTCCCTATAGGAATTGGTTGACTACTTTAAGTTGAGATAAGTCCTTGTGTCAGGTTCAATCTATTTTTCCACAAATAGGTTTCCTCGATGGTCATCTTTGCTTTGAAAGATATAAGTCTACTACGCATTCTTTCCAGCACGACCGTTACAAACAAATGGGCAGCCCTAGGTTGGGTTCGATTTATTGCATAAACAACCGATCACCCCAGTGGTTCCTTATTGAAGAATATGTGAGTCCCGTGCTTTCTTCTCAACTTGACCATTACAAATCGAAAGGAACCTCCTTAGTTGGTTAGTTCTACCTGACGGCTGGTAGACTATCCCTTTGGATTTATAAATCTAAGACAAGTCTAGGCTAATATTAGCCCCTTCTTTGTGGATCCATCACACACTGAGGGGATCCATCAAATTAAAATAAATGAAATTAAGACAAATGCAATTCAATTAAAATAAAATTAATCTTGACTATCTTTGAGCTGATTTATGTCCCCAGCAACATTCACTCAATAGTCAACCATAAGTCAGGTTTGATTTATTATACAGGAAATCGATCACCCCAGTGGTTCCAAGTTTTGGAAGATGTGAGTCCCCATGCTTTCTTCTTAACTTGACCATTGCTAACCAAAAGGAAACCCTTTTGGTTGGATAATCCTATGTGGTTAGTAGACTACCCCTTTGAATTGGTAAATCTAACATAGGCCATGGCCACTCCCTACTCAAGTCGCCATAAACCAATGGAATCCATCAAATACAATTAAAATGAAATTAATCTTAACTATCTTTGAGCTAATTTAAGTTCCCAAGTGGCATTCACTCAATAGTCACAGTTCAAATTATTGCACAAAAGCAATCACCTAGTGGTTCCTTATTTTGGAAGATGAGTCTCGCTTTCTTCTTAACTTGACAATTGCAATGGTAATCCCTTTGGTTGGATAGTCCTACTATGTGGTTCGTAGACTACCCCTTTGAATTGGCAAATTTGAAGTAAACGATATGGCTACTCATTCATTACCCGAGGCTATCTCAAAATCAAAATTTAAAATTTGAAACAAAATCAACCCCCCCTCAGTGGAGTCAACTTAAATAATCAAATCAATCAGCTTCTCCTCAATAAGATACAAATTCAACCCTCCTCCCTAGTGGAATCAATTCAATCCAACTTGAATTTGCTCCCCTAGCAGAGAAGTTCACACTTTCATCCCTAGCAGATCTCGAATTCTAATTCCCCAACAGATTTCACAACCTCTTATCCTCAATGGATGACTTGCTTCTCCCAAGAGTTCATATTTTCATCCCAATCATAAATCAACAAATCAAATCAAATTCTCTCTAGTAAATCAAATCAAATCTCTCATCCCCAGATGACTTGAACATTTTCCTCTGGAAGGCTCACATTAATCCCTTGGATTCTCTCCTTCACTCTCTTATGTCTGACATAGGTAACATTACCTAACCTCTTGATCCCTTCTACACCTCTGGTGTGGGAGTAGATCGTTTATGTTAGTGCTTCTGGTCATTCGGACGTTGTTGATCATATCAGTCAATACTAATATGTGTGGTATATCTTGTCAATCACACCACACCTATTGGGCGACCTTTTTTGACCTCACTTTTATAGTGAGCTCTCAACTTCTCCATCTTAGACATAGGACTCTTCTAGACCTTAAGAGTTCCTTAGTCTTAAGACACTTCTAGTGATTAGGTGAACACTTAACCCCAGAGACTTAGAAGAGTTAGTCATAGGAATAGTATGCCTTAAGGGTATTAGGAAAACTTGCCCTATAGCTTGAACTTTAACTTCTCTCCTTCAAATCAACTTCAAATTCAAATCTTAAATCAATTTCAATTCAATTGATTTTCTAAAATCATAAATTAATTCCAAAATCCAAATCATGAACCAACTTCAAATTCAAATCTTAAATCAATTTCAAGTTTTCTCAAATCATAAATCAATTCTAAAATCCAAATCATGAATCAATTCCAAATAATTGAAATCCATGATTAATTCCAAATCCAAAATCTTTCCTAAGCCCTTTGATATCATCTTATGGACTTAGCTCAAATCAAATCTAAATCACTCCAAATTCAAAAGATTTTTGATAACCCATTTATATTCTCATTTATATTCACAAATTTAAATGAAATATAAATTCAAATTACCAAAACCAAATTCAAAACTCAAATCCAAATCCATCCATAAATCCAACTTAAACTTTTTCAAGTCAAATTCTAGAACTTAGCCAAACCACTCTCAAATCAATCCAAACCTTTGGATTTTTTTTCAAACAATCATTACTTCAATCACAAACCAAATATAAATATAAACTTCAATCATCATAAAATCAAACTAACCCAAGTCAAACCCATATTCACCTTTTTGACTTAAAATTGTCAAATGAATCAAAACCCATTTGACTTTAAATCACTTGCAATTGGATTTATATTTCAATCATAAGTCCGTATGTGAGTTCAACCAAACTTGAATCAAGCCTTGATCAAGCCAATTGACCCACTTAAGCTCACTTGACCCAAAGTGACCTAAAATATCCTTTTTGAGCCAAATTCTAATCCAACCAAAATTGGATTGAATTAAACCCATCTAAGCCTCACATTGTGATCAACAATATCCTAGATGATCAATCACTCAAATTGGTTCAAACTAATTCAAACCTAGCTGTTGACCAAGTCAACACTTAACCAAAATGAAACATAAACTAGTCAAAATCCACCATAGGCCAAATTGATTAAAACCATTGATCTAAACTCATTCATGATTAATGATTGAACATGACTAAGTTATCAAATGAGTGAAACCTAGCCTAATTGGCCACTCGACCTAAGTTGACCCAAGTTAACCTAAAAAGTCAAAATGGGTCAAATCTTGATCTAACCTAAATTGATTGCAACCAATGGATCAAATTCATTTCAAATCACTTGTTGAACTTGAGCAAAGCTTCAATTGACCAACTAAACCCAACCTAGCCTAATTGACCATGAACCCAACTTGACCTAAAGGGTCAAATCAACTTGAAATCAAACCAATTCCAAATTGACTGATACCAAAGCTTGCAATACATTTCAAATGATCAACCAAGCCTAAACAAACCCATGAGCTAACCCAATTGGGTCAAATGGGTTAAATTGGTCAACTTGACCCATTTGACCTAAATGAACTCAAATGAATCAAAACCAAATATAAATCAAATTAAACCAAACCAATGGCACCCATAGGCTCCAAATGATCATTTGAACTTCACCTAACCATGGTTTGACCTAATTTGACCAATTGGTTAACCTAACCCAAATTGACCTAGCTTGACTTAAATAGGTCAAATTGAACCAATTCAAACCAAATGAACTCCAAATCAATTGAAATTTGGCCCAACCCATTTTCACATCATCTCAAATCTATCCAAATCAAAATTAAGGCCAAATGACTATTTTATCCTTGGGTCAAAGGGTAACCTATGGCTAAATTCACTTGGAATTTGGCCAATTCCTTCTCATGGCCACTTGGCATCCTCTTAGTGGATCACATGGACACTAAGGAGGGTGGTGAATAGGACCCAATTGGTTTGGGTCAGCCATGACCCAACCCAAGGCCCCCTTTAATAGCAATTAGCCACTTGGATCACTTCATACTCTCCTCTAGCACATGGAAACTTCCTCTCTTCCACTCCTTTACCAAAACTAAAGCACATGGAGTCCTTAACAGCCTAAATAACCCAATCAATCCAAGCAACTAAAGGAAAATGATAAGATGGCTCTCATCGATGGGAGGAGATATACTCCTCACCTCATTCCAACTGATTGACACACACTGCTTGAAAGCATTCCCAAGCTCATTTGAATTTCTCTTTTCTTCAAAGTCAAAATAAGGGAGGCCTAAGGAAGATCCAACTTACTCAACTCTCCACCAAACCTCAATTCACTTTGCAAGCACCATCAAAGGAGTTAGTCAAGCTCACCCAAAGCATTTCTCAAGTCTCAGAGAAGGGATTTGATCAAAGTCCCAAGCCATTGGATGGGAGCTTGGCCAATTGAGCAATCAACTTCAAATTGAAGCTAGAAATCTTCAAGAGAGCTTTGTCTCCACTAGATGAAGCTACCTCCTCCGTTAGAAGCACCGGTGATAGCCTCCAGTGAGGTATAACTCAAAACTGATCCTCCATTAAAAATTAGTTTATCTTTTATGAAGGGAATTGTAATCCCATTAGATCCTAGTTGTTGGATGTTCTTCCTTAAGCTACTTGATGGTGTGGGGTGAATCTTAGCCTAATATAAGTTTAAGTGAGCTCAGATCAAGCCATGGAGGATGGACGGCCTCCATTTCCTATAGCTTAGGAAGGGATGAATGATGGGTCATCCATCCCTGACTAAATCGAGTAGATCCACTAATTTAATCCCTTTAGAACTATGAGATTAATCCTGGCCATCCGATCCTTGAACGGACAACCAAGGGGAAAGCGCGGTGCGTGATGTGATAACTTAAATAACCAATCCCGTCACACCGTGGAAAGCGTGCGCCAGTGTCGCTTAGATGGAGTTAATTAATTAGGCTTTCTAATTATTCATTAATGATAGAAACTTCATAAATTCATAACTAAATGTAGAAAAATCCAAAAAATGCAAACTTAGATTCATTTTAAAGATAATTCACTAGGGAATAATATAAAATTATGTTTAATTAATTTTGAACAATAACCATCACTCAATTTAGGTTTTTTTAGAAATATTATTAGGCTAATTACTCCTTAATTACTTTAGTAATTAATTCCAAACTTTCTAGGGTTAGTTAGTGGGATGACCTCTGCCTCCCATGATTTTCTTAGAATTTATTATTTATTTAATTATGGTAATTACTTATTTCATCTCTAATCACTATCTTATTTAATTAAGTGATTAATTAACCTATTAAATAGTGATGATTCCTTTAATTAAGTTTGCTAATTACTATGAAATAGTGAATGGAATTAGTGAATGAGATTATGGTTCCTTTTCTAATCTCTTCTCCCTAAGTTCACTCCATTTGAAAAACATTTAATTAAGTTGTAATTAATTGCTTAATCACTTCATTAGTATATTCAAATAATTAAAATTCAAAATCAAATCATTCCAGAACTTAATCAATGGGTAGATACTTAGGTGTTCAATAACCTAAGAGGCTTCGAAGGAAATCATATCCAACTCACATGTGTGGGAAGGTTATGAAAGTATTTAATGAAAACCCTTTAGCTTAATTAATTAAATATTGTGAGCCAATTGCATTAGGCCATTTTATTTTTGTAGGTGCATTATTGATTTAAATTCCATGCGGTTGCATATCATATGTTGGGTCATAATTGTTTGGATAATTATGTTAAAGTGGTGTAGGTAAGGGCTAATTAAGGGATTTAATTCACACCTTAACCTAAATGAAAGATAAAATCAACATAATTGTGCTAAAATTAAACTAAAATAACTCACACATGGGGGAAATGGGTTAGGACCTACAAACTCTTTCACATTTCCTAAATCAAATCAAATTTAAATAAGAATAAAAAAATCTCCTTAAAGAATTTTGATTCACTTTAAATGATCTTACTTCATAGGATTGTCTTTTGGAATTAATTAGTGTGAATAAAAATGCTTATGCTTTATTTTATTTCAAGCATGCTAAATATTATTTTCCATATAAAGTCATGCATTCATGTCTTTTGAAAAAATCAATTAAAAGAAAAATGTTTTCTTTTATGCCAAATTGCATGTGTTGGCTAAAGTTAAGAATATGAGTGGCTATTATCACTATTAAATCAAAAATTATTTTCAAAACCTATAAATCAAAGATTATAAATGAAGGTATGCTACTTATAAGTACTTATAAGCTTGCATGTGATTATAACATAAGATGTGTCTTATATGATTTTCTTCTCTTCTCTTAACATGGAATTGAATAGGATTAACAAAGTATATAGTTCATTTGAAAGGAACATAACACTTGCCTAAACCTATTCCTATGCATTTCTATATTATGATTTAAGAAGGATTTTCACATTACACATATAAAGTAAACAACCAAATCAAATAAAAATCTTTTGCATCATTCATTTATTTCTTCTTGTACATGCACATGTATTTAAGAAAAGTGGTATATTAGTCGGATATGTTACAAGGCTTTTAAGTAGGTTTTGTACCTTACACCCCTGGGGTAGAAAATAATGGCGCCGTACTCACTTATGTCATTTTTACATGCGGATGTACATTTGATTAATGGATAAGAGAATCATTCTATTTTCTACATAATAAAAACATGCATTAGTGGAACTTTCAAATTTCTAAATCATTTTTCTTTGCATTCATCATCAAGGTGTGCTAAGATTTGCATTTGCATATATAGCTATGCTTAGGATCACTCATATGCATGATATACATAGTGGAAAGAAATAAATGGTTGTGTGTCATGTGATAATAATTCACCATAAGTAATCTTAAGATGCCTTTCTTATTGAATATATTTATTTAGAGCAAATCTAAACTTAGGGTTAATTAAAACACATAATAAAATATTCACTAAAGAAAAATCATTAATGAATCTACCATATAAATTACTTAAGGTAGGGATGAAAGAGAAGTTATCTTCCTTTTTTTCTCTTTACAACACTTAGTAATTACGTGTAGGTTCATCCAAACCAAACCAAATCAACAAATAAAATTAACAAATCAATTAAACCACTTAAATGATACCATCCTCTAAGATGAATCTTTCACACTTAGAAAATTTCAACCTTAAAGCCTAGCTATGACATACCGCACAAGCCTTAAATGGCACACACATTAGACTAAGTCACCATTTCTAGCTTTAAGTTTGGGCGATGCATAGTTTGATGTTTGATTTTATTTTGTGATGTAATGTTTTAGACTGGATGTTAGGGTGTATGCTCGTAGGCTGGATGATAGGATGATTTTAGTCTAATTATGTCTTCTGTAGCGGATTGTTCTTAAGGGGCACTGTAATAAAAAATATAAATATTTTTGTTGTGCAGGTTGTTTATACCCCTAAGCATAACCCAAATTAGGATATGTGGGCTTGGTTACCTATGTACGGTGTGCTAAGTCCAAATTATTCCTATAACTGCTTGGGATTGTGTGGATTGTTTAGCTAATCTCTATTTCACAAGTTTAGTTAAATTTATCTTTCCCTTTTAATATAAATTTTGCAATTAAGATTTGGAATGAATGCTATGGGGGAAGCAAGGTGAACATTGGTCATAAGTATTATGTACCATGCGACATTTGGAGCAACCATGTTCCAATCAAGCCAAAAGAAAAAGAAGAAATGAAAGAAAAGAAAATAATTAAATGGAACATGATTTTATAAATTTCTTCTAATTATAATTATTTATTTGTAATTGTGATTAGAATATAAGGTAAAATAAATTTTCTATCTTAAATCAACTCAAAATAAAATTAACCTTATGAATATAAAATGATTGTTGAATAATAAAATTTAGTATTCCTTGGAATGTGTATCACATCATGCAAAATCATCTTAAAATTCACTCTTGCTAACATTAGATAATAAAAAATTTAGTAACCCCTTAGTTGGATGTAAATCATCTTCATCTTGCATAATTTTATCTCAAATCAACCTTCTCATTGGTATGAAATCCTATCTTCCTTGTCAAATGAATTGTCCAAAAATAAAAATAAAACTTAACAAAATTTGCATTAAATTTAGGTCATTAATTCATGCCCTACATAATCTAGTCTCTTAGTGAGTTTAAAGACTTAGTCTTTTTTAAATAAAGAGCTTAGCTATCTTGCAAAGCATATGACTTGCCTACATGTATTTAAAATCATTGGAGTTAGTTGGCAGCGGTTGTAGTCCAACATGGGCGACTTATCCTCTCTTATGGAGGTAAACCATATACCCATTTTTCCTTAGATTTAAGTCATGTCTTCGCCCCTAAAGCTCCCTAGATTTAGGATATGGTTGTTATTTTTCTCGGGGCCATGAGCATAAATCCTCAGCTCCCCCACTCATCTCTTTTGGTTTCGATAATAACTCCCTCCTCACAAATTCTACTTGATTTTCTAAAAATAACCAATTGATTGATAGTATCTTTGAAATCTTTGAGACAATAATAATTTTATCTTAATAGAGTATTCTTAAGGAATCTCATATGATAACTAATTAACTGGGCTTGCCTTCATAGGGAATTTAATGAACCAGGTTTAAATAAATCCTACTTTACTTTTCCATGTAAAGTAGGGGAAGAATGTTTGGTATATTTAAAGACCCATTATTCTTAGAAGTTCTCATTAGGTGATTAGGTCCATTGTAGGATAGTGACTTCTATCTCTCGAGATAGTACATTATTCCTTAATGTCGTATCCGATCACCCTAATGAGTATATCTGCAAATCTACGTAGGTGTCCCATAACATTCGCCTCCCGTGGGAGCGCAGAGATATGAAAATTTTAAACACCACAATTACTCTTTCTTCATCTTCTTCTTCTCATCCTCCTCTTTGTTCAGGAAGATTGGACATGCCAATGGGATGAAATGGTGCGTGATTTTTTTATCCTTAATTCCAGTCTTTAGTTTATAGTAATTCATAGATTTTTCATTTGACTTGAATTATTGTATTATTTCAATTTTCATCAAAGGTTGCATATAGTCGTTTAGGATTAATAGCCTGTAACATGTGAATTTTGAATTTTTTTGCATAATTTTCAACATTTCATCTTAGTTCAGCTTTAGAAAAAGTAGAAACTAAATCACCCGACAACAAGTTATGATATAAAATCAATTGCATTAAAATAAATCAAAATGGATGTCTAGTTCAATTAAAGTATGTATGTAAGCAACTTTTAACAAAATTTATTGATATGTATGTAAATTCAATGATAAAAATCATCATGCATTTATTTTATTTCAATAAAATATATTAAATAATAAATATGATACTGCTGATTTCACTATGATTTTGAATCAACGATAAAATAATTCCTTAATTTTATACGTGATAATTTCATGCATTTATTAAGTATTGTTTGGGCAACTTTAGTGACAGTGTTTCATGCCAAAAATGTGGGTCTCGGAATTTGGAATAATGCTTTTTCATTTTATGAAAGCTTAAATAAAATTTAACTTATTTTAGTTTATCTTAACCTATTATTTAAAGTAATATATTTTTATATCTTATTTAATGGTTTATTTAATAGTTTTTTACTATAATATATATTATAGGTGAAAATTTGAAAATTGATATCTAAGCAGAAACAAATTAAAATAAATAAAATTATATTTGTATATTAATTTATTAATATTAATCTATTTTCTTCATTTATTTATTTTAATGATATTATGTTGAACAATTTTTATGATAATTTATATGAGAGACATTAAATTATTTTTTGTTGATTTCACTATGATTTTAAATAAATTATAAAATAATTCTTAGTTTCATAAAACATGAGACATAATTATATTAGTGTTATTTGGGATACTTTAATGAATAGTGTTTTTATTTTCTCTCATTTATTGTATGCCAAAAATTTGGGTCGTAGAGTGTGGAATATGGCTAGTTTGATCTTTTTAAGAAATTTAAATAAAATTAAAATTTAATTTAATTTATCTTTATCTATATATTAGAATTATATTTTTATTTCTTATTTAAAACTTCATTTAATATTTTTTTTAAATTATTTATATATAGTAGGTGATAAGCATCCTTCTGTAATGAAATTTGATATATTTAATTGTGTATTTAATGTATAATTTATGTTAAAATATATTGTTTGCATTTTTTTTTTTGTTGTTGTTTGTAACAAGAAATTCCTAAATCAAGTACAACTACACTATAAGAAGCAAAATAGGCTATGGATATGGAGAGGATAACGCTAGGCACGTGATACTAACATCGTCGTACATTACAAAAGTATTTTTGGACCAAAGGAAATGATCCTAGCATTTATGCTTTATCGAGGCTAAAAGAGATCCTTGAAGAATAACTAGATTGAGCAAAATAGAGAACACGACACCTATGTGACGGAAGGCAATGTTGCAATACCAAAATCCCTAAAACAAATGGACACTTGGGATAGAGAACATAACGCTTAGGATTTGGAAAGCCAAGGCCGTGATGCTTGAGACTTAAGAAAATTTCAGGATACAAGATTTCCAAACTATAAAGATAGTTTCTAGCCGAAGAAATGGCACCGACGTGCCAATATTGCTTAAATTCAGCCGAAGACAGTAAAATCAGTGCTTGGCGCTACGGAGGTAATGCCGCCGCGCTATGCCCAACGTCTAGGTGTTGTACTCATAGAGCTATAGTTTGATGACCCGATTTAACAATTTCATACAATTTTTGTGAACTATTTAGATAAATTTTAAAGCAATTTGAGGGAGTTATGAGGGAGACTTTCAAAGAAAGTTGAAGGAGAGACAAGAGGCTATAAAGAGAGGTATGCATTGTGAGAGAGTTTTGGCAGTTTGTGTAACTTATGTGAGTGTGAGTGAATAATATACTTGGAGTTTGAGACTTCAAGTGGAGTGTGCGTTTAGTTTGTGTTTGTGATTTTGTTCATTAGTTCATGTGATGTTCCTGTTGAAGATTGGAGAAAAAGAAGATTCATTAGAAGGAGATTTAATTACTAAGAGACAGATTTATTTATTAGCATACTCAAAGAATCTTTCTTGTTTACTTTTTCCTTCCCATTGATTTTGCTTAGAATGTTCTTATACATTTGTGGGTGCTGATGATCTTTGTCTTTCTGTAACATGAGCATCTAAATATTTATGGAATGTTTGGCTGCACACAGAATTTAATTCAAGTAGGATTTAGTAAATCGGTTAGTAAATCATGAAAGTCAAATCAAAAGCTTTGGTATGCTGATAGTTAAATCTAGTTAAATCCATGCTACTATTTGGTTACTTATATGAGGATTTAAGTTAGTTATTTTATTTAATATTAAATAATAAATATTTAGAGGTTATTTTTATCACAAAATTAAATTAAAAAAGATTAATTAAACAAATAAATAACTAAATAATTTGAAAGCCAAGTAATTAAAAATAATAACAATATAGATGATAATATTTAAATTACACAAATTGAAACTATAATAAATAATATATAATAGATAATCAAATCAAAATTATAAAAGCACCATATAAAAAAAAATAAATAACGATTAATATAGTCTCCTCAACTATATTTTAAATAACCAAAAAAATATATAATTCTTTTTTGTATTGAGACAATGGTTAAGAATATCTAATAAGTGAATTAAATAATACTTTCTATTTAGTTTGTTTACATAAAAATAATATAATCATATTTAAATTAATTAAAATATAATTATTATAATATAATATGTCAATTAATTATAAATCTATTGATTAACAATAAAGAATTAAGTTTATATAATTACATCTAATTTTATTAACTATAATTAATTTAAAATAATATATTAATTCATTATTATCTAAATAATTTAAAATTAAATTAAAAATAAATTAAAAATAATAATAAACTGGAAAAGGGAAGGGGTTAAGATTTAAGGGTTCAAAACCCTAGTCTTACTCCTAACCCTTCTTTAGTAAAAAAGAGAAGAAGAGAAGGTAATCTCCGTCTTCCCTCCCACCCTCCTTCATGCATGCTTCTTCTCTACATCCCCTAAATCACCCACCAAGATAGATTTAAGTTAAATCTGATTTAAATCCTGCTCAAATCCTGCAGCCAAATAGCCCCTTAGTGTTATGAATTTATGTTAAATTTTGTATTGATTGTAGTGTATTGACTATAATATATAAAAAACATTATTTGTGATTCAATGATTTTTTTTTGGCTTTTCTTAATGTGAGTTTACCTTTAATTTGGCCAATAGGAATGTCAAAACTATTGTGATCTAATGATATGGGAAAAGTCCTTTTGAATAATAAAGAAAATCAATTATTGGATTTACTAAATATACTTTGGCATATGATGTTTCAAATCTGTAATCTTTAAGAGAGATGAATGACACAATCATTTAATTTTTAGATTATATAAATGTAATTGATTAAAGGTAGTGATTTTAGTTTTTTGATCTAGGCATAGACGATGCAATATTTAATATCCTGATTAACAATAATAGTTTCTAAACTCTCATATTTATTTAGTATATAGCATCAACAAAAATTTTTATAAATTCACTGTGTACTTTTTAAAACTAAGAAAAAACTTAATTTGCAAAAAAAACATTTTTTATAATTTTTTCCCTTTTAAATATCTCTTGATTTACAATTTTATTGGATAAAAATTAGCATAGCAAAAGATTAATACTTGCCTTAATTCAAAATTTTGCATTCTAACTCTTCATGGAAACTATATTCTATTCATTACTTTATTGCTTGAACGATACACATACTTGTATATACCATTTTATACCAGTAAGTAGGTCTTATAGCAGTTGGCATGAGTAAAAAGTAAGAGTGATGGCTTGATTACTACAATGACTTAGTAGGTGGCCACCTAGTCACAAATGTTGTGTATGTCACCACATAGATGATCTACATATATCATTTAAATCGAGTAAGCTTAAGGACAAACTTTTATACACCTTATATAGCTTAGGTGGATGTGTAATAGAAAGTCCTACATAGACTTGCTTGATATCATTGTAGATAGATCAAGAAGTGCATTATTTTCATGTTAGATTTTATTTTTTTTTATACTAGATACCTCCAATTATAGTTTCTTCTCCATTATATGCAACTTACGAATGATTTATCAGCAATCTCTCAATACTTTATTGGAGCAATAATCTTGGGTAACTTATATAGAGGGAGGCTATTAAACTAAGGCAAGCCAATATGGTTGGATGACTGCACCTACTATTTGTGGCATAAGGAGCGGCATGTTAGTATGCCCACATTATGTGCACCTACCCAAGAGATACTAATGAAAAGAGCATATAAGATAAGATACAAGTATGTCTACAAGTACTCATAATGCAAGCAATTGACTAGCCAAATTTGAATCTATATGTATAAGATTGATAGACTTCTAGAGAGCCTATATATATATATATATATATATATATATATATATATATATATATATATATATATATATATATATATATATATCCCTAAAAGAGCTATTTGATAGCATAATTTGTGTAGGATTTACAAAGGATTTGAGCACAACAACTTTAAATAGCACATAATTTTAAATCATATTGTTTCGTTTTGCCTTAAATCCCGGATTTAGTAAATTTTTTATTTACTTAGATTTATAAGTTTTTAATCAATGACTAATTAAAATATTATTTTATTTTATTTAAAAAAAATTTATTTAAATAATATTTATTTAAATAAAATTTATAATTTGTTATAAATAATTGATGAAGATATTATTAAATTAAAATTAATTTTAATTTAACTTAACTTAATTTTACCTAATTTAATACAATATTGTTAATGATTTATTAATATGTTATTATAAGTTAAATTTTATTCTTTTTTAAGACATTAAAACTTTATAATATTTATACTTGATGACAAATTCTAACTAGATAAAATTTTTATTTCCACTAAAAAACATTTATCTCATCCCCTATTATTTTTTTTATCTTGTAATTTTGCATGATTTTAAAATTATATATATACACACAAAATTATCAAAATTGAATTTATCATCAAATTTCAATGATGCAACTAAAAGCAACTAATTATAAACTAAACAATGACGATATAGTTGTGCCCACACCAGAAAAAATTTCTAGCTCAACTATATGTTTTCTTAATGACAATTGTTATTAATGAACGCATAAGTGTATATTTAAGTAATTTGGCTTTAATTATAAGATCGTTCTATGAATTTTAAATCAATAAACCATGAAACAAAAATGAAATTGATATCAATATTTTTTCTTCTTTTTTTAGTTGTAAAGATAAAATTTGTTAAATAATTCATAGAGAGTTATATTATATCATGAGATTATCCAGAGTTATTAATTATATAATTTATAAGTTGTGTAATTCTAAAACCATGAATAGATACACAATATTTCAGTTGAAGTTTGAATTTATATTATGTTGTGCTAGAAAATAAGACAACAAGATTATGGCATATAATCTATTGCATGTTCAGATTTAGTTCAATATATAATGAAAAGTAGATGTATAATTTTCTTAAAATTATAATTTAAAAAAAATCAAATTCATCCTTTAGAAAATATTTTCAACTAAAACAAAGTCATTTACATAATAAAACAATAAAGAGTTTATCAAAAATAAAGACTCACATCTATAAGAGGAGATATAATCCATTCAAAATTTCAAATTTCACTTAATCCAACAACTTGATTTTAAAGTAAAATTCATACATCAAAATAGAAATTTTATTCAACAACTCATAATGAATTTTTTTTTTTACATATCTCATACGTTCCTAAGGAATTTCATTGTACTTATAAAGCTAATTGTTCCATCTATTATACATACCTAGCAAACTTTAAAAATAGTCACAACCAAATTGCACATAGTGATATGATCCTAAATATATTTTTTACTCATCTCTATTTTGTTATTTTATTGCATATATAAGTTTCAATATATAAATCTCTTACTGAATGCAACTCCACTATAACATTTTTCATGCTTATTCTCTCTCTTGCTAACTCTTTAGAACATAAAAAGCTCAATTGTAAAATTGAAGTCAAACATACATAGGTTGCACTGCTTGATTGAATGTCATTTTCAGGTTCATCCTGAATTTGTAGCTATAAGTTTGGATCAATGACTTCAATGAATTGATTTGGAATTGCTAGTTCTACAAACTTATGTTGGTTTAAGCCATCCTTGAAAATTCTATCAATAGGTCTTCTTCTAGTGAAGAACTCCAAGAGAAGAAATTCATAGCTATAATATCCCCCATAGAAGAAATCTGACTCTAGAAAGCAACCATCTTGAATCATTATATATTTTAATATAATAAGAAAAAAATATCAAAAGTGTAGAGAATTAAAAGTTGAAGAATAAAGATTATTACCAGGAGCAGCATACCCAATGGTTCCTCTTATCACAGGAGTATTATGATTTGAGTCACTTAGTGGATTGCTCATAGCTCTCTGGAGGAACCTAGCAAGACCAAAATCTCCCAAATGAGCAACCATGTCACCATCAAGAAGGACATTATTTGGCTTCAAATCATAATGAATAATTGGTGTTTCACACTCATGATGAAGGTAGCAAAGTGCATTGGTGATGTTTATGGCTATGTCTAATCTCTTAATATCCTCATGTAACCATGTATCAAAAAATCTCCATTTGCCAGGAATTCAAAGACTATAGCCATAACATCATTGCCTTTTGATTCAATGCACACACAACAAATAATAATCTTTACTAGATTTTGATGTCGATGCCAAGTGCCTCACATTCAATTGCAAAGGCTTTGGAAGCTCTTCATTGGTGAAGGTTAAATACTTTGATAGCCACATTTGTGTATCCATAATTATCTAATGAGCCTTTATAAAACTAAACCATATTGTCCAATTCCAAGTAGTAAGGTGAAAACCCATTAATTGCCCTCACAAATTCTAGATAAGAAACTTTTGGATGGACATCTTCCATGATTTTTGGATTGGTAGAAACCTTTAAAAGGTTTCTTCTTTTGTAATAAAGCATAATATGGAGAAGATGATCAAATAGAAGGGTACAATACTTAGTAAGAGGATTGCTAATAGTGGAAATTGTAGTTCTCTTCTCTTTTTAAATGAACTTATATAAGGACATGCTGGAAGATGCAAGTCTAATACTCCACCACAAAGCCCATCATTTTCTTTGAGGGATACCATTGTTGCATTTAGAAAGATCCCTCACTAGGGACTTCACCAACAAGATAATTGAAAGAAATATTTAAATATTCAATCCTCAATATTCCCAAAGCTTTTGGAATTTGTCCTGTCAAATTATTTCTAAATAGATTTAGTACTATTAGGCTTTTTAAGTCACCCATAGATGGAGGGATAGTACTTTGAGTCAAGTTAGAGCTTATGTCCAACACTTCCAAACTCATACAACCACTAATTGAGCTGGGAATTTCATTAAAAAGGTTTTTTTTTTTTGTAAATAGAGCCTTATAATGTTTTTTAAATTACCAATTTCTGATGGAATTAGATAAATGAGAGAGTTGGAATCTAACCTAAGATTTACAGAGGGTAAATTGATAATCTATTTAGGTATGCTGCCCTTCAAATTATTATCAAATGAACAAAATTCAAGGCTCTTAAGGCTTCCAAGCATAGTGCTATGGGGCCATTGAAACTACTGTTATTTAAATATAGATATAACATTTGAGTTAGTTTGCCAATAAAAAGAGGTAGAGTTCCAATTAACATGCCATGATGTAGACTTAAGTATTGCAACCTTGCAAGCTTAGCGAAATTATTTGGGATGGTTCTAGTGAGATGATTTTCGTGGGCTCCAAAATTACACCCACCTTTTGATGAAAAGAGTGATTTAAAGTGTCTGTAATTTTTAAAGGCGATGGAATAGCATAAGACATTACCTGAGATTTCACCGCTTTGGTGAGGACTTTAGATCTAGTTCCGTGTCTATAGCACAAGCTTATAGTTAATTACCCCTCCTAGTAAGTGAGAGAGAACTTTGATTAAGGCTAGTCATTAGATCATGATGAAGTGTATAGTAGCGATATAGAGTTTTAAAATTTAGATTACAAAATTCATCATTTTTTTAAACTAGTGGGAATGATGACATGCTCGATCTAGATTCCATGGTTCCACATCCCGAGCATGGTCAGCTAGAGGAGGTAGACCCAACCCAACAAAAAAATTCTCATGAATACATGGTTTACGCCATCCAAGAAATCCTTATGTAATTGGGGTGGTGTTTGTCTAAGGAGACAGGCTTAAGTCTACCTTAGCTAACAGAGGGTTATTTTTCCTATCAAGTATATTATATGATTCACAACAAATAGAGCAAAGCCATTGGGGAGTATATGGACTACGGTCATGATCATAATATAATGGAGGGGGGCCAAACCACCGATCGAGGACTCGGTCATAATCGCTTCATCTATGGTATTGGCCAAGCCATGAGTCGAGGATACGCCACATCCTTATGAGATTGATTGAGAGTGAACATAGTAACACTTGATTGACATTCTTTGTGAGTTAGTTTTCTTAATTTGTCACTCTCGACAAACGCTTATAAGGTAGATATATTGAGTTTTGATTTAAGGTTTTAATGATAGAATTCCATTTTAGCAGCTTTAGATTGCTTAATTTGATTTAAAAATTGATTAATTTGAATATGTTTAAGAGCTTTAGATCTTGTCAACTCGCTTAACGCTAATGAGGATTAGATCTACTATCACATGACGTAATTAGTTTCTATATTTTATTGATTTGAAACTCTTATTATAAGTTTTTTGTTTAACCTGCACCTCTAAGACTAAACCGGAAGTAACCCAAGATCCTAAAACTTGAATTTAGGCATTCAACATAGTCGGGGCCCATGGGGTGTATAGTAATTTTAAGTAATTTGATGCTTGAATTATGAGATTGATTTTAGATTTTTCATTTAATTCAAATTTAGCTTATGCACCTTTCAAACATTAAAATTTCTTGAAATCTCTAGTTCAGCACATGCATTAACTAATTTCATCTAATTAATGAAAACATTAATTTTGAAGATCATAGTTAGGATAAAATTCCTTGATTTTTGGTCAAAGGAGGCCCTATAATTTTTGTAGGTTTTGATTTAGATTATAGTTTAACACACTACTGGCACTTAATTTACTTGTTGAGTTTTTTATAATTTTTCCAACTTGATTATGCTCAATTTATATTAATTTTGATAAATTATGCTGATTTCAATATTTGTTGCTTTAGCCCTACTCATGCTTATTAGCTATCATAGTAATCGCCTCCATATTCGTATCAGAATTATTAAACTCAATTTGGATTCATCTTTAGACTTTAAGTTTATTGCAAGTTTGTTGTGAGTTTAGCATTAGTCCCCAAATTCCAATTAAGCATTCTTAAATTTTGAAGAAAAGGGAACTCACTTTACTGCCTCAATTTAAGCCATAGAGGATTGCAATTAGAGTTTGTGAGTTTAATATTAGCCTCCCCCAAATTTCACTTAGATTTTAAATAAATATTATATTCTTTCCAAAATTTGCTTTAAAAGCTCCCCATTTTTGTCTTGTTTGACGCTTTTAGTTTAGAATTAGTAATTTCCCTACTTAGCCTTCTTTCTCTTTTTACCTCCTTTTCTAAGTCAAAAGATTTGACATAATTTTGCCTCCTGTGTGATCCCCATGTCTGGGTGCATTGGGGGTGTTTTGGCTTACTAATGCCTCGAGTGAAGTGAGTGGTGTCAGACACCAGATTTTATCTCATCATGCCTCGTCACAGCCTTTAGACAAAAAAGTAGACATACAATGCAATATATATTCATTCCCTCTCCCTTTTAGTTTGAAATTAAAAATTTTACAAAGATTGCCTAGAGGGAGACATCTAGCAAGTGTTGGTTTACTCCTGATTCTGAGTGTAGAAATGGTGTTGCACACCATAAATTTTTTTTATCTCGCCTTGTTGAGCACAACAGGTCTTCAAACACAAGAAAATATATATATATATATATATATATATATATATATATATATATATATATATATATATATATATATATATATTCACATTCACACATCCCACAGGACATTTTTTGGTCGGTTCGCAAAGGAACTAGAGTATGAGGAAGAAAAGTGAAGGCAAAAAATTGAAAGAAATTGATGATTTTCTTCCCTTTAAGAACGGGATGAAAGCGAAAATAAAAGAAGAATTCACATGTTGATGATGTTCTTCCCTGACATGAAGCAAAAAATTGATGGAAAAGAGGGACGACATGAAATCAGGAAGAATTCACTGTGATGATGTTCTTCCAATTAATGAAGCAAAATGGGAGAAAGAGGGGTGCGACCAAAAATCGAAAAGAAGAATTATATAATAATTTTCCGACACCAGCAAGGTTGTGAGACGCAATGAGAAGCCGACAATGAATGGATGCGGTATGGCTGTCTTCTGGAGGAAGAAGCAGAGGTGGAATTTGCACAAGCATGGTGAGGAAATGGCGGCTGAAGAAGAATTTGTGGCAAAAGGAGATTAGAATGCGCGGAAGTGGAATGGCCGCGGGTCACGGAAGTGGTTTTGCGTTTTAGTGGATGGCACGCGGAATGAAGCAAGGAACGACGATCATCGTGGCAATGGGTCTCTGTGATGGCGAATGGGCGCAGACGGATGCCGCAAGCAAGGGGAGTGTCACGTAGTCTGATCGCGACCACGGCATGCAATGGATCGAGGAATGCCTTGTGCCAATGGCGGAAAAGCTCGATGACGGAAAATCAAAGGAAATTTTGGGGAGAGGAGAAATTTTACGTGCTTTTCTTTATTTTTCGAGAGAGAGAGGTCGCAGACGAGAAATATGGGAGGGAAAAATGAGAGGAGTGAGTAGTTGTTTTTTAGTTTTTTTAAATTTTTTTTCAATTTTTTTCAAAAATTGAAAATAAAACATTGGGCATGAGGGGTAATTTAGTAATTTTTTAAATAAATTTAAATTTATTAAAGGGTTTTAATGTGGATTTCACGTCGATAAATGTACATAGTCAATATATATCAATTAAAGGTAATTCTGATGTTCTAAATGCAATGGTGCAATCCGTTTCACGATCGAGGCCATTTATTTGAAGCAAATTGAGTCCATTTCACCAAAATGCATGCCGCCGCTGACTCAATTTTTGCATCATTTGAATTGAGTGAATAGTCTTACTTGATAGATTTGGCATTTTGAAGCCAATGACATGATCAATTTTGAACGAGGTCATTTGATCCTCATTTTCTTAATCTCGATATACGTGCAGGCGCATTGATGACTCAAGCGCTTGATCAGTTGATCATCAAGTCATACAATATTTACATCTTGACTAATTTCGACATTTTAAATGTGATGGAGAAGTCCATTCATCGATCAAAGATCATTTAGGTTGATTTTAGTGACATCATTTTGTACCTGATTTCATGATTATCACTTCAAATCACTTCGATATTTTGCAATGACTGAATTGAGCGCAGACAATCTCATTTGATAGATTTTGATGTTTCAAAGATAACAAATAGATCAATTTCATGAACAAAGGTTGTTTTGTCATCATCCAACATCCGACTTAATATGCACATCAACCATTGATAGCTCATGCTTAAAAAACGTTATATTTTGCAATATCTATTCGATCAAATTAGACATTCTGAATTCAACAACGAAGTTCTTTCATCAATCAAAGGTCATTTTAACCATTTTCAGTGATGTCTAGTGCATTTTGAGCCTCAATTTGAGCACTGTCACTTCTGAAGTCCATCGAATTCAAGTTGTGGGCTTGTCTTGATTTATGGCACATATGTGAAGGCTAACAATTGCCCCTAAATAAATATGATTCGCACATGGAGTGAGTAACATTTGTTAAAAAATGGTTGAACATTTGGGCTGGCCACAGAACTTGGATAATTTTGGCTTTGAATGCGGTAGCTTGAAGCTTGAGATTTGTCATTAGTATGCTTATTCGGACATACTAAATGACTGCTTGACCGATTTGTCGAATTGACTTATCAGATTGATAAGAGCTCTTACACCATTCGCTATACTTTCTTAAAGAGCTCTTTTATATCTTTAGATTTGAGCCCACCAAGCTTCATGCTTTGGGTTTGATGGAGGAATTGGTCTACTTATTTTGATGAATGATTCCACTGGAGAATCGATTTATCCATGATTGATCGAATTTGAAATTATTTTTGTCCTAGCTTTGAGCTTGACGAACTTGATGAAGGACTGACCTGATTTGTCCCTATTGACTTGTCAGAAAGTGTATGCACTCCATGAACCCTATGCTTACTGCTTCGATGGATTCGTTCAAGGATACATATAGATGACCCAGCTTTCTTGTTTATATAGGGTGTTGAGCTATTAGTTTAGCAACGTGTGTTTTAATAGACTGAATAACCACAAAATTCCTTTAGTCACCATCGCTTTGTTTAATCAGAATTGCCTCCTTGTCCTTTTTTGCTTTAGGTTGTCCTTTCATGCATAGAAATAGATTCTTTTTATTTTTGCAAGAACATGCAACTTAATAATGATAATTATGGATATATTCAAGGATTTCATCGTAACCCTCGATGTCAACCTGAATCAGAATATATTTCAGGATCTCATCTTATGACATAATGTCAACTCAAATAGAAAATAAAAAAACTAAAAAATATCCTATCTTGTAGGGGAATTCTAAAATATTTAGGAGAATTTTCAAGATGAAAATATATAAATACATCCATATTTGAATTGATGTACTCTAAAGGAGATCTTAACATACAACATTGATTTCATCTATATATAAAATCTAAAATGCCCCATGTGTAATAGAATTTTCACAAAAAAAGTTCTTCATCTGAGATATGTTTATTTAGGGATCTGGTATGAAGCATGATGTCAACCTAAATAGATATACTAAAAAAATGCCCTTGTCATGCGAGAGAGATTTATATACCTTGAGTTGGTATATGCCCTCCTTGGTATACTTTTTTCAATGACAAAAGGGCCTTCCTAGTTAGACTCAAATTTATCATCAAATTTTGATTGGGGATAATCTTCTCGCACTAACCAATTTCCTTTTGGAATGTTCGAGGTCATATGGTCAAAAGCCCTGGACATCTTTGCTCAATAGACTTCTAGATTTTGATGAGCTTGCAATCTAACTTCATCAAGCCCTTCGAGTTCTTCCATTTCAAACAGGCATTTTGATCTTCAATTAGACTGTATTAGATGTCTACTCGAAGTGAATGCAACTCAACTTCAAGCTGAAGAATTGCTTCAGTTCTAAATACCAATGAATAGGAGTGGTTTTTGTGTCTTGGTAGTTCTGACACCCAGAGCCTCTATTTGCTTGGTATGCCATTCTCTTTTATTGTTACTGAGAATCTTCTTGAGCAGTTTGACCAATGTCTTGTTGAAAACTTCTACTAAACCGTTTGCTCTTAGATTATATATTGAAGAGTATCGTCAATCAATTTTGTGTCGATCGACGAATTTATAAATCTTTGTACTTTTAAAGGTTGTGCCATTGTTAGAAATTATTCAGTGTGGCACTCCAAATCTATAGACTATATTATGCATGAAGAAGTTGATCATCGATGACTTCTTTAAATGGGTAGCCTCAGCCAGAGAAATAATCAGGAAGGATAAAGATGTCTACCAATGATGGATCAATTGGTCCAATTACATCTATACCCTAACATTCGAATGGCCAAGATGCTATTGTTAATGATTTGGAGGTTGATGGATGAGATTTGTACTTGACAATGATTAATACGCCTTCAAATAGATGACCAATAATACCATCTTATTTTTGATCTTTACTACCATCTTCGACTGTGCACCACAAAGTCCTTCATGAACTTCAACCATCACTTTACTAGCTTCATCTACACCAATGCATCATCGCTACATTTGTTCAAAGGATCTACGATATAAAGTATTGTTGATGAAAGCATAGCGTATCATTCTTTTTTTGATTTGAGCTGCCAGTGATTTATTACTTGGTAATTTGCCTTCTTTAATGTAGTCCATGAAGAGTTGCCTCCAATCACGTGACTCTTTTACAACAAAGGCTTCACACTGCTATTCTGAGGCAATGTCATTCTTAGCTCTTTTTGGTACAACTTTTTGTTGATTTTGGGGAGTATGAGGAGCAACCTGAGTCACATCTTCATGTGTTGAATTTGGTAACCTCTCTACCTGTGGGGATTGATACTTTTTTGGCTCTAGAACTCATCGAGTAAATATGCTGACCATGACATAATCACCATGCATACTTGCCATTTCCTTAGCTAGTCTTGCTAAGTACTCAGCTTTGCTATTCTCGGATCGAGAGACACAAGTTAGCATGATATTTGGTATTTTCTTCATAAGCTCAAGAACTCGCTTGTGATAGAAAGCTAACTCAAGCTTGTTAATTCTATAGATACCTAGTACTTGGTTTATAATAAGCTAAGAATCACCAAAAATATGCAAGTTTTGAATGCCTATGAAAATAGCTTCTTCCAGACCTACCATTAATGCTTCATATTCAGCTTCATTATTAGTTCTTGGCTCCATCAATCCATATAATCATCTCATTATCCTCCTTTATGAAGATGATCGATTCATGTTCTTACTCTTGTTTTAAATGTTGTTGGACTTGTTTGATCGATGAGGCTCCATCAAAGTATATTTCCCAAATTTGTGATTTTTCTTTCATGAATGAGCATAATTTGCTCATCGTGCAAATCGTCATTAAGAGAAGAGTCCAGATGGGATAGAGAAATCTAAGACTTGTCCCTTCACTTCTTTCTACTAAACATATGTGATATCAATTGCAAAAAGTAATACGCCCATCTTGCCAAGCAACCACAACTAGTCTTATCATCAACTACTTCAGCGGATCAATCCTGAAGATGAGGGTAATTTTATGAGATAACATATAGTGAAGCTTTTGACCCAAAATATCAATGCTAAATAGTGCTTCTCTATCCTTCTCGCTCCAATCACCTCAATATAATAAAGAGCATTCCTTTTCTTTCTTTTATTGTGCCAATAACAATGCTGAGAGACTCTTCTAATGTTGTATAGAATGAGGGGCTTCCAGAATCGCCAAGATTAATTAGTAATTAACTTTAATGCTATTGAAGGCTTCTTACACTCTTTATGACTTGAATGGAGCATCCTTCTTCATTAACCTTGTAAATGGACAATGTCTGATAAGTTTGATATAAATCGATAGATGAATGCGAGCTGTCCTTGTAAAGAATGGAGCTGACGCAAACTATTAGGTTGAGGCATCTCCATGATTGCCTTGATTTTAGCAGGATCAATTTTGATACCTCTGTGATGTATAATGTACCCTAGGAACTTTTTGGAGGATACCCCGAATGCACATTTTAGAGGATTCATCTTGAGATAATATTTTTTGATTCTCTCCACTACAATTCTCAAGTCTTCAAAGTGGTTTTCACAGTTTAAGCTCTACACCACCAAATCGTTGATGTAACATTCCACCTTTTGATGAATCAACTCATCAAAAATATGCATCATGGCTCTTTGGTATGTAGCTCCA
This sequence comes from Cymbidium sinense, assembly GCA_021442155.1. NCBI lineage: Eukaryota > Viridiplantae > Streptophyta > Magnoliopsida > Asparagales > Orchidaceae > Cymbidium > Cymbidium sinense. Next base: position 63,914,783 of record CM038233.1, read on the forward strand.
GCATTTTTTAGGCCAAAGGGCATGACCGTGTAAATAAAATAGTGTTCAACGATGTATATTTTTCATCCTCAGGTGCCATTTTGATTTGCTTGTACCCTGACGATCCATCCATAAATTTGAACATGTCATAGTTGGAGGTGTTGTCCATTAGTAGTTTTGATATTGGAAGGAAAGTCATCTTTGTGCATGTTATTTAGGTCCCAAAGTCAATGTAGAGATTTTGGCCATTCTTCTTTCTAACTAGAATAATGTTAGCTATCCAATTTGCATACTTCTCTCTGATGAAGCTACCAATTAGCTTTTTTAGTTTCTACAATAACCTATTCTTCAATCTCCAATCTCATTTGCTAGAGCTTGTTTCATTGCATCTAGTTTAACTAGTTTGTGAACTGCTACATCGGTTTTGGAATATATCCAAAAGAATCCTAAATTCACATTTTTTTTTAGCTCCTCAACTTTCTCATCAAGTGCACAGAAAGTTGGATGGGATCATCCTCGCCTCTAGGTTGACTTCTTTAAGTTCATCCATAGTAGCTATTTGTCCACCATTGAGTTCTTCATGTGCTGCTTCCACTTCTTCATCTTAAGAAGAAATTCATGGGAATCATCTACCTCATCACTAAGACTCTCCATATCTATTATATTATAATAGGCTCTATGAGATTTGGATGAACCCCAGACCTTTAGTGGTAAACTCATCACTTCTTTGCAATATGTGAGGACATCTTTGGCTCCACATCTTGTTAATGATTTGAGTCCTATGTTTAGTAGTTCCAATATGAACTCCAAGCTTATGCATCATTCTTTGCAACTTTTGTGGATAGTATATTGGTAACTACTCATCAATTTTCATGTTGAGCGTCGTTCATAATCTCAGGTGAGACTCTTGATTTGTAAAAATAGAGTTCTTACTCGCCACTAAATAACATATAGAATGTTATCAATTCTTCAATATTATGAACCTCCAGTGGAGTGATTTCTTCAATCTCTAATCTCATTTGAGTGAGTCATCTGACTCTGCAAGTGAGCTATCCTCCTTGATGCAGCCATTTGAACTCTATTTCCATAAGTAATTCAAAATCATATTAAATCACTTATTTCATACTCGCTTTCTTGAAAGCTTATAAGTTCCTGTGGCATATCTTCTTCTTCTTCCGTGTCACTTCCCAAATGAGGAACCGATTTTTTGACTTAGGTGTAATCAAGTGCTTTAGGGAGAGTCGATTGCCTTCTTTCTTCCTTTGCTTCGCTCTTTCACTTTGAAATTACTTTTTGTTCTGAAGTGGATGCTATCACTTCAAGAGGTTCTATTAGCTTAGGCTCTTTGAGGATGAAGTACTTTGCATCTTCATAGATCTTTACTTGATTGAAGAAGAATGGTTGTAGGTTATTGGAAATTTTGAATTCTTCTCCATCTTTCAGATATTTCATTCATCGATGCATAGTTAATGGGGGCATGCCATACTCATGCAGCCACGGTCAGCCCAAGAGAGCTCTAAGTGATTTATCGATCGATTACTGAAACTTGGCTTGTATACAATCAACTTGAGGAAAAATAAAAAAGAACCAAGTTTTCTGCCCCTTTCATTGAAACCATGAACCATCAACTTATCTCTCCTAAGATGTCAGATATCAAGTGATAATTCTCTTAACACTTTTAGACTCATAAGATTGATAGAAGAACCTGGATCAATCAATATTCGAATCGAGATGCCATCACTTAGTAACATAAAGAGGACATTGTGATCCGCTATTTCCAATATAAGATCTTCTTGAAAATATGATTACCGGGAGATCTTGAGTTTGCAATGCTTCGCCATACATTTTTTCAGAAAGTAAGCTTCATAACTCTCTGGATCTTTGAGATGTATTAAAAGTTTCTGAGGTCTTTTGACATCAAGAGAGCCTCGCATACACTGTGCAGGATCTTTCTGTGTGATAGAATATTATAATCTTCTTGCTCAATTTAGGCTTTATCCTAGGATTTCTGGGAATGATATCTTCGTTGACTTCAATTTGTTTGCCTTTATCTTTATTTGCATTTCCTTCTTTGATGAAGGTGGTAAGACTTTACCACTTCTCAACTAAACTTGAATCATCTTATCTTATTTAGATTCTTCTGAAGAGGTAGTTTCTTCAAGTTCCATTCTTATTTTAGAAGATTGGCCAAAAGGGTTAGACTCATTTTTCAACGCCATACATTTCATATGATATGATGATATGCGACTCTTCTCCGAAAAAAAAATCTTCATCTGAACTATTATTTCTTGTTGAGTCATTAAACAAAATTCAGACGTTAGCTCCTCAGGCTCTTCTTGCTTTTCTGACAAGAATTATGATGGGTTGGTCGAGTCTATCTGACTACCCTTGTCATTTGGAGTAACTGATGTTGAAGAATATCTGACATCATCCAGATGATTCAACATATCTCTACTCGACAAGATTCAACATTATCTTCTTCATCTGATTTAGCAATGCAAAATTTAGGCATGAAGTCTACAAGCTTAAATGGTTGTCTTGCTAGCTAGTGATACTCTTTTAAATTATTAATGATCTTTTGAGTTGTAGTTCTCTTCTTGCTCTTCTTTTTCTTTGCCAATTTTTTTTATTTATGAGGCTTGCATTTAATAGACTCCTTCTCATATTGTGATAAAGTAGCCTAATCAGAATGCCATTGAGAAGCCCAAATACTTGGTTTAGGCATCTCTCTTAAGTCCAATATAGGTTCAAGTGGTGATTTCCACTTAACACTAGGGACGTCTTTTAGCTGCTTCAGCATTTTCACGCTCTTTTTAGAGACTACTATTTGCCATGCATCAGTCTGAACTGATTTCTCCTTCTATTCGTCTTTCTTAGATGATGCAGAAGAGGATGTAATCATCCTTGTAGACTCTCTTTTAGGGTTAACTAGAACACTATCAGATAGTGTAAATTCACCTCGTCGATACTTCCTTTCTAGCTAATCTTTGAAGACATAATAATCTTCAATAGGATGACTGATCATCCAATGATATGGATAGCAGTTTAGATTATTGACTTGATTAGCTTCTTCAGGCTTTTTAAGTTCTGGTAATTGTAGACCAGCTTTGACTACTTGCCAAAATAATTTAGCCACACTGTCCCTTCTGAAGGAATAATATTTATTCATCTTTTCTTTAAGAGATGGATGCATTCACTCATCATCTCTTGTTGCTTATTTTGGATGCTCCCCACCACTTAGAAAAGTCCAAGGTTTGTCATTACCTCCTAATACTAATTTTGGCTATGGATTAGAATAAATAGGATTTTTACCCTTATAATCATTGTACACTAACTGCTTTTCTTTATCTACTTTGTATATCACCCGCTTTTCATCATTTGAGCTATAGAAGAGGCATGACTTTCATTTCTACTTGAGTTTGAAGGTTTGTTTCTCTTCGCTTTATCTGCATAGACTTAAGGCTTAGGGCGATTCAACTTTTTGAATTTAGCCACTCTATCGAGCAAGTCCTGGAATGTTGCAATTGATGCCATGAATAAAAATGGTGCCACTTTATCATCCATATTGCCCATTAGCAATTGAAATATGTTCTTCTTCCAATTGTTGCTCGCACTTCATACTTAGTTGCGCACCACTTATGAATTTTGTCACTAACTCATTTTTCCTCCTTTTCAACAAGGCAAGGTCGATTATGATTTTCTCGGTTGCACTGGCAAACCTCTTCACAAATATGGTCTCTAATTCAGCAAAAATTTTAACTGAATCATTTGGCAATTTTGTGTACCATTCAAAAGCAGCTAAAGTCAGGCTAATGATGAATTGATGAACAAGCAGTGCATCATTCCCTCTTGTGTTATGACAAGTAGCCTTAAATTGAGCTGCTTTGGATTACTAAGCCCACTGAAAGTATTGAATTTTGGCAATGAGTAACCTTTCGGGTATGACACTTGGTCATATTCAGCTGGGTAAAGGTGACCCTTACTCACCAGCTTTTTAGCCCGCTCTAAGGCTATGACTGCCTTTATCTTTTCATTGATTATTGTTTCTAGCTGAGCAGTTGTTACCATTCCTAGTGTGCTAGCCAGATTTTGAATTGTCAATTAGAGAGGTATTTGGTTAACCTCATTCCTCGCTTCATGCATAGCATGTGTTATAGGAGCTTGAGGTACCATAGTGGTTGGTGGTATAGAAGTTGTATTATTAGATGCCTGTTGATTAGTAGAAAAAATAGGTGCTACACTTGATGTGATATTCTTCTGCAACATCTCTAGCATGATGTTCATTTGTACCATCATATCATTCATTTTGGTACCCAACTGCAATCTCCTTGTCTTTGACCTCCATTTGCGCATTTCTCTTTGCTCTTAGCTAGCCATGGCAATCAATACCTCTTCTTCTATTTCTTATTTCTTGTTTTGTTGCTCATTTTCAAGGGGAAGAACTTGACTATCCTTCTCCTAAACATTTAGAGAAATATTGGGGTCAGACGACGATTATAAAAGCATGTACCAGGTTGATCATTTCCTTGTTCCACTATATAGACAGCTTTGACACCCATGATATCTTTCTCATTCTAGTCTTCTTCTTCTTCATCTTCAGCAAAGATCGAAGATCAATCTTCTATTTGCTTATGTGAAGAATTTTCTTCATAAATGTCAAATTCAGGTTCAGATTCCCTGGATTCGCATTGCTGTTGATGGTGCTGAATGGAGAGTTCATCTATATCTCGACCATATAGACAACTTCTATTTTCCATAGAATCTTCTTCATTATTTTCTTCCTACACACAAATTTTTGATCGACGTTTCTAGTGGATCTCTAGTTCAATGTGCGGAATAAGTACTTCTTCTATTAAAGGACCACGATCAACATCAACCTTCTTAGGGTGAACCGACGATGATGGGATCCTAGAGGATTCTCCGTGTGTCGACCATCATATCTTTCATCAGTGATATCCCTTCTTTTGGGTATCCACTTCTGATGAGTTGATTTTGATGCAGATTTCTGAGTATATGTGCCAGATGTCACACCTCTTCCATTCTTCAAAGTTTCATTACGGGGTCTTGGCCTCCATATTTGCTCATCCTTTCACCGGGACCTTTCGGAAGCTGATTCTTGGACATAAGGTCCAAGTGTCACACTCCGATGCTCACCATGCATGGCTCGGTTACTAGAAGAGATGGCAACTTTGTGGAGCTTTATTTTCATCACAGTGCCAAATCTTCTTTTCATTAGCCTCATTGCTACTTTGAGAACTTTATGTATCCTGGCTAATAGTGTTTCATGCTATCTCCTCTGTGGTGGTGAAGCTTGACATGGTTGGTTCTTCTAGAAAGATTGCTTTATTTCACCAGTAGAGCTATTCCTTTTTACCCACTTTAAGTTGTCAAAAGTTATTGTGAGTAGGAATACTGCTTTCAATGGTAGTGTCGCTTGTTCACTAAGTCATTCAAAGGGGATCTATTGAGCCATTACCGATTTCTTATCTTCTAGTTAATTTGCTTCGATGAGGAAGCTTCATGATCATGCTTTCGGGTACAAAGGTTCACGGCGTTGTACCACGAGGAATTAAAGACATGGTTTTACCACTGATGATTCTTTTTATCACGGGGGCTTCAGATTGACCTAGCCTTTTGAAAATTGAAGTTCTCTGTCGGGAGAACTCCTTGACAGCAGTTTACTGTTGAACTGGTTGGCGCACATGGTTAGTAGGAGTTTCAGTAACTTGATGCCTTCCAGCATGGCCTCAAACAAATGTACCACGGTGGGTACTTCAAGAGTTGCAGCTATGATAGTCGGGAAATTCAAGCTACCAAATTGAATGGTAGCCCCAACATTTCTTGTCTTTGATGATGGTGCTAGTGGGATGTTCGCATACACCTAGTGAAAGTGAAATGAGTGCTTTGTCGATCCATTTCTACAAAAGTGAAAAATGGGGATTAGTAATTAGCAATTATTATTTCACCCCATAATTTCAAGATGCAGAAGTACTATAGAATAAAGAATGATGTAATAAAGGAATACTCTACAGAATGATTCATTATACATAGAGCCTCATATTGAATTTATTATACACTTAAATCATCATTTTTGTTTTGAATTTTCAAGAAATTTTATTACTACTATAGCTCATATATGACTAGCCAAAGATGGAAAGAGAATCATGTCCCTAGAGTCACTGGGCAAAAATTCACCACCGAGCTCTTTGATGAAAAGAGTGTTTTAAAGTGTCGGTGTAATTTTTAGAAAGAAGATGGAATAGTAGATAAAACACTACCCAGAGATTTCACCCTCATCTGGTGAGGACTTCAGATGTGGTTCCAGGTTTCCTATAAGCATAAGCCCCTATATTTAATTACCTCTCCCAGTAAGTGGAGAGAACTTTAGATTAAGGCTAGTCATTAGATTGCTAAATGTGTAGCGTATAGTAGCAGTATATAGAATTTCAGAATTTAGATTACAAAATTCATCATTTTAGCTTAAACGGATGGTTGGGGAATGATGACGTGCCCTATCTAGATCCCATGCTTTCTTCATCCCGGGAAGTCGCGATCCCTAGTCTACTTAGTCGAGGTAGTCAACCCAACCCAAGGATCCTCATCAACACATGGTTACATCATCCAAGAAATCAGATACTGGGTGGTGTTTGTCTAAGGAGACAAAGCTTAAGTCTACCTTAGTTGAGAGGGCTATTTTTCCTATCAAGTATACTATGATTCACAACTCAAAGGGGCCATTGGGGAGCATACTGCTACGGATCATAATATAATGGAGTCGACGCCAAACCACCATCGAGGACTCGGCCAATCGCTTCATCTGTGCCAAGCATAGTCATAGGACACGGGCCACATCCTTACTAGCGTGAGATTGATTGAGAGTGAACATAGCAGAACACTTGATTAGACATTGGCTCATTTATGAGCTAGGGTTATCTTAATTTGTCACCCCCAATAAATAGTTATGAACGGTAGATAGATTAAATTTTGATTTAAGGTTTTAATGATCGAATTCCATTTAAACAATTTTAGATTGCTACTTAATTTGATTTGAAAAATTGATTAATTTGAATATGTTTAAGAGCTTTAGATCCTATCAACTCGCTTATTTTTATGAGGATTAGATCTACTCAATGTAATTAATTTCTCCAATATTTCACTGATTTGAAACTCTTATTATAAGTTTTTAGGCTTTGTTAACCCAGACCCAGTCTTAAGACTAAATAGGGAAGTAACCCGCGCGGCATCCTCAGACACTTGAATTTAGGAATTCAACATAGTCTCGGGGCCCATGCGGGTGTATAATAATTTTAGGTAATTTCATGTTTGAATTATGAGATTGATTTCAGAATTTTCATTTAATTCAAATTTTAGCCTACGCAACCTTTTCAGACATTAAAATTCACACTTGAAATCTCTATGTTAGAGCACATGCAAGAATTTATAGCTTAACTAATTAATGAAATCATTGATTTTGAAAATCATAGTTAGGATGAAATTCCTTCATTTTTGGTCAAAGGAGGCCCTATGATTTTTGGTCAAAGGAGCCCTCAGCTCAGCATTTCTCCTTCTCTGTTTTCTAGTTAATTTACTTCCTGATGAGGAAGCTTCATGATCATGCTTTATGGGTACAAAAGGTTCAGTCAGTGCAGTAGTTGTACCACGAGGAATTAAAGATAAGTTTTCCTGATTCTTTTAGTGGCTTCATTGACCTAGCCTTTTGAAAAGTTCTCAGGAGAACTCCTTGATAGTGGTTGTTTGTTGACCTTTGGTAAAGCTAGTAGGAGTTTAATAAGACCTTCTATGGCCTTGAATGTACGGTGGGTACTTGAAGTTGCTACGATAGAGAAATTCAAGCTATCAAATTGAATGGTAGCCCTGACATTTCTTGTGTTGATGACGGCGTTGGCTAGGCAGATGTTCGCACCATGACCTAGCTGAAGGGTGAAATGAGTGCTTTCTAGATCCATTTCTGCAAAAGTGAAAAATGGGGATTAGTAATTAGTAATTATTATTTTACCCCATACTTTCAAGATGCATAGGTACTACAGAATAAACAATGATGTAATAAAGGAATACTCTACAGAATGATTCCTTATACATAGAGCCTCATATTGAATTTATTATATACTTAAATCATCATTTTTGTTTTGAATTTTCAAAAAATTGTATTGCTACTTTAGCTCATATATGACTAGCCAAAGATGGAAAGAGAATCTTGTTCCCAGCGGAGTCGCCAGAAATCTGTGGGCTCCAAAATTCGCCACCGACCTCTTTGATGAAAAGAGTATTTTAAAGTGTCGGTGTAATTTTCAGAAAGAAGATGGAATAGTAGATAAGACACTACCCAGAGATTTTGCATCATTTGGTGTGGACTTTAGATATGGTTCTAGGTTTCCATAGGCTAAGTCCCATAGTTAATTACCCCCTCGTAAATTGAGAGAGACTTTATTAAGGCTAGTCATTAGGTCTTTGAATGCGTAGCATATAGTAATAGTATATAGAGTTTCAAAATTTAGATTACGAAATTCATCATTTCAGCTTAAACCAGATGGTTGGAAGAATGATGACGTGCCCGATCTAGATCCCATGCTTCCATCATCGCGGTCACGGTCTAGTCTAGTGAGGAGGTAGTGAGAATGAAGGATCCTCATGAACACATGGGTTCGTTGTCCAATAATTCTTGTAGACTGGGGTGGTGTTTATCTGAGGCAGGCTTAAGTCTACCTTGGTTGTGAGATTTATCTTATCAAGTATACCTATGATTCACAACTCAAAAGGGCGTATTAGAGCATGCTACAATCGTGATAATATAATAGAGCGTGGCCAAACCACCGTCAGAGGACTCCATAGCTTCATCATGCTTCTGGGTAAAGCGTGGTCGAGGACAGAGGCGTTCTTCTTAGTGTGAGATTGATTGAGAGTGAACATAGCAAAACACTTGATTAGACATTGGCTCTTTTGTGAGCTAAAGATTTCTTAATTTGTCACCCCCAACAAACTATTGTGCAAGGTAGATAGATTGAGAATTAATTTAAGGTTTTAATGATAGAATTCCATTTAAGCAATTTTAGATTGCTACTTAATTTGATTTGAAAAATTGATTAATTTGAATATGTTTAAGAGCTTTAGATCCTGTCAACTCTATTTAAGTGCTAACAGAGGATTTGATCTACTCTCACCTGACAGAATTAATTTCTTAGATATTTCACTAATTTGAAACTCATATTATAGGTTTTTAGGTTTTGTTAACCCGGACCCAGTCTTAAGACTAAACCAGGAAGTAACCTGCACAGCATCCTCAGACACTTGAATTTAGGCATTCAGCATAGTCTTGGGGCCAATGCAGGTGTATAGTAATTTTAGGTAATTTGATGTTTGAATTATGAGATTGATTTCAGAATTTTCATTTAATTCAAATTTTTGCGTAGCCTTTTCAGCTATTAAAATTCACACTTGAAATCTCTATGTCCGAGCACATATGAGAATTTCTAGCTTAACTAATTTCATCTAATTAATGAAATCATTGATTTTGAAAATCATAGTTATGATGAAATTTCTTGATTTTTGGTAAAAGGAGGCCCTATGATTTTTGTAGATTTTGATTTAGATTATAGTTTAACACACTACTGACATTTAGTTTACTTGTTGAGTTTTTTATAATTTTCCCAACTTGATTATGCTCAATTTACATTAATTTTAATAAATTATGCCGATTTCAGTGTTTGTTGCTTTAGCCCTACTCATGCTTATTAGCTAACATTATAATCACCTCCACATTCATATAAGAATTATTAAACCCAATTTGGATTCATCTTTAGACTTTAAGTTTATTGCAAGTTTGTTATGAGTTTGACATTAGTCCTAAAATTTTAAAAAGCTTGCTTAATTTTGAAAATTTGAAAAGGGAACTCAATTTAATGCTTCAATTTAAGCCATAAAAGATTACAATTAGAGTTTGTGAGTTTAATATTAGCCTCCCAAATTTCACTTAGATTTTAAATAAATATTCTATTCTTTCCAAAATTTGCTTTAAAGACTCCCCACCTTTTTTCTTGTTTGATGCTTTTAGTTTAGAATTAGCTGTAGGTTTCTCTACTTAGTGTTCTTAAGTCATTTCATTTTATCTTTCTAAGTCAAAAGATTTGACACGTTTGTCCTCGGCATTATCCCCGTGTGGGGATGCATCTGAGTGTTTTTACTCGGTATGCCTATTGAGCATGGGTGGTGTCTTTCGCCAAATGGGTTTTATCTCATCATGCACCTGAGCACGCGAGGCCTTTGAAGGAAAGAAGACATACAATGCGATATATATTGTTCCCCTATTCCCCCCATTTTTTCTAACTTTGAAAAATTAGACAAAATTTTTTCTGACATTGCCTATAGCGAAGCAACATCTAAGTGTTAAGTTTATCTTATTTATAGTAGTGTCACACCACAACATATTTTTTCATCTACTTGTTGAGCAGAATCTTGATATGAATATATATATATGATATATATATATATATATATATATATATATATATATATATATATATATATATATATATATATATATATATATATATATATATATATATATATATATATGTATATATATATATATATATATATATATTATGTATTCACATTTGATCATGTTATGCATTTTTTGGAGCAGCTCGACAAAGGACAGATTAGATATGCGATTGGAATGTAAGGAAAGAATCGGCGTCAAAATCAAAGAAGAATTATTTGTTGATGATTCTTATTTGTAGAGTGAAAATGAAAAGGCTAAAGCGAGGGGTACGACACCGAAAATCAAAGAAGAGTTCTCTTTGATGTTCTTCCCAATTCGTGGCGAAATAGATCTAAAATGAGGTCGACACGAAATCACAGAAAAATTGCTGATTGATGATGTTCTTCCATTGTGCGAAGAAACGATACTAAAAGCGAGGTATGATCGAAAATTGAAAGAAGAATTTCTTTGTTGATGATGTTCTTCAGAATGGCGGGTTCGAGCTGTGGGATAGCGGGTTGGTGGGATGCTTGTAGCGAGCCAGATAGTGAGCTGGTGGGATACGCGTAGCGAGCTGTGAGGAATTTGCGGCCACAGGCTGAATGCGGCCTCGTGCAATGGCGGGTCGCAGGAGAATTTGCGAAAATGGCAACAGCAAAATGGGATTTGGAATACTTGGAAGTGGAATGGGTCATGGGCTACAGTAGATCGGCGACAGCAATTTTGCGTGGTTTCAGCCGACGGCGACAGCAATCGCGGCGGGATTCAGCACGGAATGGCAGAATTTAGTGGCAGAATGTGGCGAAACTGCACGGAGGCGCTTGCGGGATGGCGCGTGGAACCCGCGTGGGCCGGGCACCGCATGGCGAGGTCTGTGGATCGGAATGACGAGTCATGCAGGTGTGGTAATGGGCGGGACGGTGGGCGCGGCATCGCAGAGCGGGCCGCGGGAGCAGGCCTGCGAGTCGGATAGAGTGGCAGCAGGCTCGGGTGCAGCGGTGGGTTGCGCCGACAGTAGGAAAAGCGCCGGTGGGCTAGACGAAAATCGAGAGGAAATTTCAGTGGGGAAGAGAATTTTTTTTTACCTGCTTTTTCTTTGTTTTCGATAGAGAGGCTACAGGAGAGAGAAACGTGGGAAGGAAAAAAATTAGAGGGAGTGGGGTGAGTGGTTGTTTTTCAGTTTTTATTTTATTTTTTTTTGGTAATTTTTTTTTCAGAAAACTGAAAATAAGGGGAACGGTTGGGCATGAGGAGTAATTTAGTAATTTTTAAAATAAATTTAAATTTATTAAAGGGTTTTAATGTGGATTTCACGTCGGTAAACATACATAGTCAATATATATATATATATATATATATATATATAATTTAAGAATTAATATTGAATCAATTGCTGTTTCACGTCAATTTTGGTTTGAGTCCATTTAAGCTCAAAATATGCATCGCTGCTTTCGACCACTCAATTTTCTCACAGACTCATCTGAATTGAGTAGAATAGTCTTACTTGATAAATTTTGGCATTTGAAGCCAATGGTGCAATCAATTTTGCGAATAGAGGTCGTTTGATCCTTGTTGGCACCTCCTGACCTCAATATATCTGCAGGCGCATTAACGACTCGAGCTCTTGATCAGTTGATCATCAAGTTATGCAATATTTATATCCTGACTAATTTTGATGTTCTAAACATGATGGTGAAGTCCATTTGTCGATTGGAGGTCATTTGAGTTGATTTCGGTGACGTCATGTGGATTTCAGCCTCGATTTGCATGTTGCCACTTCAAATCACTTGACATTTGCACATACTTATCCGAATTGAGCGCGAATAGCCTCATTTGATAGATTTTGATGTTTCAAAGTTAATAGTTTGATCAATTTTATGAACGGAGGTCATTTTTCATCGTCGTAGCTTCCTGACTCTCATATGCTTGTCGACACATTGATAGCTCGAGCGCTTAATCAATTTATTGTTAAATTTTGTAATATCTATATTTTGATCAATTTTGATATTCTGAATGCAACAGTGAAGTCCGTTCATCAATGGATCATTTCAACCATTTTCAGTGATGTCCAATACATTTTGAGACTCAATTTGCACACTATCATCTCCGTAGTCCATCGAATTCGATTTGTGGGCTTCTCTTGATTTATGACACATATGTGGAGGTCAACAATTTTGTTCTAGAGCTTTAGATTGCTGAGATTGTCAATCCCATTTGGAATGCTTCCTGATATTTGATTCATAATAAATCCAAGTTTCTGAATCTTGGCAAAAGGTTAGCTATAAAGCTGGTGTGGTGTTTTAATTTTGGATGTGGGGTGGACACCATGTAGATCATAGGAGGTACTTATTGAAGTAATTGTGTATGACATTAAGGCATGATGTACTATTTTGAAAGATAGATACATCACCCTACAATGGACCTAATCACCTAATATGGACTCCTAATGCATGATGGGTCTTCGAATATACCTATGATCTTTCCCCTACTTTACAAGAAAAAGTAAAGCAAGATTTATTTTAAGTTGGGTTCTTAAGTTCCCAAAGAGGCAAGCCTCCATAGTTAATTAAATCCTTGGAAATTAGATTCCCTAAGAATACTCTCAATTAAAGTAGGCTATTATTGTCTCCAAAGATTTCAAGCTTAAGACTATCAAATGATTGGTTATTTTGGAAATCAAATGGGATTGTTTAATTCGAAGACTTATTTTGGAATCCAAAGGTAAGTAAGTAGGAAATGCTCATGATACTAGGAAGCCTAGAGAGCATTCCAACCTATTATATGGTGAGGCTTTATGTATTTGAAAGTGAGGGGATTTATTTATTTGAATTGAAAATTTATTAGATTTCTAAGGCTTATAATCCACCCATACAAGATTATGAAAATGCCTAAGAGGTGAGGATTTATGCTTGTAGCCTAAAGAAAACTAGCTAACTCGAATCCTAAATCTAGGGAGCTTTAGCACAAGCTAGAATACGACCTAAATCTAACCAAAAGGGGGGAGATAAAGGTCTACTCCACAAGAGAAGATAGGCCCGTCCGTCTCTCCTGGACTTACAATCACCTAGAGTGGCCGCCAGCTAATACCTCCTACAATTTAAAATCATGTAGTCTGATCTTATGAAATTGCAAGATGGCTTGGCTTGTTATTTAATTGGAAAGGGACAAGAGTCCTAAACTCGCTCCTTATGAGACTAGAGCATGATTAGCATGAATATATGACTTAGTCTAAATGCAAAATTTTATAATTTTTATCTTATTTTGACATAATATTTTGGATGAAGGCTTTGGGATATTTATGCCTAAATACATGTTAAAATTAAGTTGTTGGCTAAATTAGATGGAGGAGATGTTCTCCACTACAAGGGATGCCCTCATAAGCCAAGCATTCCCCTATCATGTATGTGGTGTTTATTTTTGGGATGTGGGATAACACACATATCTTAGGGGGTACTTATTGAAGTGATCGGGTATGATATTGAGGAATGATGTACTATCTTGAAAGATAGAAGTCATCATCCTACAATAGACCTAATCACCTAATAAGGACTACTAAGGCATGATGGGTCTTCGAATGTACCAGAGATTTTTCCCTACTTTATATGAAAAATAAAGTAAGGTTTATTTTAAACTGGTTCATTAAGTTTCCTATGGAGGCAAGCCCCCATAGTTAATTACATCCTAAGGAATGGGATCCCTTAGGAATACTCTCGATTAAAGTAGATAATTAGGGTCTTGAAGATTTCAAAGCTAGACTATCAATAAATTGGTTATATTTTGGAAAATCAAATGGGATAAATCAAAAGGAAAGACTTATTTTTGGAAGCCAAAGGAGATGAGTAGGGAATGCTCATGATACTAGGAGGCCTAGTGATCACTTCAAACTATCTTATGATTGGGCTTTATATGTTTGAAATTAAGAGGATTGATTTTATTAAAGTTGACATTTTATTAGAAAGCTAGGACTTATAATCCCACAACATAAGGTTGTGGAAATGCCTAAGAGGTGAGAATTTATGCTTGTAGCCAAGAGGTAATAGCTACCTTAGATCCTAAGCGAAGGAGCATTGGTAAGAACCAAAGCACGACATAAATCTAAGCAAAGATGGGTATAAAGTTTACCTCCACAAGAGAGAGCAAACCATCCAACTGTTGGGCTTATTACCTCATGGAATAGCTGCTCGCTAACTCTTTCTACGCTTTAAAATCATGTAGTATGATCATATGATTTTGCAAGATTAGTTAGGATGTTATTTATTTAGAAAGAGACTAGAGTCCTTAAACCCACTTCCTAAGAAACTAGAGCATGAATGGTATGAGTAATAACTTAATCTACAAATGCAAAATCTTTTCAAACTTTATTTGTTTTTTTTTACTCTTCATTTTGACAAAGGCTTTTGGATTTTGTATGCATATATGCATGATAAAATTAGATTATTGGATAAATCAGTGAGAAAGGGGTGTTTTCCATTACAAGGGATGCCCTCATAGGTCAAGCATTCCTCTATCATGCAAGGATGGAAATCCCTTATTTTTAAGAGAGAAATAATATAATATGCATGTTGTGAAGCATTCAACCATTCAGTTAAGGGATTGCTAAATCTTTTAATTATCTTGATTTAATGCTTAAGCTTTATTTGAGGCTATGAGTTATTTAGAAATTTAATTATGAGTTGTAGTTGGGAAGAAATTTTATTTTTCCTAAGAGCCTAATCGCATCTATGCCATACAACAAACACCAATCATAAAGAAACTATAAAAAGGCATGTCATTTGTAATGCATAAGCTAAACATTACATCAAATATTTTCTAGCTACCAAAAGAATAAAAGACCGATGCGGTCGGGTACCTACTAATTAACCCAAAAACTCTTATATCTAATCTAAATTAGTATGTAACAATTTAATGAAATAAAAAGTTAAGTGCACATAAATTTAGCTAGCAATTACAATTCTATTTTTGTGCCTACAAATATCCAAAACTTTACGTGTTTGTGCCCTCTTTCTCCAAAGTTTTGTTTTTATAATAGTTAAATTTTTTATTTGGTAAAAATTAATTTCACTTATAGTCAAGTTCAACACTCCTTCATCAGATCATTATATGAGGGTTTAAAGGAGGAAAGATTGGAGTGCATTAGGCTAGATCATCAATAGCAATTCTAGAAAATGTGAAAATGAAAACCATTCCAAACAAAATGATTTAAGTCTTCGAAGAAAAATAATGTAAAGAGAGAAGTCTTTTAAGTCTTCGTCTACTAATAAGTCTTTGTTAAGTAAACAGTGATTATAATTTTAGCTTTATAGATGAAATTGAATATTATGCTTTGTTTCTACATTCACAAATGGCATTAAGTCCTGATTATAAATTTAATCCTAATGATTTTACCATTATTGTGAAAATCGGATCGGATAAAGAATCGGAAGAAAGAGAGGTTCAAGATTCAACCGGGGTTAAATCGAAGGTTGAATCGGATGATGTAATAAATATTTAAATTATTAAAAATAATCTAAATGATGAAATATTATAAATATATATTTTTTAAATAAAATAAATAATATATAAGTAATATTTTTAATAATTATAAATTTAAAAATCAAATTAAAATTTATTAAGATATAATTATACATTTATTTTATATCTAAATATGTGTATATTAAATTCATTTAAAAATTAAGAATAAGTTTTATATAGATTTATAAATATTAATATAATTTATAATAAAAATTTAATGTTTTTAATCTAAAAAATTTATTTTAAATTCTATAAAATATAAATAATAATATAATATATAATATGTAAGATATTTATAATATATTATTATAAATGTTATATTACTAAAAAAATTATTTATATTATAAAAAAATTATAATAAGAGTATAAAGTTAAAAATTAAAATGTTATTTTTTTTATTCTTAGATTTAAAAGCCCATTTAATATTTTAAAAGATCAACTCTTTAGTTTAATTCTTTATTTTGACTGTCCAAGTTAAGTTTCAATATATTTCTAAAACTTTTTTTTCACATCATAAATGAAACTAGTGTTATAATCTTTATATAGTAGAAAAGAGCTTTTCATGAAAAAACTTTGGACCCACCTAAGTGGTGTCTTAACATGATGACTTGATATTTATATTATAAATTAATTTGGTTAAATTTATATTAATAATAATAAATCTTTTAAGATGTATTAAATTTAATTTAAAACATTCGATTAAAATATTATGTTTAATTATTAGTTCAAAAATTTTAATCATTTCATTAAAAATCAAAAGAAATTAAATGAGATTCAATTGAATCGGCGTTTTATATAATCGGGACGGTTGGCGGTTATGTCATGGCGGTTCTGGTTCTAAGTTCAATGCAAAAGGGTTTTTATAGTTAACCATATCGGCCCTATGGCCGGTTCATAGTTAAACCGGTTGAGCCGTCTAGTCGGTCCGATTTTTAAAACAGTTGATTTTATAGACTCTTCTTATTTTATTTTATTTATATTTGTATATAGATTTATTATAATTCTATTTTCTTTATTTATATATTTTGATAGAATTATATTGAATTATATATATATATATATATATATATATATATATATATATATATATATATATATATATATATATATATACATACCACACAATTCTTATATCTAATACTTAAACTTAGATATTTACTTATCAAACTTAAAGTTATATATATGTAAAAATTTAAATTTAAATGTTAGATATATAAATACAAAAAATTATGCAGATATATAAATGTTATATATATATATATATATATATATATATATATATATTAATAGAATGAAATTTTGAAAACTAATTTCCTATATAATTATATTTTTTGTTCAGCGTCTCTTAACTTAGGATGGTGATAATATGCTAATTTGACATATTTTCGTTGCTCTAAGGTGCAATAGTAAGACATTTCCTTTTATTTGTATTTATCCCTTAATGTTCATTACTTAATATAATACTCATCACTTGCTCTCGTCAAATTTTAAGCTTCTTAGCTCACCAATTTTGCTATTTTACCAATTTAGTGATTTGTTTTTTAATTGACACTTTATTCGGTTATGTTAGTAGAATTACATATGCTATTTTTATGTTTTATATAATATTATTTTATTCTTGATATTTGATATAATCATGACTAGAAGTTTTTTATTATTATTTTACATTGAGATTCAATAACTATTCAATATTTAGATGATGAGCATTGAGTATAAAATTTAGTTTAGTAATTTTATGTAGTAATTAGTTTTTTAAATTACTTTAACACTTTTTTTATGATGGGAATATTGAAGTTGAATTAATAAAATATTTATTAAAAAATTAATTTTATATTCAAGTGATTTATTCATGTTAATTAATAAAAATAAAATAATGTTAATTGTATCTTATGATCAAGCCAAAAAAGCTTTATGTCTAATCTAAATTAATATGAATTAATATGTAACAAATTAATCAAAAAATTTGAGTTTAGTGAAACATAAATTTAGATAGCAATTCCAATTTTATTTGTGTGCTTGGGAATATCCAAAATTTTGTGTGTTGTTTGTACCATCTCTTTCCAAGCTTCAACTTTTATACTAGTTAAATTTTTTGTTTGCTAAAAATTAATTTTACCTATAATTGAGCTCGATTGCTCTTCATCGAATCATTAAATGAGGGTTTAAAGGAGCAAAGACCAGTGCATCGGGCTTATAGTACAATAGGTTAGATCAACAAATTAAAATCTTCTAAGTACTTATGGGTGAGATGACCATCATCAGTGCCTGCCAGTGATGCTTGATCTGTACTATTATTGGGATAGAGAAATCTTCTAACTTGCATCAACATGAGACCTCCATTTGGATTCCCTCCATCGCACCCTAAAATAGGTGAGTTATGTGGTTTTTCATTTCCTTCTAGTCTTGTTGAGTGGTGAAATACTAGGTGGTTTGCTCCCTGCAAACTGAATAGTTCTTTGGCGGGTTGTCCTACATTTTGAAGAGCTCGACTAACAGGGATGTTAGACCTCCCGATCAAATTGTTTTAGAATAAAAATCCAGAAAATCAAAATGAAATAGATTTTCTATAATCAAATCGAAATATAGTTCAATTTGGTTGGTTCTACTTTGATTTAATTGAAATTTGAATAGACAAAATAAAATCCCAATTTTGATAATTCAAAGATAAAAAAATTAAATTATAATATGCAGATCAAATAAGCAAATAATATTGTAAAACTTTTAAAAATAAAGTTTTAAAAAAGTGTAAAATAGATTTTCAAACCTAAAACAGATCTTAACCACACAAAGATCTTTGCTAATAGGCTTAAAAGCTTAATATGATAAGTTGTTGAGAATTCTGTACAACAGTAGTCAAGAAATATGGTTAAAATTAACAAGCAGTAATTAATCAAATAAATAAATTAATAGCATATTAAAACAAAAGAAAGCTCCGGCAAAGAAAGTTGTAAAGTTATGTTTTATCATATAAAAGGACAACTTGTAAGATTCTGATTTAGGGATAGATTCACGTCATACTTGAAGTTTGAGTGTATAAATGATCTCATGCTTAAAATCAAGATAATAAGATAATAGCATATAATTTATCTTAAGTTTAATTATAATGTCATATTTAATAAAAATTTGGTGCATAATTACCTCATAAATATAAATTTTTTTAACATCTGACTCATCCCATTTAGTAAAATTTCAGTAAACAAAACCACATACTCATGTTAATAATAAAATATAGAAGAAAGAATAAAGAATTTGCTAAAAAACTTGATCATTGATGTAGAATTAATCATACATATCTCATACATTCCTCATACCCTTCATTATATTTATAAAGCTAATTGTTTCACCTATTATAAAGGGCTAGAAAACTCTAGAATTAGTGGCAACCAAATTACTCGTAATGATAAATATGATTTTTACACATCTCTATTTTGTTGTCTGGTGCAAAATAAGCCAGCTTCAAAATATGTATCTCTTATTGAATGCGACTCCGTTACAACATCTGTCATGTTTATTCTATCTTTTATTAACTTTTTCGAACATAAAAGACTTAATTGTAAAGTTGAAGTAAAAAATTCATAAGTTGCTCTTGTTGATTGGATGCCCTTTTTAGCCTCATCCTGAAATTGCAACTATAACTTTGGATCAATGACTTCCATGATTTGGTATGGAATCTCCATTTCTATGAACTTATGTAGGTTGAGGCCATCTTTGAAAATTCTATCCACGGGTCTCCTTCTAGTGAACAACTCCAAGAGAAGGACGCCATAGCTATAAACATCCCCCATGGTAGAAAGTTGACTCCTTACACCATATTCTAGAAAGCAAGCATCTTAAACCATTACGCATTTCAATATAATAATAAAAAAAATCATAGTTGTAGTGAAATGAAGTATAAAGAATAAAGATTATTACTAGGAGCAACATATCCAACAATTCCTCTTATCAAAGGAGTGCTATGATCTGACTCACTTAGTGAAGTCCTCACAGCTTTATGGAGAAGCTTAGCAAGGCCAAAATCTCCCACATGAACAACCTTGTCACCATCAAGAAGGACATTGCTTGGCTTTACAATTAATAATATGTGTTTCAAACTCATGATGATGGTAGCAAAGTGCATTGGCGATGTTTATGGCTATATCTATTCTTTGATTAAGTCAAGATGCTCAATATCTTTAGCATGCAACCATGTATCTAAATTACCATTTGTCATGAATTCAAAGACTATAGCCATGAAATCGATACTTTTTGAATCAATGTCCACACAACAAGTTATGATCTTTAGTAAATTTTGATGTATGTTGCATCTTAAAGGTTCACACTCAGCTGCAAAGGCCTTGGTAGCTCCTTGCCATTGAAGGTTAAATACTTTTGATAGTCACATCTGTACATCCATAATTATCTAAAGAGCCATTGTACACTGAACCATATTGCCCAATTCCAAGTAGTTTGGAAGGTGAGAACCCATTAGTCAACCTCCACATAAGAAACCTTTGGATAGACATCTTCCATGATTCTTATCAAAATTTTTAATGAGTTTTGTTCTTTTGAACTTAAAGCACACAATGGAGAAGAGGATTATAAAGAAGGCTGACGTTTGGTAAGAGGATTGTTAATAGTTATTTGTTGTCTTCTTATATAAGGACCTACAAAAAGATACTCCACCACAAAGCCCATAATTTCCTTAGATGTTG
The DNA here is from genome assembly GCA_021442155.1 of Cymbidium sinense. Taxonomy (NCBI): domain Eukaryota; kingdom Viridiplantae; phylum Streptophyta; class Magnoliopsida; order Asparagales; family Orchidaceae; genus Cymbidium; species Cymbidium sinense. The sequence continues at coordinate 63,935,462 of CM038233.1, forward strand.
CTCTAGCATTCAAAAATATCCCTCTAGGGACTTTGAAAGTTGATTGAGGGTTAAAACTAAAGACAATTTGAATTACTCTTTAGGCATGTTGCCATTCAAATTAATGAATGGACAACTCTAAGAGCCTCTTTAGGTTTCCAATGCTCATGGGGCCATTGAAATCATTGCTATTTAAATAGAGATTCAACATTTGAGCAAGTGAAGTCTTGTCAACCTAAAATGGTAGGTGGGATTATGTCAGTCTCATTTTAGCTAAGATCTAAGTGATAAAGGAATGTGAGGCTTTCTATGGAAGAGGACATGTAATGCCTCCGGAGCTGAGGTCACTGGACCTTAGAGTTAGGAATATTGTTAGTTTGATCTTTTTAAGAAATTTAAATAAAATTTATTTTATCTTTGTCTATATATTAGAAGTATTATATTTTTCTTTCTTATTTAAAACTTCATTTAATATATATATTTTTAAATTATTTATATATAGTAGGTGATAAGCATCATTCTATAATGAAATTTAATTTATTTAATTTTGTATTTAATTTATAATTTATGTTAAAATATATTGTTTGTATTTTTTTAGTGTTTGTAACAAGAAATTCCTAAATCAAGTAAAAAAGGAAAGAATTCAAGCATAATGCATATGTGTTGAATTTATAGTGCTACGACACTACAAGAAGCAAAAATAGGCTATGGATATGGAGAAGACAATGCCTAAGCACTGGGATACTAACACAATGACCACATTACAAAAGTATTTTTGGACAAAAGATAATGAGCCTAGCATTTAGACACTACAATTGAGGTGCTAAAAAGAGCCTTGAATAATAACTAGATTGAGCAAAAATAAAGAACACGGCACCTATGTGTTGGAAGGCAATGCCAAAATCCCTCAAAAAATGGACACTCAAGATAGAGAACATAATGCTTAGGCTCTGGAATGCCAAGGCCACAAAGCTTGGGATTTGAGAAAATTTCAGGATGCAAGACCTCCACACTGTAAAGATAGTTCCTAGGCACCGAAGAAATGGTACCGAGGTGTCAATATTGCCTAAATTTAGCCGAAGATAGTAAAGTCAATGCTTTGGCATTGCAAAGGTAATGCTGCCATGCTATGCCCAATGCCTAGGTGTTGTACTCATAGAGCTACAATTCAATGGCCCTACTAAATTGTTTCATGCGGTTTCAGTGAATGATTTAGATAGTTTTCGAAGCAGTTTGAGGGAGTTACAAGGGAGACTTTTAGAGAAATTTAATGGAGTGATAAGAGGCTATAAATAGAGGTATTTGCATTGTGAGAGACTTTTGAGTGTGCAACCTATGTGAGTGTGAGTGTGAATAATATACTTGGAGTTTGACACTTCAAGTGGAGTGTACGTTCAGTTTGTGTTTGTGATTTTATTTGTTAGTTCATGTGATGTTCATGTTGAAGATTGGAGAAGAAGAAGATTCATTAGAAAGAGATTTAAATACTAAGACACAAATAGATTTATTTAATAGCAGACTCGAAGAATCTTTCTCATTTACTCTTTTCTTCCCATAGATTTTACTTAGAATGTTCTTATACATTTGTGGATGCCGACGTTCTTCATGTTTTTGTAACATGAGCACCTAAATATTTAGTGTTATGAATTTATGTAAAACTTTATACTCATATATAAGAAAGTTATTTGTGCTTCAATGATTTTTTTTTTAGCTTTTCTTAATGTGGGTTTACATTCAATTTGGCTAATTGGAATGTTAAAACCATTGTGATATAATGATATAGGAAAAGTCCTATCAAAATAATAAAGAAAATCAATTAGATTTATTAAATATACATTGGCATATGATGTTTTAAATTCGTAATCTTTAAGAGAGATGAATGTCACATTGTCATTTAATTTTAATTAGATTATATAAATGTAACTAAATAAAGGTAGTGATTTAGTTGTAATGATTTAGGTATAAATGATGCAATATTTAAGCTCCTGATTAATAACAACTATTTATGAACTCTCACATTTATTTAGTATATTGTAATAACCAAATTTTTTATAAATTCATAGTATATTTTTTAAAATTAAGAAAAACTTATTTTTCAAAATTATCTTTTATAATTTGTGCTCTTTTAAACACCTCTTGATTTACAATTTTATTGGACAAAAATTAGCATAACAAAAGATTAGTACTTGTCTTAATTCAAAATTTTGAATTCTAAATTATCATGGAAACTATATTCTATCATTACTTTATTGTTTGAATGATATGTATACTTGCATATGCCATTTTGTACAAGTCATATGATATTTAGAATCTATAATATTTAAGAGAGATGAATGACACACAATCATTTAATTTTAATTAGATTATATAAATATAACTGATTAAAGGTAGTGATTTAGTTGTAATGATCTAGGCATAGACGATGCAATATTTAAGCTCCTAGTTAACAACAGTTTCTAAACTTACACATTTATTTAGTATATAACAAAATTTTATAAATTAAGAGTATACTTTTTAAAATTAAGAAAAAACTTATTTTCCAAAAACATCTTTTATAATTTGTGCTCTTTTAAATATCTCATGATTTACATCTTTATTGGATAAAAATTGGCATATCAAAGTATGAGTACTTGTCTTAATTTAAAATTTTGTGTTCTAAATCTTCATGAAAATGATACTCTATTCATTACTTTATTGATTGAATAGTATGTATACTTGCATAGACCATTTTGTACCAAGAGGGTCTTATAGAATTGGCATAGGTAGAAAGTAGGAGTCATGGCTTGATTACTAGTTGGCATAGGTAAAAATTAGGAGTGATGGCTTGATTACTATGATGACTTAGTAAGCGGCCACCTAGTCACAAATGATGTGTATTCCACCAAGCAGATGATCTACATATATCATTCAAATTGAACAACTTTGAGCGCAAACTTTCAAACACCTTATATAGCTTAGATGGATGTACAATAGAAAGTCCTACATAGACTTCATGATATCATCATAGACATATCAAAAAGGGCATTATTTTCATATTATATTCTTCTTTATACCATATACCTCTAATTATAAATTCTTCTCCACTATGTGCAACTTACGAAAGATCTATTAGCAATCTCTCAATACTTTATTGAAGCAATAGTCCTAGGTAACTTATACAGAGAGCTGAAGGAGGCTATTAAACTATGGTAAGACAATATAGTTGGATGGTGCACCTACTATTAGTGTGGCGCAAGGAGCGGCATGTTGGTATACTCACATTATATGCACCTTATCCAAGAGATACCAAAAAAAAGAACATATAAGATAAGATACATGTATGTCTACAACCACTCATAATGCAAGTAACTGGCTAGAAAAATTTGAATCTATATGGACAAGATTGATTGACTTCTAGAGAGCTTAGTTATATTCATATATATATATATATATATATATATATATATATATATATATATATATATATATATGATAACAGGATTTATGAAGGATTTGAGCACAACAGCTTTAAATAGCACATAATATTAAATCATATTTTTCTGGTTTGCCTTAAATCCCATATTTAGTAAATTTTTTATTTACTTAGATTTATAAGTTTTTAATCAATGATTAATTAAAATATTATTTTATTTTATTTAAATAATTTGTTTATTTTATTAAAATTTATAATTTATTATAAATAATTGATGAAGATATTGTTAAATTAAAATTATTTTAAATTTAAATTAGCTTAATTTTAACTAATCTAATACAATATTGTTAATGATTAATTAATATGTTATTATAAGTTAAATTTTATTCTTTTTTAAGACATTAAAACCTTATAACATTTAGACTTGATGAAAATTTTGGCTAGATAAAATTTTTATTTGTACTAAAAAAAATTTATCTCATCCCTATTATTGTATTTTTATGTTGTAATTTGCATGATTTTAAAATTATATATATAATACACAAAATTATTAAAATTAAATTTATCATCAAATTTAAATGATGCAACTAAAAGAAATAAATTATAAACTTAACAATGATGTTATATTTGTGCCATTACTAGCTCTACCACTATATGTTTTCTTAATTATAATTGTCATTAATGAATGCATAAGTGTATATCTAAGTAATTTGGCTTTAATTATAAGATCGTTCTATGAATTTTAAAATCAATAAACCATGAAGCAAAAATGAAATTGATATCAATATATTTTTTTTCTTCTTCTTTTTAGATGTAAAGATAAAATTTGTCTAATAAATCATAAAGAGTTATATTATATCATGTTTTCTTTTTAGATGTAAAATTTGTGTGATTCTAAAATCATGAATAGATACACAATATCTTAGTTAAAGTTTGAATTTATATTATCTTATGCTAGAAAATAAGACAACAAGATTATTGCATATAATCTATTGCATGTTCAAGTTTAGTTCAATATATAAAGAAAAGTAGATGTATAATTTTATTACAATTATAATTTTTTTAAAAAAAATCAAATTTATCCTTTAGAAAATATTTTAGCTAAAACAAAGCCATTTACACATGTCAATAACAAAATATAGAAAATAAAATAATAAAATGATAAAGAGTTTATCAAAAATTAAGACTCACATCTATAAGAAGAGATATAATCCATTCGAAACTTTCAAATTTCTCCCTTAATCAAACAAGTTGATTTTTAAAGTAAAATGCATCGTACATCAAACTAGAAATTTTATTCAACTACTCATAATGAATGTTTTTTACATATCTCATACACTCTTAAAGCATTTCATTATACTTATAAAGCTAATTATTCCATCTATTATGCATACCTAGCAAACTTTAAAAATAATCACAACCAAATTGCACATAGTGATATAATCCTAAAATTTTTTACTCATATATTTTGTCATTTGTCGCACTATAAGCCAATTTTAAAATATAAATCTCTTATTGAATGCAACTTTACTATAACATTTTTCATGCTTATTCTCTCTCTTGCTAACTCATTAGAACATAAAAGGCTCAATTGTAAAATTGAAACATTTATATGTTGCACTGCTTGATTTAATGTCATATTCAGGTTCATCCTGAATTTGTTGCTATAAGTTTAGATCAATTAATTTGATGACTCGATTTGGAATTGCTAGTTCTACAAACTTATGTAGGTTTAGGCCATCCTTAAAAATTCTATCAATAGGTCTTCTTCTAATGAACAACTCAAAGAGAAAAATTCCATAGCTATAAACATCCCCCATAGAAGAAATCTGACTGCCTACACTATATTCTAGAAAGCAAGCATATTGAATCATTATATATTTTAATATAATAAGAAAAAAAATTCATAAGTGTAGTGAATTAAAAGTTGAAGAATAAAGATTATTATTAGGAGTAGAATACCCAATGGTTCCTCTTATCATAGGAGTATTATGATCTGAGTCACTTAGTGGATTAGTCATAGCTTTGTGGAGGAACCTAGCAAGACCAAAATCTTCCACTTGAGCAACCATGTCACCATCAAGGACATTGCTTGGCTCCAAATCACAATGAATAATTGGTGTTTCACACTCATGATGAAGGCAGCAAAATGCATTGGTGATGTTTATGGCTATGTCTAATATCTTAAGTCAAATGCTCATTATCCTCATCATGTAACCATGTATCTAAATCTCCATTTTCCATGAATTCAAAGACTATAGCCATGAAATCAATGCCTTTTGAATCAATGCTCACACAACAAGTAATAATCTTTACTAGATTCCAATGTTTGATGTTCCTTAGGGCCTCATATTCAATTGCACAGGCTTTGGAAGCTCCTCGTTGTTAAAGGTTAAAGACCTTGATAGTTACAATTGTGTATCCATAATTGTCTAATGAGCATTTGTACACTAACCATATTGTCCAATTCCAAGTAGATTGGTAGGTGAGAACTCATTAGTTGCTCTCACCAATTCTGGATAAGAAACTTTTGGATGGACATCTTCCATGATTTTTGGATTGCTATAAACCTTTAAAAGATTTCTTCTTCTATAATTAAGGCATAATATGGAGAAGATGATCAAAGAGAAGGGTACAATACTTGGTAAGAGGATTGTTAATAGTGGCAATTATAGTTCTCTTTTTTTTTAGATGAACTTATATGGGACATGCAGAAAGATGAAAGTCTAGTACTCCACCATAAAGCCCATCATTTACTTGGAGGGATACCATTGTTGCATTAAAAAAGATTCCCTCACTAGGGACTTCACCAACAAGATGATTGAAAAAAATATTTAAATATTCAATTCTCAACATTCCCAAAGCTTTTGGAATTTGTGCTATCAAATTATTTTTAGATAGATTTAGTACTTTTAAGCATTTTAGGTCACCCATAGATGGAGGGATAGTACCTTGAATCAAGTTAGAGCTTATGTCCAACACTTCCAAACTCATACAACCAACTATTTGAGCTGGGAATTTCACCAAATAGTTTTTTTTTTTTTTTTGTAAATAGAGCCCTATAATGTTTCTCAAATCACCAATTTATGATGGAATTGGACCAATGAGAAAGCTGGAATCTAACCTAAGGCTAACCATTGAGAGTAAATTGACAATCTCTTTAGGTATGCTACCATTCAAATTATTATTGTCAATGAACAAAAATTCAAGGCTCTTAAGGCTTCCAATGCTTGGTGGTATGGGTCCATTGAAACTATTGCTATGTAAATATAGATATAACATTTGAGTTTGGTTGCCAATAGAAAGAGGTAGAGTTCCAGTTAACATGCAATGATTCAGACTCAAGTATTGCAACCTTGCAAACTTACCAATATTATTTGGGATGGCTCCAGCGAGATGATTTTGTTCTAGAGCCAAAATTATTAGATTGTTGAGATTGTCAATCTCATTTGGAATGCTTCTAGATATTTGATTCATACCATATCCTAGTTTTTGAATCCTGGTAGAAAGGTTAGCTATGGAGCTAGGCAGAGTTCCACTGAGGTTATTATCATCCATGAATAATGACTCGAATTATGAGCAATTAATAAGAGCATCCAAAAATTGCTAACTGCTATGGTCACTATTTTCTAGTTGATTTGAATATAATAATAACCTTGAAAGACCTCCCAACCTTCCAAGTCTAGAAGGAATTATTCCATTAAAATTATTACTGTTCATTTCAATAAAACACAATTTAGAAGCATTAGATAGTGAGGGAGGAATTAACCCTGTAAATTGGTTAAGACTCATAAGAAGTTTTTAAAGATTAGGAAGGTTGTTACCAAAAGTAATTGGAATCATGCCTTCAAAATTGTTCCCATTATGCTAATTATAATGAAAGGTTGAAAATGGAGGCTGGCAACTCTCCTGAAAGCATGTTGATAGAGACATGCAAATATTCCATGTTTCAATGATTGCCAATTTCCTTAGGCTTGGTTCCCTCAAGTTGATTTTGGGATAAATTAAGGTGTTGGAGTGATGAAAGGTTGCCAAGAGAAGGTGGGATCTTACCCGTGATACTATTATTGGAAAGAAAAATAAAATTGAGCTTTAAAAGATGACCAATTGATGATGGAATTTTTTTCTGTTATATAATTTTCATTGAGATCAATAGTTGTGAAGCTAAAGCTCAGATTAAAAGGGATTTCACCATGTAAGGAATTGAGACTCAAGTTCAAAAAATGAAGCTTTAGCAATCTAAAGAGGGAAGGTGGGATTATACCATAGAATTGATTTTAGTTGAGATCGAAGTGATGAAGGAAGGTGAGGTTTTCTATAGAAGAGGAGATGTAGCCAATGAGGCCATAAGAGTTGAGGTTGATTGACATAACTCTTCCCTTTTGCTTCTTGTTGCAGAAGACACCCTCTTAGTTGCAAATATCTGTGGCGTTATTCCTTGAGTGCAACTCCCTTGTTGAGTCATTAGTTATCCGAATCTTGTAAGCAAGAAGTGTCGCCTTGTTAGTCATGTTGCTTAACAAGGTGGTGTCAGAAGCCATGGCTAACACACCACATAAGAAGAATGAAAAGAAATTCATAAGAAGGAATGTTAATCTATCCATGGAGATTAGAAGGTTTATTGAAAGACTAAGATGATATGGACTTTATAGGAACACAATCAATTAAATTTGTGGGAAACTTATGCAAATAAAGCACTATTTTATAATTATGTTTATAGAACTATTTTCACACTATGGTAACAATTTTTAAAATGACAAACAAAAATATTTGTCACATCCTAATAAGTTTTGAGAGAAAATACTTCAAAAAGGTAAGTCTTAGTCTTCCACTAATAAGTCTTTGCTTAGGTAAATGTTCATAGTAATTAATGGGCTATAGAGTTACCAATATTGGTGCTTAGATAACTTCTTTTACTTAACACACACACAAACACACACACACACACACACACACACACACACACACACATATATATATATATATATATATATATATATATATATATATATATAATAGATGAAATATAATTATATTTATTTTTTAGCATTTACTAAAAAAATTGAATTTAACTATTACTAGGTGTTTAATATTATTTCACATTGATGTTCATTAATTATTCAATATGTAGATGATAAATAGTAATCATAAAAATTAGTTTAGTAACTATATGTAATAATAATTTTTTTAAATTACTCTCAGCCTTTTTTGATGATGGGAATATTGAATTTGCATTAAAGATAAATTTATTAAAAACAATTTTATATCCAAATGTTTAATTCAAGTACTAAAATTCACTTAATGTTTAGTGTACCTTGCGATCAAGTTGAAGACCTCATATCTAATCTAAATTTATATGTAATAATTGTATGAAAAGAAATTGAGTTAAGTGATACTCATAAATTTAACTAATACTTGCGATTTTATTTATGTGCATGTGAAATTCCAAGATTTTAAGTATTTTTTTTATAGAAATGATATATAGGATTCATGTGGATGGCCCTACATTAGTAGGTCAAATAGTAATTGGCATGGGTTGAAAATAAGAATGATGGCTTGATTACTACAATGACCTACTAAGCGACCATCTTGCCCAAAATTGAGTTAAGAATGATGGCTCCTTGTTGTTGAAGGTTAAAGACTTTGATGGCCACAATTGTGTATCTATAATTCTCTAAATAGCCTTTGTACACTAAACCATATTGTCCAATTCCAAGTAGATTTACGGGTGAGAACCCATTAGTTGCTCTCATTAGTTCTAAATAAGAAACCTTTGGATATGCATCTTCTATGACTTTTAGATTGGAAGAGTGCATATGATTTGTTTTTCTATAATTAAAGTACAATATGGAGATGAGACTCAGAGAGAAAATAATCATACTTGGTAAGAGAATTGCTAACAATAGCAATAGCAATCATCTTCTCTTTTATGTGAGCTTATATGAGAACATGGAGCTAGATGCAAGTTTGAAACTCCGCCATAAAGCTCATAATTTCCTTGGAGGGATACCGATGTTGCATTTAGAAAGATCCCATCATAGGGGACTTCACCAAAAAGATTATTAAAAGAAAATTTTATGTAATTAAGGCTCCTCAATGTTCCCAAAGCATTTGAATTAGCCCTGTCAAATTATTTTTGGATAGGTCTAGTCGCATTAGACCTTTTAAGTCACCCATGGATAAAGGAATAGTCCCTTGAATCGAGTTAGAGCTCAAGTCCAGCACTTCCAAATTCACACAACAACTGATCGAGTTAGAAATTCTACCAAACAATTTATTTTATTGTAAATATAGCTGAGTGATGTGTTTCAAACCACTAATTTCTGATGGAATAAGACTGGGGAGAGAGTTAAAAGCCAAACTAAGGAGATAAATTGAGGGCAATGTGAATATTTCTTTAGGTATGTGGCCATTTAATTTATTTTTTGAATGAATCATCTGTGAGGCTCTTGGGTTTCCAATACTGGTGGTATGGATTGAAACCATTGTTATCTAAATAGAGATATAATATTTGTGTTAGGTTACGTAGAAAAGGTAGAGTTCAGTTAACATGTTATTTTGTAGGCCCAAGGCTTGCAACCTTACAAGCTTACCAATACTTAGGAATGGCTCTGTGAGATGATTGAGTTCAAGATACAAAATTATTAAATTTGTGAGATTGCCAATCCCTGATGGAATACTTCCAAATATTTGGTTTACATGAATTCCTAAGTTTTGCATCCTAGTAGAAAGTTTAGCTATGGAACTTGGTAGTGTTCCATTGAGCTTATTATCATTGAAGCGATGCATGTCTAATTGTGAGCAGTTAGTAAGATCATCCAAGAATTGCTAACTTCTATGGTCACTAGCTTCAAGCTGATTCAAATATAATTATAACCTTGAAAGACCTTCCAACCTTCCAAGTCGAGAAGGAATTATTCCATTAAAATTATTGTGGCTCATATCAATAAAATACAACTTAGAAACATTAGATAGTGGTGGGAATTGGCCCTATGAATTTGTTCAGATCCATAAGAAGTTCTTGGAGATTCGAAAGGTTGTTTCCAAAAGTAGTTGGAATCTTACCTTCAAAATTATTCAATGTGACGTTGAAACTATCGACTAATGAAAAGTTTAAAATGGAGGCAAGTGGCTCCCCTAAAAGCTTGTTGCTAGAGACCTGCATGAATTGAAGGCTCTGATGATTGCCAATTTTCTTAGGTAAGCTCCCTTCAAGTTGAACCTTGTATAAATCAAGATGTTGGAGTGATGAAAAGTTGCCAAGAGAAGGTGGGATCCTACCAGCGAGATTGTTTCTAGAAAGAGGAACAAAAATGAGCTTTGAAAGATGGCAATAGTCGTAAGGCTAGAGCTCAGATTAAAGAAGAATCTATAGTGTCATCCCATGAGAGCAAAGCTCTTGATGGGTCATTAGTTATTTGAAGCTAGAAAGCAAGAACTGTAGCCTCATCAGTGTTATTGCTGAAGAAGGTATTGGCAGCAGCCATGGCTGGCAGAACACAGAGGGCATATGAGAAGAAAATGAGAGGAAGGAATGCCCTTCATCTATGGAGATTGGAAGGAATGCTGAATGAACTCAGGCGATATGGATTTAAATATAGAAAATAATGCGAAGGGAAGGTCTTGATCTACACGTCTCTGCAAAATAGACAGTCAAACCAATCTTTTCTTTTTTTTTTTATTGTGAAAACGTATAATTATTTCAATATAAATAGGAGAGGAAGCTTGGGAGGAAAAGCTGAATAACGCAAAAGCACGAGCTTTCGGCTAACAAATTATTAATATCTATTAAAAAATAATTGGATCACATGCTTATGATATTCTTATAAAAATATTTTTAAAATGGGGCTCAATGAATTTATTTTGAAATTTATATGATATTAAACTGTATGAGTCTCTAGATTCTAACATTTACTTAAACATTAGTAAGACCAATATATGCATAATAAAATACATATAATGAGTTAGATGTATAGAAGAAAGTATCTAAGTTAATATTTTATTATCAATAATCAATATTATAAAAAAAATCAAATTTAAAATGTAGAGGAATTTATATACATATCGCACAATTTTTATGTATTTATATATCTAACACTCGAAGTTATATATTTATTTATTTAATGTTTTTCTATGTTTGAAGAATGACATTCACTGTAAAAAAAATTATGATGATATTTTTGAATTTTGATGAGATATTGAAGAATAAAATGATATATATAAAAAATTAAAATTTGAGGGTTAGATATGTAAATACATAACAATCTTGTGGTATGTATTTAAATCTCCTAAAATTTAATGTCAAATCAAAATTTCTTGTCGGTATAAGATGTGACAACATTTTGCTCCTCATTATTATTTTAATTATATTTGCATATTGATTAAATATTATTTTATTATTTTATTTATTTAGATAAAATTATATCAAATAATAAATATGATAATTCATAAGATAGGCTCATGAAATTATTTTGCATCGTTAATTTCTCTATGATTTTGAATCAATGATAAAATAATTCCTTAATTTTATAAAATACGACATAATTTTAGGCATATGTTTAATGATAGTATTTATATTTTTCTCTCTAATTGTAACAATTATGAACATTTTATGAAAGTATAAACCAAACTTGACTTTTTTTAGTTCATCTTTATCTCTCTCTCTCTCTCTCTCTCTCTCTCTCTCTCTCTCTCTCTCTCTCTCTCTCTCTATATATATATATATATATATATATATATATATATATATATATATATATATATATATATATATATATATATATAATATTATGTATGTAGTATATAGGTTAAGTTAGTTTGAAGCTTATCATAATTAAAATTTCTAAAACTTTCATTTACATATATGTACATATTAGCAGTATATAGGCTGCACACCGAGAGGAGCATGACTACTAGTTCAAAGGATATCTTGATTCCTTGACTTTCTACTTTATAATTCATAAGAATTTACATTATATCGTGAGATTATTAATTTTATAATATATAATTTGTATGAGTCTAAAGTCAATGGATAGATAGACATTTCACAAAAAATGTATAATTTGAACTTTGAGTTTATATAATCATATGCACAGAAACAAGGGAGTAAGATTATGGCATATAATCTATTGCATGTTCAAGTTTAGTTCCATATTTAATGAGAATTAGAAGTATAATTATTATACAATTATAAATCTTTTTACATCAAATTCATCCTTTAAAAAATATTTTCAACTAAAACAAATTCATTTACATCGATAACAAAATATAGAAGAAAGCATAAAATGTTAAAAGAAATTATCAAAAATTAAGAATCACAACTTTAAAAGAATATATCAATTCTTCAATTTTTTTAAATTTCACTTAATAAAGAAAAAAAATATCTTTGATGTAGAATGAATTATACATCAAATTAGAAATTTTATTCAACCAATGAATATGACTTTTTAACATATCTCATTCATTCCTCTACACTTCATTATGATTATAAAGTCCATTTTTCCATCTATATAGAACAAACAAACCTTAGAATTAGTCAACTAGTTGCACATTATGATTTTATCCAAATCATAAGTTTTACTCATCTTTATTTTGTGGTCTATTGCATCATAAGCTAACCTTAAAATATACATCTCTTATTGAATGCAACTACACTACAACATCTATCATGCTTATTCTCTCTCTTACAAACTCTATTGAACATAAAAAAGCTCAATTGTAAAATTGATGTCAAGCATTCATACCTTGTCCTCCTTGATTGAATGCAACTTACTTCCATGACTCAATCTAAAATTTCAATTTTTACAATCTTATGCAAGTTTAAACCATCCTTGAATTTTTTGTTAAATGTTCTCCAAGAGGGTGATTCCATTGTTATAAACCTCCCCCATTGATAGAAATGTGACTTCTTGTGCCATATTCTAGAAAACAAGTATCTTGAAACATTGTACATCTCCATATAGTAAGAAAAAAAACATAGATGCAAGATTAAAAAAATCTTACTAGAAGCAACATACCCAATGGTTCCTCTAATCATAGGAGTGCTATAAATTGAGTCACCAAGTAGATTGCTCACAATTCCATGGAGGGACACTAGGCCAAAATCTCCCACATAAGGAACCATGTCACCATAAAGAAGGTTGTTGCTTGGTTACAAATAACAAGGTCTCATGATGAAGGTAGTACAGTGCATTAGTTGTGATATCCCATTGATCTTAAAGAATATATATATATATATATATATATATATCAAGTAAATTGATAGAAATTGGTTTTGTTAATAGAAGGGAGCGGTCTTCACCCCATGAATCACAGAGAGCAAGAGACAGAGAGGGGGGATGCCAAACTAAAGGGGAGAAGGGGGGGTGAGGCGACATTGAGCGAGGCAAGGATGAACTATGAAGTTGCTCATTCGAGGTCTTCGAACGAGGTGTGAATACGATGGTTTCAAGCAGGACGGGGAGGATCAGAGTTGGCAGGGGATGAGTGTGCAAGGGATTTGAACAAGAAAAAGCATCATCAAACTCGACAATTTTAGTGAGTGGTGCACTCAATGACAAGGGCTACATTGTATTCACTTATGGGTAAGATCTTTATGTTTTATCTTTTCCTCTAAGTTTGCAGAAGAATTTTAAAATTAGGTTTGATTTTTCTTACAAATTCAAAACCTAGACCTAACTTACACTTTAATTCTAATCATAAAGAAATGATTTAAAGATTATTTTTGGAAAGGAAGAATCTATCAAGAAGGAGGTACATTGAAATACACATTCAAACTTATTTTGCCATTGTCCAAATATTATTTGTTCTCTAAGAAAATGATTTGTATGTCTAAAGGAGAGCATTCCTTTTAAGAGATTTAAATATGTAAATTTTTATATGCAAATAATGATCATATTTAAACATAGATGTAAAATATAAAAAAATGAATATATAAATAGTATTGTTGTAATTAAGTAGAAATAATATTCTTACACAATATATTTAATGAAATATGAAATTGAGATTATTATTGTTTAAAATATGATGATTTGTATGTTTAAATCATGATATTTATAAGTGAATACTATATATTATAAATAGGTATGAAAAAAATATTTGAATTATGAAGATTTAATGGTGAAAAAAATTTATGTACACACACACTTACATTTATGTGTTGAAATAATTTACCAAATCTATTTAAATGAATTACAAATATTAACCTTATATCGTTAAATGAAAGTACATAATGTTATTTAATAATAAGGTTAATTAAGATAATTTAACATAAATCTTATTAACAAGATTGCTAGATAATTAAATGATTTAAGATATGATGATGATAAATACAACTAAGTGAAAGATGGATTTATTTTGGTTAAAAGAAATCAAAATGTTTTTATAAGAAAATCCATGTAAATCAATTAATCTGTCTTTATTTATCTATATGTGTGAAGTTTAGAAGGCGGATCTAATTGGAGGTTGAATATCAATTTTCTAAATTTTGAGGTAAGCTCATATTTCTAATTTATAATAATTTTATTGATTTCTTCTAAATTGTTTGTTTACAATATCATTAGATAGAATTGTGATGGTTATGACTACAATATTTTGTAATTTATTTGTTCTTCAAATATTGATTACATTGAAATATATGTTACAAAACTTTCCAGTGTTCAAGATTTATTCAAGTTTTACAAGTTATAAAAATATTAAATGCAAATGAACTAGGTGAATGACATACCTATATAGATTGCTTGCAAGTTAACTAATAAAGTTTCACCACTTTATAGTACTACTTAGGGATGCTAAGATACCCATGCATGTATATAAAAAAATATAAAAAAGTTTAATGATATTGAACTGTCTTAAATGACACAACTTTAGATGATAGCTCTTGTGATGGAAGTATATGACATAGAGAAGGTATTATATTGTATTGTATTGTAAAATTTGTTCAAACCTTCTTGAAAGACTCATAATTGGTTATAAGCTATCACTTAATCATATACTAATTTATTTTGCTAAACTAGCATACATAATATTTTTTTCATTACATTATTGTAATTTAGAAACATGAGTATTCACTGAATGTTGATAGCTTATTATGATTTTAACCTAACATTTACATGTTAAAATTTTCATATAGAAATAAATAATAAAGAATAAAATATTTATAGAAGATGAGTTTATTAAAAGGAAAGGTAGATTTATTTTAGTGGCTCTTTTTGTAGATTAATGAGTAGATAATGATAATAACTAAAAATTTATTTCCCACCATTTGATCGCTTCCCACCTAGTAATTACAAGCATCTAGGCTTGGTCGTGACACTAGCAATGTTAATGGCTATATCTAACCATTATGGCAAGATGCTTGATATCTTTCATGCAACTAGATATTTAAATTATTATTTATCATGAATTCAAATATTATAGCCATGAAATCATTGCTTTTGAATCAATGCCTACATGATAAGTTATGAACATAATTAGATTCGATGTGCCTGACTCAATGTAAAGGATATGGAAGCTCCTTATCATTTAAAGGTAAAGACTTTGATAGCCATAATTGTATATAATTAATTGTCTAATGAGCCTTTGTACATTGAACCATATTGTCTAATTCATAGTAGATTGGCACGTAAGAACCAATTAGTCAC
This sequence comes from Cymbidium sinense, assembly GCA_021442155.1. Lineage (NCBI taxonomy): Eukaryota > Viridiplantae > Streptophyta > Magnoliopsida > Asparagales > Orchidaceae > Cymbidium > Cymbidium sinense. The sequence goes on from CM038233.1 coordinate 63,951,494, forward strand.
TCTCACTAGTCGTTAATAAGGAATCTTAAATAGACATCTTCTAAGATTTTTGAATTAAAAGAATGCTTCATATGATTTATTCCTCTGTAATTAAAGCACAATATCATGAAGATAATGAGAGAGAAAGTGTGGTGTTTATTTTCAATATGTGTGTATGGAGGACACCACGCAGATCTGAGGGTATACATATTGAGGTGACCTGATATGATATTAAGAAATAGTGCACTATCTTGAAAGATAAAAATCACTATCATATAATGGACCTAATCACCTAATAAGGACTCCTAAGGCATGATGGGTCTTTGAATATACCAGAGATTTTTGCTACTTTACATGGATGAATAAAGTAGAGTTTATTTAAATGGTTCTAAAGTTCCTATGGGGAAAGCCCCATTAATTACATCCCTAAGAAAGGTGAGTCTCTTGAATACTCTCAATTAAAGTAGGCAATTATTCCAAGATTTCAAAGATATGACTATCAATAAATTGGCTATGTTTGGAAACTCAATGATAGATCAAAAGGAGAAACTTATTATTGAAGTCAAAAGAGAGATGAGTAGGAATGCTCATGAAACTAGAAACCTATTGAGCATTCCACATCCTATGATTGGGTTTTATATGTTTGAAGTTGAGGAGAATTATATGTTTGAATTAGAATTTTATTAGAAAGCTGAGTTATAATCTCACACAAGATTGTGGAAATGCCTAAGAGATGAGATTTATGCTTGTACGAGGGGTAACAACAACCTTAGATCCTAAGTCTAGGGAGCTTAGTGAGGGCCAAAACATGTCCTAAATCTAAGCAAAGATAAGTATATGGTTTAGCTCCACAAGATAGGGTAAACCACCCGATTGCTGGACTTATAATGGCCTGAGTGGCAGCCAGCTAACTCCTCTTATGTTTTAAAACCATGTGGTCAAGTCATATGTTTTTGCAAGATGGTTAAGTTGTTATTATTTAGAAAGAAACTAAAGTCCTTAAACCCACTCCGTAAGAGACTAGAGCATGAGCGATATGAATAATGACTTAGTCTAATGCAAATATTATCAATTTTTATTTAATTTTGGACTCTTTATTTTGACAAAGGTTATAGGATTTTTATATGCCTAAATGCATGATGAAATAAAGTTATTGGTAAATTAAAAAGAAAGATATTTTTTTCACCACAGAGGAGACCCTCAAAGGTCAAGTCTTCCCCTTTTGTGCAAGGGTGGAAACCCTCTCTAAGCAAAAATGAAACAAGACGATAGGCATGGTATTAAATATACAACATCCAGCTAAGGGTTTTTTAAATTTTTTGATTATCTTGATTAAATGCTTAGGCTTTATGTGAGGTTATGAGTTATTTAGAAAATTTAGTATGAGTTGTAGTTGGGGTAGAAAAATTAATTTTTTCCCTAAGAGCCTAATCGGATCCACGCCACACATTAAATCATTATATATATAGAAATTAGAAAAAGACATAACATTTCTATTGCACAATTATAACCAAATCATCAAATAATTTATAAAACTAGCGCAAAAGAATAAAAGGTCGGTGCGATCGGGTGCCGCCATACAACCTAAAAAAGAGAAATGAGTAGCCGAGCTCTACTCTTATACAACCGATATATGAAAGAATGATTACAAATTTACAAGTTAATAAATGCTATGAAGGTCTTCATTCTTCATTCTTCATATCTTCTTTTCTTTCTTCCCTTGACTTTATTTGGATATGCTTACTTCGAAGGCATGATGGGGCCTCCCAGGACAGAGCCTTCTAGCCACCACTCATCCTAATCTCTCATAACACTAATCATAATTCCTAATGCAAAATTACATTAAAATAGGAGAGTAAATCAAACTACACCTGCAAAATAAGTGTTAGCTAAACACACCATACAACTCAACAATTATATGTATAATTTAGCACTTGTACATGGGTAACCAAGTCCACATGTCCTAATTTAGATTATGCTTAGGTTAAAACTCAAAAGAGAGCATTTATATTTATTTTAAGCACCCTTAAGCACAATCTCCTATAGAAAATATGATTAGGCTAATCACCTAACTATCCTGAAAACACTTTAACATCCGTCTATAGTACATCATAAAATCAAACACACATCGCTCCATGCACTACCTTAATATAAGGCTAAAAGTGGTGACTTAATTCTAAGGTGTGTGTGTTAAGGCTAATATGGTATGCTTTAACTAGGCTTTATTATAATTTTCTAAGTATGAAAGGGTTTAATTTAAAGGATGGTTTCCTTTAAGTGGCTTAATAGGTTTATAAGTTTTACTTGATGTTTCTTTTGTTTCACTTGGTTTACACTTAACAATTAAGTGTTATAAAGAGAAAGAAAGAGAGGATCACTCTCTTTCATCCCTATCCTAAGTCACATCCAAAAAAAATTAATTAGTCAATTCTCTTTAGTGAATGGCTTATTACATATTTTAATTAATCCTTGATTTAGGTTCACTTTAAATAACCCTATTCAATAAGAAAGACATCTTAAGATTAATTGAAATTGACTACTATCACATGACACATATTCATTCATTTCTTTCCATCATATATAACATGCATATGATCAAGTCCTAAACATACTTAAACATACAATATATATCTTAACACACTTAAATGATGAATGTAAACAAATATATTTGAAATTTAGATTTTTCACTTGATTGAATTATTTTGTCATATTAATTTAAAACTCTATCTAAATTATTATACAAAAGCATAAGAAAAGAACTCTAAATCATGTGACTAATCAATTCAACCACTTGAACAAAAATATGAATGCATGTCTTTTTAATAGAATAGGGGGGAGGGTTTCCATTCATTAGTTAAATGTACACACAAGTGTATAAAAGTTCTAAGTGGGTATGGCACCATTATTTTGCGCCTTGGGGCTACTTAAAGACTTGCATCCCCGGAATATCCAGACTAATATACCCACCACTCTTATATACATATGAATGTACAAGCAACTATAAGAATAGAAAACCATGCAAAGGTAGAATTTAATTTAATTTATTTATTTATGTGAACGAATTAAAGCTCTATCCAAATTTTAATGTCAAAATACATAGGAATGAAATCAAATGAGTACGTCACCATTATTTTGCACCAGGGGAGTGAGGTAATGACCTCCTTGGGGCTACTTAAAGCCTTGCATCCCTGGAATGTCCAGACTAATATACCCATTAACATTCATACTTATGCAAATCAACATATGAATGAAAGAAAGAAATTTCACTTCATATACTAAGCTTATATTCACATGCACATCCTATGTATATATAACTAATGTCACAACATATATCATTATTCATTAATAAGCTTTTGAAAATGCATTTGAGATTTAATAGTGATAGTAGTCACACATATTTTTACTTTAAGTCAATACATGCAAATTGACATAAAGGAAACCATTTTATTTAATTAATTTTTGAAGAAATGAATGCATGATTACAAGTGGCATGCAACATTTAATACAATTGGAGAGAAATAAAAGAACATAAGCACATAATTTCATTCAATCCAATTAATTCCTAAGGATAATCAAATTAAATAAGATCATTTAAAACAAACCAAAGTTCTTTAATGCCATTTTTGATTTTATGTTTAATTTGATTTAAGAAAGATGAGAAAGATTTGCTAATCCTAATCTCATTCCCCATATGTGCATTAATTTGGTTTAATGGGAAGCAATTAGGTTGATTTTATGAATTGTTAAGTTAAGCATGGATTAAATCAATTAATTAACCCTTACCTATATTACCTTAAGATAATTAATTTAACAATTATGAGCTAATACGATATGCAAATAAATTGAAAAGTAAATAGCAATACACTTATGAAATGAAAGAGGCCTAATACAATTAGCTCACAATTATTAATTAATTAAGCTTAAGGAACACACTTAATTACTTTTATGATTTTCTCACACATGTGAGCCATCCATAATTTCGTTAGCTCTCTTTAGGTTATTGAACACCTAAAGCTCTACCCATGATGGATTAAGGAAAAATTCAGATTTAATTAGATTTTTCAAATTAATTAAACCAATAATCCATTAATCCACCTCTCCTAAAAAAAAGAGACTAAACAAAGGTTAACAATTATCTTGAAATGAGATGGGCTTAAGGGAAAAGGTAAGGAAAGACATCCCCACATATTTCCATAAACCATCCACTCGATTAAGCATGACTTAGATTCCAATTTAGCTAATTAAACTTTTAATTAGTTAATTAATTAATAATTAGGACTTTAGTTTAAAAGAGAGGGAAAATTAGAGAAAAGATTAGGAGGGAAACTCTAATCCACTTCCCTAAGTCTCCTTTCTGTTCAACAGTGATTAGGGAGTCCAAATGATTAATTAATTATTGATCATATGCTTAATCACCCCTTAATTAAATTAAGAAAATAATTAGGGCTTAATCAATCAATTTTCCTAATTAAGCAATCAAAAAATTCCAAGAAAAATAAGGGTGGTAGAGGTCATTCCTCTAAACATCCTCAAAAAGTTTGAAATCAATCTGATGATTAATTAAGGAGTAATTAAGCTAATTCTAAAATTATTACTCAAAATTAATTAAGGATAATTTTAATGGATTCCTCTCCGAAATATCTTTAAAACGAGCCCTCATTTATAATTTTTTTTGGATTTTTTTATAATTAGTTATGAATTTTAAAAGTTTTAGCCTTAAAAATGGATTAATTAACCTTAATTAAAGATATAATTGTGTCGGTGTCACGTGGCCTACTGATGCGGCATGCTTTCCATGTGGTGTGATGAGATAGTTTATTTAAGTTGTCATATCGTGTGGCTGAGTCAGCGGTGGTGGACAAGATTTCTCGTGGACCGTTCGATCTAAGATCAGATGACCACAATTAATCCTGCAGTTTAGAAGGAATAAGTAGAGATCTAAGCATGATCTAATCATGGCGCCCATTAATCGCTGGAATGGATGGCCGTCATCTTCTCCTTCACTAAGTGACAAAAGGATGTCGTTCATCGCATTCAATCGAGCTACCAAAGCTTGGATTGATTCCAAAATGATCTCACACCATCAAGGGAAGGAGAGGAATACAACCAAACTAAGATTGCATAACATGGAAATTTCTTTCACAAAAGACAATCACCTAGGCTACGGTATTGAGGAATTACCTCACCGGAGTTTAAGACCAGTGGCGGGATCAATGGAGGTAGATTTGTCTAGTAGAGATGTAGCCCTGTTGAGGAGCTTGGGCCTTGATTTAGGGTAGCTTTCTTTGGAGACCAAGATCATCTTATTTGGCATTAAGGTCTTCTGACTTATGGGATGGCAGTTCTTGATCTTTTGATTCAAATCCCCCTTATGATGGCTTTGGAGCTTGGAAAATGATTCATTTTAGCTCATCTATGTCTAAGGAAGGTGTGTGCAAGGTTGATTGAAGTTTGGTGGAGGATTGAGCAAATGGGACTTCGAATTGGCCTCTCCTATTTTTGTTTGGCATAAAATCAAGAGAGGGAAGAATGGCAAGCTTGGGAGCTTAGGGAAAGGTTGTGGGAGACTCTCCTTCACTCTCTCTAGCTCAAACAAAGTAGAATGCATGAAATCCCATTTGAATTGAGGGGGTATACCCCCTCAATTACTAAGGTGGATGGACGGGATTCAATCCCATTTTCTCACTGGCCAACTGCCGTCACACCATCAGACTTGTCTCCATCAGTCCACGCTTTGAGTGGGGAAAGGCTTGGGCTGGCTCAAGGTCTGATGTAGGGAAGATTTGGTTTCCTTTGTCCATGGGGTGCTTTCATGGGAGGTGAGTTAACTCACATCCCCTTAGTCCATGGAAAGTCTTAAGTCTAGTGTGCTTAGGTGGGCTAAGGCTGCATGCTTCATTTGGCAATTGGATGGCAGTGATGGGAGAGTGGACTTTGCCAAATGAGGAAGGAATCCAATGTAAAGAAGTTTATTCAATGGCTAATCTTGTTGGATGGGGCCCATTTTGCTTATGGGCAGGCTTTGGGTTGACCTAGGGTCAATTTGGGTTGGGTTTGGTCAGTCATCAAAGTCCCATGGGTTGGTTTGGCTATAAGCAATAAATAAAAAATATAGTTCTTTAAGTAATTTGTTTTCTTGAAATTTAAGAGTATTTTATAATAGGATTGTCTCTAATTAAGATTTTCTAGTAACTCGGTCATCATGAAGAATTATTACTTTGAAATGCTTGTCTTTGAAATTATAATGAGGGAAAGATTCATATCCTAAATAAAATTTAAGCCTACATATTATCTCAAGATCAAAATCCAGAAGGTGTGCTTCCATATTTAGTAAAAAATAGATGCAAAATTATTTTATAATTATAATTTTTTTAAACAACTAATTCATCCATTTAAGAAGATTTTTAACTAAACAAAATTAGTTACTCATGTTAATAACAAAATATATAACATAATGGGAGAGGTAAAAAATGAGGTATATGTATGTATAAAAGGATATCCTCTTAAAAATTTTTATATATCTTACTTGACCAAAAAAACTTAAATCCTAATCGTATCTATGAAGAAATTTTATTCAAAAGATTGAATTGCATGTCAAATTAGAAATTTTATTTATGACTTTTTTTACCTATCACATACATTCTTAATACACTTCACTATAGTTATAAAACTAATTGTTCCATGTTTTACATATCTAACAAACCTTATAATTAATCACAATTGAATTGCAAACCATAACATAATCCTTATTATGATTTTACTTATCTTTATTTTGTGGCCTATTTCAATATAAGCCAACTTCAAAACATGCATTTCTTATTGAATGCAACTCTAATGTAGCATATGCCATGTTTATTCTCTCTCTCAGTTACTCTTTTGAACATAGAAGGCTCAATTTTAAAATTGAAATCAAACATTCATAAATTGCACTACTTGATTGAATGTCATTTTCAGGTTATCTTGAAATTGCAATTGCAAGTTTGGATGACTTCCATGACTCGGCTGAATTTCCATTTCTATGAACTTATGTAGGTTTATGTCATCTTTAAAAATTATGTCCATAGGTCTCCTTCCAGTGAATAATTCCATGAGAAGGATTCCATAGCTATAAACATCCCCATGGTAGAAATTTATTTACACCATATTCTATAAAGCAAGCATCATGAATCATTACACATTTCAATATAATAAGAAAAAGGCTATAACTATATCAAATCGATGGGTCAAGAATGATTAATACCGGAACAATGTACCCAATGGTTCCTTTTAACATAATAGTGGTTTGATCTGTGTGACTTAATGAATTGTTCATATATCTAAAAAAGCTAACAAGGCCAAAATCTCCCACATGAACAACCATGTTATCATCAAGAAGGACATTAATCGGTTTCTTATAATGAATAATTGGTGTTTCACACTCATTATGAAGGTAGCAAAGTGCATTTATGTTTATGGAAATATCTAGCCTTTTGGTCAAGTCAAGATGCTCCATCATGTAGTCCTTAGCATGCAACCATGTATCTAAATTACCATTTTCCATGAATTCAAAGACTATAACCATGAAATCATCACATTTTGATTCAATCCCCACACAACAAGTTATGATCTTTACCAGGTTTTGATGTCAGATGCACCTTAGGGCGTCACACTTAGTTGCAAAGGCTCTAAAATCTCCTTGTTGTTGAAGGTTAAAGACTTTAACAGCCACAGTTTTGCATCCATAATTGTCTAATGAGCCTTTGTACACTGAACCATATTGTATGATTCCAAGCAAATTTGCATGTGAAAACCCATTAGTTGCCTTGAGTTCTCCATAAGATACCTTTGGATAGACATGTTCTATGTCTTCTAGATTGGAAGAATTCTTCATAGAATTTGTTCTTCTGCAATTAAAGCATAATATGAAGAAGAGGAATAGAGAGAAGCCTACCATGCTTAGTTAGAGAATCATTAATAGTGAAAATCGTGGTTGTTTTCTTTTTTCATATGAACTAAATTGGGGACATGAAGGAAGATGCAAGTCTGAAACTCCATCACAAAGCCCATAATTTCTTGGAGGGATACCGATGTTACATTTATAAAGATTCCCTTGCTAGGTACTTCACCAACAAGTAGATTAAAAGAAAATTGCAAGTATTGGAGGGCCCTCAATTGAGGCTTTTAAGGTTTCCAATGCTTGGTGGTATGGGGCCATTGAATCTATTATCATCTAAATAGAGATACAACATTTGAGTTAGGTTGCCAATCGAAATAGGTATAGTTCCAATTAACATGCCTTAATGTAGACCTAGACTTGCAACCTTGCAAGTTTATGATACTCTGGAATGGCTATGAGATAGTTGGTTCAAGAAGCGAATTGCCAAATTTACAAGATTGTCAATCCCATATGGAATGCTTCTAGATATTTGATTATTAAAATTTCTAACTAATCTTGGTGGAAATGTTAGCTATGGAGCAAGGTAAAGTTCCTTTGAGCTTGTTATCATCTAAGAACAATATCTCTAACTATGAGCTTAGTAAGGGAATCCATGAATCACTATTAAGATCACTTGCTTTAAGATGATTCCCTGTAAGCCTAATATTGTAAGTCTCAACCTTCCAAGTCCAAAAGGAATTATTCCATTAAAGCAATTTGGTCATAGAAATAATATTTAAGTTAGAAGCATTACATAATGAAGCGAATTGGCCCTTTGAAATTGTTATGACCATAAGAAGTGTTTGAAGATTAGGAAGGTTGTTACCAAAAGTAATTGGGATCATGCCTTTAAAATTGTTCCCCGTCACGCTAAAGAAGTATACTAATGAAAGGTTGAAAATAGAGGTTGGCAACTCTTCTGAAAGCTTGTTGATAGAGACACACAAGTATTCCAAACTTTGATGATTGCCAATTTCTATGGGCATTTTTCACTCAAGTTGATTTATACATAAATCAAGGTGTTAGAGTGATGAAATGTTGCCAAGAGAAGGTGGGATCTTACTCGTGAGACTATTATTAGAGAGAAAAATAAAATTGAGTTCCGAAAGATGGCCAAGTGATGGTGGCATGCTTACTATTATATAATTTCCATTGAGGTCGATAGTTGCGAGGCTATGGCTTAGATTTGAATGGATTTCACAATGTAAATAATCAAAACTCAAATTCAAAAAGTTAAGTCTTGCAAACTTAAAGAGGACATGCGGGATTCTGCCAAAGATTTTATTTTGGTTGAGATCCATGTGATGAAGGAAGGTGAAGTTACTTATGGAAGAGGAGATGTAGCCGGTGAGGCCTCGAGTGCTGAGGTTGATCGACATAACTCTTCCCTTATTCTCTTGCTCAGGAGATGCCCTTCCAATTACATTAATTTATGGTGTCATTCCATGAGTGTAGGATCCCCATTGGGCGATTAGTTATTTGAAGTTTTAAAGCAAGAAGTGCCACCTTGTCAGTCTTATTTCATATGACAGATTCATATGAAATTATGTTTGTTTATCCATGGAGATTATAAAATATGTTGAAAGAATCAATAATGAAATTTCTTTAATTTCAATAGTAATGGTCTCATTTTCTCTCAAGAGTGTGAGAAAGAAGTGAAACATAGAGTTAGAATATTGTTGGTCTATTTAGTATTTTATTAAAGAATATTGTCTTTTGAGTTGTGATCATTATATGAAGGCTTAAATAAAATTTGACTTATATTATATTATCTTTATCTATATATTAAAAGTATTATATTTTTATTACTATTTAATCATTTATTCAATAAATTTCCTTTATTATAATAAATAAATAAATATTATAGAATGAAATTTTTTAAATGATTTCTATAATTACATAATTTTTTTTGTAATTATCCCTCAACATTCATTACCATACTTAATATAATACTCATCACTTGGTCTCATCAAATTTTAAGCTTCTTAGCACCAATTTTGCTTTTGGTTTGATTAGTTTTGTGTAATTCTTTAAATATAGATTAGTTAGTGATATCTTTTTAATTACCACTTTATTCGGTTATGTTAGTAAATTAATATATATTATGTTTGTAGAATTACAACTTATGATGTGTTCATTTTGATATTTTATATGATTATTTTTGCTTTCTTTTTTATATTTTATATAATTATATTAGATGGTCAATTTTATTTCACATTGAGATTCAATAATTATTTAATATTTAGATGATAAGTAATAACTATAAAGTTATTTGTAACTTTTATGAGTATATTTATTTAATCTAAATTACTTACACACTTTTTGATGATGAGAATATTGAAGCATTAATGAAATAATTATATACAAGGCTTATTGTGGTTGAGGCTTTCAACTAAGAGGTCTAGGTATATGTAAAATAAAATAAAATAAAATAAATAAATAAATCAAGAAGTTTAGGATTCAAATCTTGTACATATATTGTGTGTGTGAGTTTTCCATTAAATTAATTCAAATGTCTAAAAAAATTATTAAAAGTTAATTTTATATTCAAGTGATTTATTCATATTAATTAATAAAGATATAATAATGTTAAGTGTACCTAGTGATCAACCCAAAAAATCTTATATCAAATCTAAATTAATATGTAACAATTTAATGAAAAGTTAAGTGGCACATAAATTTAGCTAGAAATTACAATTCTATTTATGTGCCTATGAATTTTCAAAACTTTTGTGTTGTGCCCTCTTTGTCCAAGCATTTGCTTTTATATTAGTTAAATTTTCTGGTTAAAATTAATTTTACTTATAGTCAACCTGATACTCCTTCATAAATCATTATATGAGGTTTAAAGGAAAAGATTAGACATAACTTGTAATTTTATTAAAGATCATTATCTCTTTTTTTGAGCATTGGTAACCTCAAATCAATATCTTTTTACCTATAGGTTAGATGACCATCACATTACAATATATGGCAAATGTTTCAAATCTTACAATATGTGGCATTATCCTCAACTAAGAGATCTAGCTAGGGTAAAAAATAAAATAAAATAAAAAATCAAGAAATCTAGGTTCAAATCTTGCACCTAGTCTTAGACATTATGCATTCCTTCAACTAGATGATCCAAATATATCTAATTCTCAAATGGGATAGATGTGAGCACAAACTTACATATAGATGGCTTAGATGTACATCATGAGTCATATGCATACTTGTTTAATATTATCCTGAGATATCATGGCACATATAGTATTCATGGTATGTTTCTTTTCATATCAGATACCTCTAGTTAGAGATTCATCTCCAATATTTTCCACATTGGAAGACACACAATGTCTTAGTACTTTATTCAAACAACAAACCTATGTAACTTATATGGGCTAAAGGAGGCCATCAACTAAGGTTGGTCAATATGGCTAGATGTCTACATGTATTGTAGGTGTGGTGAAAGGGCATTCATGTTGGTATGCTCACATTATGCACACCCAAAGAGATATTAATGAAAAGTGTGTGATAGATGTATATCTATAAATTAGTCATATTTGAGTCTATAGGAACAAGATTGATAGACTTCTAGAACCAAGTAGATGTTATTCATATTATTTTAAGTTATTTATATATATTTGTTGTTGCTAACTGTATTGTGGGTTATATGAAAACTATATACATATGGATGTGAGCAATAGAGCTATGTTCTTTAGGAGTTGTTGTTTAGAAGGCTCAACTTCCACTACTTGTCGATGTATTGAGTTACCCAACTTGTAGTACATTTGTTTGGTGTCTAGAATTGATTTAGCAAGTTTTAGTTTATGGCTGAAAAATGGTGATATTCCTTGGGAAAATATTTCCAATATTCCATTAAGAACAATTGATTGACATATAACATTGAGCAAGATGATGAGGGGATTGTTCTTGAGTGGGTAGTTTTATGGTACACATGATGGTTTCAATCATGGACTATATTGTATCTTCTTAAAGCTCTTATGAAGGCCCTATAGATGTATTACCTAAGGACCCAAGGTACCTTGGTGAATGACCCATGGTATGTTGCAACTTATTTTTGAAAAAATTTAACTAATGAACATTGATAAGAACAAATTAAAAATGCAATTACATCATCAAGTTAATGGAAGGTCAAAGAACTATTTTGGCATTGATGAATGCAATCTAGATGCAACAATCAACAAGTTTGAGAAGTTATGTAGTCAAATGTGCCAAATTGTGTACTTCTTGGATATACATGGTGATGATACTATAACTTAGGATGTAGGAGCTCCTTGATCAATGTAAGTTTTAAAGCAAATTTAAATTAAATGACTTTGTCTTAAGAGATCTTAAATTAATCATTTTAAAAAATATATATTTAACTTACATTAAGTAATCACTCGAAGACAACCCCAAAATGATGTCATTTAAAAAAAATTAGATTTTTTAGAAGAATCATTTTGAATCTTCTTCAATGACATCCTTTAATAAAAATTTAAATTAAAATTTAATTAAAAATTAAATATAAATTTAGTTTAAGATAAATTTATTTAACTTATTATTTTTTAAATATATGAATTTCTTTATAATATATGTATATGCCATTATATTCATTAATTTTTAATGGATTTTGTGTCTTTGATAAACTTCACACACTTTAGTATCTATTTCAATAATTAGGTTAACAATGTCATTTCATTGTAGCTTCCTGCTCCCATCATCTTTTGGAGTGCGACACTTATTAAAATAGTTATAAGAATTTGACAACATTTTATTTATTGTAAACATGCAAGCATGGAGATAAGTTGATGAATAAGGTAATCTTGGAATGCTTGAGTTTTCATTTTTTCTTTAATTTATTATAAACATGTATCAGTTCATGTATCAATCCCTTTATGTTTTTTCTTTATTTCATCAAGTTAAACTCCCCTTTCTAGGGATTGTATGGAGCCATATTGTATTTGTGTTTATTTTGATTTAACTAGAAATTTGGAGTTTATTTTTGCTTAATTACACATATTTTGTTTCAATAATTATATCCCATTCAATTGACTAACTATTGACCTCACTTTTGGAGTGAGGATTCAATCTTCCATCTTGATTTAGGAGTCTTCTAGAAAATAAGAACTCTAAGCGAAGATACTTAGTGGCTAGTGAACTTTAAAGCCTAGTGACATAGAAAGTTAATCATAAAGTTTGGCTTCTTGACCTAGAGAGAAAATTTATCTTTAAACCAAATTTATGCCTACCTCCTTAGCCTAAACAAAACCTCAAATTCAATTCATCTAAATTCAATCCAAACTCCAATTGCAATTGAATTTCAAATCACATCAACCTTTCTAAGCCATGTAATTAATCCGTGGACTTAGCCAAAATTATTTCAAATCAAACAAAACTCAATTGAATCAATTCAACTCTAAATCAACTCATACCAAAATCTACAATCAAACTAAACCAAATACACCATAACCTATCCTAAGCCCTATGATTCAATCCTATGACCTTAGCCAAAATTCCTTCAATCCAAATCAAATTCAGTTGATTTTCTCATGAATCAATCAATCTTTGAATCATCATTCCAAACCCAATTAAATCTATAATCAAATCAACCAAACCAACATCAATTCAATCATAACTAACATAACCCATTTGGCTTGAAATATTCAAGTGTTCCAAAATCTAATTGAATCCAAAATCAGTTGCAACCAAAGCTATAAATCAATCCCAAGTCAATAACCAAACTCAACTCAACTTAGTCCAAAGCAAAATCAATTCATTTAACCCAATTGGTCCACTTGACCCAAAGTAACCAATTTGTCCTATTTGAACCAAATTATAATCCAACCCAAATTGGATTGAACCAAACTACTATAAACCTCATATGATGATTATTGATCATCCTTGATTGATCAATTGTCGTCAATTGGGTCAAACCAAGTCAATTTAGTTATTTGACCAAGTCAACCCATTTAACCTACATGAACCGAATGAACCAAATCTCATCCTAAGCCAAATTAATTGAAACCAATAATTCACATCAACCTAAGATCAATCCTTGAATATGACTTGACCACCAATTGAGTTAAATCTAACATTGGCCTTTTGATTAAGTTGACCCAATTTTACCTAAAGAGCCAAATTGGGTCAAATCAAAATCTAACCCAAATTGATTACAACCAATGGCTCAAGTTCATTCGAAATACTCATTTGATCTTGACCCAAGCCTTGATTGAACTCAATTGACCCATTTAGCCCATATTGACCTAAAGGGTCAATTTGGCCTAAATCATTCCTAAATCCAAATTGATTGAAACCAAAGCCTACAATCATCTTTAATTGATCAATTGAACATGAACCAATAACAACCAGCAATTGACCAATTGGCCAAATTGGTCAACTTGACTCAGTTAACCCATTTGAACTAAAATGGATCAAAACCAAATCTAAGCCAAATTAACTGAAGATAATTTGTCATTTCATCATCTTTTGGACTTGACTCAACCCTTGGTTTGGCTTAATCTGACCAATTGGTCAACTTGAGCTAACCTAGCCCAATTTGACCTACATGGGTCAAATTTAGCCAAACCCATTCAAATCAAACCCAAAACTAATGAAATTAAATATGACCTATCCTTGGCTCACCTTGGGTTAGCCCAAATCAAACACAACTAATTGGGACATGAAGTGACTCATTATCCAATGGGTAAAGCCTCCCATACAAGAAAAAATCTAATTTTATGTGGTCAAACCCACTATTCTCCCCTTAGTAGCCACCCTAAGCTCCAAATGGACCCTAGGACCCATGGCTCACTTGACCCAAAGCTATTTGTTGACCAAAAGGAGGTGAGCTAACCCATAGAACCCCATTGGAACACTTGGAAATCCTAAGCTAGCCATTTTATCCAAGGAAAGCCACCTTCCCTTACTCACCCACTCAAACCAAACTAACTCACTTCACGCACCCACTTTTGAGAACGCCACTAGAAGCCAAATCCCATCCATCCAATCTAAGAGGTAGGGTATATCCTCCTCATATTGATTCAAACCTAAGAATTGAACTCACTAAGAAAGAGCAACTGACTCAGGCCAGAGCATTCTCAGGGAACCCGAAGTTCAAGCCTTCCCATTGTTGGAGACCAAACCAAGCCAAATTCTTTGCTTGATCATCTTCACCAAAAAACTCAACCCACTTCAATTAACTCTTCCCACACATTCGCCAAAAGTGAAATGAATCTTCAAGCAATTCGAGCATGAGAAGTACCTCCCAGACCAACTCAAGGAGGTGCTTGGCTCTGAGCAATTGATAGAGAGGCATTGCACCATCTTCTCAACAAGGCTTTGCCTCTTCTATGCAAAGCTACCTCAGTCGGTTCTCCACCGGTCCGAAGCTTCGGTGAGATATTTTCTATAAAATTGAGTTATTTTCAAAATTTCTTGGGCCTTTTTGAAGGAAATCTCGATTGCGTGTGAATCCAACAATAGGATCCTTGTTGATCAACCCCGTGAAGGTGTGGGATCAATCTTGAGCCTCCCTAAGCTCCGACGAGTTTGATTTGGGCAGAGAAAGGTGGACGGTGTTCTTCTTTCATCGTGTGGGAGATTTTTAATTTCCCACCATCCATTCCGCATGATTTGGAATAGACGGATGTGACTAATTCATTAAATTAATCTTAATTTAATCCTTAGGAACCACGAGATTAATCTTTATCATCTGATCTTAGATCGGATGGTGGGGATGAAAGTGCATCCACCGCTGCCACATCAGCATTGCATTGGATGGTTTTAAATAACCAGTCCCACATGCCATGTGAAAAGTGCGCCATGTCAGCGGTCTGTGTGGCGTCAGTGGGATTAAGCTTTGTTAGGGGTTAATTATCCAATTTAATGGCTGTAACTTTGGAAAATCATAACAAATTATATAAAAATCACAAAAATACAAATAAATATTTATTTTAAAGGTAAAAATAGAGGAGATTTTAATAAAAATATTTTCATTTGATTTGGAATAGTGATTAAGACATAATTAAGGTTTGAATGTATACTTAATTAGTTTAATTAAGCACTAATTACTTGGGAAATTATTTCCAGACTTGGCAAAGTGATTTCATGGGATGACCTCGGCCTCCAATGATTTTCTTGGAATTTATTGCTTAGGTAATTAGAAAAATTAACAATTCAAACCTTAATTACTCCTTTAATTAATTTAATGATTAATAAACATTGAAAACAATAAAGGTTAATTAATTAAGGCTTATTAATCATTGATTGAATAAATAAGGGAAAGTTATTAGGACTTCCTTTCTAGTCTCTTTCCCAAGTTCATTTCATGATTAAGAGGATTAGTTAAGATGGTAATTAATTAAGTGCTTAATTAATTAATGGCTAAATTAAATCAAATTAAAATGTAAATCACAGATAATTAACAATGAAATTAAGGGTTCCTCTTTATGTGTTTAATAACATAAGGTCCTTGAAATTATGATTAACCCATAAGTGTGGAAAATCATAAAAGTACTTAATTAGATTCTTTAACTTAATTAATCTTCAATTATGAACAAATTGCATTAGATCTTTTAGGAGCATTACAACTTTACTTTTCTCACAGATTCATATCATTTGAGGCTCATAGTTGAATGATTAATTAAATTAAAGAAATATAGGAAAGGATAATTAAATGATTCGATTAAAGATCCAACATAATTAATTCATAAAATTTACTTAATTATCTTCCTTTAAACAAATCAAATGACCAACATGGGAATGGGATTAAAATAACAAATAATCTCTGCTCTTTACATTTAACTCAAATTCAAAATCAAGAATCAAATTAATAATAAGCTTTGGTTTTCTTTCAATGGTTTTATTTAATGTGATTGTCCTTAGGAATTAGTGTAATTGAATGAATCACATGTTTATGTTTAGCTATTCCTTTCCAATCACTTTAAATATTGTATGTCATATGATTCCATGCATTCATCTTTTCAAATCTAAATGAATCTAATGAACTTTATTTATGTAAGCTTGCATGTGTTGGCTTAATTTAATATATGTGTGGCTATTACCACTAATAAATTCAAATCTACTTTCCATAGTTTTTAAATCGATAATAATATTTGGAGTGATAGTAGTTATGAATACACATATGATTTGTATGTGCTTATAGCTTATGTGTGTGAAATGAAGATATTTTTTTTTCCTAGATTTTATATATGGATTTACATAGTTTTGAATGTTAATAAGTATATAGTTTAGACATCCCAGGAATACGAGGTTTTAAGTAGCCCTAAGGAGGCTATTTGATTATCTCACTTCCACGGTTAATAATGACACTTACTTATTTGATTTCATTCCTATATATTTTTGTATTAGAATTTATATATGTTGACCTCACTTTTGGAGTGAGTTCTCAACCTCCTCTTCTTAGACCTAGGAGCCCTCTAGACATTAAGACTTCCTTAGTCATAAGACACTTCTAGAAATTAGGTGAACACTTAACCTAAGCTAGAGACTTAGAAGGGTTAATCATAGGATTAGGATATGCCTTAGGGTTTTAAGGAGACTCACCTACCCTATAGTGTAAACCCAACCTATGTGCACCTTTTCAAAAAAAAACCCTAAATTTAATCCAAATTTAAATACAAATCAAATGATTGAAATCTATGATCAAATTTGAACTCAAAATCCTTTATAAGCCCTATGATTTTATCTTATGGACTTAGCTAAAATCTCATCCAAATCAAATCAAATTCAATTGGTTTTCTCATAAATCAATTATTCCTTCAATCACCTTTCCAAATATAAATTAAATCTACAATCAAATGACCAAACTAGATCCAAATCAAATAAAAAAATCTAAACCTAAACGCTTTAGCCAATTTCATGAACTAAGTCGAATTCCATTTAAATTCAAACCAAAATCAATTGATTTTCTTATAAATCAATCATTGCTTCAATCATCATTCTAAACATAAATGAAATCTACAATCACCAAGCCAAATCAAAATCAATCCAAGTCAAACCCAACTTAGCCTTTTGACTTGAAATATTCAAATGAACCAAAATTCATCCAAGCCCCAAATTGCAATTGAGTTTATATACTAATCCTAAACCCATATATAAACTAAACTAAATCCAAATCAAACTAAGATTAGGCCAATTAATCCACTTATGCTCACTTGACCCAAAGTGACCTAAAGGACTTATTTGAACCAAAATCTAATACAACCTAAATTGGATTGAACCAAGCTAATCTAAACTTCCCATCATGATTGTTGATCATCCTAGGTTGATCATCACAAAGTCAAACCAAGTCAACTTGGTCATTTGACCAAGTCAACCCTCTTAACCCACATGATCCCAAACAAAAGCCAAATTGTAACTTAAGCCAAATTAATTGAAACCAATGACCCATACCCATCCAAAACCAACATTTGAATATGACTTGACTTTCAATTGAGCCAAACCTAACCCAATTATCCCTCTTGACCCAATTTGACCTAAATGGACAAATGGGTCAAGTCTAATCCAAATTGATTGTAACAAATGACTCAAGTTCATTCCAAGTTGATTGTTGAACTTGACTAAAGCTCAATTGAGCAATGGATCCATTAGACCCAAATGACCTATTGAACCCAACTTGACCAAAGGGGTTAAACCTAAAACCCAATCAAATCCAAATTAAATTCAACCAACATATTCCAAATGATCAATCAAACTCAAACCAAGCCATGAAGCTAATTTGGTAATTGGATCAAATTGGTCAACTTGACCCATGAACTCAAATGAACTCAAATTAAAAATCAAATCAAATCAACTAAATCAAATCAATATACTCCAAATGGTTATATGAACTTCACCCAACCCTTGGTTTGACCCAATTAAACCAATTTATGAACCTAAGCTGATTTGACCCAATTTGACCTAAATGGATCAAATTGAGCCAAAATGAACCTAATCAACTCCAAATGACCTAAAATTTAGCCCAACTCACTTTTAGCTCATTTTAAATATGTCCAAATCAAATTCAATGCCAAATGACCATTCTACCTTTAGGTCAAGGGTATCACATGAGACAAATCACCCATGTAAATGATCATTTCCACTCCACCCACCCACTTGGCACCTCCATTAGTCACATAGGCACCTAACATTGCCCAACTTGACCCAAGGGTGGTTGGGTCAGCCATGACCTAAGGGGAGGTGAAATTACCTCACCTCCCCAATTGGCACACTTGGAAATGAAGGACACCCATGATTCCACCTTGGTAGCCTCCATTGCTCTTACCACTCAAATCGGCCAGGAGATTCTCTACCATTACCCAGCGTATTCATTCACTTGAAGTGAAAACACATGCCAGATCAAGGGAAGGAGGGGGTAAACCCTCTCCAATTCATTCCAAAATGAACACTTGCACTCCCTCAGAGCTAGAGAACCTTAAGATGAGCTGCAGAGCCTCTTCAGATCTAAGCATTCCCAAGCTCCTCAATTGCCATTCCCATCTATCCTGAAATAGGCCATCACCTACTTCGATCCCATTTGCTTCAAACTCCACAAAATTCAAACTAACCTTGCACACACCATCCCTAGAGTCCGTTGAGCAAGAATGAATCTTCCCCTGAGCTTCCTGACCACCAGAGGGTAGACTTCGATCAATGCCAGCCTCCCAAGCTTCGGGTGTTGGCCTTACACTAAATCAAATCTTAGTGGGCTTCATCTCCACTAGACCAAGCTTCCTCAATCGGATTTGCCACTGGTCTTGAGCTTCAGTGAGGTAATTTCTTAAAATCAATCCTTAAGAAAAAGTAGGTTGGTCTTTTGTGAAGAAAATTTGCATGCTGTGAGATCTCCACCATTGGATCTTTTTTCCTTGCCCTGTGGATGGTGTGGGATCTATTTGAGCTCGATCCGAGCTCGGGTGAGCTTGAATTGAGCGATGAACAATGAACAGTGTCTATCACTCATTGCTCAAGAGGAGACATATCACGTACCATCCATTCTGTATGATCAGAATGGACAGTCGTGATTAAATCAATTAAATTAATTTGATTTAACCTTGTTGCACCACGAGATCAAATGTGGCCATTCGATCTTAGATTAGATGATGCATGTGAACGCACGTTCAACCTCCGCCATGCAACCGCTGACTCTGATAAATTTAAATAACCAATCTCACGATGTCACATGGAAAGCACGTCGTGTTAGCATGCCAACCAACAGAATGAGCTTTAATTTGGCTTAATTAATGGATTCTAATGGTTGAAACTTATAAAAATTATAATAAATTATAGAAAAATAAAAAATATAAATAAATACTCATTTTAAAAATATTTCAGATGAGAGTTAATTAAAAATAATCTTATCTAATTTTGAATCATAATTAAAGCTTAATTAGAGTTTAATTACAAAATTACTTAGTTTAATTACTCCTTAATTACTTGAGTAATTAATCCCAAATTTTGTTGGTTAATTTAATGGGATGAGCTCTATCTCCCATGATTTTCTTGAGATTTATTGCCTATTTAATTAAGAAAACTCATTAATTAAGACTTAATTACTCTTCTAACTAATTAGTGATTAATTAATCCCATGAATAGTAATAAATTGATTAATTAAATTATCACTCAATAGTCAATGAACCCATAATATAAGGTTAGGGCCTCCTTCCTAGCCTATTTCCTTAAGTTCATTTTTATTTTCTAGAAATTAAATTTAATTAAGACTTGATTAATTAATCAAATTGAAATTATAATCATATGGAATCTTAATTAAGTAATTCTTGGGTAAACCTTTAGGTGTTCAATAACCTAAAGAATTTTTAAGGAAATTTTGGTTAACTCACATGTGTGGAAAAAATTATAAGAGTACTTAATTAAGCTCCTTAGCCTAATTAACTGTTAATCATGAACCAATTGCATTAGGCCCCTTTAAATTCTTAGGATAATTAATAATTTATTTTCATGCATATCATGATGGCTCATAATTATTTGGGTAATTATGTTAAGGTTACATAGGAAAGGGTTAATTAATGTATCTTATACATACCACAACCTAAATAACCTATAAAATCAACTTAATTACATTTCATTAAACCAAATTAATTAATAAACATGGGATTGGATTAGGACCAACAAACCTTTTCCACATCCTTAAATCAAATCAAAACATGAAATTAAAAATGGTATTAAAGAAGCTTTGGTTTGCTTTAAATGGTTTTATTTAATATGATTGTCCTTAGGATTTAATTTAATTGAATGAAATAATGTGTTTATGTTTATTTATTCCTTTTCAATCATGTTAAATGTTGTATGTCATTTGAAATCATGCATTCATCTTTTCAAAGTTAATTAAATTAATTGATTTTCCTTTATGTAAGCTTGCATGTGTTGAATTAATTTATGATATGTGTGGCTATTATCACTATTAAATTTAAATTATTTTCTAACATTTATAAATCAATTACATTGATTAGAGTGAAAGTAGTTATGAATATATATATATATATATATATATATATATATATATATATATATATATATATATAATATATATATATATATATATATATATATATATATATATATATATATATATATATATATATATATAAGTTTGCATGTGTTTATAGCTTAGTTATGTGTGGTAAAGCATTCTTTTCCCTAATTCATATGTAGTTTTACATGTATTTGAATGTTAATAAGTATATAGTCTAGACATCTCAGAAATATGAGGCTTTAGCTAGCACTAAGGAGGTCATTTGATTACCTCACTTTTCTAGTTTAACAATGACATGTACTTATTTGATTTCATTTACATGTGTTCCTACATTAGAATTTGGATGGAACTTTGTTTCACATACATGAATATTTTAATCAAATAGAAATATATTTTTTGCATGATTTTCTCCCTCTTATTTACATATACATTCATGTGTAGTGAGATAGAAAAGTATATAGTCTAGACATCTTGAGAATATGAGGCTTTAACTAACCCCAAGGAGGTCATTTGATTATCTCACTTCTCTAGTTAACAAAGGCACATACTTGCTCATTCCTCTATACATGTGTATGTAAGTGTAGCTTAAAGATGAAAGTCCCTCTTTTTTTATTAAAGATACATGCATGCATAATTGATTAAGTGATTGAATTAGTTAGCCACGATTTGGAGCTTTCTTTCTTATATACATGTATTCAAATTTACATATGTTTGAATGCAAATGGGTATATAGTCTGTACATCTTGAGAACATGAGGCTTTAGCTAGCCCCAAGATTACCTCACTTCCTTAGTTTAATAACGACACGACTAGTTTAATTTCATCCTTATGTATTTTTGTATAAAGAATTTGGATAGAGCTCTAAATTAATATGATTAAATAATTCAATCAAATGAAAGAAAATAACTTAAATATACACATATACATTCATCATCTAAGTGTGCTAAAATATATTACATGTATAGATCCACTTAGGATTAGAAATCATGTGCATGCTACATGTGATGGAAAGGAATGATTTGATATATGTCATGTGAGACTAATTCGATTGGATTAATCTAAAGATTCCTTTCATATTGAATAGAATTATTTAGAGTGAACCTAAACTTAGGATTAATCTAAAATGTGCCAAAAGCCATCACTAAAGAGAACTAAATCAAATTAGCATGCTTTAGAAAATGGTTTAAGGTAGGGATGAAGGAGGGCAATCCTCTTCCTTCTCTTTATAATATTTGGTTACTAAGTTTAACCAAATGAAGCTAAATAAAATATAAATTAAAATTCTCTTAAATCAATTAAACAACTTTGAAGTGAAATCACCCTCTTATGTTAAAATTGAATCCTTATACACTTAGAAAATACAACACTAATACCTAACAAGACTTACCACACAAGCCTTATCACACACATTAGAATCAAGTCCCACTTCTAGTCCTGAGTTAGGATGGTGCATGATGTGATGTATGTTTTATTTTGTGATATATTATTTTAGACTAGATGTTAGGGTGTATGCTTGGTAGACTGTATGTTAGGCCACAATTAGTCTAATTATATTTTATGCAGGGATTGTACTTAAGGGGCTGCTGTAAAAATAAATATAAATATTTTTCTTGTAGATTGCTTAAGCCCCTAAGCATAATCCAAGTTAGGATAGGTGGGCTTGGTTACACATGTACAGGGTGCTAAGTCAAAATTATAAATATATCTACTTTGGTTGCATGTATGTTTAACTAAAACTTATTTTGCAGGTGAAGTTAGATTTCCTATTTTCAATGTAATTTTGCAGGAATTAGGATTAGCAATGGGGTTTAGGATGAGCATTGGAAAGGCTTTGTCTTGGGGTACCATGTGATGCCTTAAAGCCCACCAAATCAAAGAAAGGAAATCAAAGAAGACATGAAGGAGACTTGAAGAATGAAGAAGTTAAGATGCCCCATAGCATCAATTTATTATAAATTATAATTATTCTCTCATATTCTGTGTTGTATAAGGGTAGAGCTTGCCTACCCATCTTTTCTTTTCGAGTTATACGGTGGTGCCCGACCACACCGACCTCTTATTTTTTTAGGTAGATTATAAAATGTTTGATTTTATGTTTACATTGTGCATTAGAAATTGCATGCTTTCCTAGTTTCTTAAATGATTGATGTTTAAATGTGTGGCTTGGATGTGATTAGGCTCTTAAGATAAAATAAGTATTTCTACCCAACCAATCACTCATAACTAAAAGTTTTTCTATAACTCATAGCCTCACCATAAAGCCTAGGTCTTAAACAAGATAATTAAAAGATTTGGCAACCACTTAGCTAAATTTTATATGTCTCACATCATACATGGATATTATTTTGCTCTTGAAAATTGAGTTTTTCCATCCTTGCAGAATAGGGGAATGCTTGACCTGTGAGGGCATCCCATGTGTTGGAAAACATCCCTTGACTGCTAATTTAACCAACGACTTTATTTCATCATGCATGTAGTCATCAAAATTCTAAAGCCTTTGTCCAAATGAAGTGTAAAAAATTAAATAAAATTTGTTAAGATTATAAATTATAATTATTCTCTCATATTCTGTGTTGTATAAGGGTAGAGCTTGCCTACCCATCTTTTCTTTAGGGTTGTCTGGTACCACCACCGACTCTTATTTTTTTACTAGATTATAAAATGTTTGATATTATGTTTACATTGTGCATTAGAAATTGCATGCTTTCTAGTATCTTAAATGATTGATGTTTAAATGTGGCTTGGATGTGATTAGGCTCTTAAGATAAAATAAGTATTTCTAAATCCCATAACTAAAGTTTTTCTATAACTCATAGCCTCATAAAGCCTAGGTCTTAAACAAGATAATTAAAAGATTTAGCAACCCATAAATGTTGTATGTCACATCATACATGGATATTATTTCTCTTGAAAATTGAGTTTTCCATCCTTCATAGAATGCTTGACTGGGCATCCCTTGTGTTGGAAAACATCCTTACTTTTAACCAATGACTTTATTTCATCATGCATGTAGTCATCAAAATTCTAAAAGCCTTTGTCCAAATGAAGTGTAAAAAAATTAAATAAAATTTGTTAAGATTTTGCATTACTAAGTCATTATTTATCCTGCTCTAGTCTCTTAGGCTTTAAGGACTTTAGTCTCTTTTAAATAAATAATAACTATCTTGCAAATTCATATGACCGGATCATATGGATTTAAAGCATAGGAGGAGTTACTTAGCGGCCACTCTAGGTGGTTGTAAGCCCAATAATCAGGTGGTTTATCCTCTCTTGTGGAGGTAAACCTTATGCCTATCTCCGTTTAGATTTAGGTCATGTTCTAACTTATGTTAGAACTCTCTAGATTTAGGATTTGATGTCTTCTCTCTAGCATAATTTTCTCTTTACTTCCATAATCTTGTTGTTGGATTTTTAAGTTGTAGTAATCTAATAAAATTTCAACTCAAAACACATAAATCTATTCAATTTCAAAAATATAAAATATAGGATAATTAGAATATACTAGGCTTCTAGATAAGCATTCTATTCTCTTTCTTCCAAAAAAAGTCTTCTCCTTGAAATTTCCCAATTTATTTTCCAAATACAACCAATCCTTTGATAGTCTAGCCTTAAAATCTTTGGAGACCTTAATTGCTACCTTAATTGAGAGTATTCTTAAGTAATTCACATTCCTTAGGATGTAATTAACTATGGAGGCCTCCATAAGGAACAATGAACCCACTTAATATAAACCATACTTTTCCATGTAAAGTAGGACAAAATCTCTAGTATATTTGAAGACCCATCATGCCAGTCATTTGATTAGATCCATTATAGGGTGATAATTTCTATCTTTTGAGATAGTATTCCTTAATATCATACCCGATCACTTCAATAAGTACCCCCTAAGATCTGCGTGGTGTCCCACATCTAAAAATAAACACCATAGTATAGAGCTTTAATTCATATACATAAATAATTCAATTAAAAAAAATACAATTTTACATGATTCTCTTTCTTCTAGTTATTTGGACACCTATATGTATTTAAGAAATCGAGTATATAGTCTGGACATCTTGGGAATACAAGTCTTTAAGTAGCCCCAAGGAGGTCATTTGATTATCTCACTTCCCTAGTTAATAATGGAACATACTTGTTTATATCTTTTATACATGTATGAGTGTACTCAATTAAAGAATGAGAATCCTTTTTTCTTCTAAAAAATAAATGCATCATCATTTGAATCACTACTACTTAGCATATGAATTTGAAGCTTTCTTTCTTATTTCATATATGGATTTACATAATTTTGAATGTTACTAAGTATATAGTCAGGCACCTGAACACAACACTTTATGTTAGGAGGCCATTTGATTATCTCATTAATTAACAATAACATACTTATTTGATTTCATTTATATATATTTTTGCATTAGAATTTGGATAGAGCTTTAATTCAAATATATAAATAATAATTAAAAAATGATCTCCTTTTATAAAATATATATATAATTCATACTCATAAGTGTGCCAAAATATCTTGTATATATAGATATGCTAAGTATTAAATCATGTTGCATGTGATGGAAATGAATGACTTAATATATATCATGTGATAGTAATTGAACTACATTAATCTTAAGAAGCACTTTATGTTAAATAGGGTTATTTAAAGTTAATCCAAACTTAGGATTAATAAAAATATACAATATGGCATTCACTAAAGAAAACTAAATCATGTTAATGTGCTTTAAAAAGTGGCTTAAAGTATGGGTGAAAGAGGGTGATTCTCTTTCTTCTCTTCATAACACATAGATGCTAAGTGTAAATCAAATGAAACAAAATATAACATAAACTAAAAATCTACAAATCAATTAAGTAACTTGAAATGAAACCAAACTTCAAGTTAATTTAAACAATTTCCAAAGTTAGAGAATCATAACCCAAATGCTTAGTTTAAATCATACTACACCAAGCCTTAGCACACACTATAGAACTAAGTCACTACTTCTAGTCCTAAGTTAGGATGATGTATGTGTGATAAATGTTTTATTTTGTGATGTAATATTTTAGACTGAATGTTAGGAGTATGTTCTAAATGTTTAATTAGCATAATTATATTTTTTTTTGTAGGGAATTGTGCTTATGGGGACACTGTAATAATAAATATACATATTTTTCTTATAGGTTGCTTAAGCCCCTAAGCATAATTCATATTAGGACAGGTGGGCTTGGTTTCCCATATGTAGGGTGCTAAGTCCAAATTACATATAATTTCTTGGGATTGCATGTGTGTTTAACTAACCTTTGTTTTGCAGGTGTAGTTAGATTTATTTTCCCATGAATGCAATTTTGCAATAGGAATTAGGATTATTATTATGGGGAATTAGAGTGAGCAATGGCCAGAAGGTTTAGTCCTAGGGTACCCTGTGATGCCTTTGAAGTAAATCCAATCAAATCAAAGAAGGAAAACAAGAATATATGAAGACATGAAGAGAAGACATATAATATATATTCAATTTCAATTCTAAAATTATTCTTTCATATTCTAGGTTGTATAAGGGTAGAGTTCGGCTACCCCACTTTTCCTTTTCGGGGTGTATGACAGTACCCGACCAAACCATCCTTTTATTTTTTTTCATTAGCTTATAAAAATTGTTTAATGTTATGTTTAGTTTGCACAATAGGATTGCATCATTTTAATAGTTTCTTCATGTTTGATGAATGTATGTGTGGCCTAGATGCGGTAGGCTCTTAGGGTAAAATTAATTTTTCTACCCCAATTAATAACTCATAACCAAATTTTAAAATAACTCACAACCTCATCATAAAGCTTAGGTTCTCCACATGATAATTAGAAGATTTAAGAACCCTTTAGCTGTATAATTGTTTGTCTCACATCATGCATATCATCGTTAGTCACTCTTGCTAAAATGATGGCCTCCATTCTTGCACTTTAAGGACCGCTTGACCTATGAGAGCAACCCCTCGTGATGGAGCTTCACACTCTCTCTCTTTTTGATTTAGACAATAATTAATTTTCATCATGCATTTAGGCATAAAAATCCCAAATCCTTTGTCCAAAATAATCTATCAAATTGAAATAAAAATTTGTAAGATTTGTAGACCAAGTCATATGCTCATACCACTCATGCTTTAGTCTCTTAGGGAGTGGGTTTATGATTTTAGACTCTTTCAAATTAAATAACTACCCTGGCTATCTTGCAATGTCATAAGATTAGACTACATGTTAAATCATAGGAGGAGTTAGCTGGCGAGCACTCTGGGCAGTTGTATGTCCAAAAGTCAGGCATATTTGTCCACTCTTGTGGAGATGAACTCTTTATGTCCAAATTTCACTTAGATTTAGGTCATGCTCTAGTTTATGCTAAAGCTCTCTAGATTTAGGATCTGAGATTGCTACTTTCCTCCCAGGACAGAGCCTTCTAGCCACCGCTCATCCTAATCTATCATAACACTAATCATAATTCCTAATGCGAAATTACATTAAAATAGGAGAGTAAATCTAACTACACCTGCAAAACAAGTGTTAACTAAACACACCATACAACTTAATAGTTATATGTATAATTTGGACTTAGCACCCTGTACATGGGTAACCAAGTCCACCTATCCTAATTTAGATTATGCTTAGGGGTTAAAAAAACCCGCAAAAGAGAGCATTTATATTTATTTTAAGCACCCCTTAAGCACAATCTCCTATAGAAAATATGATTAGGCTAATCACGGCCTAACATCCTGTCTATGAAGCATACACTTTAACATCTAGTCTATAATAGTATATCATAAAATCAAACACACATTGCTCCATGCATTACCTTAGCATAAGGCTAAAAGTGGTGACTTAATTCTAAGGTGTGTGTGTTAAGGCTAATATGGTATGCTTTAACTAGGCTTTATTATAATTTTCTAAGTATGAAAGGGTTTAATTTAAAGGATGGTTTCACTCTAAGTGGCTTAATATGTTTATAAGTTCTACTTGATGTTTATTTTGTTTCACTTGGTTTACACTTAATAATTAAGTGTTATAAAGAGAAAGAAAGAGAGGATCACTCTCTTTCATCCCTATCCTAAGTCACATCTAAAAAAATTAATTAGTCAATTCTCTTTAGTGAATGGCTTATTACATATTTTAATTAATCCTTGATTTAGGTTCACTTTAAATAACCTATTCAATAAGAAACATCTTAAGATTAATTGAAATTACTATCACATGACACATATTCATTCATTTCTTTCCATCATATATAACATGCATATGATACAGTCCTAAACATAATTATACATACAATATATATCTTAACACACTTAAATGATGAATGTAAATAAATATATTTGAAATTTAGATTTTTTCACTTGATTGAATTATTTTGTCATATAATTTATAGCTCTATCTAAATTATTATACAAAAGCATAAGAAAAGAAATCTAAATCATGTGACTAATCAATTCAACCACTTGAACAAAAATATGAATGCATGTCTTTTTAATAGAATAGGGGGGAGGGTTTCCATTCATTAGTTAAATGTACACACAAGTGTATAAAAGTTCTAAGTGGGTATACATTATTTTGCATGAACTAAAGACTTGCATCCCCAATATCCGGACTAATAAATACCACTCTTATACATATGGATGTATACAAGCAACTATAAGAATAGAAAACCATGCAAAGGTAGAATTTAATTTAATTTATTTATTTATGTGAATGAATTAAAGCTCTATCCAAATTTTAATGTCAAATAACATGGAATGAAATCAAATGGGTACGTCGCCATTATTTTGCACCAGGGGAGTGAGGTAATGACCTCCTTGGGGCTACTTAAATCCTTGCATCCTTAATATCATTAATATACCCATTAACATTCATACTTATGCAAATCAACATATGAATGAAAGAAAAGAAATTTCACTTCATATACTAAGCTTATATTCACATGCACATCCTATATATATATATAACTAATGTCATATATCATTATTCATTAATAAGCTTTTGAAAATGCATTTGAGATTTAATAGTGATAATAGTCACACATATTTTTAATTTAAGTCAACACATGCAAATTGACATAAAGGAAATCATTTTATTTAATTAATTTTTGAAGAAGTGAATGCATGATTACAAGTGGCATGCAACATTTAATACAATTGGAGAGAAATAAAAGAACATAAGCACATAATTTCATTCAATCCAATTAATTAATAAGGATAATCAAATTAAATAAGATCATTTAAAACAAACCAAAGTTCCTTAATGCCATTTTTGATTTTATGTTTAATTTGATTTAAGAAAGATGAGAAAGATTTGCTAATCCTAATCTCATTCCCCATATGTGCATTAATTTGGTTTAATGGGAAGCAATTAGGTTGATTTTATGAATTTATTAAGTTAAGCATGGATTAAATCAATTAATTAACCCTTACTTATATTATCTTAAGATAATTAATTTAACAATTATGTGCTAATACGATATGCAAATAAATTGAAAAGTAAATAGCAATACACTTATGAAATGAAAGAGGCTAATACAATTAGCTCACATCATTAATAATTAAGCTTAAGGAACACACTTAATTACTTTTATGATTTTCTCACACATGTGAGCTAATCCATAATTTCATTAGCTCTCTTTAGGTTATTGAACACCTAAAGCTCTACCCAAGATGGATTAAGGAAAATTAGATTTAATTAGATTTTCAAATTTAATTAAACCAATAATCCATTAATCACCTCTCCTAAAAAAGAGACTAAACAAAGGTTAACAATTATCTTGAAATGAGATGGGCTTAAGGGAAAGGTAGGAAAGACATCCCCACATATTTCCATAAACCATCCACTCAATTAAGCATGACTTAGATTCCAATTTAGCTAATTAAACTTTTAATTAGTTAATTAATTAATAATTAGGACTTTAGTTTAAAAGAGAGGGAAAATTAGAGAAAAGATTAGGAGGGAAACTCTAATCCACTTCCTTAAGTCTCCTTTCTGTTCAACAGTGATTAGGGAGTCCAAATGATTAATTAATTATTGATCATATACTTAATCACCCCTTACTTAAATTAAGAAAATAATTAGGGCCTAATCAATCAATTTTCCTAATTAAGCAATCAAAAATTTCCAAGAAAAATAAGGGTGGTAGAGGTCATTCCTCTAAACATCCTCAAAAAGTTTGAAATCAATATGATGATTAATTAAGGAGTAATTAAGCTAATTCTAAAATTATTATTCAAAATTAATTAAGGATAGTTTTAATGGATTCCTCTCCGAAATATCTTTAAAATGAGCCCTCATTTATAATTTTTTTTGGATTTCTTTATAATTAGTTATGAATTTTGAAAGTTTTAGTCTTAAAAATGGATTAATTAACCTTAATTAAAGATATAATTATGTCGGTGTCACGTGGCCTACTGATGCGGCATGCTTTCCACGTGGTGTGATGAGATAGGTTATTTAAGTTGTCATATAGTGTGGCTGAGTCAGCCTGTGGTGGACAAGATTTCTCGTGGACCATTCAATCTAAGATCGGATGACCACGATTAATCCCGCAGTTTAGAAGGAATAATTAGATATCTAAGCATGATCTAATCACGGTCGTCCATTCTGATCACGTGGAATGGACGGCCCGTCATCTTTCTCCTTCACAAGTGACAAAAGGCGGATGTCGTCCATCTTTCTTCGTTCAATCTGAGCTACCAAAGCTTGGATTGATTCCAAAATGATCTCACACCATGAAGGGAAGGAGAGGAATACAACCAATGGCTAAGATTGCATAACATGGAAATTTCTTTCACAAAAGACCAAACCTGAAATCACCTAGGCTACGGTATTGAGGAATTACCTCACCTGTTTAAGACCAGTGTTGGGATCAATGGAGGTAGATTTGTCTAGTAGAGATGTAGCCTTGTTGAGGAGCTTGGGCCTTGATTTTGGGTAGCTTTCTTTGGAGACCAAGATCATCTTATTTGGCATTAAGTTCTTCTGACTTGTGGGATGGCAGTGCTTGACCTTGTCTTCAATTTTGATTCAAATCCCCCTTATGATGGCTTTGGAGCTTGGAAAATGATTCATTTTAGCTCATATAGGTCTAAGGAAGGTGTGTGCAAGGTTGATTGAAGTTTGGTGGAGGATTGAGCAAATGGGACTTCAAATTGGCCTCTCCTATTTTGGTTTGGCATAAAATCGAGAGAGGAAAGAATGGGCAAGCTTGGGAGCTTAGGGAAAGGTTGTGGGAGACTCTCCTTCACTCTCTCTAGCTCAAACAAAGTAGAATGCATGAAATCCCATTTGAATTGAGGGGGTATACCCCCTCAATTATTGAGGTGGATGGACGGGATTCAATCCCATTTTCTCACTGGCCAACTGTCGTCACACCATCAGAATTGTCTCCATTAGGTCCACGTGGCTTGCCAGGAGTGGGGAAAGGCTTGGGCGGTGGCTCAAGGTCTGATGTAGGGAGATTTGGTTTCCTTTGTCCATGGGGTGCTCAGTTTGCATGGGAGGTGAGTTAACTCACATCCCCTTAGTCCATGGAAAGTCTTAGTGTGCTTAGGGTGGGCTAAGAAGGCTAGGCATGCTTCATTTGGCAATTGGATGGCTGCCCAAGTGATGGGAGAGTGGACTTTGCCAAATGAGGAAGGAATCCAATGTAAAGAAGTTTGTTCAATGGCTAATCTCGTTGGATGGGGCCAATTTTGCTTATGGGCAGACTTTGCCTTGACCTAGGGTCAATTTGGGTTGGCTTTGGTTAGTCATCAAAGTCCCATGGGTTGGTTTGGCCATAAGCAATAAATAAAAAATATAGTTCTTTAAGTAATTTTTTGTTGAAATTTAAGAGTATTTTATAATAGGATTGTCTCTAATTAAGATTTTCTAGTAACTCGGTCATCATGAAGAATTATTACTTTGAAATGCTTGTCTTTCAAATTATAATGAGGGAAAGATTCATATCCTAAATAAAATTTAAGCCTACATATTATCTCAAGATCAAAATCCAAAAGGTGTGCTTCCATATTTAGTAAAAAATAGATGCAAAATTATTTTATAATTATAATTTTTCTAAACAACTAATTCATCCTTTTAAGAAGATTTTTAACTAAACAAAATTAGTTACTCATGTTAATAACAAAATATATAACATAATGGGAGAGGTAAAAAAATGAGGTATATGTATGTATAAAAGGATATCATCTCTTAAAAATTTTTATATATCTTACTTGACCAAAAAAACTTAAATCCTAATCGTATCTATGAAGAAATTTTATTCAAGATTGAATTGCATGTCAAATTAGAAATTTTATTTATGACTTTTTTACCTTTCACATACATTCTTAATACACTTCACTATAGTTATAAAACTAATTGTTCCATGTTTTACATATCTAACAAACCTTAGAATTAATCACAATTGAATTGCAAACAATAACATAATCCTTATTATGATTTTACTTATCTTTATTTTGTGGCCTATTTAAATATAAGCCAACTTCAAAACATGCATTTCTTATTGATGCAACTCTAATGTAGCATATGCCATGTTTATTCTCTCTCTCCTCTACTTTGAACATAGAAGGCTCAATTTTAAAATTGAAATCAAACATTCATAAATTGCACTACTTGATTGAATGTCATTTTCAAGTTATCTTGAAATTGCAATTGCAAGTTTGGATCAATGACTTCCATGACTCGACCTGGAATTTCCATTTCTATGAACTTATGCAGGTTTATGTCATCTTTAAAAATTATGTCCACAGGTCTCCTTCTAGTGAATAATTCCATGAGAAGGATTCCATAGCTATAAGCATCCCCCATGGTAGAAATTTGGCCCCCTACACCATATTCTATAAAGCAAGCATCATGAATCATTACACATTTCAATATAATAAGAAAAAGGCTATAACTATATCAAATCGATGGGTCAAGAATGAAGATTAATACCAGGAACAATGTACCCAATGGTTCCTTTTATCATAATAGTTGTTTGAGCTGTGTGACTTAACGAATTGTTCACAGCTATACGAAAAGCCTAACAAGGCCAAAATCTCCCACATGAGCAACCATGTTATCATCAAGAAGGACATTAATCGGTTTCTTATTGCAATGAATAATTGGTGTTTCACACTCATTATGAAGGTAGCAAAGTGCATTTGCAATGTTTATGGAAATATCTAGCCTTTTGGTCAGGTCAAGATACTCCATCATAGCATGCAACCATGTATCAAATTACCATTTTCCATGAATTCAAAGACTATAACCATGAAATCATCACATTTTGGTTCAATCCCCACACAACAAGTTTTGATCTTTACCAGGTTTCGATGTCAGATGCACCTTAGGGCGTCACACTTAGTGCAAAGGCTCTAAAATCTCCTTGTTGTTGAAGGTTAAAGACTTTAACAGCCACAGTTTTGCATCCATAATTGTCTAATGAGCCTTTGTACACTGAACCATATTGTCTGATTCTAAGCAAATTTGCATGTGAAAACCCATTAGTTGCCCTTGACAATTCTCCATAAGATACCTTTGGATAGACATGTTCTATGTCTTCTAGATTGGAAGAATTCTTCATAGAATTTGTTCTTCTGCAATTAAAGCATAATATGAAGAAGAGGAATAAAGAGAAGCCTACCATGCTTAGTTACAGAATCATTAATAGTGCAAATCATGGTTGTTTTCTTTTTTGATATGAACTAAATTGGGGACATGAAGGAAGATGCAAGTCTAAAACTCCATCACAAAGCCCATAATTTTGTTGGAGGGATATCGATGTTACATTTATAAAGATTCCCTTGCTAGGTACTTCACCAACAAGTAGATTAAAAGAAAATTGCAAGTATTGGAGGGCCCT
This sequence comes from Cymbidium sinense, assembly GCA_021442155.1. NCBI lineage: Eukaryota > Viridiplantae > Streptophyta > Magnoliopsida > Asparagales > Orchidaceae > Cymbidium > Cymbidium sinense. The sequence goes on from CM038233.1 coordinate 63,985,712, forward strand.
CAATTGAGGCTTTTAAGGTTTCCAATGCTTGGTGGTATGGGGCCATTGAATCTATTATCATCTAAATAGAGATACAACATTTGAGTTAGGTTGCCAATCGAAATAGGTATAGTTCCAATTAACATGTCTTAATGTAGACCTAGACTTGCAACCTTTGCAAGTTTACTGATACTCTCTGGAATGGTTCCTATGAGATAGTTCGGTTCAAGAAGCAGAATTGCCAAATTTACAAGATTGTCAATCCCATATGGAATGCTTCTAGATATTTCATTATTAAAAATTTCTAGCTTCTGAATCTTGGTGGAAATGTTAGCTATGGAGCAAGGTAAAGTTCCTTTGAGCTTGTTATCATCTAAGAACAATATCTCTAACTATGAGCAGTTAGTAAGGGAATCCATGAATCGTCAACTATTAAGATCACTTGCTTTAAGCTGATTCCCTCGTAAGCCTAATATTGTAAGAAGTCTCAACCTTCCAAGTCCAAAAGGAATTATTCCATTAAAGCTATTATTGGTCATAGAAATAATATTTAAGTTAGAAGCATTACATAATGAAGTTGGAATTGGCCCTTTGAAATTGTTATGAGCCATAAGAAGTGTTTGAAGATTAGGAAGGTTGTTACCAAAAGTAATTGGGATCATGCCTTTAAAATTGTTGCCCGTCACGCTAAAGAAGTATACTAATGAAAGGTTGAAAATAGAGGTTGGCAACTCTCCTGAAAGCTTGTTGATAGAGACACACAAGTATTCCAAACTTTGATGATTGCCAATTTCTATGGGAATTTTTCACTCAAGTTGATTTATACATAAATCAAGGTGTTAGAGTGATGAAATGTTGCCAAGAGAAGGTGGGATCTTACTCATGAGACTATTATTAGAGAGAAAAATAAAATTGAGTTCCGAAAGATGTCCAAGTGATGGTGGTATGCTTACTGTTATATAATTTCCATTGAGGTCAATAGTTGTGAGGCTTAGAATGGATTTCACAATGTAAATAATTGAAACTCAAATTCAAAAAGTGAAGTCTTGCAAACTTAAAGAGGACATGCGGGATTCTGCCAAAGATTTTATTTTGGTTGAGATCCATGTGATGAAGGAAGGTGAAGTTACTTATGGAAGAGGAGATGTAGCCGATGAGGCCTCAGTCTTGAGGTTGATCTCTTCCCTTATTCTCTTGCTCAGGAGATGCCCTTCCAATTACATTAATTTATGGTGTCATTCCATGAGTGTAGGATCCCATTGGGCGATTAGTTATTTGAAGTTTTAAAGCAAGAAGTGCTGCCTTGTCAGTCTTATTGCTTAATATGGTATGAAGGATGAGAAAAAGTTGATAAGAATGAATGTTTGTTTATCCATGGAGATTATAAAATATGTTGAAAGAACTCACATGATATGAGCTTTAAATATAGAAAACAATGCAAGGAGAAATGTCTTGGTCTAATAAAAAGTCTCAGCTAAGTAAACAAGCCATACAAATTAGTCTTATGTCAATACACAATATCAAAACGCAACTAACGAATGACTAGACAACAAGGAAAGGAATCTTTTGACTATTGTATGGTGTCATCTTATGGGAATGAGAAGATATTATGAAGAAAAAGAAATTGATGAAATATTAAATATATATTAGAATTATTGAATTTAATGTATTTTAAGTATATTTAATTTCAATATTTTAAAATGAGTCATCTCATAAGTTGATGAGTTGAGTCGAGGCTTGCTCAAACTTGATTTATTAGCTCATCTTGCACGGCTCATGAGCCATTTATCAAGTCTAACTTAAACTAGCTCATGAGTCAGCTTGACTCACTTTCATCCTAAAAAGGGTTATAACCACTAAAATTTATACATTAAAAAATGTGAAAATGAAATCAATAGCAATTTTGGAAAACTGAAACTGTGAACCATTCCAAACGAAAATATTTAAGTCTTGAGAGAAAAATAATGCAGTGAGAGAAGTCTTCTAAGTCTTTGTTAGGTAAACGGTCATAATGATTTTAGCTTTATAGAAGAAATTGAATATTTTGCATTGTTTCCATATTCACAATTGGCATTAAGTCCTAATTAAAAATTTAATCCTAATGATTTTACATACTTTTCTTATTTTTATTTTATTTATATTTGTATATAGATTTATTATAATTCTATTTTCTTTATTTATATATTTCGATAGAATTATATTGAATGGTATATATGATAACTTTATATGATAGATTCATATCAAACACTGTTTTATCAATTGTATCATTATATGAAATCATAAACAAAATTTGACTTGTATTGCATTATCTTTTTCTATATATTAGAAGTATTACATTTTATTTCTTATTTAGTCATTTATTCAATAATTTTCAATAAGTGATGATCATAAATTTAATCCTAATGACTTACACACTTTTCTTTATTTTATTTTGTTTAAATTTATATATAGATTTATTATTATTATTATTATTATTCTATTTTTTGTTATTATATATTCAATATATATATATATATATATATATATATATATATATATATATATATATATATATATATATATATATATATATATATATATATATATATATATATATATATATTTATGAAGTACCATTGATTTGACTATCATTTTGAATCAATAATGAAATAATTCTTTGATTTCATATAGTAATGGTCTTTACATTTTCTCTCACTTATAGTGTGAGAAAGAAGTGAGCCATAGAGTTAGAAATATTGTTAGTTTATTTAGTATTTTATTAAAGAATATTGCTCTTTTGAGTTGTGATCATTATATGAAGGCTTAAATAAAATTTGACTTATATTATATTATCTTTATCTATATATTAAAAGTATTATATTTTTATTACTATTTAATCATTTATTCAATAAATTTCCTTTATTATAATAAATACATAAATATTATAGAATGAAATTTTAAATTTTGATTTCCTATATAATTACATAATTTTTTTTTGTAATTATCCCTCAACATTCATTACCATACTTAATATAATACTCATCACTTGCTCTCATCAAATTTTAAGCTTCTTAGCACACCAATTTTGCTTTTAGTTTGATTAGTTTTGTGTAATTCTTTAAATATAGATTAGTTAGTGATATCTTTTTTAATTACCACTTTATTCGGTTATGTTAGTAAATTACATATATATTATGTTTGTAGAATTACAACTTATGATGTGTTCATTTTTGATATTTTATATGATTATTTTTGCTTTCATTTTTATATTTTATATAATTATGATTAGATGGTCAATTTTATTTCACATTGAGATTCAATAATTATTTAATATTTAGATGATAAGTAATAACTATAAAAGTTAGTTTTGTAAATTTATGTAGTATTTATTTATTTAATCTAAATTACTTACACACTTTTTTAATGATGAGAATATTGAAGTTGCATTAATGAAATAATTATGTGCAAGGCACTGTACTCTCGTGGTTGACAGCTTCACTTTCAACTAAGAGGTCTAGGTATAGTGTAAAAATAAAATAAATAAATAAATTAAGAAGTCTAGGATTGAAATCTTGTACATATGTTGTGTGTGTGAGTTTGCCATTAAATTAACTCAAATGTCTAAAAAAATTATTAAAAGTTAATTTTATATTCAAGTGATTTATTCATGTTAATTAATAAAGATATAATAATGTTAAGTGTACCTAGTGATCAACCCAAAAAATCTTATATCAAATCTAAATTAATATGTAACAATTTAATGAAAAAAAGTTAAGTGGCACATAAATTTAGCTAGAAATTACAATTCTATTTATGTGCCTATGAATTTTCAAAACTTTACGAGTGTTTGTGCCCGCTTTGTCCAAGCATTTGCTTTTATATTAGTTAAATTTTCAGTTGGTTAAAAATTAATTTTACTTATAGTCAACCTTGATACTCCTTCATCAAATCATTATTAGGGTTTAAAGGAGAAAAGATTATAGTGCATCAGACTTGTAGTACATTAGGCTAGATCATCATCTCTTCACAACGTCTGTTGAGCATTGGTAACCTCAAATCAATATCTTTTTTTACCTATAGGTGAGATGACCATCACACTACAATATATGGCAAATGTTTCAAATCTTACAATATGTGGCATTGGTCACCTCAACTAAGAGATCTAGGTCTAGGGTAAAAATAAAATAAAATAAAAAATCAAGAAATCTAGGGTTCAAATCTTGCACCTAGTCTTCATTCCTTCAACTAGATGATCCAAATATATCATCGAATTCTCAAATAGGATAGATGTGAGCACAAACTTACATATCCCTAGATGGCTTAGATCGATGTACATCATAGAGTCATATGCATACTTGTTTAATATTATCCTAGAGATATCATGGCACATAGTATTCATGGTATGTTTCTTTTCATATCGAGATACCTCTAGTTAGAGATTCATCTCCAATATTTTCCACATTGGAAGACTTAACACAATGTCTTAGTACTTTATTCAAACAACAAACCTATGTAACTTATATAAAGGGCTAAAGGAGGCCACTCAACTAAGGTTGGTCAATATGGCTAGATGTCTACATGTATTGTAGGAGTGGTGAAAGGAGCGGCTTCATGTTGGTATGCTCACATTATGCACACCTAACCCAAGAGATATTAATGAAAAGTGTGTATGATAGATGTATATCTATAGAAGCGACAAGTCATATTTGAGTCTATAGAACAAGATTGATAGACTTCTAGAGAACCAAGTAGATGTTATTCATATTATTTTAAGTTATTTATATATATATTTATTTTGTTGTTTCTAACTTATTAGTATTGTGGGTTATATGAAAATTATATAGCCACTAGATATGGATGTGAGCAATAGAGCTATGTTCTTTAGGAGTTGTGGTTTAGAAGGCTCAAGTTCCACTTAGAACTTGTCGATGTGTTGAATGGCACTTACCCAACTTGTAGTACAGTAGTTTGGTCGAGTGTCTAGAATTGATTTAGAGCCCATGGAAGCAAGTTTTTAGCATATTTATGGCTGAAAAATGGTGGCATTCCTTGGGAAAATATTTCCAACGATTCCATGAAATTAAGAACAATTTATTGACATATAACATTGAGCAAGATGATGAGGGGATTGTTCTTGAGTGGGTAGTTTTATGGTACACATGATGGTTTCAATCATGGACTATATTGTATCTTCTTAAAGCTCTTATGAAGGCCCTATAGATGTATTACCTAAGGACCCAATGTACCTTGGTGAATGACCCATGGTATGTCGCAACTTATTTTTTGAAAAATTTAACTAATGAACATTGATTTAAGAACAAATTAAAGCCTATTGCAATTCTACATCATGAGTTAATCGTAAAGGTCAAGGAACTATTTTAGCCTTTTTTTGGCAGTGATGAATGCAATCTAGGATAGGCAACAATCAACAAGTTTGAGAAGTTATGTAGTCAAATGTGCCAAATTGTGTACTTCTTGGATATGCCACATGGTGATGGTACTATAACTTAGGATGTAGGAGCTCCTTGATCAGCACATGTAAGTTTTAAAGCAAATTTAAATTAAATGACTTTGTCTTAAGAGATCTTAAATTAATCATTTAAAAATATATATATTTAACTTACATTAAGTAATCACTCGAAGACAACCCCAAAATGATGTCATTTAAAAAAAAATTTAGATTTTTTAGAATAATCATTTTGAATCTTCTTCGATGACATCCTTTAATAAAAATTTAAATTAAAATTTAATTAAAAATTAAATATAAATTTAGTTTAAGATAAATTTATTTAACTTATTATTGTTACATAAAAATATATGAATTTCTTTATAATATATGTATATGCCATTATATTCATTAATTTTTTAATGGATTTTTGTGTCTTTGATAAACTTCTAACACACTTTAGTATCTATTTCAATAATTAGGTTAACAATGTCATTTCATTGTAGCTTCACTGCTCCCATCATCTTTAGTGAGTGACACTTATTAAGCTATATAGTTAGAAAGAATTGATGACAACGTTTTATTTATTGTAAACATGCAAAGCATGGAGATAAGTTGATGAATAAGGTAATCTTGGCATGCTTCACTTGAGTTTTCATTTTTTTCTTTAATTTATTATAAACATGTATCATGTTCATGTATCAATCCCTTTATGTTTTCTTTTATTTCATCAAGAGTTAAACTCCCCTTTCTAGGGATTGTATGGAGCCATATTCTATTTGTGTTTGTTTTGATTTAACTAGAAATTTGGAGCTTTATTTTGCTTAATTACCACATATTTTGTTTTGATAATTATATCCCATTCAATTGACTAACTATTGACCTCACTTTTGGAGTGAGGATTCAATCTTCCCATCTTAGATTTAGGAGTCTTCTAGAAAATAAGAACTCCTTAAGCAGAAGACGCTTCTAGTAGCTAGGTGAACATTTAACCTAAGCCTAGAGACTTAGAAGAGTTAATCATAGGGTTTGGCTATGCCTTAGGACCTAGAGAAACTTACCTACTTTATAGCCTAAACCAAATTTATGCCTACCTCCTTAGCCTAAACAAAACCTCAAATTCAATTCATTTAAATTCAATCCAAACTCTAATTGCAATTGAATTTCAAATCACATCAACCTTTCTTAAGCCATGTAATTAATCCTGTGGACTTTGCCAAAATTATTTCAAATCAAACAAAACTCAATTGATTTTCTCAAAATCAATTCAACTCTTAAATCAACTCATACAAAAATCTACAATCAAACCAAATCCAACACAACCTATCCTAAGCCCTATGATTCAATCCTATGACATTAGCCAAAATTTCTTCAATCCAAATCAAATTCAATTGATTTTCTCATGAATCAATCAATCCTTGAATCATCATTCCGAACCCAATTAAATCTATAATCAAATCAACTAAACCAACATCAATTCAATCGAAACTAACATAACCCATTTGGCTTGAAATATTCAAGTGTGCCAAAATCTAATTGAATCCAAAATCAGTTGCAACCAAAGCTATAAATCAATCCCAAGTCAATATCCAAACTCAACTCAACTTAGTCCAAACCAAAATCAATTCATTTAACCCAATTGGTCCACTTGACCCAAAGTAACCAATTTGTCCTATTTGAACCAAATTATAATCCTACCCAAATTGGATTGAACCAAACCACTATAAACCTTCTATGATGATTATTGATTATCCTTGATTGATCAATTGCCGTCAATTGGGTCAAACCAAGTCAATTTGGTTATTTGACCAATTCAACCCATTTAACTACATGAACCAAATGAACCAAATCTCATCCTAAGCTAAATTAATTGAAACCAATAATTCACATCAACCTAAGATCAATCCTTGAATATAACTTGACCACCAATTGAGCTAAATCTAACTCAATTGGCCTTTTGACCCAAGTTGACCCAATTTTACCTAAAGAGCCAAATTGGGTCAAATCAAAATCTAATTGATTACAACCAATGGCTCAAGTTCATTTTGAAATACTCATTTGAACTTGACCCAAGCCTTGATTGAACCCAATTGACCCATTTAGCCCACATTGACCTAAAGGGTCAATTTGTCCTAAATAATTCCTAAATCCAAATTGATTGAAACCAAAGCCTACAATCATCTTTAATTGATCAATTGAACATGAACCAATGCTTAACCTAGGCCAATTCGACCAATTTGGCCAAATTGGTCAACTTGACTCATTTAACCCATTTGAACTCAAATGGATCAAAACCAAATCTAAGCCAAATTAATTGAAGATAATTATGTCAAAACACTTCAAATCATCTTTTTGGACTTGACTCAACCCTTGGTTTGGCTTAATCTGACCAATTGGTCAACTTGACTTAACCTAGCCCAATTTGACCTACATGGGTCAAATTAAGCCAAACCCATTCAAATCAAGCCCAAACCTAATGAAATTAAATATGACCTATCCTTGGCTTACCTTGGGTTAGCCCAAATCAAACACAACTAATTGGGACACGAAGTGACTCATTATCCAATGGGTAAAGCCTCCCATATGAGACAAAATCTAAATTTATGTGGTCAAACCCATTATTCTCCCCTTAGTAGGAACCCTAAGCTCCAAATGGACCCTAGGACCCCTGGCTCACTTGACCCAAAGCTATTTGGGTCAGCCATGAGCCAAGTAGAGGTGAGCTAACCCATGGAACCCCATTGGAACACATGGAAAGCCTAAGCCATCCATTTTAACCAAGGAAAGCCACCTTCCCTTACTCACCCACTCAAACCAAGCTAACTCGACTTCTGCCACTTGGTCAGAGGCGGCCCACTAAGCCAAACCGATCCCATCCATCGTCCCAGGAAGGGGTATATCCTCCTCATTTTGATTCAAACCTAAGAATTGAACTCACTAAGAGCAAGAGAAACTTGAGACGAGCCGCTAGAGCATTCTCCCAAGGAACCCTGAGTTCCCTAAGCCTTCCCATTCTTTGAGAGACCAAGCCAAATTGAGGCTTTGCTTCGATCATCTTCACCCAAAAAACTCAACCCCACTTCAATTAACTCTTCCCACACATTCGCCAAGCTCCGGCAAAGTGAAATGAATCTTCCCCCAAGCAATTCGAGCATGAGAAGTACCTCTTAGACCAACTCTAGCAAGAATTTCGGTGGTGCTTGGTCTACAGAGCAATCGACGGAGAGGCATTGCACCATCTTCTCAACAAGGCTTTACCTCTTCTATGCGAAGCTACCTCAGTCGATTCTCCACCGGTCCGAAGCTTTGGTGAGATATTTTCTATAAAACTGAGTTATTTTCAAAATTTCTTGGGCCTTTTTCAAGGAAATCTCGATTGCGTGTGAATCCAACAATAGGATCCTTGTTGATCAATCCCGTGAAAGCGTGGGATCAATCTTGAGCCTCCCTGAGCTCCGATGAGTTTGATTTAGGAAGGAAGGCAGACGGTGTTCTTCTTTCATCATGTGGGAGATTTTTAATCTCCTACCATCCATTCTGCATGATTTGGAATAGACAGATGTGATTAATTCATTAGATTAATCCTAATTTAATCCTTAGGAACCACGAGATTAATCTTTATCATTCGATCTTAGATCGGATGGTGGGGATGAGCATCCACATACATTGCGTTGGATGGTTTTAAATAACCAGTCCCACATGCCATGTGAAAAGTGTGCCACGTCGTGTGCTGTGGCGTGGGATTAGGCTTTGTTAGGGGTTAATTATCCAATTTAATGGCTATAACTTTGGAAAATCATAACAAATTGTATAAAAATCACAAAAATACAAATAAATATTTATTTTAAAGGTAAAAATAGAGGAGATTTTAATAAAAATATTTTCATTTGATTTGGAATAGTGATTAAGACATAATTAAGGTTTGAATGTATACTTAATTAGTTTAATTAAGCCCTAATTACTTGGGAAATTATTTCCAGACTTGGCAAAGTGATTTAATGGGATGACCTCTGCCTCCAATGATTTTCTTGGAATTTATTGCTTAGGTAATTATGAAAATTAACAATTCAAATCTTAATTACTCCTTTAATTAATTTAATGATTAATTAACATTGAAAACAATAAAGGTTAATTAATTAAGGCTTATTAATCATTGATTGAATAGATAAGGGAAAGTGATTAGGACCTCCTTTCTAGTCTCTTTCCCAAGTTCATTTCATGATTAAGAGGATTAGTTAAGATGGTAATTAATTAAGTGCTTAATTAATTAATGGTTAAATTAAATCAAATTAAAATGTAAATCACATCAGATAATTAACAATGAAATTAAGGGTTCCTCTTTATGTGTTTAATAACATAAAGGTCCTTAAAGAAATTATGATTAACCCATAAGTATGAGAAAATCATAAAAGTACTTAATTAGATTCTTTAACTTAATTAATCTTCAATTATGAACAAATTGCATTAGATCTTTTAGGAGCATTACAACTTTACTTTTCTCACAGATTCATATCATTTCAGGCTCATAGTTGAATGATTAATTAAATTAAAGAAATAGAAAGGATAATTAAATGATTCGATTAAAGATCCAACATAATTAATTCATAAAATTTACTTAATTATCTTTCCTTTAAACAAATCAAATCACCAACATGGGAATGGGATTAAAATAACAAATAATCTCTGCTCTTTACATTTAACTCAAATTCAAAATCAAGAATCAAATTAATAATAAGCTTTGGTTTTCTTTCAATGGTTTTATTTAATGTGCTTGTCCTTAAGAATTAGTATAATTGAATGAATCACATGTTTATGTTTAGCTATTCCTTTCCAATCACTTTAAATATTGTATGTCATATGATTCCATGCATTCATCTTTTCAAATCTAAATGAATCTAATTAACTTTATTTATGTAAGCTTGCATGTGTTGGCTTATTTTAATATATGTGTGACTATTACCACTAATAAATTCAAATCTACTTTCCACAGTTTATAAATCGATAACAATATTTGGAGTGATAGTAGTTATGAATACACATATGATTTGCATGTGCTTATAGCTTAAGTGTGTGAAATGAAGATATTTTTTTCCTAGATTTTATATATGGATTTACATAGTTTTGAATGTTAATAAGTATATAGTTTAGACATCCCAGGAATACTAGGTTTTAAGTAGCCCTAAGGAGGCTATTTGATTATCTCACTTCCCTGGTTAATAATGACACTTACTTATTTGATTTCATTCCTATATATTTTTTTATTAGAATTTATATATGTTGACCGCACTTTTGGAGTGAGTTCTCAACCTCCTCTTCTTAGACCTAGGAGCCCTCTAGACATTAAGACTTCCTTAGTCATAAGACACTTCTAGAAATTAGGTGAACACTTAACCTAAGCCAGAGACTTAGAAGGGTTAATCATAGGATTAGGATATGCCTTAGGGTCTTAAGGAGACTCACCTACCTTATAGTGTAAATTCAACCTATGTGCACCTATTCAAACAAAACTCTAAATTTAATCCAAATTTAAATACAAATCAAATGATTGAAATCTATGACCAAATTCGAACTCAAAATCCTTTATAAGCCCTATGATTTTATCTTATGGACTTAGCTAAAATCTCATCCAAATCAAATCAAATTCAATTGATTTTCTCATAAATCAATTATTTCTTTAATCACCTTTCCAAATATAAATCAAATATACAATCAAATGACCAAACTAGATCCAAATCAAATAAAAAAAATCTAAACCTAAACCATATAGCCAATTTCATGAACTAAGTTGAATTCCCCAAAATCAATTGATTTTCTTATAAATCAATCATTGCTTCAATCATCATTATAAACATAAATGAAATCTACAATCACCAAGCAAAATCAAAATCAATCCAAGTCAAACCCAACTTAGCCTTTTTGACTTGAAATATTCAAATGAACCAAAATTCATCCAAGACCCAAACCAATTGCAATTTTGTTTATATACTAATCCTAAACCCATATATAAACTAAACTAAATCCAAGTCAAACTAAGATTAGGCCATTCGCAGCCACCACTGGCGATCGGGCATTCTCTCGAAGCTGAAACACATTCGACCGCCAGATCAAAGGAAGGAGGGGGTAAACCCTCTCCAATTCATTCCAAAATGAACACTTGCACTCCCTCAGAGCTAGAGAACCTTGAGACGAGCTACCAGAGCCTCTTCCTAGAGTTCCTAAGCCTTCCCGAGCTCCTCAAATGCCATTCTCGTCTATCCTAAAATAGGGCATCACCTACTTCGATCCCATTTGCTTCAAACTCCACAAAAGTCAAACTAACCTTGTACACACCATCCCTAGAGTCTGTTGAGCAAGAATGAATCTTCCCCTGAGCTTCTGACCACCAGAGGGAAGACTTCGATCAATGCCAGCCTCCCAAGCTTCGGGTGTTGGCCTTCCGAGCAAACTACACTAAATCAAAGCTTATGCTAATCAGTAGGGCTTCATCTCCACTAGACAAGCTTCCTCAATCGGATTCGCCACTAGTCTTGAGCTCCGATGAGGTAATTTCTTAAAATCAATCCTTAAGAAAAAGTAGGTTGGTCTTTTGTGAAGAAAATTTGCATGCTGTGAGATCTCCACCATTGGATCTTTTTTCCTTGCTCTGTCGATGGTGTGGGATCCATTTGAGCTCGATCCAAAGGGTGAGCAATTGGCGATGAACAATGAGCAATGCGTCTCATTGCTCAAGAGGAGACAGATCACGCACCATCCATTCCGTATGATCAGAATGAAAAGTCGTGATTAAATCAATTAAATTAATCTGATTTAACCTTGTTGCACCACGGGATCAAATGTAGCCATTCGATCTTAGATTGGACGACGCATGTGAAAGCACGTTCAGCCGCCGCCATACAACCACTTCTAGTCCTGAGTTAGGATGGTGCATGATGTGATGTATATTTTGTTTAGGAAATATTATTTTAGACTAGATGTTAGGGTGTATGCTTCATAGACCGGATGTTAGGCCGCGATTAGTCTAATTATATTTTATGCAGGGATTGTACTTAAGGGTCTGCTGTAAAAATAAATATAAATATTTTTCTTGTAGATTGCTTAAGCCCCTAAGCATAATCCAAGTTAGGATAGGTGGGCTTGGTTACACATGTACAGGGTGCTAAGTCAAAATTATAAATATATATACTTTAGTTGCATGTATGTTTAATTAAAACTTATTTTGCAGGTGAAGTTAGATTTACTTTTCCAATTTTCAATGTAATTTTGTAGTAGGAATTAGGATTAGTGCAATGGGGGTTTAGGATGAGCATTGGCCAGAAGGCTTTGTCTTGGGGTACCATGTGATGCCTTAAAGCCCACCAAATCAAAGGAAGGAAATCAAAGAAGACATGAAGGAGACTTGAAGAATGAAGAAGTTAAGATGCCCCATAGCATCAATTTATTATAAATTATAATTATTCTCTCATATTCTGTGTTGTATAAGGGTAGAGCTTTTTCTTTTCGGGTTATACGGCGGTACCCGACCACACCGACCTCTTATTTTTTTACAGTAGATTATGAAATGTTTGATTTTATGTTTACATTGTGCATTAAAATTGCATGCTTTCCTAGTTTCTTAAATGATTGATGTTTAAATGTGTGGCTTGGATGTGATTAGGCTCTTAAGATAAAATAAGTATTTCTACCCAACCAATCACTCATAACAAAAAGTTTTTCTATAACTCATAGCCTCACCATAAAGCTTAAGTCTTAAACATGATAATTAAAAGATTTGGCAACCCCTTAGCTAAATTTTATATGTCTCACATCATACATGGATATTATTTTGCTCTTGAAAATTGAGTTTTTCCATCCTTGCAGAATAGGGGAATGCTTGACCTATGAGGGCATCCCATGTTTTGGAAAACATCCCTTGACTGCTAATTTAACCAATGACTTTATTTCATCATGCATGTAGTCATCAAAATTTTAAAGCCTTTGTCCAAATGAAGTGTAAAAAATTAAATAAAATATGTTAAGATTATAAATTATAATTATTCTCTCATATTCTGTGTTGTATAGGGGTAGAGCTTGCCTACCCATCTTTTCTTTTCGGGTTGTACGGTGGTACCCGACCACACTGACCTCTTATTTTTTTACGATAGATTATAAAATGTTTGATATTATGTTTACATTGTGCATTAGAAATTGCATGCTTTTCTAGTTTCTTAAATGATTGATGTTTAAATGTGTGGCTTGGATGTGATTAGGCTCTTAAGATAAAATAAGTATTTCTACCCAACCAATCACTCATAACTAAAAGTTTTTCTATAACTCATAGCCTCAGCATAAAGCCTAGGTATTAAACAAGATAATTAAAAGATTTAGCAACCCCTTAGCTAAATGTTGTTTGTCTCACATCATACATGGATATTATTTCGCTCTTGAAAATTGAGTTTTTCCATCCTTGCAGAATAGGGGAATGCTTGACCTGTGAGGGCATCCCTTGTGTTGGAAAACATCCCTTGACTGCTAATTTAACCAATGACTTTATTTCATCATGCATGTAGTCATCAAAATTCTAAAGCCTTTGTCCAAATGAAGTGTAAAAAATTAAATAAAATTTGTTAAGATTTTGCATTATACTAAGTCATTTTTATATCACTCATGCTCTAGTCTCTTAGGGAGCGGGTTTAAGGACTTTAGTCTCTTTCTAAATAAATAATAGCCCAACTATCTTGCAAATTCATATGACTGGATCATATGGATTTAAAGCATAGGAGGAGTTACTTAGCGGCCAGTTTAGGTGGTTGTAAGCCCAATCAGTGGCTTATCCTCTCTTGTGGAGGTAAACCTTAATCTTGTTTAGATTTGGGTCATGTTCTTAGGTTAGAACTCTCATAGGATTTGATGTATTTTGTTTCTTTAACTAAGCATAATTTTTTACCTCTTAGCTACTTCCATAAACTTATGTTGTTGGATTATAAGCTGTAGTAATCTAATAAAATTTCAACTCAAAATACATAAATCTATTCAATTTCAAAAATATAAAGCCCAACCATAGGATATATTGGAATGTTGACTAGGCTTCCTAGTATTATAAGCATTCCCTACTTACTCTCTTTGGCTTCCAAAAATAAGTCTTCTACTTGGACTTTCCCAATTTATTTTCCAAATACAACCAATCCTTTGATAGTCTAACCATTTGGAGACCTTAATTCTTTCTACTTTAATTGAGAGTATTCTTAAGTAATTCATTCTTGGGATGTAATTAACTATGGAGTCTCACTTAATGAACCCACTTAATATAAATGCTTTTCTTTCCATGTAAGTAGGGATAAAATCTCTAGTATATTAAAGACCCATCATGCATAGAGTCTCATTGGGTGGTTAGATCCATTATATGATAATTTCTATCTTTTGTGATAGTATGTCATTCCTGATATCATGCATCACTTCAATAGTACTAAGATCTCTGGTGTCCCACATCTAAAAATAAATACCATAGTATAGAGCTTTAATTCATATACATAAATAATTCAATTAAAAAAATATAATTTTACATGATTATCTTTCTTCTAGTTATTTGGACACCTGTATGTATTTAAGAAATCGAGTATATAGTCTGGACATCTTGGGAATACAAGTCTTTAAGTATCGCCAAGGAGGTCATTTGATTATCCTACTTTCCTAGTTAATAATGGAACATACTTGTTTATATCTTTTATACATGTATGAGTGTACTCAATTAAAGAATGAGAATCCTTTTTTCTTCTAAGAATATATGCATCCATAATCATTTGAATCACTACAATACTTAGCATATGAATTTGAAGCTTTCTTTCTTATTTCATATATGGATTTACATAATTTTGAATGTTCTAAGTATATAGTGCAGCATCTCAACAGGACTTTATGTAGCCCCAAGGAGGCCATTTGATTATCTCATTTCCCTGGTTAACAATATCACGTACTTATTTGATTTCATTTATATATATTTTTTGCATTAGAATTTGAATAGACCTTTAATTCAAAAATATAAATAATTCAATTAAAAATATGATCTCCTTTTCTAAAAAAATATATATATGCATTCATACTCATTTTAGTGTGCCAAAATATCTTGTATATATATAGATATGCTAAGTATTAAATCATGTGCATGTTACATGTGATGGAAATGAATGACTCAATATATATCATGTGATAGTAATTCAACTACATTAATCTTAAGAAACATTTCATGTTAAATAGGGTTATTTAAAGTTAATCCAAACTTAGGATTAATAAAAATATACAATATGGCATTCACTAAAGAAAACTAAATCATGTTAATGTGCTTTAAAAAGTGGCTTAAAGTATGGGTGAAAGAGGGTGATTCTCTTTCTTCTCTTCATACATAGATGCTAAGTGTAAATCAAATGAAAATATAACATAAACTAAAAATCTACAAATCAATTAAGTGAAATGAAAACAAACTTCAAGTTAATTTAAACAATTTCCAAAGTTAGAGAATCATAACCCAAATGCTTAGTTTAAATCATACTACACCAAGCCTTAGCACACACTATAGAACTAAGTCACTACTTCTAGTCCTAAGTTAGGATAATGTATGTGTGATATATGTTTTATTTTGTGATGTAATATTTTAGACTGAATGTTAGGGCGTATGTTGCATAGACTAAATGTTAGGCCGGTATTAGCATAATTATATTGTTTTTGTAGGGGATTGTGCTTATGGGGACACTGTAATAATAAATATACATATTTTTCTTATAGGTTGCTTAAGCCCCTAAGCATAATTCATATTAAGATAGGTGGGCTTGGTTTCCCATATGTAGGGTGCTAAGTCCAAATTACATATGGATTGCATGTGTGTTTAACTAACCTTTGTTTTGCAGGTGTAGTTAGATTTATTTTCCCATGAATGCAATTTTGCAATAGAAATTAGGATTATTATTATGGGGAATTAGAGTGAGCAATGGCCAAGGTTTAGTCCTGTACATGCCTTTGAAAGTAATCAAATCAAAGAAGGAAAACAAGAATATATGAAGACATGAAGAAAGAAGACCGCCATAATATATATTCAATTTCAATTCTAAAATTATTCTTTCATATTCTAGGTTGTATAAGGGTAGAGTTTGGCTACCCCACTTTTCCTTTTCGGGGTGTACAATAGACCAAACCATCCTTTATTTTTTTTCATTAGCTTATAAAAATTGTTTAATGTTATGTTTAGTTTTACAATAGATTGCATCATTTTAATAGTTTCTTCATGTTTGATGGATGTATGTGTGGCCTAGATGTGGTAAGCTCTTAGGGTAAAATTAATTTTTCTACCCCAATTAATAACTCATAACTAAATTTTAAAATAACTCACAAACTCATCATAAAGCTTAGGTTCTCCACATGATAATTAGAAGATTTAAGAACCCTTTAGCTGTATAATTATTTGTCTCACATCATGCATATCATCTTTAGTCACTGTTGCTAAAATGATGGCCTCCATTCTTGCACTTTAAGGGCCGCTTGACCTATGAGAGCAACCCCTCGTGATGGAGCTTCACCATCTCTCTTTTTGATTTAGATAATGATTAATTTTCATCATGCATTTAGGCATAAAAAATCCCAAATCCTTTGTCCAAAATAATCTATCAAATTGAAATAAAAATTTGTAAGATTTGCATTTGTAGGCCAAGTCATATGCTCATACCACTCATGCTTTAGTCTCTTAGGGAGTGGGTTTATGATTTTAGTCTCTTTCAAATTAAATAACTACCCTAGCTATCTTGCAATGTCATAAGATCAGACTACATGTTAAATCATAGGAGGAGTTAGCTGGCGAGCACTCTGGGCGGTTGTATGTCCAAAAGTCAGGCATATTTATCCACTCTTGTGGAGATGAACTCTTTATGTCCAAATTTCACTTAGATTTAGGTCATGCTCTAGTTTATGCTAAAGCTCTCTAGATTTAGGATCTGAGATTGCTACTTTCCTTTGGGCTACAAGCATAAATCCTCACCTCTTAGGCATTTCCACAATCTTGTGTTGATGTATTATAATGGCACCAAAGATCTAATCACAAATAATTCTCCCAACACTATACAATATGAAATTCACCTTGGTTGGATCTAACTTATTTGTCTTGGTAAGATCAACTCAAGCATCCAAATTCAAAATCAACTAATCAAATCAAAAATCAATAATCATCAATCCAAGATAATTAAAAGTCAAATAAAGTCAACTCTAGTCAATTTGATTTGTTAAGTACTTGGTCAAAGTCAACCCACTAAAATTTGACTAAATTAAATCACTAAAAATATTCTAAAATATCAAATAAATATTTGTAAACATAATAACAAATAAATTTGACTTCATTAAGGTTTAGATTAAGTAAATTAAATCCTTAAATCAAAATAACTTAAATAAGCCATTGAACTCAAATTTGAAAAAATCAAAATAACTTCAAATTAATTATCCTAAATCTTATAATTAAATAACCTAACTCCTTTGGGTGTAGTTAGGTCAAATGGTCATTTGACCCATAAGAAATATGTTTAACTCATCTTAACTCAATTTGGGTTAAGTGAGTTAAACAAAATAAATAAGATGGAAATTTAAAATCACTTTAACCAATACATGTGGGAAGGACATTAATCATCTTAAACATCATTGAGCTAATTAACCTTTTATTAATAAATCAAAACAACTAAATGACAAAATCAAAAAGAAATGAAAAAAATGGACAAAGAGAAGGAAAATTCCATTTTTCTTTCCCTTTTGGAAACCAAGCATACATATTTCCCTAAGGAGAATTAAGCTCACATACACCCTCACACATCCAAACCGAAGTAAAACAAAAGCTCCCCTCCTCCAAATTAAATTTGATGAACCATCAAAATTAAAAATCCAATCCAAGGCTCTAGATCAAACTATGAATTGGCTCAATTCCTTTCAAAGCTATCCCTTGATGAAATGAAGCTTTTGAATGATTTCAATGAAACTCCTAAATCAAAATACACCATTAATGATTTTCTTCAAAGATTTTGGCCTTGGTCATTTTCCCATAAAGCTTGTTCTCCAGTGAGATCAAGCAATATGGATTGAAAGAGGATCTCTCAATGATCATGTAGCATTTTAAATCACCCAATTTCATTGCCTATATCAAAAGATATTAACCAAAACTCATGGATGATCCTCTTTGGGGGAGATGAAATTCAGACCGTCCGTTTCTTTTAAAAGATCGGTCAGATAGTTTAATCTCGTTAAATCCCTTTAAGAATCAAAAAATCATCCCATCCGCGTGATCAAATGGCTCGCCCTCAAGATTAACCCATTGACACACATCTTGATCCGCGAGAACCGCAAGATTAAGGACCATCCGATCTCACATGGGATGATCCAAAATCAAAACTAATCGCTCATTTTAATGAAAATCATGGGACCCGTTAAAAAAGTTAAATAGCGTTTTAATTAAAATAAATTCAAAAAACTTCAAAAAATCATATAAAAAAAATAAAATCAAAATTACAAATAAAAGCTCTATGGATTCATCTTGAGAGGAATCCAGAAATTAAAATCCCAATTTTATGGTACTTTTCCTTAATTTGGGTTTAATTGAAAAATATTAAACCTTAATTACTCTCAAATTAATAATCCAATTAATTTGAAACTTTGGGAAAAATGAAATTAAGCTTAAAATATACCTTAGGTAAATTTTTGGGGATTTAATTCTCTGAATTCAAATGAAATTGAAATTTTGTGTGAATTAACCTTTAAATTAATTAAATTAATTACCCTTTATTAAAATAATTAAAAAACTTTAATCTAGTAATCTTAAAACAACATAATGAACATCATAATATAATTAAATCTAATCAAATCTATATGAACTTAAATGATCACTAATTAACTCAATTTGGTAATTAAAAGAATTAAATAATTCAATTAAATTACTTGAATTTAATTAAATCATAATAAATCAACTAGTAAACCAACAATTATGAATAAAACCTCATTGGAAAGGTAATTCAATGAAGACTAAGTAAAAAATAAAATCTCTTAATGAATCTTAATAAATTAGGCTTAATTTAGGTTTTAATGAAATAATTAAAACCTTAATTACACACTAATTATATCACTAATTAAAGTAAAACTTTAGGAACATAAAATTGGCATGTAACCCCACTTACAATAATTATATCAAACCAAATTGGTTTATAAATTTGGAATTCTTGATTTTCCAAATCTCTAGGTCAATATGAATTACATAATAATTAAAAAAATCATTAATTCATTAAATCAACAAATAAATTGAACTAAACTGAAATAAACATCATAAATACTTAGGCTAATTCATCAAACATCCTAAGTCAAAGAATTTAATCAAATAATAAAATTTTAAGAAAATCAATACTTAATGAAATTCAAACATAATTAAACAACCTTAAGTTAAAATTAATAAAACCACTCATCCTTAATGAATTTAAATAATGAGCTTAAAACCTAGATTAATTGAATCAGATCAAGTAATTAACCTAAGTACTTTAGGTTATGAATAATCTATGAATAAACCTAAGATATTAATTCATATTAATGGACTTAAAACTTAAGCTTACAACTTCATAATTTAATAATTTAAGTTAAATTGAATGAAATCAAACTTAAATAAAACTCATTAAAATAACATAAATCCAAATCAAATTAAATCCATATAATTTAATTCAAAATGAAATAAATCAAACAAATTAAATCAAATAAAGTAATTCAAATAAATGAAATAAACATAAATCAAATCTAAACATAAGTAAAATCAAAAGGATTAATTAAAATACTTAAGGATTTTAGTTAGACTTTTGAAAACTTTATTAGGATTTAGGATGTTGAATGGAAAGAGCTCCATACAAAACCTAATCATTCCATTCTTCATTCTTGAAAACCTATACAACTTTGACCAAATAAAATGAACATAAAAATGGGAATTAAATCATTAAATCATTTGAATTGAAACCAACCAATGGTAAAAATTAAACCAATTCAAATTTCAAACTTCAAAACTTAAACTTAATGGCCTAGTAAAGACTTACCACAAGAACCCCACTTCTACACACACTAGATTACTTAGGTCACGGACTCTAGATCTAGGTTAGATCATTTAGTGATTTTCTCTCTTGTGATATGTTGTGTTGTGCTTCACATATCTGTGTGGTGTATTGCTTTAGACTGGATGCCTAGGCTTGTTTGTTCGTTAGACTAGATGTTAGGGCGTTCTTTCTAGATTTGACACTATTTTCTACAGGGGACTATGTTAAAGGGATCACTGTAATAAATAAATCATAAAATTATTGTTTGCTTACAGGTGTTAAAAATCCCTTAATATAGTCCATAAGACAGGTGGGCTTAGCAAGCAACTAATGCTAAGCTCATATGTTTGTGAACTATAAACTGCTTTGTGTGTTGTGTGTATTTCCTAACATCTATTTTGTAGGGCTTAGGATTTTCTTTGAATTTTAAATGTAAATTTGAGCTTAGAATTAGGTTAGGATCTATGGGGGGAGGATTAGCCAAGAGATTATGCGGTGGTCCCCGTGGAGATGGATGTCCTTGAAGGAGAGACTTTCCTGGAAAGAAGACCCATAAATCAACTTATAGTTCTAGTCATTGTATAAGAGGCTAGCCAAATTTTCTTTCTTTTTGGTGTACACAGATCCAAATTTGCATTGGCCTTTTCTTATATAATTTAATCTAGATTTATTTTGGGTGTGCAATAAAAACATGCTTTTCTTAGGTTTCTTTCTGTGCTATGTTTGTGCTATGATGTATGCTTGAATGTAGGCTCGTAGGATAAAATAATTTTTTTGTCTCATTAAATCAATTGAAACATAAAAATAAATACAACTCATAATCTTCATACAAAAGCTAGGTATTAAAGCAAGATAAAATATGTAGCAATCCCTTAGCTAAATGTTTTAATATCATGCATCATATTATTTCACTCTTGATAATGAAGGACTTCCATCCTTGCTAGAGAACATGGGCTTGACCTTTGAGAGCCTATGATGGAAGTACACCTTCTTCTATTCTGATTTTGCCCATAATCTTTATATAATTGCATGCATTAGGCATAAATTATATTCCTATGACCTAAATGAATCTTGAGTCAAAATTTATTAAAATTTGAAAAATATGCATTAGTTAGGTACATCTTCATACCTTACATAATCTTAGGGGTTAGGGAGTAAGTCTAGGTTCATATATTTCTTTCCTAAAAATTGCAATGGCCCAACCATCTTGCATTCATATGACTTAGCCTCATGGTTTTAAAATATGCTTAGGTGGTGTTAGCTGGCAGCCTTCTCCAAGCAAGTTGTAAGTCCAGAAGAGCAGGGATGGGTTAGTTCCTTCAAGTGAAGAGTATGACCAATGATTCCCAGATAGAACGGTCAAGCACATGTGTCGAAGCACACTGTATGTTGAAGCATCCTTTTAGAATAAGTCTTCAACCCTAAGCATTTACCTGTTCTAGAATCTAAGTCCTAGATTTCTAAGAAAATGATAACTCTAAAATTAAATCCCAAATTTGAAACTCAATCATATGATAGATGAAATTTCTACGGGCATCCCTATCAATAGACATTTCTACTCTTTTCCATTTGACTCTTAAAAAATAACTCTCTCCAATTTGGACCTCTCCCAATTGAATTTCCAAAATCAATCCTTTGAAAACTACCTAGTCTTTAGGAATAACCACTTATTTCTTTAATTAAGAGTATTCTTAGGAAGAGAGAAGATGTAACTATAGAGGCTTGCCTTTATAGGAAACCATGATCCAAGGATAAAATAGACCCTGTTCTACTTTTCCATATAGTTAAGGAGAAAATACTGGTACATTAGCCTTAGTCTTTTATTGAAATGATTGAATCCATTATAAGAGAGCATGTTTATCTTTCGAGATAATATGTTTATTTCTTAATATCATATTTGATCATCTAAATAAAATATTCCTAAACTCTATGTGGTGTCATTTCTTTTCTCTATTCCAGAGAGAAAAAAGAATCCAACATATTTTCTGGCAACTCCGCTGGCGATTGGTTCCTCTCTCCATATTTAGAAATAGGTGGTTATTTCTATATATTGGCAGTGTACTAGTGCCACTCGGTCGCCTTTCTTTAGATACCTCTCCATTTCATTCTTAGTTGAGCCTATCCAACATCTTGAATAGAGGTTCTAGAACTCTTCATTTGTCATAGTTAAATGATTGGGTCCTAGAACCAAATCTCAAAATAATATGAAAAGTGAGAGACAATCTTGGCCATATTATTGGTCAAACTTCCTTGAAAGGTCAAAAAATTATTTTGACCATATTTTGGTTATTTTACATTTTTTTAATAAAATTAATTTTTATTTCTGAATATAGGAAAATGGTTGGCCAATTGATCTTTTCAGCCACTTCTGGTATTAGCTTTTCTGTTGACAGTAGTCGATTACTTGATGGTTCCATCATCAAATTTGGGGCTGGATTTGAAAATTTCAATATTACTGCCAATAAAGTGACTCTTACTCCTATTGCTAAAGAAACCTTGAAAAATAAGCAACCTATTCTAGAATTTTCTAATGTTTCAGATCCCATTGGGGATAGGATGCTTATTAGACAAACTATTGAAAGGGTTCAGCAAGGACCTGTACAAAAGAAATTGAAACTGCCCATTTTAGAGGCATTCCCTACTATAGCCCCCTTTAGCACCTTTGAAGTAGGATCCACCTCTAAAATATCTGAAATGACCAAAAGTTAAAAGAAAAATAGAGGGAGGAGACTTAGGAGGATAGCTATTAAGGAGAGAAGGCAGAGGGATATGCTAGATATGGAATTAGCTGTGAAGAGGGATGGATATCCTCTTCTAGACACTTCTCCACTCTTAGGTGGAAGCAGATTCCACCCTTTGTCTACTTCCCTAGAGGAGGAGAATGTAATGAAGATTGATAGTTCCCTACCCCATCCTTTTAATAGTATTATATTGAATAATAAATATGGAAACTTTATTTGATTTAGAGATTGATTTTTAAATTACATTTAACTAGAATATATATATATATATATATATATATATATATATATATATATATATATATATATATATATATATATAAGATATATATATATATATATATATAGAGAGAGAGAGAGAGAAAGAGAGAGAGCTATGGACACTAAAATACATAAATTAGAAATGTGAAAAGGAAAAATACTACAAATAGAAAATACTTGGTTTTGGTCAACTAATAAGGTCATGGTAGCGCTATAATGGGGTACTACATCACACCACATTATCATTTGAGTACTGCATTCTAATTATATTTTAATTATTTTTTTAGAAATTTGTGATATAAAATTGTATATTTCAACTCACTTGATAAAAAGCTGCAGTTTGACTTTCGTAAAAGAAAAAAAAAATTATATACGTCATAGTGTCATTTAGATACCACATTCGAGCTACATTTTAATTACGTTTTGAGAAATTTGCGATAATAAAGTTACATTTTTTTAACTTGATTTGACAAAAAATTGTTGTTTGATTTCTGTAAGATATATATATATATATATATATCATAACTTCTTTAAATAGTAGCTTCTTCTATAATACATTTATCATTATTTTTTTATACAGCTGTAATTGTCCCAAATAGATCTTATGTCTCTGGAGTAAATGGTCATAATAATTTTTAGTAAGACAGTTCATGAGCTGAAAACCATGACTTTATATAAAGAATTGAATATATGCTTTGTTTCCATATTCTCTAATGGCTTTTAGTTCTGATTATAAATTTAATCTAAATGATTTAATCACTTTTCTTATTTTTATTTTTACTTAAATATATTTTTTAATATATCTCATTTTTAGTGAGAGATAGTAATGTTTTTTGTTTAGTATTTAATTAAGGGATGTTGTTGTATAAATTGTGATTATAAATCTTTTAAAAAGAAACAATAGTATTATTTTTGATGTAACATCAAAGATGTGGATGTTATTTGTGTAAATAAGAAAGTTTAGATATTAGATATTTAAATATATAATATAATATATGTTTTAATTATATATATATATATATATATATATATATATTAATATATATATATATATATATATATATATATATATATATATATATATACATATATATACACAAAGAGAGAGAGAGAGAGAAGAGAGAGAAAGAGAGAGAAAATTCTCACACTATGAGCCATGAGGAATATATTGTGAAGAGAGCCTTAGTCTTGGTCTAATAACAAGTCTCTGGTAAGTAAATGGTATATTGATTTATTATTATTTTATATTCTTTATTTATATATTTTAATAGAATTTTATTGAATAATAAATATGAAAACTTTATATGATAGACTCATAAAATTATTCCACACAGTTGATATTACTATGATTTTGAATTAATCATGAAATAATTTCTTCATTTCATAAAACATAAAATAAATTCTCTAACCAGCTTGACTAACTTATACTCCTATTAAGGTTCTTTCTCATGGCCATTTACTTTGGGATATGTTAGTAGCATTACAAATGCTATTATATTAGTAAACTACAATTTATTATGTTGTGTTCATTTTTCAATACTTAAATATTTTTTATACTCATTTTTTATATTTTATATAATTTTGACTAGAAGTTTTATTTTATTTCATATTGATGTTCATTAATTACTTAGTATTTAGATGATAAATAGTAACCATAAAAATTAGTTTAGTAACTCTGCGTACAATTATTTTTTAAAATTACTCTCAAATTTTTTTATGATCAGAATATTTAAGTCAAATTAAAAATTAATTTATTAAAAATTAATTTTATATTCAAATGATTAATTCAAGTTAATTATTAAAAATCAACTAATTTTTAGTGTATCCTATGATCAAGCTAAAGAACTTACACCTAATGTAAATTAATATGCAACAATTTATGAAAAAAATAATAAGTGACATTCATAAATTTAGCTAACACATATGATTTTTTTTACATGCATGAGAATTTCTAAAATTTTAGATATTTTTCACTCTCCCTTTCCTTTAATTAGCTTTTATATTAGTTAAAGTTTTTGTTTGCTAAAAATTAAATTTAGTAACAGTAGAGCTCATCAGTCCATCATTAAACCATTATATGAGAGTTTAAAGGAGCAAGACTATAATGCATCACACATTTACAATATAATAAGCTAAATCATCATCTCCTCACTACACTAGTTAAGAGTTAGTCACATCAAATGGTACCTTCTACTTATTGATGAGATGAACATAACTTTACAGGATGTGGTGAAAATATTAGAGATTCATGTGTATATTATCAAAGGACAATCTACTCGTGCAAATCATCTTAGCCTAGTGGTTGATAACTTTGGCTTTCAACCAAGAAATATTGGGTTCAAATCCTTGCACATGTGTGGTGTGTGTGAGTTTGCGATTAAATTTTCAAATGTCTCAAAAAAAGGACAATCTACTCTATCGTTTTAAATTAAATATAAAATGCTATTTTTCATGTCTCAAGAGCTATTTTTAAATGATATATGATGAGGTGAAGTATAAACCCTATAAGTCTTCGGTTCAAATACACATGTGGTGTGTGTGTGATTAAATTTGCTCAAATGCCCTAAAAAAGGACAATCTATCATTTTAAATTAAATATAAAATGCTATTTTTCATGTCTCAAGAGCTAATTTTAAATGATATACGATGAGGTGAAGTATAAACCCTATAATGATTCTAAATAATGTAAAATTTGAGTATTTTTAGACTTTAAAGATCTCCTTATGACAATAAATCATCAAGTTATAATATATATATATATATATATATATATATAATTAACTTATAATTATTATATTTTGAAGTACATAATTGTTACAAGTTATAATGAAATAAAATAATAACAAATAGCTGAAAATAAAACTACCAAATTACTATAGCTCAATTAATCAAACTACTCACCTCCTCCGACCTTATAGTAATAATAATCAGAATAATATAAGAACATATTTGCATTTAATACTATAATAATTAAAACCCTACACAAAATCTCTTCAAAGCTCTCACTAACATCACAAAACAAAATTGCCATAAATGTTTTACTATATAAAAAAAGCAAATTATCAATAGGGCAGTGTGGTCAGGTTCCTTTGTACACTTCAAAAGAAAGAAAGAAAATGAGCAGGTGAACTTTGTCTCTATACTGCCTGACCTAGAACTAACTGAACAAACAATAAGCCTATAAATTAAAATGTGCAATGAAAGCTTGCTCATAAATTAAATACAAATACTAAAAAATGACATTTTATACCATCTCCCAAAGATTAAGTAAATGATGATAGTAATAATATGATTATGCCTTGATAAAATTAATCTTGAGTGTATGCTTGGATGATTTTTTGGAAAAGTTCTAAAATAAATGAACTTATAGTACAAAAGCTTTTAGAAGACTAGATTTAAGAATTTGTAAGATTCAATGAGATAAAAGTGGGTCTTTGAAAACTTGCCTTGAAACCTTGAGTTGAAAAGGAAACTATCCACAATAAGAGCTTCATTTGGTTTCTGCAAGGCATTATGGAATGCAAAGAGAGTTATATTATATAATGAGATTATCCATTAGAGTTATTATTTTTATAAAGTACAATTCATATGATTCTAAAATCATGGATATATACACAATATTCCAATTGAAGTTTGAGTTTAGTTCCATAATTAATGAAAACTATATGTATAATTATTTCACAATTATAAATCTTTTTAAAATCCAATTCATCCTTTAAAAATATTTTTCATTAAAACAAAATCATTTACTCATATCAATAAAACATATAAAAGAAAACATAAAAAGATATAAAAATTTATCAAAAACTAAGAATCACATTCTGTGATATCATCAATTTAAAACTTTTTTAAAATTGATGATCTCAAAATATAATTATAAAGCATCACTTTAGGTGTAGGATTCCTAAGAATTTAATTGATTATTTGCCAAAATTTTCAAATTTCTCACTTAATAAAAAAAATTGATCTTGGATGTAGAATGAATTGTACATCAAACTAGAATATTCATTCAACTAATAACTATGAATTTTTAGCATATAACATATATTCCTCTTACACTTCATCATAGTTATAAAGTCAATTTTCCACCTATTATACAGATTAAACAAACATTAGAATCAATGGAGAATTACACACAATGATACAATTCTAATTATAATTTTATTAATCTATGTTTTGTAATCTGCCTGCTAACTTCAAAATATACATCTTTTATTGAATGCAACTCCACTATAGCATCTTCCATGGTTATTCTCTCTCTTGCTGACTCTTTCGAACATAGAAGGCTCAACTGTAAAATTGAAGTCAAACATTCATATATTGCCCTCTTTGATTGAACATAATTTTTAGCTCCATCATGAAATTGCAACTGCAAGTTTGGATCAATGACATCCATTACTCGATCTAGAATAGACATTTTTACAAACTTATGTAGGTTTAGGCCATCTTTGAAAATTTTGTCCACAGGTCTCCTTCCAGTGAACAACTCCATGAGAATGATTCCATAGTTGTAAACATCCCCATGGTAGAAACCCCATAATATTCTACAAAGCAAGAATATTGAATCATGATACAATTCAATATAATAAGCAAAAAATTTCTTAAATGAAGCAAAATAAATGGTGAAAAATAAATTTGATTACCAGGAGCATCATATCCAGTGGTTCCTCTTATCATAGGAGTGTTATCATCAAAATCACCTAATGGATTGCTCACAGCTCTATGGAGGAGCCTAGCAAGGCCAAATTCGCCAACATGAGCAACCATGTCACCATTGAGAAGGACATTACTTGGTTTTAGGTCACAATGAATAATTGGTGTTTCACACTCATGATGTAGGTAGCAAAGTGCATTGGCGATGTCTATGGCTATGTCTAATCTTTTCATTAGATCAAGGTGCTCGATATCATCAGCATGCAACCATGTATCTAAGTTACCATTTGGCATAAATTCAAAGACTATAGCCATAAAATCATTGCCTTTTGAATCAATCCCCACACAACAAGTTATTATCTTTACTAGATTTCGATGTCTGATGTGCTTCAAGGCCTCACACTCAGATGCAAAAGCTCTAGAAGCTCCTCGTCATTGATGGTTAAAGACTTTGATAGCCACAGTTGTATATCCATAATTTTCTAATGACCCTTTATACACTGAACCATATTGTCTGATTCCAAGTAAATTGACAGGTGAGAAACCATTAGTCGCCTCACTAAGATAAGAAACATTTGGATAGAGATCTTCTATGAACTTTTGGATAGGAAGAATTCTCTAAGATTTGTTCTTCACGTAATTAAAGCATAATATGGAAAAGAGGATCAGAGAAGGTTGCCATGCTTGGTAAGAGATTAGGGATGTGGTTGAATTCAAAAGATCCCTTGATTAGGCACCCAACAAGATGATTGAAAGAAAATTCAAGTATTCAAGGCCCCTCAACAATCCCAAAGTTTTTGGAATTTGTCAAGTTATTTTCGATAGATCTAGTATCATTAGACTTTTAAGTCACCAATAGATGGAGGAATAGTCCATTAATCAAGTTAGAGCTCAAGTCTAGCAGTTCCAAACTAACACAACCACTAATTGAAGTAGGAATTCCACCAAATAGTTTTTTTTTTGTAAATAAAGGTATTCAATGTATTTCAAATCACCAATTTCTAATGGAATAGGACCGGTGAGAGAGTTGAAAGCCAACCAAAGGCTTATAATGGAGGACAATCTGAATATCTCTTTAGGTAAGTTTCCATTCATATTATTATTATTAATAAATAACGTTTGAAGGCTTTTAAGGTTTCCAATGCTAGGTGGTATGGGGCCATTGAAACCATTGTAATCTAAATAGAGATACAACATTTGAGTTAGGTTTCCAATGGAAAAGGGTAGAGTTCCAGTTAACATACCACCATATAGACATAAGACTTGTAACCTTGTAAGTTTACCAATACTGAATAGCTGTGAGATGATTCGTAGATACAAAATTGTCAAATTTATGAGAAATCCCGATGGAATGATTCACATATTTGGTTCCAACCAATTCTTAGTTTTTGAATCTTGGTGGAAAGGTTAGCTATAGAGCTCGATAGTATTCCATTAAGCTTATTATCATCCAAGTAAAGCATCTCTAATTGCGAGCAGTTCATAAGAGCATCCAAGAATTCCCAACTATTATGGTCACTTGTTTCAAGCTGATTCATCACTAAGTTTAACCTTGTAAGAAATCTCAACCCTCCAAGTCTAGATGGAATTATTCCATTAAAGCTATTATAGCTCATCTCAATAATCATCAGCTTGGAGGCATTAGTCAGTGAGTCTGGAATTGGCCCTTTGAAATGGTTCCCACCCATATAAAGATTCTGGAGATTAGGTAGGTTATTTCCAAAAGTAGTTGGCATCATGCCTTCAAAATAATTTATTGCCACACTAAAGGTGTAGCCTGACGAAAGATTGAAAAGTGAGGTAGCTAACTCCCCTGAAAGCCTATTTGCAGAGACATCTAGGTATTGAAGCCTTTGATGATTACCAATTTTCTCAGGAATGCTCCCTTCAAGTTGATTCTGAGATAAATGAAGTACTTGGAGTGATGAAAGGTTTCCAAGAGAAAGTGGAATCTGGCCAGTGAGACTGTTATTGGAAAGAGAAATAAAACTAAGCTTTGAAAGATGGCCAAGCGATAATGGAATGCTTCCTGATATATAATTATCTCTAATATCAATAGTTATGAAACTAGAGCTCAAATTAGAGGGGATTTCACCATGTAAATAATTGAGACTCAAGTTCAAAAAGTAAAGTCCCGAGTAAAGAGAAGGTGGGATTGAGAATTGATTTTGGTTGAGATCCAAGTCGAAGAAAAGTAAGGTTGTCCATGGAAGATAGATGTAGTAGGAGGCCTCAAGAGCTAAGGTCGATCGACACAACTCTTCCCTTATTCTTTTTGCTACATGAGATGCCCTCCTAGTTGCAAAAATCTGTGATATCATTCCATGAGCGTAGAACCCCCGATGGGTCATTAATTATCTGATGCTTGAAAGCAAGAAGTGTTTCCTTGTCAGTCATGTTGCTTAACAAAGCGGTGGCAGATGCCATGACTAACATAACACATAAGAAGAATGAGGAAAAGTTGATAAGAAGGAATGTTTGTTTATCCATGGAGATCAAAAGGTATGTTGAAAGAATTCAAACCATATGGGCTTTAAGTAAAGAAAATAATACAAAAAGAAGGCTTTAGTCTAATCACAAGTCTCCTCTAAATAAATAATAGAAGTCCAACCACACAAATAATCCAAAGTCAGTACATAATATCAATACTAATAAGTCTTGGTCTTTGTCTGCTAGTAAGGCTCACCAAAGTAAACGAGCAAAACAATTTTAGCTTTAAGTCCTGATTATAAATTTAATCTGAATGATTTACTGACTTATTTTTATTTTATATATATTTGTATTTTAATTTATTATTATTTTATTTTCTGTATTGATATATTCCATTAGAATTATATTATATGATAAATATGGTAACTTTATATGACAGATTCACCAAATTATTCTACACCTTTGATTCATAATTATTTAATTTCAATGATTTTATCACTCTGATGGATATAATAAATCTTCTTTTGGCTGCTTTTAAAGATGGCGTTTGCATTTTGTATCAGTTATAGCGTCAGAAAGAAGAGAGCTTAGAGTTATTTTACTAAATAATATTGTTGCATCAATTGTGATCATATTATGAAAGCTTAAACAAAATTTGAATTTTTTTTTACTTTATCTTTATTTGAAGTATTATATTTTTATTCCTTATTTAATCATTTATTTAATATTTTGTTTATACATATATATATATATATATATATAAAGATGAAATTTTGAAAATCATTTTCCTACATAAGTATATTTTGTTCAGCATTTCTTAAAAAAAATTTAATTGGACATACATACACACATAATTAATTTACATATCTTACACCTAAAATTATATATTTACATTCATGACATCCAAAACTCTTGAATGCATATAAAAATAAAAAATTATTACATCCAGATTCTAGTAATTTAGCATGATGTGATGCTCAATTGATACACAATGCATGTATTTAATTATAAGTATTGTATTATCGTGTACATAAATATCATATATTATCAGAGTAATTAATATTACATAGCAATACGTAATTAAGCTTGATATGTAACTATTTCATAATAATCTCTAAAAACATACCAACACTATGCACTACATCCTTCCTATCTAACTTCGTCTCAGAGAGAACATGATCTCTTTCTTGCCCACACAAATTTCTCAGCATTTCCTTTCTTCTTACACTCCATGCCGCCCTAGAGATTCATCTTTGTCAACCGTGATCACGATCGCTATCCCCCTTCCATTTTTGCATTTTGATTAGACTTTATGCTTAAAGCTTAGCTAATTTTTTACATCACTCTCTATATGCAAATAGAAATCTGAATTTTTTTTTTTTTTTGAGAAAGTGCCTAAGAGCCCTAAAAGATTGCTGCTTTAAGAGTTTAATAAGCTGCAACACCTTATAAAAATCTCGAATCTTGCTACTTATAAGCAGCTTGCCAAGTGCTCAAGTTATTCATGAGGACTCAAAATAAGCTATAGCACATTAAATTTAAATTTCAATTTCTCGGACAGTAATAACTAGTTACATGGGATTCTCTAGTTAATGAATATAGAAAGTATTAAAAATTAATTTTTCTATAACTATTTTCTGTTTTCTTACGTTCTAAAATCTAACATAACTTGGAAGAAAGAAAGCAAAAACTTAAATGATGAAAGTAATTGCATATATCAACATTGTGAGTAGTTAGCAAGTAGAGCATGAATGCATAAATATGAACAATACAGTTAACTTTGCAACTTGCCAAGAAATAATTCAACTTAAATTGTTGTTTAGCAAAAAAGCTTATAAACAACTGCATAAGAACATTCAAATCGATGGACCTCTTAACTTCTAGTAGCTATGATCATAAGAGAAGGGCGCATAAGAGAAATGAGCGTATTAGACGATGCTCAAGTTACTTCTCTTTTATTAGATACAAGAGAGAGATGCATGAGAGGAATGAACGCCTAGGAAGAAAGAGAAGTATAATACACGGGCAAAATCAGCTGAAATTCTCATAGAAGGGATAAATTATATGTTAGGATAATAATTTTTTTAGAAAGGACAAATGACTAAGTTGACTATCTCATATAAGAGAAATTATAAAATTGAAGTTAATTGCCCATCAACTATACTTGAGTCCTCTATAAGAGAGAAATAAGAGATTAAGAAAAGTCAATCGATGAAATTACAGACAAGGCTTGCTATGATAGTTAGTATGATAGTTTTGATGTATTAAAAAATTTAAGTGTTAGATAAGTAAATAAGAAATTTTAGGTGTTAGATGTATAAAAGAAGAAGAATTTAATGGCACCTATGTAAATCCTTCCAAAAATTTTAGCAGTTAGACTCAGTATATATATATAATATTAAAGATGAGAATCACCTAAATATATTATAATTGAATCTAAAAATTTGCTTTGAGATTCCCCAAGGCTGATGGACGTTTCATTTCTCTCATTATTCCTTACTTGGCCTCCGCCACAGTCGTATATCCTCCACCGTCTCTCCACCCTCACCTCCTCTTCCCCACTCCCTGCCTTCCTCTTCAACATCCTCCGCGATGGCCTCCATTTCAACTCTGCTATCTCCGCCGCATTCATCTCCTCATTCCTCTCCCATCTCTCTCCTTGTGGTTTCTCCTTTCTCCTTCTTCCCTCTCCTTAGGTAACACTTTATGCTTTCCTCCTTTTCTTCGCTCATTGTTCATCTTCTACTGATGCTTCCTCTCTCCTTCCAATCACCACACTTCCTTATCCTCAATCCTCTCATCCTCCATTTCTACTCCGTCTCACTCCATTCCCATCCTCAAGCTTTCCTTTCCAGACTACATCTCATCCTCCCTTCTCCACTTTTACTCTATGCTCGACTGATCTGTCCTCCACCTGTTGATGATCTGCCTCTGGGTAGTTGCTGGTCCACCTCAAGACTCCGCTGGACGACTGAGGATGCTCGCTCATTTTGAGCGATGCATCGATGAGTCGCCAACCACATCACCATGGTGAGCACCCTCACGCTTGCCGACATGGTGCCATTGACTTGATGAATGGATTCACCGCTACCCAAGGGTTGGGAGCTTGATGTCGTTATGGTTCTCGATACGTATTGCAAATACGGTTGTGTCAGTGTCGGCTTTAATGTGTTCTCGAGAATGCCTCAGCGAAGCTTGTTCACTTGGAATTCACTGATTCAAGGCTTTGCCTTTTCGAAAGGAGGGGCCATGGCGTTGAAATGGTTCTTAAGGATGGAGGATGAAGGTATGATCCCGATGTCTTTGTCGAGTCCTCACTTGTAGCCACACGGGGTTGGTAGAACCAGGGCGGAGGATATTTGACATGGTACTTTGAGGAAAGTTTGGGTTCAAAGCAGGGATCAAACATTACAGTTGTATGGTGGATCTTTATGGAAGGGCAGGCTTACTTGTCGTGGCCATGGAGTGTATTCAGATGATGCCATTTGAGCCTAATGTGGTCATCTATAGATCATTGTTGTCTAGTTTGAGAGCGAGAAAGGAGATGCAATTGAGCAAATTTGCAGCAAGGAGATTAGTAGAGCTACAGCCTGAAAACGCTGCATATTATGTGTTGTTATCAAATCTCTATGTGGAGATGGGGATGTGGAATGAGACTGAGGAGGTAAGGAGGTCCGTGAGGGAGTTGGATTTGAGGAAGGAGTCTGATTGGGCTTTGATAGAATGGGATGATATGGAGGATCATGTGAAAGAGACATCGTATTATTCTTCTACCATTTGCAGAATCTACCATTTGCATAATGGAAAGTGATAGTTCCCTGAATCAGAGGGCTGCAATGCACTCATGTAAGTTAAAAGTATCATTTTAATTTCAATTTTTCAAGTAATGTTTTGATGTTATATAATATTTTATTTATTTAGAAATAGAATAGGAAAATAATTAATATTCTAAACTTATTTGATCCAAAATTTATTTTATTTGAATGAAATGTTAAGAAGGAAGAAGGTGGAAGAAAAAGCATAAACTTGTGTGTTTCTTTTTAACTAATCACAACAAATTTAAAGATGTTTTCCAGCTTTGTTGAAGCCAATAGTATTGGCAATGGCAATAATAATCAAGTGGGATAACATCATGATTATCATGATTGTAGGCCGCAATCTCAAAAAATTTGAAATCATGACTTCAAACTTATTTGATGCAAAATTGATTATGTTGAGCTACATCAACCAATGTGATGGAGGAAGACCAGAATGCATGTATGTGATCCAATGGTAGAGAAGAAAAAGGATGGATGCCTATGTTATACATATAAATATAAAATTTTAAGTACTATATAAATAAATATATAAAAATTATTTGATATGTATATAAATACCCTATGAAAAAACCTCAAATTTCTAAGAGTTTATAATGGGTACAATAAAGATAATATATTTTTGAGAATAAATAATTTTTATTAAACTCATCAGAAGAGAGCTGAAAGTCCATTTCTGTAACCAAGAAAAAAAATATTATCAAACATTATTAATACAAAAAAAATCTTATATTTACTATATCAAAAAAGAAAAAATTAAAAATAAAATAAAGATGTTGTCCATTGTCTTTAATTATGCAACAGACTTAACTGCTACATACAATTATATATTATAATTAAAAATTAAATTAAATTAAATTTACCTCTTCTGTACTCAAATTAATAAAGCTAAATCTTTCCACCCACACGGGAAGGCTATGATCATTAGCGGGAAGTGTTAAGTTTTCCACATTCATCAAACTGAGCATCTCTTCAATTTTCAAAAATAGAATTTTGAAGAAGCCCTATTGATAAATAAATAATCAGAAATAACAAAAGAGAAAAATTACATCAAAATAGCCTAAATACAATGGAAGTCCTGATAGATTTTAGAACTCTTATATTCGGTTTGAAATGAGAGCAACCTTAGTAAGTTAGAATTAAAATCATGTGCAACACTCAATAAATACACACACACACACACACACACACACACACAATATATATATATATATATATATATATATATATATATATATATATATATATATATATATATATATATATATATATATATATATATATAAAGAGAGAGAGAGAGAGAGAGAGAATTGGTGAAGACAAGGAGACTTAATAGTCTCATTCTAATGGGGGTAATTATAACATCTTTTAAAGAAGAAAGCCTCATTACTTAATGATTTATAAAAAAAATGATGATAATATTAACAATTTTCATTTATTAATGAAAAATGGCCAAACATTTTAAATTAAAAAAAAAGCTCAACCTCAACAAATATAGACCATATTCTAGAAAATAACTCATAGTACCTATAACAACAATATAGAATATGATCTCAACTAAAGCCGATCAAAAAAATTTTATAAAAAATATCATATTAGTATCCAAAACCAATAAATGAAAAAACAAATACATCAACGAGATTGTTCTCCATCCCTACATAATAAAGACAAAAATTTGGGTGAGCATATTATGACTAAGGGTCCATTTGAGATAGTTGTCGTGGTATTAAAACGCAGTAGTGAAGTTGTTGCAGAAGCTATTATCCAAAAAGTTGTAGTATACATTAATTTTTTTTAATTTAAAAAAGTCAGATCATAACTTTCTGATAGTAATCGTACTCTACCAAATCAAGTTAAAAAATATAATTTTCCTACCACAAATTCTTCAAAACATAGCTAGAGCATAATTTATTAAACACTAGGAGCGGTGCGGTTTGAACTGCACTGCAAGCGAAAAGCCGCCCCAAATGTAACCTAAAACTTAGTCTAGATGAGTTTTAAAAATCTGAAATTTACTTTAAAATGAGTGTAACACAAAAAATGACTAATTGTTTGTATTATTGCACTCATCTCAAAATAAATCTAAATATTTAAAGCTCATCTTAAATTAATGTTGATTAAAATATCCTAACCCAATTTTCCTCCCCTAATAAGGACACCAAGATAATAAGATAAAATAACCTAAAACATCAAAATCCCCTAGTTCTCCTTGGATTAAAAGAGAAAATTTAGATACATACAAGCAAACTATGTTAAGTATACTTTTAGATAAAACTGATACTATGCTTATTGGTAAAAAGGCTCACCTTTCCTCGCCTTTCTTTGGTTGTTGTTGCAGCAAGAGGAAGTTCTGCAACATGATTACCAAACACCCTTAGCAGCCAACTGATACAATAATGGATCTGCATTCAGCATCACAATCAGAAACATCTTAACCAAAGTTGAATTCAGCTAGATTTCATGCAACACTGTTGATAAAGATGGAGA
The DNA here is from genome assembly GCA_021442155.1 of Cymbidium sinense. Classification (NCBI taxonomy): domain Eukaryota; kingdom Viridiplantae; phylum Streptophyta; class Magnoliopsida; order Asparagales; family Orchidaceae; genus Cymbidium; species Cymbidium sinense. The sequence goes on from CM038233.1 coordinate 64,022,562, forward strand.
TTCAGAACTGGAGCTCAGGATAAGCTATAAAATGATTGTCAAATATACATAAGAGGTACAAAAGAAATGAAAAAGAATTACATCAAGATAACTTGATGCACAATTTGTATCAAGATGATAAGACAAATGTTCAAAATTATAAGACAAAACACTCAAAGTTCGAAGATATTTAAACTTCTTGTTAAAGACAATTAAACCATGGCGTTGTTTTTTATTCTTGTTTAAATATCTTCCTAATTTTAAGTACTTGTCTATCAGTCTGAACATTTATTTTAATATCTTGATATAAATTACAAGAGAATATCTAATATAAAAATTTTCCAAAGGAAATTTCATACATATAAGCATTACTTTATAGTTATGACAACACAAAACATTCCTTGAAAGAATTCAGCAACTCCCTTTTCACTGCAGCAAAAAAAGTTATCTTGCAGCCCAGAGAATGTTATAAATTTCATAATGGAAACATGTGAGCAGAAAAAGGAATCTAAAATTATACCCATTGACCATGGTGGATAACACATCACGATATCCTTTATAAACAGCACCAAATGCCTCCTGTGAACAATAGAATTAGATTGCAAAGAAGCTTAAGTACTAGAAACTGCCCAAAGTCTGCAAATTATATGTTATCATTCAAGGAGGACATTCATAGTCAAACATGAGCTTCGAATGTTGTTCGATTCAATTACAAGTTGAGCAAAGTAAGACATTCTCAAGTTCTTTCACATTCAAGACATTTCACTCGAACTCTGCTAATTTATGATTAAGTTGAACATGAGGTAAATTGAAAGAGGTGGAAACCCAATGACTACAGCACGCATCACCATTAACTCCATAGCATAGTACTTTTTAACCATCTTAAAATTTAACCCCACACTCTCAAAATTTTAGAGCATGATTAATCGCATTGATCAGTGTAATATGTGATTAAACTTTTTCTTTGATATCTAAAAGTCCTACATACATATGATGGTTAAGAGATCCATCTATATTGGAATAAAAAAAACTTGCAAAAATATACTAAAATTACCAAAGTTATCAAAATATTAGAACATGCATCCCGTTCTCATAAGCACCATCATCATACACATGTTATATTAGAATAATCTAAAACATAGAAAATTAATAAATAAAACAACTAAAGCAAATATAAATGTCAAAATTTCAATATGATTCCCTCAACACGCTCATATCCTGCAATTTTTGACAAGTATAAAGGTGTATAATTACAAATTTTTCAATAAAAGGTCAAACTACAGCTCATTATTCTCAAAAATGCTCAATATTTTGTCAATCTAAAAGGCATTACAAATCATTTATATATATCATCTTTAGCTTAAACGTATTCTATTCATCACTCTTTACTAATCTTGCTTGATAGAAACAATTCATCAAATCAATCTTTGAAAAAATAGATCTAATTAGTTAGATCAATTTTATAATGTGGCAAGCTAAGAAATTGTGATCAAGGAATCAATCAAAGGCATATTGCATGCACATAAGTGGAGGTAATTCAAAAAAAAAAAATCCATCAAGGCACATTTCTTAAATTCAAATAATAGCTAGGTGACATCCTCAGATATAGACACTGATGGTGGTGGTAGTAGACTTTTTGGTGAGAATTATTAATTAAAAATGAACATGATACTTTAATTTAAGGTCTTGAAGAGTGATTGATAATTTTTAGTGGAGAGATGATTGAATTAAATGGATTTAGTAGGAGTGGCAAGACTAACCGAGCTTAGACAAAAAAATTCTTCAATCACTTTTTGGTTGACACCTTCCTTGAAAAGCATATTGATTAAAATATGCAAAAAATTCTTCAATCCATTTTTTTTTTTTTGAGTGCACATAAAGATAAAAAGATCGATTATTCTACCCCTTCAAGAAAAAGATCGTGATGTACTACTCATCAATTAAATAGGAGAGTAGGAAGATGTAATGATTCTCCATCAACATCATGTACAAAGAGGACAAAAAATTTCTCAAGAGAGAGGTGATAAGGTTGTGGATGTAGGTGGTTGGAGTTGAACAACATTAATATATATTTGTGTACTCTTGCTCTTTGGTTGCATTTGCATATATTCATGTTTATGTGGTGATTCATGTGTTGAATTTTCATATGCTATCATGATAGGGCAAACTTTTTATTTGTGCTTAAGGCTACAATACTCTTACGTCAAGTGTTAACCATAATCTTAATTACTTGTGTGAACTTTAGATTTTGTTTAATTTGATATTCCGCTACACTTATATTTAGTGGGTTGAGTTGGAAGAGTTGAAATAAAATCTAATTCTAATGTGAAATGTGGCATAACTCAATGTTTAGTATCAAATTATTCAAAAAATATTTCATATTTAGAATCTATCAATGCATCAATTAGCAATAGAATAATGATTCTTTTACATTAGACTTCACATACTAGAATAGATCCTATGGCGCACACAATTTCAAGTGCTTGCATCTCAAATAGACAATAAATTTCTAAAACCCTAATCTTTTAAAACAAGCTTTTGAAGTCAAATATCTCAAAGACTCCTTTTGGAGGACCACAAATTCTCACTTCATTCATAAAAATCTATTCTTAAAGAATGGCCTCCACTAGAAGCAAATATTAAATACTTCATTTCTATTGGTAACAAATAAAGTATGTTCTTTAATCCTTGGCTTGATAGTCGCTTGATAGTCATAGCCTTTGAGATATATACGACACCATCTATACATCTACTTTAGCGTAACATAAAAAAGCCAAGGTTTCTGCTTTCCTTGGTCATGAATGAAACTTTGCCAATCATTGCTCTCATTTCTTTCATGCATAATGATTTGGTTAAAAAATTGTCCAATATTTCCACCTATTTGGATGGTCCTCGCAACTCCACTATCTTGTCCTTTTCAAGTGCTTTGCACTCTCTTCTCCCTCATGCAAACACAAGCTCATATCATCAGCATTCCAATATGCTTGAATGGTCTTTTCCAATAAGCTAAAATCTATTGATATCCTAGCCCAGACAGGAATCTTATACCATCAACACTATCTTGTATGACTTTTTAACCTAGAAGACCACACTCACCTCTTCTTCAATTCTCCTATTACTTCCGATGTGATTTCATGTTGTTCCAGATGTGGAATTTATTTTGGTGGGGATTCATGATTACTAATTACACTGCAACCATATATATTTTACTAATCTTATAATTATTATTGCTATTTATGATATTTGGATTGCTCGCAATGATGATCTTGTTCGAATTGTATATACACATACAAACAAACATTAAATAGCATTTACCAATGATGTTTCCCTCTCTCTCTTTCTCTCTATCACACACACATATGGCTATCTATTTATGACTCTAATCATATATATTCTACTAAGCTTGTAATTATTACTGCTATTTATGATTTTTGGCTAAGATTTAATTTGTTTAAAGCCAATGTTATAGGCGAAAATCAATTTATATAGGAAATCATCTGGAAGAACATCCTAATTGCCATGAAAATATTACTTCAGCCATTACTATCTTAATATTTTCTCTCTCGATCTCTATTTTACTTTGGTTTAACAATCTTCTTATAAGATAAGTGTAACTTTTTATCCACTATTGCTTCTTATACCCTACCAACCCAGGAAGATTTTACGGTGGTTTCTTTACCAAGAACTACGAAGTGGAGCACATACGAATAGTAGAGAGGATTATCCAAGCCTTTTTGAATAAGAAGGCATGGTGCTACTCATATTGTGTAGACGAGTAGCAAGGTGTAAGAATTCTTTGCTGGCATTGTGCAAATGAAGAAGGATAGTATATTTCCAATAGATGGGATGCTTGTGATGTAGCTATAGATGGTTGATAGAAAATTATGTTAAATCCGTTTGTGTACTCTTGTTCTTTATTTGCATTTTTTATATACTTCTTTATTCATAGGAATATGGTGATTAAAGTGTTAAATTTTCATGTTCTATCATAATATAGGAAATTTGTATGCTTAGGATTGCAATATTCTCCCATCTAGCCTTGTATTTTTTCTTCACAATACTTCTCATTATTTGTGTGCACCTTGATTGTTTGTATGTACTTAGCATTGTATATAGTTCGATATCCACTTCACCTAAATTGTGCTGATTGAATTCAAAGAGTGTGTAGTGTGGAATGCCATACCAACAATAAACATTCATGAATTTGATAGGATATAATGAAATGATAGAAGAAATGAGTCAAAAAAGTAACATGCATATGTATAACCTTCAATGCTTCAAAACGTATTACTTTTAATCAAGTATAATTATGAAAGTATTTCAACATTTGGCTTGTTAAAAGACTAGCAAGTTATATTCACAGTCAAACACAGAAACATGGAAATAGGTATAGCAATGAGCTACAACATATAAAAAGAAAAAAAATAGAATGAACAATAAGATCCTTGAATACTTAATGACAATATGACTAATCCAATGAAAGTTACAAGAATAAGCTTACTAAAATTTTAGTGGCCTGTTGAAGTAATATTTTACTTTTATCACCCTGAAATCTGCCACTCAAGAGTTGCCAATGAAAATCAATTTGAGTTTCCTCATGTAAAGTGCTTCTTACAGAACTACACAATGAAGTGGGTCCTTCTTGAACAAAGTTCAGCAGATCAGCATGGATTTTAAAGCATTTATCACCACATAGCCAAGTATCAGGTGGGTTGGGCCTTTCCAAAATGATTTGACAATAATGTTGGACATTTCTTCATAGGGTATTGCTTGGAAAAAAACTTAGTTTTAGCTATAACACACAAAAAGATTATACCTTGATATCACATATTCCATGAATCCTTAGACAGCCAACATGAAACATTCTACCACACTACAAACGAAAAGAAAGGATTGTAAAATTATTTTTCAAGAAACGTAGAATTATTAAAGAAAAGAAAAAAATATAAGAAATCTGCATACTTGGCCACAAAATAGCATCTTGCTATCACAAATGTTCCCAAAATTCAAAGTGGCATCACCGTTCCTACCATAAAGTACAGCACATGAAGCACATCAATTATTAAAAAAAAAACAAGAAAATATCTTTTGATGCTGAACAAAAATTCAAATTTAATGAAAACCTTCAAATTTAATAGTATTTAAATTATATCTTAGAAAATATTTAATGACTTCCTTAAGCACTGCAAGTTGCAAAACTAAGATGGTTCACCCATTGGCATGGTGTTTCCATGCCTGTCATTATTTCCATTGCACTTTAAAAAATCGCAACAGCTATTCTATAGGCCTTACATGATTTATGACTATAAGCTCAATTGAACCTATTATTTTTTAGTTGTGTTTGCATATTTCATGTCCAGGCAAGAGGATGGTATTCATATCCACTTATTTATGTGGATATAATTTTATTTTGTGTGAAGTAATCATGATACCTTTTTATTATTTAGTAATAATTTGTGATGTTTATCATATACATTACATTTCCTATTTCCTACAGCCATAAAAGCCATGCTTACTATTGTGAAATTATTTTGTATGTGTGTGTGTGTGTTCGTGTTCAGTTCGCTTGCTTGACGAACGAACTGAACACAAACTACTTAACGAGCTGAACACGAGCTATTTGCGAACAACAAGTTTTTTTAACAACCCTAATTATGCCTACTACAACACAGGTTTTTTTAATGTCATAAATGTATATATTCTTATTAGATTATAACTTATTCTCTATCTTGTCATTATGTGTGCTTATTTATTTTGCATCATTTCTATGATTACAAAATTTTTATTTATTTGGAACTGCCAAGACTTGATATTAGTATTTGGTCCTTGCCATGGTCATTAAACTATTATTTGACCAAGTATGATTTGGATCACTATTTTATGCATGCTTTATTGCATATTTATCTTTTACGTCATAATTATTAGGGAAGACAAGATAATCGGTCATCATGTTGATAACTCTGCATACGAGAACTACTAAAGAAACAAAGAAACACAAACCCGCATCAAAACAACAGAAGATTCTTATATGGTTCAACTCCTAATGCTTAAATTCACAGAAAATGCAAAATAGTTATTCATGTGAGAAAAATATACTAGGAAACCTTGTGCCAATACACAAACTACAAATTTCCAAGTACACAGAAATATCATGATCTAAGAAGGTATTAACAAAATAGCACTATAAGAAAACTCCGTATAACATTGCTTGCTACAATTGCTCATTCGGCCTCTACAACTCTCGATTTATTACAAGCGTAATAGTCCTCACATCTTTGCTCAGTGGTTCTCATGATCTTTCACCCAAGTAGTCTCGATCAAAGCATTTACTGATCAGCAAATTCAGCTAGCCACCATAACTCTGAAGCTTGGCCACCATAATGCTACAATGGCAAACTACCTCTAATACTTACAGAATCCCTTCCATTAATTACATGAACTATTCTTTCACAAGAATACTCGGACATTAAATAATATTTGCATGTGGCCAATTTAGTCCCAAAACATCACATATTTCCAAATTTTAATCTCAAACTATACAAAAATTGATCTAAAATAGTCTATGTAGAAATAGTGATGTAAAATTGATCCCAATTTCGTCTCTCAACTATACAAAATTGATCACAATTTAGTCGTCAAGGGACCATTTTGGATCAATTATGTATAGTCTACTAAATTGGAGAGTAATGCTTTGGCCAACTGCAAAGAGTCAGGGGACCATTTTGAGATTTGAGAAATATCTTGTGAAATATAAAAGATAGGCATTTATAACAAAAGACCTCTCAAATTTCGCTATGATGAACAACACTCAGAGAATAGCAAATCAAAATCCTCAAATCCATTTGGAGCTTCATAAAGAAATCAATATAATTGATACATAATATTGCAATAAAAATAATTAAAGGAGTGATGTCAAAAGATTAAATTACAACTCAAAAGTCGAATAAAGCTCATCAAAATCTAAACATCCATGAACTTACCCACAGAGGATGCAGCTGCCTAAATTGCAAGGAGCTTGAAATAAACGTCCAAATTGAAAGTTTAATGGACTGCGAGAACTAGAACTTTGTTCACCTTCATCAAAAATATATTAGTCAGGAAGTCTTTATTCTAAATAACTAAATAATCAAATTTTACACTTCGAGACTTTACTATCTTTCCTCTGATTTAGAGTTGTTTCAGCATCTAATTTCAGGAGTGACCAAACCTAACACTCCAAAGCTTCACAATCACTAAATTAACCAAATAATGTAAAGGAATATAAAGTTATGCATTAACATACAAGCATAAATAATAATATTATCATCAAGAGTGCCCCATGTTTTAACAGAATAAGAATACCGAGAATATATAATATGTGGTCTGAAGAACTTAATTACATTAATATCATGTTGTCAATGTTAAAAAATCTCCGTGAAATGCAGTAAGCATTGCAGGAGATTTGCAAAGATATGGCATGACTCAAAAATTTAACAATTTAAGCAAACTAATTCTAATATGGACACATGTTACAGTTGAAAAATCTTCAGGTTCTCGAAAACAAGCTAGATCAATTTAATATTAGAATGGTTCTCATTTAAGAATAATTACTATACTTGTCTCTGAATCATAAAGTCACACAATATACTCAGGATAGTTGGGGTTGTTTTAAAAAGAGCAATCAGATACAGATCAATAACAAAAACAACAATAACAAACAAGTCTTAAAATAAATTAAGGTCATTTTTTATACTTCCTAACCAAGTCTTAAAATATCAAAACTAATTGCCCTACTAAAAATTTTAAAATGATAATATTAAGTCTTACATTGTAGCAAATGACCACATAATTTTTGGTATGTCACCTACCTTAGAAGAACAATACCTTAATAATTTTCACATGTTGATTTGGAAGCATGTGTACACAATATTCATGTGTAGGCTAAATACATAACAATCTGATTTGGGTTAGTGTTGGCACACAATAATTTGTAGGCCTAATATTTATAGAATTTCTTCATATTGAGCATATTATTAACACTTGATGTTGTCATTAAAATTGTTGTATTTTATACAATCACCTATTTTAAATTATATCATGATATTTATATCCTTAAAATTATGCCAAAATATGATGCATATTAAAATACGCAAAAGTAGACTTTTAAGTATCATATTTTTTTAACGCAGCTTAATGTAGGATAATTGATTATAGGTGCATAACAATGCTAAATACTTTTAAAGGCTTGCGATAATAGCGTTAAAAATAAAGGAAGTTTATGAAAGGTTATATCATGTGAGAAAGGTTGCAAATAAAGATAACTTGTGCAAGAAAATGTAAAAATTTTGATGATATGAGTCTCTAGAAACGAAAAGGGAGTTACCAACTCCAAATTCTACAAAGTTGACACAATATGATCTAACCTTAAATCGAGGAGCCATTTATACTGATCATGTTGAATTAAGTTCGCACTTTATTAGTAGTAATTATAATGGATGGTCAAAATAACAGGCAAATGATAAGAATGTGTCATGATCAATATGAATGAAAAGAAAATGAAAGTAAACTAATTAATTTCATACAAAATTGGATTGAACTAGTGCATTTAAACTATTGAACATTTGAAAGATACACTTTATTCTTACAAATTTTCATGTTTACATCAAATGATTTAATTCTTATTTAATTAAAGTTTCAAACCATGTCTTTATCTAAAATATTCAACTTATATATGATAACGGTAATAAAGATAGGAAATCTATGAAAGGTCATATCATCTAAGATAGGTTAGTAAATGATGATAACATGTGCAAGAGAGGTCAAAAATTTTGATGAGACGAGTCTCAGTGAAAACCAAAAAAGGAGTTCTGTGTCAATTCACTAACACAATACAGTCCAACCTTAGATTGAGGGACCATTGATAATTAACATATGGCTAATGAGCTAAGTGGTAATCAAAAATGATAAGAATGTACCAAAGCCTATACAAACCTCATATGACACTTTTAAGAATATGATCAATATAAATGATAAAGGAAATGAAAACAAAATAATTAACTTCATGCAAAAATGGATTGACCTGCATTTAAATTATTGAAAATTTGAAAAAAAAAATGTATTTTATTTATGACATTTTTATATTAATTGCTTATGATTTTACCCTTATTTAATTAAAATATCAAAGAATATCTTTATTTAAAATATTGCACTTATCTATATCCATGATAAAAAATACTCACATAACTTAAAAATTCAACATGCATATTATTACTTAGTTTTCTTGTAATATGAATCTTGTACTAGACTTATTTATCACACAAACATTTTAGCTAATCAAATATAATGCAAATTATTATTTTAGACAAGGAAAAAGATTAAGTGGGGACATTGCAGTAACCTAGCTTTATACTAATCAAATATAATTCAACATGCTAGTTTTATTTTATTTCATATTGATGTTCATTAATTACTTAGTATTTAGATGATAAATAGTAACCATAAAATTAGTTTAGTAACTATGCATACATTTTTTTTTTAAAATTACTCTCAAATTTTTTTATGATCAGAATATTTAAGTCAAATTAAAAATAAATTTATTAAAAATTAATTTTATATTCAAATGATTAATTCAAGTTAATTTTGTATCCTATGATCAAGCTAAAGAACTTACACCTAATGTAAATTAATATGCAACAATTTATGAAAAAAATAATAAGTGACATTCATAAATTTAGCTAACACATGATTTTTTACATGCATGAGAATTTCTAAAATTTTAGATATTTTCCTCTCCTTTCCTTTAATTAGCTTTTATATTAGTTAAAGTTTTTGTTTGCTAAAAATTAAATTTAGTAACAGTAGAGCTCATCAGTCCATCATTAAACCATTATATGAGAGTTTAAAGGAAGCAAGACTATAATGCATCACACATTTACAATATAATAAGCTAAATCATCATCTCCTCACTAATTGAAGAGTTAGTCACATCAAATTAGTACCTACTTATTGATGAGATGAACATAACTTTACAGGATGTGGTGAAAATATTAGATTCATGTGTATATTATCAAAGGACACCTACTCAAGTCATCTTATCTATTGATAACTTTGCTTTCAACCAAGAAATATGGTTCAAATCCTGCATGTGTGTGTGTGAGTTGATTAAATTTTTCAAATGTCTCAAAAAAGGACAATTATTTTCTTTTAAATTAAATATAAAATGCTATTTTCATGTCTCAAGAGCTATTTTAAATGATATATGATGAGGTGAAGTATAAACCCTATAAGTCTTGGTTCAAATACACTGGGTGTGTGATTGGGTTTTCCAAATGCCCTAAAATAATCTATCAATCATTTTAAATTAAACATAAAATGCTATTTTTCATGTCTCAAGAGCTAATTTTAAATGATATATGATGAGGTGAAGTATAAACCCTATAATGATTCTAAATAATGTAAAATTTGAGTATTTTTAGACTTTAAAGATCTCCTTATGACAATAAATCAAGTTATAATATATATATATATATATATATAATTAACTTATATAATTATTATATTTTGAAGTACATAATTGTTACAAGTTATAATGAAATAAAATAATAACAAATAGCTGAAAATAAAACTACCAAATTACTATAGCTCAATTAATCAAACTACTCACCTGACCTTATAGTAATAATAATCAGAATAATATAAGAACATATTTGCATTTAATACTATAATAATTAAAACCCTACACAAAATCTCTTCAAAGCTCTCACTAACATCACAAAACAAAATTGCCATAAATGTTTTTACTATATAATTTAAAAGCAAATTATCAATAGGGCAGTGTGGTCAGGTTCCTTTGTACACTTCAAAAGAAAGAAAGAAAATGAGCAGGTGAACTTTGTCTCTATACTGCCTGACCTAGAACTAACTGAACAAACAATAAGCCTATAAATTAAAATGTGCAATGAAAGCTTGCTCATAAATTAAATACAAATACTAAAAAATGACATTTTATACCATCTCCCAAAGATTAAGTAAATGATGATAGTAATAATATGATTATGCCTTGATAAAATTAATCTTGAGTGTATGCTTGGATGATTTTTTGGAAAAGTTCTAAAATAAGTGAACTTATAGTACAAAAGCTTTTAGAAGACTAGATTTAAGAATTTGTAAGATTCAATGAGATAAAAGTGGGTCTTTGAAAACTTGCCTTGAAACCTTGAGTTGAAAAGGAAACTATCCACAATAAGAGCTTCATTTGGTTTCTGCAAGGCATTATGGAATGCAAAGAGAGTTATATTATATAATGAGATTATCCATTAGAGTTATTATTTTATAAAGTACAATTCATATGATTCTAAAATCATGGATATATACACAATATTCCAATTGAAGTTTGAGTTTAGTTCCATAATTAATGAAAACTATATGTATAATTATTTCACAATTATAAATCTTTTAAAATCCAATTCATCCTTTAAAAAATATTTTCATTAAAAACAAAATCATTTACTCATATCAATAAAACATATAAAAGAAAACATAAAAGATATAAAAAATTTATCAAAAACTAAGAATCATTACGTGATATCATCAATTTAAAACTTTTAAAATTGATGATCTCAAAATATAATTATAAAGCATCACTTTAGGATTCCTAAGAATTTAATTGATTATTTGCCAAAATTTTCAAATTTCTCATTAATAAAAAAAAAATTGATCTTGATGTAGAATGAATTGTACATCAAACTAGAATATTCATTCAACTAATAACTATGAATTTTTTTAGCATATAACATATATTCCTCTTACACTTCATCATAGTTATAAAGTCAATTTTCCACCTATTATAGATTAAACAAACCTTAGAATCAATGATCAATTACACACAATGATACAATTATAATTATGATTTTTATTAATCTATGTTTTGTAATCTAATCGTAGCTAACTTCAAAATATACATCTTTTATTGAATGCAACTCTATATAGCATCTTCCATGGTTATTCTCTCTCTCTTTCTCAACATAAAGGCTCAACTAAAATTGAAGTCAAACATTCATATATTGCCCTCTTTGATTGAACATAATTTTTAGCTCCATCATGAAATTGTAACCGCAAGTTTGGATCAATGACATCCATTACTCGATCTAGAATAGACATTTTTACAAACTTATGTAGGTTTAGGCCATCTTTGAAAATTTTGTCCACAGGTCTCCTTCCAGTGAACAACTCCATGAGAATGATTCCATAGTTGTAAACATCCCCCATGGTAGAAACCTGACTACTTTGACCATATTCTACAAAGCAAGAATATTGAATCATGATACAATTCAATATAATAAGCAAAAAATTTCTTAAATGAAGCAAAATAAATGGTGAAAAATAAATTTGATTACTGAGCATCATATCCAATGGTTCCTCTTATCGTGAGTGTTATCATCAAAATCACTTAATGGATTGCTCAGCTCTATGGAGGAGCCTAAGCACAAATTCGCCAACATGAGCAACCATGTCACCATTGAGAAGGACATTACTTGGTTTTAGTCACAATGAATAATTGGTGTTTCACACTCATGATGAAGGTAGCAAAGTGCATTGGCGATGTTTATGGCTATGTCTAATCTTTTGATTAGATCAAGGTGCTCGATATCATCAGCATGCAACCATGTATCTAAATTACCATTTATTTGGCATGAATTCAAAGACTATAGCCATAAAATCATTGCCTTTTGAATCAATCCCCACACAACAAGTTATTATCTTTACTAGATTTCGATGTCTGATGTGCTTCAAGGCCTCACACTCAGATGCAAAAGCTCTAGAAGCTCCTCGTCGATTGATGGTTAAAGACTTTGATAGCCAGTTGTATATCCATAATTTTCTAATGACCCTTTATACACCGAACCATATTGTCTGATTCCTAAGTAAATTGGTGAGAAACCATTAGTCGCCCTCACTAGTTCTGCATAAGAAACATTTGGATAGAGATCTTCTATGAATTTTGGATAGGAAGAATTCTCTATAAGATTTGTTCTTCTGTAATTAAAGCATAATATGGAAAAGAGGATCAGAGAGAAGGTTGCCATGCTTGGTAAGAGGATTACTAATAGTAGCAATTGTTGTTGTCTTCTCTTTTCAAATGAACTTATATGGGGACATGCAGGAAGTTGCAAGTCTGAAAATCCACCACAAAGCCCACAATTTCCTTGGAGGGATGTCGCTGTTGAATTCAAAAAGATCCCTTGATTAGGCACTTCGCCAACAAGATGATTGAAAGAAAAATTCAAGTATTCAAGGCCCCTCAACAATCCCAAAGTTTTTGGAATTTACCCTGTCAAGTTATTTTCAGATAGATCTAGTATCATTAGACTTTTTAAGTCACCAATAGATGGAGGAATAGTCCATTGAATCAAGTTAGAGCTCAAGTCTAGCAGTTCCAAACTAACACAACCACTAATTGAACTAGGAATTCCACCAAATAGTTTATTTTTTTGTAAATAAAGGTATTCAATGTATTTCAAATCACCAATTTCTGATGGAATAGGACCAGTGAGAGAGTTGAAAGCCAACCAAAGGCTTATAATGGAGGACAATCTGAATATCTCTTTAGGTAAGTTTCCATTTATTATTATTAATAAATAATGTTTGAAGGCTCTTAAGGTTTCCAATTTGGTGGTATGGGCCATTGAAACCATTGTAATCTAAATAGAGATACACATTTGAGTTAGGTTTCCAATGGAAAAGGTAGAGTTCAGTTAACATACCACCATATAGACATAAGACTTGTAACCTTTGTAAGTTTACCAATACTCTAGAATAGCTCCTGTGAGATGATTGTAGATACAAAATTATCGATTTATGAGATTGCCAATCCACGAATGCTTCCGATATTTGGTTCCAACCAATTCTTAGTTTTGAATCTTGGTGGAAAGGTTAGCTATAGAGCTCGATATATTCCATTAAGCTTATTATCATCCAAGTAAAGCATCTCTAATTGTGCGGTGTAAGAGCATCCAAAATTCCCAACTATTATGGTCACTTGTTTCAACATTCATCACTAAGTTTAACCTTGTAAGAAATCTCAACCCTCCAAGTCTAGATGGAATTATTCCATTAAAGCTATTATAGCTCATCTCAATGTTCATCAACTTGGAGGCATTAGTCATGAGTCTAGAATTGGCCCTTTGAAATGGTTCCCACCCATAAAAGATTTTGGAGATTTGGTAGGTTATTTCCAAAAGTAGTTGGCAATCATTCCTTCAAAATTATTGCCATAAAGGTCCGATGAAAGATTGAAAAGTGAGGTAGCTAACTCCCCTGAAAGCCTATTTGCAGAGACATCTAGGTATTGAAGCCTTTGATGATTACCAATTTCTTAGAATGCTCCCTTCAAGTTGATTCCAAGATAAATAAAGCACTTGGAGTGATGAAAGTCCAAGAGAAAGTGGGATATGGCCAGACGTATTGGAAAGAGAAATAAAACTAAGCTTTGAAAGATGGCTGCGATGGAATGCTTCGATATATAATTATCTCTAATATATGAAAGCTAGAGCTCATATTAGAGGGGATTTCACCATGTAAATAATTGAGACTCAAGTTCAAAAAGTAAAGTCCCGGTAGCCTAAAGAGAGAAGGTGGGATTGCACCGAAGAATTGATTTTGGTTGAGATCCAAGTACTGAAGAAAAGTAAGGTTGTCCATGGAAGATGAGATGTAGCCGGTGAGGCCTCGAGAGCTAAGGTTGATCGACACAACTCTTCCCTTATTCTTTTTGCTACATGAGATGCCCTCCTAGTTGCAAAAATCTGTGGTATCATTCCATGATGTAGAACCCCGATGGGTCATTAATTATCGATGCTTGAAAGCAAAGAAGTGTTTCCTTGTCACCATGTTGCTTAACAAAGCGGTGGATGCCATGACTAACATAACACATAAGAAGAATGAGGAAAAGTTGATAAGAAGGAATGTTTGTTTATCCATGGAGATCAAAAGGTATGTTGAAAGAATTCAGAACATATGGGCTTTAAGTAAAGAAAATAATGCAAAAAAGAAGGCTTTAGTCTAATCACAAGTCTCCTCTAAATAAATAATAGAAGTCCAACCACACAAATAATAATCCAAAGTCATATACTCAATACTAATAAGTCTTGGTCTTTGTCGCTAGTAAGGCTCACCAAAGTAAACGAAATACAATTTTAGCTTTAAGTCCCGATTATAAATTTAATCAATGATTTACTGACTTATTTTTATTTTATATATATATTTGTATGTTGATTTATTATTATTTTATTTTCTATATTTATATATTCCATTAGAATTATATTATATGATAAATATGGTAACTTTATATGTGATTCATCAAATTATTCTACACCTTTGAATTCATAATTATTTAATTTCAGTGATTTTATCACATGGATATAATAAATCTTCTTTTGGCTGCTTTTAATGATGGCATTTTTTTGTATCAGTTATAGTGTAAAGAAGAGAGCTTAGAGTTATTTTACTAAATAATATTGTTGCATCAATTGTGATCATATTATGAAAGCTTAAACAAAATTTCAATTTTTTTTTACTTTATCTTTATTTGAAGTATTATATTTTTATTCCTTATTTAATCATTTATTTAATATTTTGTTTATATATATATATATAAAGATGAAATTTTGAAAATCATTTTCCTACATAATTATATTTTGTTCAGCATTTCTTAAAAAAATTTAATTGGGATTTACATACATACACACATAATTAATTTACATATCTTACACCTAAAATTATATATTTACATTCATGACATCCAAAACTCTTGAATGCATATAAAAAAAAAAAAATTATTACATCTAGATTCTTAAGTAATTTAGCGTGACGTTCAATCGATACATAATTTGTAGTATTGATAGATATTATTATACATAAATATCATATATTACTTTATAATTAATATTACATAATACAATAATATATATATTAACTAAGAGTTTTACATATATTGAAGTAGATATAACTATTTCACATAATAATCTCTCTAAAAACATACCACACTAATTATGTCGCACTTCATCCTTTCTA
Source organism: Cymbidium sinense (assembly GCA_021442155.1). Classification (NCBI taxonomy): domain Eukaryota; kingdom Viridiplantae; phylum Streptophyta; class Magnoliopsida; order Asparagales; family Orchidaceae; genus Cymbidium; species Cymbidium sinense. Next base: position 64,038,591 of record CM038233.1, read on the forward strand.
TCTAACTGCCTCGAGAGAACATGATCTCCTTCTTGCCCACACAAATTTCTCAAGATTTCCTTCTTCTTCTTGCACTCCATGCTACCCTAGAGGTTCATCTTTGTCAACCGAGATCAGCCGCCCCTTCCATTTTGCATTTTGATTAGACTTTATGCTTAAAATATAGCTAATTTTTTACATCACTCTATATGCAAATAATCTGAATTTTTTTTTTTTTGAGAGAAAGTGCCTGAGTACCCTAAAGGATTGCTGCTTTAAGAGTTCATATAAGCTGCAACACCTTATAAAAATCTCAAATGTTGCTACTTCTATGCAGCTTGCCAAGTGCTGACGTTATTCATAAGGATTCAAAATAAGCTATAGCACATGTTAAATTCAATTTTAGTTTCTAAGAGTAGTAACTAGTTACATGGATTCTCTAGTTAATGAATATAGAAAGTATTAAAAATTAATTTTTCTATAACTATTTTCTGTTTTCTTACGTTCTAAAATCTAACATAACTTGGAAGAAAGAAAGCAAAACTTAAATGATGAAAGTAATTGCATATATCAACATTGTGAGTAGCAAGTAAGTAGAGCATGAATGCATAAATATGAACAATACAGTTAACTTTGCAACTTGCCAAGAAATAATTCAACTTAAATTGTTGTTTAGCAAAAAAGCTTATAAACAACTGCATAAGAACATTCAAATCGATGGACCTCTTAACTTCTAGTAGCTATGATCATAAGAGAAGGGCGCATAAGAGAAATGAGCGTATTAGACGATGCTCAAGTTACTTCTCTTTTATTAGATACAAGAGAGAGATGCATGAGAGGAATGAACCTAGGAAGAAAGAGAAGTATAATAAAAAATCAGCTGAAATTCTCATAGAAGGGATAAATTATATGTTAGGATAATAATTTTTTTAGAAAGGACAAATGACTAAGTTGACTATCTCATATAAGAGAAATTATAAAATTCAAAGAAGTTAATTGCCCATCAACTATACTTGAGTCCGCCTCTATAAGAGAGAAATAAGAGATCGCGAAGAAAAGTCAATCAGATGAAATTACAGACAAGGCTTGCTATGATAGTTAGTATGATAGTTTTGATGTATTAAAAAATTTAAGTGTTAGATAAGTAAATAAGAAATTTTAGGTGTTAGATGTATAAAAGAAGAAGAATTTAATGGCACCTATGTAAATCCTTCCAAAATTTTAGTTAGACTCGATATATATATAATATTAAAGATGAGAATCACCTAAATATATTATAATTGAATCTAAAAATTTTGCTTTGAGATTCCCCCAAGGGGCCCTCCGATGGACGTTTCTCTTCATTTCCTCTCGTCATTGATGGCCACAGCCTCCGCCTCCACCTCGCTATATCCTCCACCCCTCTCCACCTCACCTCCTCTTCCCATTATCATCTCCTCATTCACAGATTTCATTCTCTTATCTTTTCCTCTCCTCTTTTCTTCTTGTCTCCTCTTTTCTCTTTTCTTTTTTTCAGATATCCTTTTTTCTTTCAGGATTCAATCCTTCTCCTTCCATTTTCATTTATTTCTATCCCATTTTTTAGATTTCAGATTTCTCATCTCCTCTCCACTTTCCTCTATGTCTCTTCCACTCCCGTCTCCACCTGTGGATGATCCTCTAAAGGGGTAGTTGCTGTCCACCCTCTCTCAAGACTGCCTGACGCCCGGAGGATGCTCTGCTCATTTTTGAGCGCATGCACTTCGATGGAGTCACGCCCAACCACATCACCATGGTGAGCACCCTCACCGCTTGCGCCGCACATGGTGCTTCCATTGACTTCGGTGAATGGATTCACCGCCAAGCTACCCACGTAGGTTGGGAGCTTGATGTCGTTCTCGGTATGGCTCGTTGACAGCATTGCAAATGGCTGGTCGTTGCGGCTTTAATGTGTTCTCGAGAATGCCTGAAGCTTGTTCACTTGAATTCACCGATTCAAGGCTTTGCCTTTTGAAAGGAGGGCCATGGCGTGAAATGGTTCTTAAGGATGGAGGATGAAGGTATGATCCCGTTACGCTGCTTGTGAGTCCTCGCCTTGTAGCCACTGGGTTGGTAGAACGGGCGAGGATATTTGACATGGTACTTTGAGGAAAGTTTGGGTTCAAAGGGGATCAAACATTAGGTATGGTGGATCTTTATGGAAGGCGCTTACTTGTGCGGGAGTGTATAGATGATGCCATTTGAGCCTAATGTGGTCATCTATAGATCATTGTTGTCTAGTTTGAGAGCGAGAAAGGAGATGCAATTGAGCAAATTTGCAGCAAGGAGATTAGTAGAGCTACAGCCTGAAAATATTATGTGTTGTTATCAAATCTCTATGTGGAGATGGGGATGTGGAATGAGACCGAGGAGGTAAGGAGGTCCGTGAGGGAGTTGGATTTGAGGAAGGAGTCTGGTTGGGCTTTGACAGAATGGGATGATATGGAGGATCATGTGAAAGAGACTTCGTATTATTCTTCTACCATTTGCAGAATCTACCATTTGCATAATGGAAAGTGATGGTTCCCTGAATCAGAGGGCTGCAATGTACTCATGTAAGTTAAAAGTATCATTTTAATTTCAATTTTTCATGTACCGTTTTGATGTTATATAATATTTTTTATTTATTTAGAAATAGAATAGGAAAATAATTAATATTCTAAACTTATTTGATCCAAAATTTATTTTATTTGAATGAAATGTTAAGAAGGAAGAAGGTGGAAGAAAAAGCATAAACTTGTGTGTTTCTTTTTAACTAATCACAACAAATTTAAAGATGTTTTCCAGCTTTGTTGAAGCCATAGTATTGGCAATGGCATAATCAAGTGGGATAACATCATGATTATCATGATTGTAGGTTTAATCTCAAAAGATTTGAAATCATGACTTCAAACCTATTTGATGCAAAATTGATTATGTTGAGCTACATCAACCAATGTGATGGAGGAAGACCAGAATGCATGTATGTGATCCAATGGTAGAGAAGAAAAGGGATGGATGCCTGTGTTATACATATAAATATAAAATTTTAAGTGCTATATAAATAAATATATAAAAATTATTTGATATGTATATAAATACCCTATGAAAAACCTCAAATTTCTAAGAGTTTATAATGGTACAATAAAGATAATATATTTTTGAGAATAAATAATTTTTATTAAACTCATCAGAAGAGAGCTGAAAGTCCATTTCTGTAACCAAGAAAAAAAATATTATCAAACATTATTAATACAAAAAAAATCTTATATATTTACTACATATCAAAAAAGAAAATTAAAAATAAAATAAAGATGTTGTCCATTGTCTTTAATTATGCAACAGACTTAACTGCCTTTTACAACATAGTAGTATTCTCAAACATCACTATCCTATGTTTCATCTGATACTCCATAATTTGCATATAAACAATTATAATTTCATTATTATAAATAATATATATTAAATTAAATTAAATTAAATTTACCTCTTCTGTACTCAAATTAATAAAGCTAAATCTTTCCACATTCATCAAACTGAGCATCTCTTCAATTTTCAAAAATAGAATTTTGAAGAAGCCCTATTGATAAATAAATAATCAGAAATAAAAAGAGAAAAATTACATCAAAATAGCCTAAATACAATGGAAGTCCTGATAGATTTTAGAACTCTTATATTTGGTTTGAAATGAGAGCAACCCTTAGTAAGTTAGAATTAAAATCATGTGCAACACTCAATAAATACACACACACACACACACACATATATATATATATATATATATATATATATATATATATATATATATATATATATATATAATATATATATATATATATATATATAAAGAGAGAGAGAGAGAATTGGTGAAGACAAGGAGACTTAATAGTCTCATTCTAATGGGGGTAATTATAACATCTTTTAAAGAAGAAAGCCTCATTACTTAATGATTTATAAAAAAAATGATGATAATATTAACAATTTTCATTTATTAATGAAAAAATGGCCAAACATTTTAAATTAAAAAAAAAAGCTCAACCTCAACAAATATAGACCATATTCTAGAAAATAACTCATAGTACCTATAACAACAATATAGAATATGATCTCAACTAAAGCCGATCAAAAAAATTTTATAAAAATATCATATTAGTATCCAAAACCAATAAATGAAAAACAAATACATCAATTGTTCTCCATCCCTACATAATAAAGACAAAAATTTGGGTGAGCATATTATGACTAAGGGTCCATTTGAGATAGTTATTGTGGTATTAAAAGCGATAGTGAAGTTGTTGAAGTATCCAAAAGTTGTAGTACATTAATTTTTTTTTAATTTAAAAGTCGGATCGTAACGATAGTAATCGTCTCTACCAAATCAAGTTGAAAAATATAATTTTTCTATCACAAATTCTTCAAAATATAGCTAGAGCATAATTTATTAAACAGTAGGAGCAGTGTAGTTTGAACTGCACTGCAAGCGAAAAGCCGCCCCAAATGTAACCTAAAACTTGGTCTAAATGAGTTTTAAAAATCTGAAATTTACTTTAAAATGAGTGTAACACAAAAAATGATTAATTGTTTGTATTATTGCACTCATCTCAAAATAAATCTAAATATTTAAAGCTCATCTTAAATTAATGTTGATTAAAATATCCTAACCCAATTTTCCTCCCCTAATAAGGACACCAAGATAATAAGATAAAATAACCTAAAACATCAAAATCCCCTAGTTTTCCTTGGATTAAAAGAGAAAATTTAGATACATACAAGCAAACTATGTTAAGTATACTTTTAGATAAAACTGATACTATGCTTATTGGTAAAAAGGCTCACCTTTCCTCGCCTTTCTTTGGTTGTTGCAGCAAGAGGAAGTTCTGCAACATGATTACCAAACACCCTTAGCAGCCAACTGATACAATAATGGATCTGCATTCAGCATCACAATCAGAAACATCTTAACCAAAGTTGAATTCAGCTAGATTTCATGCAACACTGTTGATAAAGATGGAGATTCAGAACTGGAGCTCAGGATAAGCTATAAAATGATTGTCAAATATACATAAGAGGTACAAAAGAAATGAAAAAGAATTACATCAAGATAACTTGATGCACAATTTGTATCAAGATGATAAGACAAATGTTCAAAATTATAAGACAAAACACTCAAAGTTCGAAGATATTTAAACTTCTTGTTAAAGACAATTAAACCATGGCGTTGTTTTTTATTCTTGTTTAAATATCTTCCTAATTTAAGTACTTGTCTATCAGTCTGAACATTTATTTTAATATCTTGATATAAATTACAAGAGAATATCTAATATAAAAATTTTCCAAAGGAAATTTCATACATATAAGCATTACTTTATAGTTATGACAACACAAAACATTCCTTGAAAGAATTCAGCAACTCCCTTTTCACTGCAGCAAAAAAAGTTATCTTGCAGCCCAGAGAATGTTATAAATTTCATAATGGAAACATGTGAGCAGAAAAAGGAATCTAAAATTATACCCATTGACCATGGTGGATAACACATCACGATATCCTTTATAAACAGCACCAAATGCCTCCTGTGAACAATAGAATTAGATTGCAAAGAAGCTTAAGTACTAGAAACTGCCCAAAGTCTGCAAATTATATGTTATCATTCAAGGAGGACATTCATAGTCAAACATGAGCGAGCTCGAATGTTGTTCGATTCAATTACAAGTTGAGCAAAGTAAGACATTCTCAAGTTCTTTCACATTCAAGACATTTCACTCGAACTCTGCTAATTTATGATTAAGTTGAACATGAGGTAAATTGAAAGAGGTGGAAACCCAATGACTACAGCACGCATCACCATTAACTCCATAGCATAGTACTTTTTTAACCATCTTAAAATTTAACCCACACTCTCAAAATTTTAGAGCATGATTAATCGCATTGATCGATTGTAATATGTGATTAAACTTTTTCTTTGATATCTAAAAGTCCTACATACATATGATGGTTAAGAGATCCATCTATATTGGAATAAAAAAAACTTGCAAAAATATACTAAAATTACCAAAGTTATCAAAATATTAGAACATGCATCCCGTTCTCATAAGCACCATCATCATACACATGTTATATTAGAATAATCTAAAAACATAGAAAATTAATAAATAAAACAACTAAAGCAAATATAAATGTCAAAAATTTCAATATGATTCCCTCAACACGCTCATATCCTGCAATTTTTGACAAGTATAAAGGTGTATAATTACAAATTTTTCAATAAAAGGTCAAACTACAGCTCATTATTCTCATAAAAATGCTCAATATTTTTGTCAATCTAAAAGGCATTACAAATCATTTATATATATCATCTTTAGCTTAAACGTATTCTATTCATCACTCTTTACTAATCTTGCTTGATAGAAACAATTCATCAAATCAATCTTTGAAAAAAATAGATCTAATTAGTTAGATCAATTTTATAATGTGGCAAGCTAAGAAATTGTGATCAAGGAATCAATCAAAGGCATATTGCATGCACATAAGTGGAGGTAATTCAAAAAAAAAAAAAATCCATCAAGGCACATTTCTTAAATTCAAATAATAGCTAGGTGACATCCTCAGATATAGACACTGATGGTGGTGGTAGTAGACTTTTTGGTGAGAATTATTAATTAAAAATGAACATGATACTTTAATTTAAGGTCTTGAAGAGTGATTGATAATTTTTTAGTGGAGAGATGATTGAATTAAATGGATTTAGTAGGAGTGGCAAGACTAACCGAGCTTAGACAAAAAAATTCTTCAATCACTTTTTGGTTGACACCTTCCTTGAAAAGCATATTGATTAAAAATATGCAAAAAAATTCTTCAATCCATTTTTTTTTTTTAAGTGCACATAAAGATAAAAAGATCGATTATTCTACCCCTTCAAGAAAAAGATCGTGATGTACTACTCATCAATTAAATAGGAGAGTAGGAAGATGTAATGATTCTCCATCAACATCATGTACAAGAGGACAAAAAATTTCTCAAGAGAGAGAAGGTTGTGGATGTAGGTGGTTGGAGTTGAACAACATTAATATATATTTGTGTACTCTTGCTCTTTGGTTGCATTTGCATATATTCATGTTTATGTGGTGATTCATGTGTTGAATTTTCATATGCTATCATGATAGGGCAAACTTTTTTATTTGTGCTTAAGGCTACAATACTCTTACGTCAAGTGTTAACCATAATCTTAATTACTTGTGTGAACTTTAGATTTTGTTTAATTTGATATTCGCTACACTTATATTTAGTGGGTTGAGTTGGAAGAGTTGAAATAAAATCTAATTCTAATGTGAAATGTGGCATAACTCAATGTTTAGTATCAAATTATTCAAAAAAAAATATTTCATATTTAGAATCTATCAATGCATCAATTAGCAATAGAATAATGATTCTTTTACATTAGACTTCACATACTAGAATAGATCCTATGGCGCACACAATTTCAAGTGCTTGCATCTCAAATAGACAATAAATTTCTAAAACCCTAATCTTTTAAAACAAACTGTTTTGAAGTCAAATATCTCAAACAGCACTCCTTTTGGAGGACCACAAATTCTGCTGCTTCAGCTTCATAAAAATCTATTCTTAAAGAATGGCCTCCACTAGAAGCAAATATTAAATACTTCATTTCTATTGGTAACAAATAAAGTATGTTCTTTAATCCTTGGCTTGATAGTCGCTTGATAGTCATAGCCTTTGAGATATATACGACACCATCTATACATCTACTTTAGTGTAACATAAAAAGCCTAGGTTTCTGCTTTCCTTGGTCATGAATGAAACTTTGCCAATCATTGGTCTCATTTCTTTCATGCATAATGATTTGGTTAAAAATTGTCCAATATTTCCACCTATTTGGATGGTCCTCATAACTCCACTATCTTGTCCTTTTCAAGTGCTTTTGCACTCTCTTCTCCCTCATGCAAACACAAGCTCATATCATCAGCATTCCAATATGCTTGAATGGTCTTTTCAATAAGCTAAAATCTATTGATATCTAGCTGCAGGAATCTTATACCATCAACACTATCTTGTATGACTTTTTAACCTAGAAGACCACACTCACCTCTTCTTCAATTCTCCTTACTTCATGTGATTTCATGTTCCGGATGTGGAATTTATTTTGGTGATTATGAATTACTTAAAACCATATATATTTTACTAATCTTATAATTATTATATTTATGATATTTGGATTGTAATGATGATCTTGTTCAATTGTATATACACATACAAACAAACATTAAATAGCATTTACCAATGATGTTTCCCTCTCTCTCTTTCTATATATGGCTATCTATTTATGACTCTAATCATATATATTCTACTAAGCTTGTAATTATTAGCTATTTATTTTTTGGCTAAGATTTAATTTGTTTAAAGCCAATGTTATAGTGAAAATCAATTTATATAGGAAATCATCGGAAGAACATCCTAATTGCCATGAAAATATTACTTCAGCCATTACTATCTTAATATTTTTCTCTCGATCTCTATTTTACTTTGGTTTAACAATCTTCTTATAAGATAAGTGTAACTTTTATCCACTATTGCTTCTTATACCTACCAACCCGTGAAGATTTTACGGTTTTTCTTTACCAAGAACTACAAGTGGAGCACATAATAGTAGAGAGGATTATCCAAGCCTTTTGAATAAGAAGGCATTGTGTAGACGAGTAAGAATTCTTTCGGCATTGTGCAAATGAAGAAGGATAGTATATTTCCAATAGATGGGATGCTTGTGATGTAGCTATAGATGGTTGATAGAAAATTATGTTAACCTTGTACTCTTGTTCTTTATTTTATTTATACTTCTTTATTCATAGGAATATGGTGATTAAAGTGTTAAATTTTCATGTTCTATCGTAATATAGGAAATTTGTATGCTTAGGATTGCAATATTCTCCCATCTAGCCTTGTATTTTTCTTCACAATACTTCATTATTTGTGTGCACCTTGATTGTTTGTATGTACTTAGCATTGTATATAGTTCGATATCCACTTCACCTAAATTGTGCTGATTGAATTCAAAGAGTGTAGTGTGGAATGCCATACCAACAATAAACATTCATGAATTTGATAGGATATAATGAAATGATAGAAGAAATGAGTCAAAAAAGTAACATGCATATGTATAACCTTCAATGCTTCAAAACGTATTACTTTTAATCAAGTATAATTATGAAAGTATTTCAACATTTTGGCTTGTTAAAAGACTAGCGTTATATTCACAGTCAAACACAAAACATGGAAATAGGTATAGCAATGAGCTACAACATATAAAAAGAAAAAAAATAGAATGAACAATAAGATCCTTGAATACTTAATGACAATATGACTAATCCAATGAAAGTTACAAGAATAAGCTTACTAAAATTTTAGTGGCCTGTTGAAGTAATATTTTACTTTTATCACCCTGAAATCTGCCACTCAAGAGTTGCCAATGAAAATCAATTTGAGTTTCCTCATGTAAAGTGCTTTACAGAACTACACAATGAAGTGGGTCCTTCTTGAACAAAGTTCAGCAGATCAGCATGGATTTTAAAGCATTTATCACCACATAGCCAAGTATCAGGTGGGTTGGGCCTTTCCAAAATGATTTGACAATAATGTTGGACATTTCTTCATAGGGTATTGCTTGGAAAAAAACTTAGTTTTAGCTATAACACATAGAAAGATTATACCTTGATATCACATATTCCATGAATCCTTAGACAGCCAACATGAAACATTCTACCACACTACAAACTAAAAGAAAGGAATGTAACATTATTTTTCAAGAAACGTAGAATTATTATAAAAAAAAAGAAAGAAATATAAGAAATCTACATACTTGGCCGCAAAATAGCATCATGCTATCACAAGTGTTCCCAAAATTCAAAGTGGCATCACCATTCCTACCATAAAGTACAGCACATGAAACACATCAATTATTAAAAAAAGAACAAGAAAATATCTTTTGATGCTAAACAAAAATTTAAATTTAATGAAAACCTTCAAATTTAATAGTATTTAAATTATATCTTAGAAAATATTTAATGACTTCCTTAAGCACTGCAAGTTGCAAAACTAAGATGGTTCCCATTGGCATGGTGTTTCCATGCCTGTCATTATTTCCATTGCACTTTAAAAAATCGCAACAGCTATTCTATAGGCCTTACATGATTTATGACTATAAGCTCAATTGAACCTATTATTTTTAGTTGTGTTTGCATATTTCATGTCCAGGCAGAGGATGGTATTCATATCCACTTATTTATGTGGATATAATTTTATTTTGTGTGAAGTAATCATGATACCTTTTTATTATTTAGTAATGATAATTATTTGTGATGTTTATCATATACATTACATTTCCTATTTCCTATAGCCATAAAAGCCATGCTTACTATTGTGAAATTATTTTGTATGTCTGTGTTGTTTGTTTACGAACTAACACAAACTACTTAGACGAACACAAATTTTGTAACAACAAGTTTTTTAACAACCCTAATTATGCCTACTACACACAGGTTTTTTTAATTTGTCATAAATGTATATATTCTTATTAGATTATAACTTATTCTCTATCTTGTCATTATGTGCTTATTTATTTTGCATCATTTCTATGATTACAAAATTTTTTATTTATTTGAAGCCACTTGATATTAGTATTTGGTCCTTGCCATGGTCATTAAACTATTATTTGACCAAGTATGATTTGGATCACTATTTTATGCATGCTTTATTGCATATTTATCTTTTACGTCATAATTATTAGGGAAGACAAGATAATCGGTCATCATGTTTATAACTCGATACATAGAACTACTAAAGAAACAAAGAAACACAAACGCATCAAAACAATGAAGATTCTTATATGGTTCAACTCTAATGCTTAAATTCACAGAAAATGCAAAATAGTTATTCATGTGAGAAAAATATACTAGGAAACCTTGTGCCAATACACAAACTACAAATTTCCAAGTACACAGAAATATCATGATCTAAGAAGGTATTAACAAAATAGCACTATAAGAAAACTCCGTGTATAACATTGCTTGCTACAATTGCTCATTCTGGCCTCTACAACTCTACAGTATTTATTACAAGCACAGAATAGTCCTCACATCTTTGCTCTGTGGTTCTCATGATCTTTCACCCAAGTAGTCTCGATCAAAGCATTTACTGATCAGCAAATTCAGCTAGCCACCATAACTCTGAAGCTTGGCCACCATAATGCTACAATGGCAAACTACCTCTAATACTTACAGAATCCCTTCCATTAATTACATGAACTATTCTTTCACAAGAATACTCGGACATTAAATAATATTTGCATGTGGCCAATTTAGTCCCAAAACATCACATATTTCCAAATTTTAATCTCAAACTATACAAAAATTGATCTAAAATAGTCTATGTAGAAATAGTGATGTAAAATTGATCCCAATTTCTCTCAACTATACAAAATTGATCACAATTTAGTCGTCAAGGGACCATTTTGGATCAATTATGTATAGTCTACTAAATTGGAGAGTAATGCTTTGGCCAACTGCAAAGAGTCAGGGGACCATTTTGAGATTTGAGAAATATCTTGTGAAATATAAAAGATAGGCATTTATAACAAAAGACCTCTCAAATTTCGCTATGATGAACAACACTCAGAGAATAGCAAATCAAAATCCTCAAATCCATTTGGAGCTTCATAAAGAAATCAATATAATTGATACATAATATTGCAATAAAAATAATTAAAGGAGTGATGTCAAAAGATTAAATTACAACTCAAAAGTCGAATAAAGCTCATCAAAATCTAAACATCCATGAACTTACCCACAGAAAAATGCCTAAATTGCAAGGAGCTTGAAATAAACGTCCAAATTGAAAGTTTAATGGACGAGAACTAGAACTTTGTTACCTTCATCATATATCGTGGAAGTCTTTATTCTAAATAACTAAATAATCAAATTTTTGAGACTTTACTATCTTTCCTCTGATTTAGAGTTGTTTCAGCATCTAATTTCAGGAGTGACCAAACCTAACACTCCAAAGCTTCACAATCACTAAATTAACCAAATAATGTAAAGGAATATAAAGTTATGCATTAACATACAAGCATAAATAATATTATCATCAAGAGTGCCCCATGTTTTAAGAATAAGAATAGAGAATATATAATATGTGGTCAAGAACTTAATTACATTAATATCATGTTGTCATAAAAAAATCTCCGAAATGCAGTTTATTGCAGGAGATTTGCAAAGATATGGTCATGACTCAAAAATTTAACAATTTAAGCAAACTAATTCTAATATGGACACATGTTACAGTTGAAAAATCTTCAGGTTCTAAAACAAGCTAGATCAATTTAATATTAGAACGGTTCTCATTTAAGAATAATTACTATACTTGTCTCGAATCATAAAGTCACACAATATACTGGATAGTTGGGGTTGTTTTAAAAGAGCAATCAGATACATCAATAACAAAACAACAATAACAAACAAGTCTTAAAATAAATTAAGGTCATTTTTATACTTCCTAACCAAGTCTTAAAATATCAAAACTAATTGCCCTAAAAATTTTAAAATGATAATATTAAGTCTTACAGCAAATGACCACATAATTTTTGGTATGTCACCTACCTTAGAAGAACAATACCTTAATAATTTTCACATGTTGATTTGGAAGCATGTGTACACAATATTCATGTGTAGGCTAAATACATAACAATCTGATTTGGGTTAGTGCACACAATAATTTGTAGGCCTAATATTTATAGAATTTCTTCATATTGAGCATATTATTAACACTTGATGTTGTCATTAAAATTGTTGTATTTTATACAATCACCTATTTTAAATTATATCATGATATTTATATCCTTAAAATTATGCCAAAATATGATGCATATTAAAATAGACTTTTAAGTATCGTATTTTTTATAACGCATTAATGTAGGATAATTGAGTGCATAACAATGCTAAATACTTTTAAAGGCTTTAATATAGCGTTAAAAATAAAGGAAGTTTATGAAAGGTTATATCATGTGAGAAAGGTTGCAAATAAAGATAGCTTGTGCAAGAAAATGTAAAAATTTTGATGATATGAGTCTCTAGAAACGAAAAGGGAGTTACCAACTCCAAATTCTACAAAGTTGACACAATATGATCTAACCTTAAATCGAGGAGCCATTTATACTGATCATGTTGAATTAAGTTCGCACTTTATTAGTAGTAATTATAATGGATGGTCAAAATAACAGGCAAATGATAAGAATGTGTCATGATCAATATGAATGAAAAAGAAAATGAAAGTAAACTAATTAATTTCATACAAAATTGGATTGAACTAGTGCATTTAAACTATTGAACATTTGAAAGATACACTTTATTCTTACAAATTTTCATGTTTACATCAAATGATTTAATTCTTATTTAATTAAAGTTTCAAACCATGTCTTTATCTAAAATATTCAACTTATATATGATAACGGTAATAAAGATAGGAAATCTATGAAAGGTCATATCATCTAAGATAGGTTAGTAAATGATGATAACATGTGCAAGAGAGGTCAAAATTTTGATGAGAGAGTCTCTGAAAACCAAAAAAAAGGAGTTCTGTGTCAATTCACTAACACATACAGTCAACCTTAGATTGAGGGACCATTGATAATTAACATATGGCTAATGAGCTAAGTGGTAATCAAAAATGATAAGAATGTACCAAAGCCTATACAAACCTCATATGACACTTTTAAGAATATGATCAATATAAATGATAAAGGAAATGAAAACAAAATAATTAACTTCATGCAAAAATGGATTGACCTGCATTTAAATTATTGAAAATTTGAAAAAAAAAATGTATTTTATTTATGACATTTTATATTAATTGCTTATGATTTTACCCTTATTTAATTAAAATATCAAAGAATATCTTTATTTAAAATATTGCACTTATCTATATCCATGATAAAAAATACTCACATAACTTCAACATGCATATTATTACTTAGTTTTCTTGTAATATGAATCTTGTACTAGACTTATTTATCACACAAACATTTTAGCTAATCAGATATAATGCAACTTATTATTTTAGACAAGGAAAAAGATTAAGTGGGGACATTGCAGTAACCTAGCTTTATACTATATTTGGAGTTTTAATATATAGTTGTGGATGTCTGAAAAAAATATATATACAGAATATCAATTAAAGACTACTTTTGGTATGTATGAATTTTTTATGAAGTTATTAGAGCTCTGCTATCTATTTTGATGATTTAAATTATACACACTTCCATATTAACAATTATGATGAATTTTTTAGATGACTATGAAAATGAAGAAAATATTTTGTGATGCTCCAAGTAGACTAAATTTTTCACTCACCCAATCCTGATGATAAAAGTCAAGATGATGTTGGTGGAGAATGTGCCTAACTAAGTTGTCTTCCTCTAATACATCTTACGCTTAACTAAGAAGTCAAAATGGGGCATGATATTTTTTTATTATATCCATATAAAATACTAAATGTGTTAATTTCTCATCAAGTAAAGAGATAGAGATTGGCATTTATATATTTATGCATATAATAATATACATAAGAATATGTTTCCCTACATCACGTTCATCATATCCCTTATGTTCATGTTATGTTTGTGCCTCATAAGAGTAAATAAATGTGGGATCAAATACAAATGCAATAATAATATCAAATCAATGATAAGTTTTAGCAGAATGAAAATGCCTCAAAATAGTACAAGGATTTAACTAGAACAAATTAATCATACAAAAGATGATGCGTTCCATGAGAAACTTTAATGAACAAAAACAGGGACTGTGGAAGTTCTGAAAGGATCTGCACAAAAGGCAGTAAATGATATCTGGAAGAATAACCTGAAGAAAAGCCTAAACAATAATAAAACGCAAACTAGTAGATGAAGCAGGAGAATTTTGAATTTAAACATTGTCACCTGTATTATAGGATTTTCCCCCGGCTTTGCCTGCAATGATCAGATCTTTGTTGATGGGATCAAATGAGTTCTTATCAAGTAATAAAAACATCGCAATCTGATGCAGAGACTTTCCAAAAGCGTATATGGAATGGTAGCTACAAAAGAAAAGCACTCAATCAATTGATAAATACGTTTCCCCATTACTCATTGAAACCAAATTCTAAAAAC
This sequence comes from Cymbidium sinense, assembly GCA_021442155.1. Classification (NCBI taxonomy): domain Eukaryota; kingdom Viridiplantae; phylum Streptophyta; class Magnoliopsida; order Asparagales; family Orchidaceae; genus Cymbidium; species Cymbidium sinense. The sequence goes on from CM038233.1 coordinate 64,053,773, forward strand.
TCACGACTTTCTTTTCTTTTCATGTCCAGCGTGAGCTTCAAATTTAGAAGCACTAAGCTGAAAATAAGATAAGGATTATTGATATTGGCAATCTTGCTTATAGGTGATATGAGATGAGAAAATCACCATAGAATTACAGCAGCAGCAGAGTATATTCTTTCCAAACTTATAACCTTTCAGAATTTCCTGTTTGAAGGAGATAATCAGTCGAATGTCAAAGAGTATGCCACTTCAGAGCACGTTGTTAACAACCTTCATACCTTTCCATGTGAATAATAGGACAAATTGGCTCCATCATTAAGCAATTCAAAATTTGCTGATGAAAATCCTGCTCCCTGATTTGTTAGAAAACTAATTTAGAATTGTAAAATGGAACTACTAATCAATAAAATTTAAGGGCCCAAGAAGAAAAGAATGACAGAAAAATCTGGGAAGAGCAGCAACAAAACATGGTTAACAATATAAAATAAAGTAAATGTACTGTAAAGCTGATGCAAGACATGAAGAACCTTTTAGGATTTTCTGTTGTTTGACTACTATTTAACTTTTGTCATTGGATCCAACCACCACAATGAACAAGACGATAAAGAATATATTTTATTTTTCTGCATTTTGAATTACTTGGAAGTTTCCTTTCAATTATTTATTTGCACCATTAGTCCATTTTTCAAGGGTAATTTAATATTATCAGATTCAGAAACCATCTACATAAGGATCTTTTCAAAATTATTTGGTTTGATTATTCAATGAAGTTTCATGTATGTTCCCGTAGTTCAGCATTTCTTCAGATATTAACTATTCAAAACAGCTTCTTAAGAATTTGTTGTGCATCTTTCCAACCAAATCTCTCTCACTTCTCCCTCTGAAACTAAATTTTCAATAGATTCGTTGTTTCACTATCTATTCTGCATCAAGAGATAACCTAAAAGGTATGCACTCATGCTGGAGGATAAATGTAAATATCAATAAAGAGTCCTAACATACCAGTAAATTCTAACGGTGAAAAATATTAAAACATAATAAATCAACTAAAAATACTTCATAAAAAACTCTAAATACTTAAAATATAACTGGTAAAAAGATAATAATTAAAGACACCTTTGAGTTTTACCGTACACCAATGAAAATCATCAATGAAAGAGAAACATGGCTATAAACTTAAAAGTTAATTAATATTTAATTTTTTTATAAAAAAGGGGTAATAACCCTGGTCCAGGATACAATTATATCGATGAGTTTATATCTCTTTGCATATCTACACATGCATATGTGCATGCATATCAATCAATACAAACAATGCATAAAATAAATGCAGCCATGGGAACATTTATATGGGAATAATGGTGAACCTTTTCACCTTTCACAACAAAGTAATTTTATAAAAATGCGGCACACCTGATTAGCTAGCACATAAATAAAAACACCTTCAATGATAAATATAAAATAGCAATAGCCACTATCTCATACTTCCACATATCTGATTAGAACATAATAGAAATGTTACTATACTTTTCAAAAATTAAAAATTAGGCTTAAATGCTTCAATTAAATTTCCCAAATGGCATCCAATTTGGCCAATGGAAAATTTTAAATTCAAAATGCCTAGTAAGATATTGCACAAGGTATATACTATACAGACAAGAACCCATTGGAAGTACCTCTGCTTAATAATCTTCTTGGCTTGCCTTGAGTAGTTAACCTTGGCATCATTTCCTGGAGGTAAAGGTAAGTTCTCTGAATCCGTCAGCATTAACCTATATTTATACACAAAAGCAAACCTGTATATTTAAAGATTTGAAATTTGACCACAGTTTAAAAAATTAAAAGAAATCACAGAAATGACTAATTCTAGATTTTTTTTTTTTTTTAAAGCATAAGGGCAAAACGGAGGTCAGAAAGTCAAGGAACAAATTCAGCATAAGTAGTTAGATGAGTTGATTGATAACTACAGCTGGCCAAACATTGTTCTCCTTGATGTGCTTCAAGCATTCAGCGCAACTTGCTTTAATAGTGGACAAGAGAGGCAACAACTTTGTTCCCATAGCTCTTTTGTTTAGGTGGTTTAAAATTCAATAAGCTATCAATTCAATCATTGCTTAACATATAGATAGATTAATAAATAGATTTGTTCCTATTTGCTTCAAATGTCTGGAAAAGTGTCCTGTTGCTAAGACTGTAGAAATGAAGTCTTTTGCTATCGTTGCAAGAAAATTGGTCATAGGATCCATTATTGCACTACTTCCAGAAAAGAGTTAGGTAATCTACATAAGCCATTCTTGCATTTTATTCATATATGTTTCTAATGTCAGAGTCGAAAGGGGAGTCCTTATTGATAGGGATGCAAATGAACCTAGTGTTCGACAAGTTACTCGTGGCTCGGGTCGATTAGAGTTCATTCATGATTATTTGATTAACTAATCGATCGAGCTTGAACACTTTTGTAAATACTGACAAATAATAAACTCAACAACTTGACGTTGGTTCATTTATGTTCATGAACAATATTGTTTAAAGCTCGTTAAAGAGCTCGATTAAAGCTTGTTTACGAACAATATTATTTAATTTTTTTATTTTTTAGGCTTAATAAGCATTAATTGATACAGCTCATGTACATTTCTCAACAAGCTGCTCACGAACAAGCTCAATTAAGGCTTGATTAAAGCTCATTTATTTCATTAAACGAGCTCTCATCGTTAACAGGCTCGATAATCTAATTTGAATCAAGCACGTAAACAAACTCGAATCAAGCTCGAGCTCGATAATGGTAAAAAAGCTCAAGCTTGAACACCATCCTAAAAAGTTTGAATTGAGCTCGAACTCGATTATGATTTATAAGCTTGAACTCGAACAAGCACATGTTGGGCTCGGCTCGGTCCGTTTGCAGCCCTACTTATTGAAGTTCTAAAATGGTAAAAGATTAAACATTGGTATCATTCAACTACATTTATCGAATCTGGAATTTTTTTATTAAGTTTAAATCCATTGAAATTATTAAATCTCTTGCTAGAAAAGGGTTGCATGAAGCTGGTGAAGAAACATGGTGAGAAAATTGGTACCTCCCTTAAGAAAGAAAAATGTTTATACAAGGATAAGAATTGATGGTTGATCTTATTAGTTCAAGCATACCATTGTTAATGACAAATTACTAGAGGGAAGGCACTTTCTAGTAGATAATGTTAAGTTAATTCCCAAACACATGCAAAATTACTAGAGGGAAGGCACTTTCTAGTAGATAATGTTAAGTTAATTCCCAAGCACATGCAAATTCACTATAGCAACCATGCTTATATTGTTAGCTTTAATCTATTAGGTAATGTCTGTTTGGGAAACCTTCGAGAGAATTCCTCTCCTTTGTCGTCAAAAAAAAATTAATGTTAAATGTAATTATATCATTGTGCTATCTAAACCTCACAATTCATAATCTACTCCAAAATCAAGGGATCTTACTACTCCTTTTTGCACAAAGACTAGTGAGGATTTTATCAAGCAATCAACACCTGACAATCCACCTTCTAACTCAATTTAAATTGCTCAATTCTACTCATAAGAAATTAGAAGTTTTCGCCATGAAATCACAAACAAACTTTGTCAATAGATCCATGATGGAATCCTCACACCCATTACAATTCTTGAAGGGGAAACTAGTCATCACCTACTATCAAAGATGCTAACCCATCCTACTAGGATCATCTAGGGTGCATCCCCATCTTCTCTCCATTGAATATGCATGAATGAATCTACTAAATCTGCTAGTCCTTCCCAATCTACGATGTTATTTCTCAGGCTTTCATTGATCAATGTTAACACCTCCTAGCATTTGCATTTGCACTTAAATCACGCATCTATGGTGACATCTTCTAGCATTGGGCTTAGGATCCATCTTCACTGCTAAATGTTCAACATTGCCTCTAGCTAAGGAGGTGCCCAGTCCTCTCCAAATTTTTTCCCATCTTCCCTTTCTTCCTCATTCGCTTAACAATATTTGTTATTCTCTTTCTCTTGTATCGCTCATCATGCACCCCCACTTCTAGTTACTTCCAGAACTTTGAAAGATACTACCTCTATGATTGTCTCCCATCGAAGCTTAAAGAACAACTTATAGATGTTGTTGATGATTGTCCTCTTCTACTTGATGTCCAGTGGCCTTTATTCCACCTGTAGTTTATACACATTACTCCTAATATTACTACTCGAACCTTTGCAGAAGTTATCAAAAGGAGATGGCTTCTCATCACCCATAATCTAACTATTTCCCTATTTTTATAGCAATGATCTGACCAACCTCAATGCAGTTAGGCCTCCACTTTTGATGACAAACCAGCTCCTATTTATTCAGAATGTGAGACTTTTAAATTAGCAAATTTATTTTCTTTCTTTACTGTGAGACGAGTTTCTCAATAACATCTATATCTTGAGAATAAACATAGATCTATGTAAGACATGCATGATGACCCCCTCATTAGATTTTTTTTTAATCCACATCATACTCTTATCAAATTATCTTTTCAAGAAAATTAATTCAGATTTTTCTCATGTCAAACTAACTACGTGTAAAAGGTGACATAAAAAAATAAATGAAACAGCCAGGATCACTTCATCTAAGCCAACCCCATGATTAAAGAGGAGGACAAAGAAGTTCGAGTGAGAGGGACATGAGACAAAGAACAAGAGATCCAGGAGGAAAAGCAAATAAGATGGGAGAGAGAGATTAAGGAGGCAAGGATAGGTAACTTGCATGTGTGAAGTGAGTGTGACCCACAACATAGAGGGTGATCCTTGTGGCAAGGGCTTAAATTCAAAAAATGAGATTTCTTCTTTCTCTTCTAGGGCTCGAATTAAGATAAACAAAAACTTAATTTAAATTTCATTCTCTTCTCTTTCATGAAAACAATTGAATTTGAAACCCTAGATCTAATTTATGTTCAAAGATATATTTTTGGTTAGGATGAGCAAAACTAAAGAAGGAAAATTAGTGGAAAAGTATTTAGGGTATGGAATTTCCATTTAATGAAATATGATATTTGTAGAAAATGTAAAGCTTAAATTTAATAAGATCTTTATGTATTACTGTTATAAAGTTATAATTAAATGTTAAAAGTATACTTTAATATAGTTAACTAAAGAAAAAAAAATATTAAAAGCATACATCATATGTATAAAAATGTGTTAGGTATTAAACAAGAGAATTTAAGGTTTCATGATAATTTGTGTTAAAAAAAAAAATCAACTGAGTAAAACTGCAAATTATAAAAATAAAGAAAATAAATTAAAAAGAAATTGATAGTTATGTTGTGCATGAGTTAAATGAACTTGAAAAGAGTAATACTTTATGGAAATGATATGCTAAACAATGAATTATAAATTTGTAAACAATAATTATGGTCATGAACTTGAATGAATGTAAAAATTAATAGAATATAAATTATATACTTGAATAAAAGAAATCATAAAATTAAATAACTGAATAATAAGAGAAAATGTTAATATAAATATATATATATATATATAGATATATATATGAATCTAAACTTTGTAAATTATAAATATATATATATAATATATATAGGGGAATTTACATACATATCACATAATTCTAATATATTTACATAACTAACATCTAAACTTTAATATTTATATGTACAACACTCAAATCTTTAACATCAAAAATACTATTATTATTATGAAGATTTATATTAATTAATCACCATACATATCGTATGTCTGAATATCTGTGGTTATAGGAATTAAGCTGAAAGAGGCCACATTTTAGGACTAATTGACAAGGCAAATCTTCTTTAAGTTGAGATGGGAGTTGAGATGGGTGATCACACTTCTAAATAGAGCAATGTTTCCTATATTCTAAACCTATTGCATTTAATTGACATATTTATGATCCCTTATTTATATGAGATTATATATTATTATCAACACATAACTGCAAATAGTTTACAAGTATTTATTTATTTCAATGCAAAATGATTCTTCATATTGAAATAAATGAAGAATGTGTCCACTCTAAGCTACCACCATTTATTGTATTACACAATATTTCATCACAAAAAGAAATTGTATGCTAAGAAGGATGCAAATGAAACAATATATATAAGAATATTTGTATATACATATTGATAGATGGAATGCGACCTCTTATGATACTAGATGGGATGTTAATGAACGCATGTGCCGATGGCTTTTACCTTCCACCTTAGACAATAAAAGAAACACGACCTACACCATGCTATGTCAACAAGAGTCATCCAAGTCTGACCTGGTGCCTTTTCCATCTCAAATAATAGTGGACATGATCTACGCCCATTGTGCTAACTTGGGATATATCAACCAAAGGTGAGTTAAATTTATAAATATATGGTGCTCCCGAGACAAACGCATTAAGTATATAGTAAAGCATAAGTTAAGATATGATAACTAGTATAATAACTTGTATATGTTCAGATTCTCGATGATTGAATGATTGATATGATTCCATAATTGTACATTACTTTGATTTTTACATAATATTTATGATCATATGTAAATGATAAGCATACTTGATAATTTTCTCACCATTTAATTATGATGGCTAGCATTCATGTTATTATTTCTTTCAAGTTAATATGATTTAAAATTATAATATATCTATTGAGTTGTGTTAATAACACAGACCTGCTATTTAATAAAGTATAAGGAAAGAATTATGAGGCGTGAATGAGAGAATGGAGCTCATGCCCACCTGCACAGAGCTACAAGTAATAGGTATTAAAAGTTTTTGAAAATATATTAGATCTATTATTATTTTTGAATAGAGTATTTTGATATGTAGTAGCTCTTTCAATATAATGGAAGGTTTAAGAAAAAAATCTATAATAAATTATTTTGGAAAACTTTTATTTTAAGCAAAAGAATTTCAAAACTCTGTTTGATTGTTTGTTCTCATCTTAATATTTCAAGCTATCGAGTTATATTATAACAAGAAAGGTGTTAAAGCCAAGATTGAATTAAATAGTACTAATCATAATTAAAGATCCATTATGATGATCCATGAGATTTAGACAGTCTAGTTAGACAATGTTAACTAAGTTGGTCCGTTCACTTTTCAAGGAGGGTTTGTGTCGAGAAGGAAAAAAGGCAAGATAAATTTAGGAGACTGATGAAAAGAGATTATCCATAATACAATATGAGATGAAATTTATAATACTTTCAATGTATGTGCTACAAGTTATTCATAATGCTGAAGAAAAGTGTCAGAATTTTATCTAAATTATGGGATGTAATTAAGTAACAACTTTCTTGCATCATCTTACCCATTGCATAAAGGTTATGTCAACTTCAACTTCATAAGGAGTGTCGTCACCATCCTCAATACCCTCCGTGCCATTCCTACAAAATCTCATCCACCGTCACCAAGTCATTTCACCTTCACCTCTAAGGGGGGAACTAACCCAACCAAAATCAATGTTCTCCTCAAACTTTAAGCACTACCTCATCCATCACCTTAAGGTTGACCATTAAGAGGAGAATTGATCCTCAATAACCTCCAAGACATTGTGCACTTCATACACCACCTTCAAGTCATTTCACCTTTATCTCCAAGAGAACCATATAGGCCATCCTTGGTGGTCCTTAACCTTTCGATGTTGCCTCGTTTACTACCCCAAGGTCATGTCACTTTTATCTCCAAGAAAAGAATTATCTTAATACTCGACTTTATTACATTGCCAATGTCGAGCAAACTAAGAACATCATATTTTTACTTGTTTTGCATTGATTCCTTCATTGAGTTTAGAGAGTGTCTGACCATTGTAATTCAAGAGTACTACAAGTAAAAGCTATTTCAACAAGGATAGAGCTCGTGATTTTCTTCTTTCCTGAGTTTTCCACCAAAATAAATGTAATGTCCACTACCCATTTTATTCGACTTCCCTGGTTGTGGCTAGGTCATTGATCATCGATAAGAGAATTAAATCATCTTTCTCAACCAACATGCATTCTATCATGTAATAAATGTATATGTTATAAATATGATATTCATTTATCAAATAAACATTTCAATGTGCAGGGATCAAACCATTTAGCATGTAAATAGAATAAATGAACATTTTTCTAGATCCATCCTCTCATGTTTATAGCTTTTACAAGCTAAATTATGTTCATTCCTTTGACAGTAGATAACTTCTACCCATACTTACACATTATACCATGATGCCATAACAATTCTTGTCGTCATCAACACCATCAATGGTATGTAAAACAAGGGCAATTTTAGTTTAAAATACAATCAAAAGGTTATTTTTCATAAGCAAATTCAATAAAATAGCGAATAGAAGTTAAATTAATAGACATGAGCAATAATCTTATTTTTCCTATATGCATAAAAGTTGGGTATAATTAAGACATTAACCTAGTAACATGTATATCATATTATTAGTCTAAAATTTTAAAAACAAAATCCATGAATGCATATATAGCATGGAAAAAAGTACTATACTTAGAATTTTGCATTTTATTTTAGACTGTGACGTCTGTAATCATGAGTTACTTCTCTATCCAACTACCAGCATAAGGTATATCATAGTTAAAATTTTAGTTCATAACAATGAAACCACATGAAGGACACATCAAAAGATGTAACTACATTTAGCATGCAAAAATTACATTTTGTTCATTATTTTGACAATTGTGAGATAATTTCCCTTTCCAAGGAAAAGAAAAATGTCATATACACCTCAACTATGGTTAGACCAAACTTTGAACTACTTAGTTATGCATTATTCAATGAAACATGATTATAAAGTTGATCAGTTAATTCTGATGTGATATAACAACAAAAACAACAAATCTATGATTATTTTAAAAATAAGTATTTCTGCATGAATTTCTAGCTTGTGCTCATTTTTCTTTCAATCATTTAAGTGTATTACCTTGCAACCATTTTTTTTAAATCATTATTTGAAATACAAATGTACATAAAAAATCATGGGGCTCTGCATGCTTTTAAATAACATTAATATCAATATCTTATTTCACCATAATTTGGTTGTAAGTACCTTGTGAGTGTAACAACCTTTTTCCCGTTTTAATATAAAATTTCCCGAGTAAATGAAAGGGACATTTTGCTAGATATAATTCAAATATAAAAGTATTTTCTTTTCATGAAATTATAACTAGATGCATGTCAACATCATATCAGGTTGCTCAAGCCACATAAGGCTGAGGTATTTAAAGTATTCAAAGTCATAACTTGAAAAAGGTTCATCGAATAACTTGCCAAAAGGCCATACAACATCAATGGCATGCTTCTTGAAGCTAAAATTAACCACCTAAAATAAAATAAAATAAAAATGATTAAAAAAGCATTTGTTAATGTCACAAGGAATTCACCTTTCTGCAGGAGGTCTGCACTGAAGCAATAAATGTGCTGATTGATTTTGCCATCATTACTAGTGCTTTGAAGATTAATCTTGTTTTATGAAATGGTCCTACAAAAGAACAAATTAATGTAATCTAAAGTTTAAAAAACATAAAATTTTCATCTCGCATTACATTGAAATGAGAATAAACATTAAAAAATGAAGAAAATATCACCTTTTGAAGGCAAAATCTTAAATTATTCAGTTGATAACCAATCTTCTGTATCAATTCACCTAGTAATAATCCAAGAGGAACTTTCCCAACTTCTTTAACTAATGCATAGAGTGATAACTTGTTGTTGATAAAAATGCAATCATTAGGGTTCATGTTAGAAGTCCTAGCATGCTTTTCAAATCTGAAGGAGGAGAACACCTAAACAATCATCAACAATTCAACCAAAGTATGCTTCATAACTTCAATGGATGTAGATCTACATATAACAATAACAACAACAAGCCTTTACCCATTACATGGAATCTACTGAATCCTTCTTCTCCATTGTATCCTATCAGTGTCAAATTCTCATTTAACTCTAATAAAATATTTTTCTTCTACCTAAGTCTTTTAGATCTACCTTTCTTAACATAGACCGAATACATCTACTCTCTATGGGTCATGACAAAGATGTTTTAGATCTACATAATTAAAAAAAAATTATTAGCAATTAGACAAATCAAATCAACTTTTGTTCAAGTGGGGCCATGAGCAGCCACAACTGATCCAAAGATCTTCTATGCATCTAAGAAACTCTATTTAAAAGATAATATATCTTACAATGACAATCGTGCACAAAACAAACAAACCCATAAGTTCAAATATTTTACCTTATCTTTCTTGTAGTTTACCAGGATTCTTTCTAGCAGACCGGTGATCAGCAAGCTATTAATAGTTGAAAGTGGCTTATCTATGGTATGATTGCTTGACAATTTGGCATTGTTCTTGCAAATTAGAATATGGAGCAGACCAGTGATCAGCAAGCAATTAATAGTTGAAAGTGGCTTATCTATGGTATGATTGCTTGACAATTTGGCATTGTTCTTGCAAATTAGAATATGGGAAGTTTTGGTTTCTGTGAAAGGTCTCCAATCTTAGATTGATAAAGGTCTGCTGAAGTGATCTTGCTTGATTCCTCTAAATACAACTCTTTGGGAGATTTTATATCTACTCCCCTTTTCTTATGGGCTGGATAGTGCTGAAGATCATCATCAACATCACAGAAGATAAGCTGGAGAGAAACTTGATTGACCTTTGAAATGAGCTTGAGAGGTGGTCTCACTGCTCTTGTTGACCGAGGACCCTTTGGGAAACTGTCAATGCAATTTTGAAAAAATCCCAAAAAAATTTCATAAAAGAATAAAAAATAGTCCCAAGTAGATGACATGAAGGTGTACATGAACTAAAATACTATCAAAGACTTAATAAACAGAAGAAACTGCAACTGAGCAATTAAGAGGAAATACTCCATCCTACTACAAGAAAGATGGCATCATATAGATAAATAAGGGATAATCAAATAAAACAAACCAAGTTTAATACAGCAAATATAGAAGGGATGACTCATCTAGTTCCCAGAGTTTACTAGAAAACTCGATGAGAAACAAAAAACTCAGGTTTTTGACTTAAATTATAACTCTTTGATTATTTTATTTGCATAAAATAAATATAAAAGTGCTAAGATGCTCAAATTTAGTTCATCAACTGAAGAAAAGAAAATGAAAAAAAAATTATTTTTAATCAAATATAATCTAGCATAGCAAAATAAAAACATGGTGCATAAGGGAAGTTGGATAAATAGCTTTCCCTCATCTAGCGATCTAAAACTTACAAAAGTGATTTCCTCTTAAAATAGACCTATGATCTAGGATTCAATCATAAAATAGATAGTCAATCTAGCAATCAACTTTAAGTCAAAAAAAAAAGGAAGCTTCCCTCACAATTTGGGTATCAAATAATGAAGAATCAAAAGATCATGTTCATTAACTTTTAACATCTGATCTGATTTATTTTTTTATGGAGACTGTCAATGGTATTAGTTCTCATATCACACTAGTAAGATTGAAGAGAATGATGCCAAGACTAGAGGCATAATTGGATTGTCAATCAGACATCATAACAGAGACCAAGGCCTTAAAAGCTAAACCAAAGAATTAAAATTCAAATTATAAATAAAATAATAATAAGTTTAGATTCTTAAATTTACTTTGGATAAGCTTGTCTTAAATTCAAGATAAGAATAATTTTAGCTACAATTATCTTTAAGGGTTGTTTGGTTGGTAAAAGAAATGCGATAAAAAAAATACAATATAAAGTGAATATAAAATTTTGAATACTTTACTTGGTTATGTATAAAATAAATACATGAAAACTATTTTTTTTTCTATTTGGGTGTGAAAGTAAAGTAAATATCTATATTCTGAATACTTTGTTATATGTAAAGTAATTGTAGAATTTGTTTTTCACTAATTGAATTATTGAATTAAAAAACTAAATATATATTAAAATATAAATAAACTATAAATAAAAATTTACTGCTTGGTTAAAAAGGATTACTATATATTTATTTTGAAATAAAAAAAACTTCTTTATGATTTATATATTAGAGGCCTATTAAAATAAAAATAAATTCAAGCTCCTAATAATCTTGAGTGGCGTTTAGGGTTAAGCTACTTAAAACTCATCAAGTTAAGCTCGACTCAACTATTTGCAACCTTCTCTTATAATCACCATTCCTAAATTCACTCAAATATCAAGATTCACAGCAAAATTCTAACTTGCATTTTTTATTTTGTCAACTTCCCTATGTTTTAATTATGTCAAACACAAATAAAGGAAAATATTCTAAGACATTAATTATTAGTGTTATAAATTAATAAAATTTGAATATTATCTATGTACAAGAAGAGAGAAGAGATGAAATTTTTCTCATGACAAGAGAATGACTATCCCACTCAATTTTACTTTAAATTAATCACTTTATATAATCTTAAAACCCAATCGCATCATGGATTGTAACTTATAACACAAAAAAATATACGTAGATCGAATTTCATAAATTACCTCATCAAAAGCATATGAGAAGCAAAAAATAATATATTATATTGAAACCACTCTAAAAGGCTAATTTTATTTATCCTTCATCAATCAAAAACTCCTGATATAGCAAGATATCATAATTATCATTAATAACTCAAATATTTGATTCCAAACCATTTAAACTATGTATATTGTAAGTCAATTTCCTCATGTAATCATCTCAAATCAATCATTCTGATAAATTTTATACATCCAACTCAGGATCAAATAATTTCAAAATTTTAAAAATAATGCATATCACCAGTTTAATAAGATAGCAGACAATTTTTCTAATGTATTGTCACTAATGAATGGACTGAAAAGAAAAAGATTTATGAAAAGATATCCCAAACAGATTGAATAAAGCTTAATGAGGATGATGCCAACATTATGCAAACAATAATACAAACTCACCTTTGTAAGCAGGCTCCATATCTACTTTCTAGTACATTTGCATCATCACATGAGCTCAAGATTCGAAGATTCTATGGGTACTTCAAGTAAGAGAAAACATAATATAAAAAGTGATACCAACTAACAATTAGATGAAAAAGATATCGTAGAAAAGCTAACGAATTTCTCTACAACTTTCATGTTAATTACTTTTGATAATTACCTATGGATGCGCTATAATTTTTGCAAACATCACATGCAAAAAGTCTGAAATCATGAAAAATATACCCTGAACTAATTTTTTGCACATATCTCACTCAATCTTTGTCCGAATTAGATGAAAAAGATATAGTTGAAAAGCTAACAAATTTCTCTACAACTTTCATATTAATCACTTTTGATAATTACCTACTGCGACTTATCGTAAATATCACATACAAAATTCTGAAATCCTGAAAAAATACACTACCGGTTTTTTCGACATATCTCACTCGTTCCTTATTTGAATTGGATGAAAATGTATCGTTTCAAAGCTAACAAATTTATCTACAACTTTCATATTGACCACTTTTAATAATTACCTACAGATGTGCTACAATTTTCGTAAACATCACATGCAAAAATTCTGAAATCGTGAAAAATATACCCTAAGCCGATTTTTTGCACATATCTCATTCGTTCCTTGTCCGAATTGAATGAAAAAAGTATAGTTGAAAAGCTAATAATTTTTTCTACAACATTCATGTTGATCACTTTTAATAATTACCTACGAATGTATTAGTTTTGCAAACATCACATGCAAATTTTAAATCCTGAAAAATATACCCCGCGTTTATACACACATATCTCACTGCGTCCTAATTGGATGAAAAGATATCGTTGAAAGCTAATGAATTTCTACAACTTTCATATTGATCACTTTCAATAATTGCCTAAGGATGTGCTACAATTTTCACAAATGTCACATGCAAAAAATATGAAATTTTGAAAAATATATCCTATGCTGATTTTTTGCACATCTCACTTGTTCTTTGTCTGAATTGGATGAAAAAAATATCGTTGAAAAGCTAATGAATTTCTCTACGGATGTACTACAACAGCTTTTGCAAATATCACATGCAAAAAGTCTGAAATCCTGAAAAATATATACACTACTACCAATGTTTCACACATATATATATCATTCATTGTTAGAATTGGATGAAAGATATGGAAAGTTAACAAATTTCTAAATTTCGTTGACACTTTTAATAATTACCTACGCATGCACTACAATTTTTGCAAATATCACATGCAAAAGTTCTGAAATCCTGAAAAATATACGCTGCGCCGATTTTTTGCACATATCTCACTTATTTCTTGTCCGAATTGGATGAAAAAAGTATTATTGAAAAGCTAACGAATTTCTTTACAATTTTCATGTTGATCACTTTAATAATTCCCTACAGGTGCGCTACAGTTTTTGCAAATATCACATACAAAAAAATCTGAAATTCTAAAAAATATACCCGACGCCAGTTTTTAACACATCTCACTCTCGTTCCTTAATCGAATTGGATGAAAAATGTATCGTTGAAAAGCTAATGAATTTCTCTACAACTTTCATATTGATCACTTTTAATAATAACCTACGGATGCACTACAATTTTTGCAAATATCAAATGCAAAAAGTCTGAAATTCTGAAAAATATATACGCCGACATATCTATCCCTGCTCATTGTCCTGAATGAATGAAAAAGTATCGTTAAAGTAACAATTTCTACAATTTTATTTATTACTTTACACAACATCAAATATAAAGAAATTTCAAACCAATAATAAACATATCACAATAACTATCAAATCAAATATATATGACAAATACAATAATTAAGAAACATACAACAAAGTTTGATACATTCAACATAATGTCGATGCATTGCATTCCATTTCCAATATGATAACTCATATCACGAGATCATTTGTTTAAGCGCATCCATCTTGCCTTCAAATACACGATTTTGAGAGGAATGAACTAATCGTTGTTGGGATACTAGCGAATGATTCACACCAATCTCCGCAGAAAATCCAAAAATCACTAATAACTCTATCATCAATTCAGTAAACATCTTCCTTTCCTCAGATATTCTTGTTGAACTTTAAATGGCATTAGCAACCTGAGATACATTGTCAGTCATCATCGCTATGTAGTCCCGAAACTTTTGATCGTAGATAAGTTCTTTTTTTCTTTCTTGCTCCTTCTCAAATCTGATGCTAATCCTTGCATTATTATTGCAAAGAATCTTTTTACCTTCAATATCAACCCAAACATAAGCTTGAGATGCATTTCCTCAGTTTCCATGAAGTGTGAGGACTCATCATCCAAGTGAATGCGTTGACTCCCAAATGAATTCCAAGAGCTTCCTGACTTTACCTATTCTCTAGTAGCATGTCTCTCTCCATAGACCTTCTCTAACTCCATATAATATACGATTGGGATATTCAAGTAAACTGCATCTTTATCAAATGTCTGTAACATACGTAAAGGTCATTTTAGCTTTACATGAATAATAGCCAAATAATTTTTAATGAGAGGAAAAATATACTTGAATATGTGATGTGTACTCTTCATGATCTATTAAAATCATTTCCTTTTCATCATCCCAGGAAACACCTAATCTTTTCTTCAAATCCTAAATGTGACTCCTTATGAATCTTTGGTATCTAATTTGATTCTTACATTGCTCTGTTGTCACCTCAATGCCAAATTTTAATTTCATCTTCTGAGCAACACCTTGATATACAACATCCTTAAAGTCTTGAGCACTTCTCATATTTGTATCCACATATTCATCATAATTTGTACTAACGATATCCATTCGATTTTAAGTTCCACATAAAATTTTTCTCATCTTCTAGTAGCTTTTGCGTTGGTTGGAATAGTTCCATTACACTTTAATCTAATAGTCATCAAAATAAAAAAAAAATCGTGTGATTTCTTCAATAAAAAATGAAAATCAATCTTTACAAGAAATTGAGGGCATTATAAACCAACCGAATAACCAAGTGCAAGACATTGTTTACCTAAATCCACTTCTATCAAGGAGCATGGAATAGACGATAAAAGCAACATTGTAAAGATCATAAATTAAAAGAGAAAAGTAAGATATGCTAAGAACATTGTAACAACATCATAAAAGACTTATGTTTGCATTACCAATATTATATTACACGTGAACTAATAATTTTTTATACAATATCTACAACTAAAATATGTGAAAATCAATACACAAACACAAAATTAGAGTAGAAAAACATCCATATTCAAAATTTTAAAACCAATATTCTCCATGATCCCACATGGCATTATTATTTAATCTCTTTTATCTAACCACTCTCGAGAGTCATCTGCGAATATTTGAGATCTCCTACTCAAGTGATGTCTATTATGCCACTTATCCTCCGGAACAGTGATTTCATCACCATCTTCAGTGATTATCCAATTATGTAATATGCAACAAGTTAGCATAATTTCAACCTGTGTTTGTAATGAAAAATAAGGATCACTTTTTAAGATAGTGAAACGATTCTTCAAAAAACTAAAAGTTCGCTCCACAGTTGTGCATAATGATGAATGTCATAAGTTGAAAAGCTCTCTATAATCACTCTCCTACCGGGTCATCGAATGGCTGACGCTTTACGTGGCCAAACCATCTAAAGTGACTCTCTTTAATCTTATCTGCCACTGAGCTACTCCAATTTTTTCTCGAACATACTCATTTCGCATTTTATCTCTAAGAGTAAAGACACTCATCCACCTGAGCATCCTCATCTCTTCAACACTTAACTTAGTCTTATGCTTCTCTTTTATTAGCCAACATTCTGCACCATAAATCGGGTCTTACCACCATCTTATAAAATTTTCCCAAGTTTAAGCGACTTTTCTATCACACAATAGATGCATTCCTCAACTTCAACCATCCAACTTGAATTCTACTAATAACATCTCCATCTATTTCACCATCATTTTGAACAATAAAGCCTAGATATATGAATCGCCCACTCTTTTTAATAACTTGTTCACCTAATATCACAACATTACTATTAGAACTTCTACAACTAAAATTATACTCCATATATTCAATTTTAGATCTACTTAAACGAAAACCTTTAGACTCTAAGATTGACCTCCATAATTCAAGTTTCTCTTGGACTCCTAATCAAGAATGTCAAAGAAAACATACACCAAGGTACATCTTCGTAAATGTCAAGTAAGAACATCCATAACTAAAGCAAAAAAGATAAGGGCTTAAAGTGATCCTTGATGTAATCCAATGAAATAAGAAAATATTTTGTCAATCCTCTTTGTGTTTGGACACAAGTAATAGCTCTAGTATACATATCCTTAATGACTTGAACATAACCAATATTAACTCCTTTCTTTTCTAGAACTCTCCAAAGACAATCTCTTGAAATTTTATCATAAGTTTTCTCTAAATCAATATATATCATTTGCAAATCCTCCTTACTTTCTCTATACTTCTCCATCAAACCTCTTAACAAATGTATAGCATCCATAGTAGATCGACATGAAACCAAATTGTTTGGAGAAACTTTTGTATCACATTGTATGCTCAACTACTCTCTTCCATAATTTTAATGTATGACACATTAACTTTATTCATCTATAATTTACACTTGCATCATCCTTTATTCATAAATATAAACCAACAAACTATTTCTCCACTCATCGCATCATTTTTTAATCTTTAAAATAACATTAAAAGATTTGTAAGCCAAAAAATTTGATCTCTAAACATTTTCACACTCCATTGGAATCTCATCGTCCTATTTTTTTTCCATATTTCATTTTCTTTAAAGCTCTCTAACTTCAAATTTACTAATCTGATGAAAAATAAAATTTATTTTTGTTTAGGTATTAAGATTAAAATCAATCATATTTTAGATCATTCATTAAAAGTTTATCAAAATACCTCATCCACCTATTTTCAATATCCTTTTAATAAAAGACTTTATGATTTTCATCCTTAAAACACATCACTTGAACTAGATCTTTACTTCTATTTCTTTGGTGATTAACTTATATATATATCTTTCACCTTCGATATCCAATCTATCAGATAAATCACTAAAAATTAAATTTTTTGATCATATATCGCTTTCTTAGAATCTTTACGTCACTTT
Organism: Cymbidium sinense; assembly: GCA_021442155.1. NCBI lineage: Eukaryota > Viridiplantae > Streptophyta > Magnoliopsida > Asparagales > Orchidaceae > Cymbidium > Cymbidium sinense. The sequence goes on from CM038233.1 coordinate 64,071,831, forward strand.
ATGTCTTTCCTAATTCTCAAGTTTTATAAACAAGTCATAACAATGCTTTTTTCTTTTTTTTTCTTTTCAATTTCACTACCATCAACTATTTTTATTAAAAGTTTTTCCTTTTAATTCTCCAAGATATTTGAAACTTGTTTAATTTCACTATTTTTTTCCCCATAACACGGGCTTATGAACATCCCAAATTCTAAACTCAGGTGCTTAAAAAAATATTTTTTATTAGATTCTTTAAGTATCCCATCTAACCCTGTGACAATAATTTGATTTATTTTTCATCTTCCAATCTTTTATTTTAAAATTTAAAACTAACAATGATGTGTACTTAAACTTTCACTTGGAATTCAATCTTTACAATTTAAACGATCTATTTTTCTTATCGAAAATAATCAATCGTTTTCTATATCATTTTTTATAAGTAATATATCTTTTCTTAAATAAAGATATACTACAAAGATAAAAAAAAAAGCAAATAGTCATACATATTCTTCATTAGTCCAAAATTCATGCACTACTTACTTTTAAAATCTTCTACCACTCTACCAACATATCCATTAAATCTCCTCCAATAAATATTTTTTCTCCAAGAGATCTTTGTATTAATCCTCTAATTAATTCTAAAATTTTTCTTTGAGCACATCCAAACCCTAAAAGCATAAACACTTATAACATTGATAATCTTAAGATCAATAATAATTTTAAAACTATAATTATCCCACATCTATTAATATTTATAATATTATCCTTCAAACTTTTTTATATAATCATTTTCGCCATTTTAATTCTTTATAATACCAAAGTTTAAAACCTAATTTATCAATCTTTTTCTCCCCAACTCATTTAGTTTCTTGGACATATAAAATATTTATCTTCCTATGAACCAATAATATCTATTAATTCTATTAATTGTAAGAGTACTATATTCTAAGTTCATATCCTAATTCTAGTTTCATGGACTAACTTATTTGCTCGATTCATAATGTGGGAACTTTGCTTATTTAACGCACGCACGTGCTGACACTTTGTAATCGGTCATACAGCCCTGTGGGACGCCCATTAACACAATGTTTTAAAGGATTCATGTTATGCTTATTTCAACAAGTTTATGTTGTCAACTAACCGAATGATTTTGATATTGAAAATATTTGTGCCTTCAGAAGTCGTCCAAATTGAGTGTTATGCGCATTCAAGTGCAACCGGTGCCATCTTGAAGCACAAGCAATAATCATATAAAAGTAGAAAACTAATATATACTCATTAAAAAGATAATATTTTTCAATAGAAATGTTCTTTTAGATTACACCTTTGTTAATTTATTATCTGCTTATAATCATCTCGTTGATATTCAACTCCATCACACCCTTACAAAAGAGGACTCAGATCGATTCCCCATATATGTCCATGATAAACAATGTCATGAAGCCAATCTTATACATGTCACATAAAAAAACTACCTTACCTTTTATGTGGCTAACTTTGGCACCATAAGAAGGATATATAAATTTATAATTATATGTCAACCTAAAATTTTTATAAATACATACAACTACTAACTCATCAACAATCCGATTTATTGTCACAATAGAATGAGAATAAAGAGAGCCATCAAAATCAAATAATTGTGCAACTAAAATGACATGAACAATTTGCTTGCTAGTCAATTGTGATATCACTGGAATAGTGATCAAAACAAGGATAACCAAAAAAATTAATTTAGGATAAAAGTATTAATGATCAAATTCATTTTCAATCACAAAAATATATAAATAATTTTATATTTTTTATTGACATATTTTAAGTATTATATACACATCAAATCTCAACATGCTCTGAAGTTATGATATTGATAATTTAACACATCATTCCCAATATAAACCATTGCGATATTAAGTTTACCTCCAATCAAATGAATGAATAAAACCCTCCTATACATCAAACTTATGAACAATAGGAATAAAAAATTACCTTACATGGTTCACATACATCTCATATTTGTATAACCACAAAATCAAACAACATGCAGGTAGTAAAAAACATAACAAACCCCATTCTATATACATTGTCTTATAAATATAATCATAATGGTAGGGCCAAAGCATTCTCTCATTCATAACATAAGCTTTCTTCAAGCTCCTAATATTCTAATGTCCAAAAGTAAAATGTTTAATTCATTAATATCCTCATAATTACTCCAATTTGTAGCCCTATTTAACCATTAGAAGAACATCACACTCATACCACAAAAAACTTAATATAGTCTTGTGATCCACATAATCCTTAAAACACATATTACGGGAGCTTATCTTACTCAAGTTTAAACCAAAATAAATAAAATAAAATAAAATAAAATAAGAACGGCACTTTAGATACTTCAATCTCTCAATCTAAATTCAAGGCCTTATATTAAAAATCAATGTGGTTTTAAACACAAGAAATATGAGCAATCAATATTTTTGTACAAAAAATACGACTTATCTTAGATCAGCTCAGATTAGATCAGCTACTAAAAGAGTGGACGAAAACGAAGGAGAGGGAGAGAAGGAAGCAGTGCTCCAACGAAAGAGAAAGTGTTGGAGTCGAAATAATGCACCAGGTCAAGAGACTGTGGTAAGGGCAACGAAGAGGGAGGCGCAAGGGTTGCAACAATAGCATGGAATGTAGTGGCGACCACTATGGACAAGGTAGCGAACAAGTATTGGTGTGGACGAGGGAGGCACGGATGATGTTAGTGCCGACAAGGAGAGGCGATGGTGGGGTGCACGAGGTAGCGACAAGAATAACATCGGAGAAGCGTAGCAGGGGACAAAGGAAAATTGAGTTAAGCGAGGAGAATCGCGAGGAGGAACACGAGGAGATAGATAAACGCGTGATTTCCTTTTTTTACTCAATTTAAGCGTAATACACGGTAAACTTAAGGGCTATGGTATTCAGATTACGGTAAATACCACGTCAAGTTTGTTTTGCAATTCTCCAAACATAAAAAAATACAATTACTCATTTACATTACAAGTAAAAGTCAGCCGACCAAACAGACCCTAAGTTTAAAGTTACATGATTTGTTATTTGAAAATACAGTTACTCATATTATCAAAATTTATTCTTGGAATTAATTTCCTTCTAGTGTAGGTCATTTTAAAATGGATAAATTTTGTTTGAAATCAATTTATGTTATAATTGTCAATAAATCTGCTAAAAATCCCATAATTTCAGATGGAAAGCTATTCAAAAAATTCTTTTTTTTTCCTTTTTATTTCCTCTCAAATGAACTCCCCAAAACTTATCGTTCTAGGTATTGTAGCCAAATCCAAAATTCCATTTGTGTTATACTCAAAAGCCTTGTAGCTCACAAAATGATTAGTATATATATATATATATATATATATATATATATATATATATATATATATATATATATATATATTAAATTAATTATCATAAACCTCATTCAATTATACTATTCACTAAACTAATATCATTGTATATATAACTACTGTTCTGCAGCAACTTCCTGTATATAACCTATTGTGGCTAGCAATGGTGGATAGCAGTTTGAATGACTCAGATTGAATTAAGATATATTAAATATAATAAAATAATTAATTATATAAATAGACTGATGACTACAGCACTCACAGCACTCCCTCACTCATTTCCATAAACAGAGAGCCGAGATCTAGATTGAGCTTCTAGAGAAGTATACGAAAGGCTAGAGTTAGTTTTATGATAAAAAATCAAAATTTTCATATTTGCTCCAATGATTTGATCTTTGGACCGAGTTATTCGGCATTGGGTCTTGTATGAAAAGAGGTTATTTTAAGGGACAAGTTTATTTCAGGGTTGTTTTTTTGTTTGGAATTGAATTGTAAGTTAAGAAGATTTTATTATTTGAAAATCTTCATTTCTTAGTTTGCATATAAAAGAACAAGATGTTGTAATGATTGAAATAGGAGAACTTGTTCTATATTGATAGTCAATTACGTAAAATATTCAATTTCTAATTCAAGAATTTGCATTAATCTTTTGCATGAAATGGTTGATTAGCATGTTTATAATGAATGGCATGTATTTAACTATTTAATGATGGAAAAAATAATAATAAACTCAAAAAAGGTATTGTTATGTAGGATTGATTGGCAAATAATATGTTATGACCTCAATAAATAGAATAATAAACTTACAACATGAGCCCCTATGGAGGAGAAAGATCCTCAACCCCTTGAGATTGATTTAAGTAGTAGTTTAATAGCAAAAACATTGGGTTACACTTGGGCTCTATTTAACTTTTAAGAAGTTAGCTGGCTATGTGTTGAGTTACAACCCTATGATAAGTGCTAAGGATCAAATACAGTCGACTACCCAATGAGCCACCTAAACATTTCTATATGTCATATTCTAAGACTAAAATATATATTAAAAATTAAAAAAATAAGCATATGGATATTATATTGTGATTAATCTAGTATATTGACACTAGTATATTTAACCAGCATGGTGCAAATGATGATTGGATATTCAACATTTCTTTTAAAAATTTCTTTGATAAATTATCTCACTTACTATTATGCCATATTATTAGTCAAATATTTTTCACTTTATAATGATTATATGCAATGCACTAGACTAGTCTATGATTATATTTTAATATTTATGTCAAGTTCATAATTAGCCTTCCATGTTATTTCCTTTCATTGATATTTAAATTTTATAATATAATTATTTTCCTTAATTTCTTCATAGCACACTAAACTATTATTCTACTATTAATACAAGTGGAGAAAAAATAAGGTTGAGCCTAAGTGAGAATTGGATTTTAAACTTACTACTCTATGTTTTGGTGCTTGATTTTGATATTAAATAAGACAAAAGATAGAATGATGTATATGATGAATGCTTGATGTTATAAGTATAAACTCTGATATTAATTATAAGCTTTATAATTAAATGAATGAAATATTTTGAGATGCTTCCATGCAATTGAATTGTGGTAATTTATTGAATTTATATAAGTCAAATTATGCAATATATTTATGTTTGAATGACTCACTCTATTACACAATTTCAAAATAAGTGTTAATGATAGACAATCAACCAATCATATATATCTCGCCATATCTTATGCTCAATTTGAAGTTATAGTAAGGAGTCACTTGGCCAATATTCCTCTGCTCTACTCCTCTTTCGCCTTTTTCTCATCAATGTGCCTTTGTCGCCTTCCTCCCTACTATTGTTACCACTCTCTTCTAATTCCCAATTTTTTTGCGGTTGATGTAAGTCATGTGTTCCTATTGTTATTGTTATTGATTTTTGTCATTTATGTATTATCATTTTATTGATTTTATAGCAAATAAAAATTACAAGAACAACCTGTTGTTCTTCATAGCAAAAATGGTTGTTGTTCATCATAGAAAAATATTCAAAATTGTTGTTTTCAACAATCCAAGAGAGGAATCCTATGGTTGGCTTGTTGCCAAGTGAAAGAAAACTCAAAAATAGAGAAAACATGTCATCCACAATAAGAAAAAAAAAATCAGAAAGGGAGTCATTTATAACGTTAAAAAAAAAAGCGCAAAGCACTTTTAATTGAATGATAAATGATTAGTCCAAAAAATTTCCAAAAACCTCTTTTAATCATTCTAAAATCAAATTGTAGGATTGCACGATAACTTTGAGAGCTCAAATTAGAATGAATATGGCATTTTCCCAAAGGATAAATAATCCCAACTTGCAACTATGAAAAAAATAAATCTAAAGTGTATACTAGATTACGGTATCTCTACTACAACAAGCTTGGGCATAAGCTCCTAAATTGTTGGAATTTCCATCCATCAAAAAAAAGACCAAAATGGGATGACAAGAAGAAGACAACCATTGTCTCTATTTTGAGAAAAGCAATTGCCCTAGGATGAGTGAAACAAGTAGATCTTGCATTGGCTCAAATGTTGCATACACTTGATAGCAAGGAAGGTAAGAAAGGACTCTTTCACCTAAAACTCTAAGTAAAACCTACTAATGGGGATGTTATTTTGGATTTGAGTGAGCAGAATTTCATTTTGAAGCTTTGGTTAATAAACTATGGTTAATCACTACTCAACATATAAAATCATATTCTCTGAGTTGGTTTCAAAAGAATGATGTCTATTGGATCACTAGAAAATGTAGTCTTAAATTTGCTTCTTCTAGGGATTTATTAATGAGGTAGCATGTGAAGTTGTACCGCTAGGTATATGTTAGGGTAATCCATATTTGTGAGCCAAGATACAATCTTCTACAAAAAAATTTTAAAAAATTAGTATATGTAAGAAAAAGGAAAAAATATTGAGTCGATCAATTTATTATTACACCTTCATAGTTGATAGAAATAACCAATAGACCAAAAGAGATTTCCATAAAGAGGTCAAAAACTCTCTTCCTGATAAAGAGTGCAAAAAAAAATCATTCTCATTGTTGATCTACAACAGTCAAAGAAGATGAACCATCACAAAAGCAAGAAAAAAATTATGAATGTCAACAAGGAAAAAGAAAAAAAAACTCTTATTTATAAGAGCAAATGAGCTAAAATCAAGGAGGATTTATTAATAGAGATTTCTAGAACATATTGTTGAAAATAAAGATTAAAACATTAAGAGTCCATATTGAAAATAAAGATTAATTGAGGTTAGTTCCTTCTATAACAAGGATAGATTGAAAAAGATATTATTTATAAATTTATTTTATCAACAAATATTTGTGACTCAAACAAAAGAAAGATATGCAAAAAATTATCCCATTCTCTCTTCCCTCTATCTCTTACCATCAATCACCCTTTGAGATTTGCAACCACCTTCTACAAGCTTTGCAATAGTCCAAATTAGTAATTGAACCACCTCCTTAGCCTTACACTGCCTCTGTAATCCCCTATCATCATCGAAGGACCACCAACAACCACATGTCACCCACTAAATGACATTGTCCCTCACAAAAAAACCAAAAGAAATAGCACCATAATTGATATTTTCAACTATCAGCATGGCACACTTGTTGTTTTTAGAAAAGATGAAGTTAAGGAACCCTAATTCATCAAAAATTCCTTTGAGAGCCTGAAGCCACATTCTAGAAAAATTTTTTCCAATTCCAAAATTCTTCTACACATCTAACCATGGATCGTGCAAGAAGCTCTTGAATAATGATAATGGACACAATATAGAATTAGGATAGGTACTCACTTCAAACTTGCTTGATGATCATGTAGAAGATCTGGAAAATGCTTTTGGTTTCTGCTTCTACCATTATTATCATGAATCTTAGGATTACCTACAAGTAAAAATAATAATAAGTAACTTATTAGAAAATGAAATTTCTTAGGACTGATCATAAAATTTAAGTGATCATCCACTAAATTCTCATTATCAGTTATATGAAATATATGGAGAACTGTCTAAGGAGTATTATATCATAAAAAAATATCATGAAATAAAGATAATTTAATAAAATTGTAACAAGACCAACTATTTTACATGGATCTGAGTATTGAACGATAAAAAAAACAAAAGCCAAGTTGTATTCAGCACAAATGAGACTAATAAGAATCAACTAAGAAATACTTAGATTAGAGAGATGGCGTAAGCAAAAAGAAAAATAAAGATAAGGCAATAAAAAAACAAATTTAATAATGGTTATGGAGGATGGAGGATACAAGAATAACATAAAATTAACAAAGAGAAGATCAAGAAGATAATGGGATGACAAAGGATTACATGCTTAACTAGAATTTATGAGAAAAGATCCATATGAAATATAGTTAAAGCACTAAAACTCTCAATAGAAATGAATAAAGAATGAGGATCCATAAAGCCAACCCCAAATAATTGGGATCAAGCAAATGATGATAATGATGATGTCAACACAGAGCAAATAACTTTTTATATCTTAACCTACTATATGTCATGACTTAATATGCACCACTGTTATAGCCATATCAAGTTCTCTACCTAGGTGAAAACATCACGTTATTATTAAAAATAAAAATAATGAAAGAAAGAAAACCTTTTTTATGAAAAAAAATTAGTTAACTATTAGAAAAAACAGCAGACAAATAGAAATCTATGAAAAAAAACTGATATCATCTTTAAATGATCCTGTCATGCAGATTTATTCGACTCACATTACTGATTGCAATACATTAAATACTTCCTGCAGTAAATGACTCATACACAATACATTAATAAAAATAAAAAAGAAAATTAATATGCAAACAACTAAACAGAAGAGAAATGAGAATTAAAACTAAAGAGTTGTACCACCACCTTTCCAATCCTTGTAGACTACCTTGTTTGCTGAGTACCCAAACTTATTAGCCATCACTTCACCAAGTGATCCCAAAGAAACACTTTTCAACTCTTTAGAAAGTGCATAAAGAGATTTTCCATTTTCCAAAAATATATGATCATTCTGGTTGTTGCTTTTGAGCCTGCATGTTTCTCAAATTTCAAAGAAGAACTACCTGCAATTTGTAAATGCAATTTAAAAAAAAAAAGATCCACATGTTGATTTAAAATATCAATATGGTCAGAACAATACTGAAGTTGCAGAAGAAAGAACAGATAGTCAATCAGAAACAAAATCTTAAAGAAAGAAAAAGCTTGTAGTAAAGAACTCAAGATTTAGAGTTGCAATCAAATATGCTAAGAAATAAATCTCAATGATATTAAAAACAAATTTACCTGTTCAAAGTTGCACATTGAACAGCCACAATATATTCCTGTAGTGCTCAAAATTCCCTGAAGCTCAAACTTACAAAAATTACAACAAAAAAAAAGTTAATAACAACATAGATAAATGCAAAAATAGCAATTAATAATCAGACAAGGTCATTAACTTACATTATCTTTCCTGTATTTAACAAGTTCTCCTTCAAGAACTCCCGTGGAAAGCAAGCCTTGGACATCACAAATGAGACGCTGGGATGTAAATTTAGCTATCCTGTCCTCCTTAATAGGAGTTTTTGGGTTAATTTCACTTCAGACTGATGTTGAAGTTCCCAAATGCGAAGCCATCTATTCTGTATTATCAGAAGCACTACGTTCAATTATGCTCCGATTCCTTGAAGCTAAAGAAGTGGATTTTCTAGCCGATCTAGGTCTCTTCTGGAACCTACGAAAGAGTGGACATTAAAAAGTTGTTTTCAACTTCATTAAAAGATGATTTCTTTTATCTTGAATTCAAGTAATAACTCACAATCCTGTTGATGGAAGCTGCTCAATAACACTCAATAAAGACTCCTTGCTAACCAGGAAACCGTCTCCTTGAATCAAATGAAGTTGCTTTTCTAGCTGATCTCGGTTTCCTCTGAAGACTATAAAATGAGGGGAAACAAAAAAAATGTTTTCAAGATCAGTAAACGAGGGTTTTTTTTATCTCAATTCAAATAATCACTCACCATACTGTCGATGGAAGTTGCTGTATCACACTCAATAGAGACTCGTTGTTAATCAATCCAATACCAATAGGCATCTTAGCCTTAATTGCTACCTGAGCAAAAAACATCAAACAGGTTCAGAAGTAAGCAAAGCTCCAAGGACAGTACAATAATACAATATCAGTTAAAAAAGCTCATAGTACCATCTTCATGAAGACTCCCCCCAGTGCTCAAGACAAAGTTATCTAAAAGTTCTCTTTTAGTAGCAGTTGCATCACTCCCAAATTCAGCTTCTGAATTTTCCCGAACAGACAAAAGCTCATCCAACTGAAGAAAAAAATAAACATTTTTTTTATTACTGCATGCTCCCAGCTTAAATCCATGCCACCAAGAGGGATCTAACACCTAATAAAACAAAAAAGAATAAAAAAGGTAATAAAATATGATAACTACTTGGTTCTTCTCGGATATGCAAGATGCCGGAAGCCCCTCACTAAGGCCGATGTCGACGAAACGATTAACACTGGAGAAGACTCCATTATTCTGAACCTCCTCCTTCAAAGAAGAAATTCCGTCGCCGGAGATAAGGGGAAAAGGTTCCTCCTCCCCAAACCCCCCGCCTTCTCCTAGCATAAAAAAACAAAATTTTCTTTCTCCTCCTTATATAAACATTCACCATTCTCCTGCTATTAATGTCTGTTGAGACTCCCAGCAAACAAAACAACAGAAGGATTAGAAGACGGATGTGGTCGGAGAACTTCATAAATGAGGACGATCAAAGGAAGGGGGAAATCTCCACCTCTTAGTGGCGGCGGCGACTGATCGAAAGCCAGATGAGACGAAATTGAAGCCTCCACTGAGCTCTGGGACCGTTGAACTCAGAGCTCGTCTTCTTGGGCTCGGGAAATCCTCGATGTGAGTGATGAATTAGCATAAACTCTTTCAAACTGATATATGGATTTATTTTTATTTATTTTTTCTTCATATGTCACACTTCCGACATTAATTATATTTGTGAAATTCATTGTTATGTTAAATTCAACGGATTTAAATTTTTTCTTTTCCAAATAAATAATCTATTAAAATATAGCAAGATTTTATAATTATCATATCAAATATTTTTTTGAATTTTAATTATTTTAATATTTCTATAAATCTTAATTTGCATAATTTAATGAATTTTATTTTTGTTAAATCTTACTTATAAACTTATAATCAAATTGATTTAAATCTCTAAAATTAGGTTTTTTTTTTAATCCTCTCTAATGAAGTCATGAATATTAATCATTTGATATATTTAGAAGACTGGATTTGGATAGTCTCCTATTATGATATTAAATTATATAATTATGAAGTTATCTATTATATTCATTCAAATTTGATTCAATTATCTAAGTTTTTTATATATATATATATATATATATATATATATATATATATATAGTTTTTTTTTTATTTGGTGCACGTTAAATGATAAGAATAAGTACATGCATGATATACATGTATAAAAATAATTATAATGGATTTAGTTATTGAGGGGAGTTAGTTGATTACAATAAATAATGCTAAATAGCGATTATAATAATTGGAGAGATTGAACATGTGGTCTAATTGGATTTAATTAGGGTTGATCAAACATATTAATACATAAAATTATAATATTGTTATATATTAAAAAATTCATGACAGTGAAGAGAGTTGAATGTCTTAGTATAATATAAATAGCATGCACACATAAGATAAAATAAAGCAAAAGCAGCTTTTTAGCGATCACTTAATAGTAGTTGAATGACAATATTCGAAGGAATATGGTTGAGTCATAATAGTTGATGATAGAGGTTCGGCGACAATAGTTAAGCGATAGTCGTCACACAATGATAATTGAGCTATTATGTGCAGCTGATGATAATTAATAGATGTTGTCTAAGCGCAACTATATTTGAATCACTGTGATCAAGTGATTATTGTTTAGTGATTGTGGTTAAACAATGGTAGCCAAGCGTCTGTGCTCACTAATGATAATTATCGAGAAAAGTTCTCTTTAACACTAACACCAAGTCAAGCTCTATCTAATTTAATGTTATCTTTCATGCAAAGAAATAGAACTTTTATAGCTTTTTTGAATACATTTCTATTCTTTTAGCCAATGTTTTAAAATGCACCATCAACCACTCTGTTGATTTCATTAAAATATATTAATCTTTAAGTAGTTAAGGGTCAATATGACATTAAAACTAAGGGCGTGTTTGGGGCCATGTTCTGCCTATGGCGTTGGCTCGCAAAGCATCACAACGACATCTGATGCGGCATTCATGCATGAATATCCCGAAAATTTTCAGACTCAAAACGCCATTTTTGCGAACTTAATATAAAGGTTGCAGTCTGCAATTTCACTCTCTCATCTAGGTTTTTTTTCACTCGTCGACGCCTTCATAAAAAACCTTCTCCATACGAGGAGACAGCAAGGTTGCATCTGTCCATTTAAAATCTCATAAGCATCTCTCTCCTCTCTCGATTTCTCCTCTCCTGGTTTTTTCCACAACTCCTCTTTATGGTTTTGTGTCTCATACTCCTCGACACCTATTGTGCACCCCTCCCCACCCAATCGATGCTTTGGATCTTAGCCCTCAACTACACCCTTGCATTCCCCTACTTTTATAGCTTTTTTGAGTACATTTCAATTCTTTGAGCCAATGTTTTAAAATGCACCATCAAACTCTTTATGTTGATTTCATTACAATATATTAATCTTTAAGTAGTTAAGGGTGAATATGACATTAAAACTAAGTGTGTGTTTGGGGCCATGTTAAAGCATCATGCGTTCGATGTGTTTTGCATGTAGTCTGCATTTCTCATCTAAGTTTTCTCTCCATAAGACTTCTGTAAGTTCTTACCCTCCATTCCATAATATCTCTCTCCCTCTCCCTCTCTCCGATTCTCCCCTCTACCACAACTGCTCTTCCCCCACCACAACTCCTCTTTATGGTTTTGTGCCTCGCAGCTCCTTTAGACACCTGTTGCTGCACCCCACCCCTTCCCCACCTGATCTGATCTGCTTTAGATCTTAGCCCTCATCCGCACCCTTGCACCACCACCCACTCTTCATGATCTACCCTAGATCAAAATTAAGCCCCATAACATCTACTCATAATGACTTACCTCTCTCGATCGATCTCCACATTCTCTACTGCAACCATTTGCACAGCCAAAATTATCGCAATTAGCTGCAAATTTGAACAATGACTTTTTTTGAAATCATATGTGTATATGTATATGTGTTTGTATCCATTAAAATAAATTTGGGTGTATGTTTTATTGTTGTATATATGTCTTACACATTATTTGGTTTCTGATTTTGATGTTCTGGAGAAAATTTTTTATGGGGGTGTTGACCTCATTTTTGGAATGAGCTCTCAACCCTTCTATCTTAAACATAGGACTCCTCTTAGACTTTAAGAGCTCCGTAGTCTTAAGACACATCTAGTTATTAGGTGGACACTCAACCAAGTCCTAGAAACTTAGAAGAGTTAGCCATAAGAATAGGTCATGTATTAGGGGTGTTAGGAAAATTTGGCTACCCTTAGCTTGAATCATTCCTCACTTTCCTTCCTTTAAGTCAAACTCCAAATCAATCTTAATTGATTTTCTCCAAACTCCAAATCAATCTTATTTGAGTTTCTCCAAACCCAAATTAACTCCATGTGATTGAAATCCATGATCAAAATCCATCAAAATTCCTAAGTTCCTTAATTTTCCATTAAAGGACTTATCCAAAATCTTAATCAAATTAACTCAAACTCATGGGATTTTTTCAAAACACATTTATATTCTTATTAATATTCACATATATAAATGAAATATAAATTTAAATCAATCAAATCAAATTCTCAAATTAAATTTCCAATTTAAAAATTTCCTAAGTCCCTTAATTTTCCATTAAAGGACTTATCCAAAACTTGATCAAACCATTTCAAACTCATGGGATTTTCTCAAAACTCATTTATATTTTCATTTATATTCACATATATAAATGAAATATAAATATAAATCAATCAAACCAAATTCAAAATTCAAATACTCCAAATTTTCCTAAGTCCTTTAAATCCTTCCTAATGGACTTAGACCAAATCATGATTAAATCACTTCAAATCCTTGAAATTTTCTAATGATCAATTTATATTCTCATTTATATTTACATATATAAATGAAATATAAATTCAAACAATCAAAATCAATTCCAAAAATCAAACTCAAATCAACTCAAAATCCAATCTAAGCCTTTCAAGTCAAAATCTTGAACTTAGCCAAATCAATTTCAAATCAAGCCAATTTCTTGATTTTCTCTCATGATTCAATCAACCCTACAATCATGAATCCATATATAAATCCAAACTTCAATCACTCAATCAAAACCTAAGTTAAAAATCAAAGCCAAAACTCTTTCGTATTCTTCCTTTGAATATGAAATTTTCAAATGAATCAAAACCCATTTGACTTCAAACCACTTCTAAATGGATTTATATTTCAATCATAAGTCCATATACAAGATCAACCAACTTCAAATCAAACTTTGACCAAGCCATTTGACCTACTTAGGCTCACTTGACCCAAAGTGACTTAAAGTACCCTTATGAGCCAAATTTTGATCCTAACCAAATTGGATTGAACCAAACTCATATATCTCTCTCATCATGATCAACAATCATCATGGGATGATCAATCAATCAAATTGGGTCGAACCAAGTCAAACCTAAGGGTTGACCAAGTCAACACTTAACCCAAAATGAAACCTGACATAGCCAAATTCCACCATAGGCCAAATTGATTGAAACCATTGATCTAAGTTCATTCATGACTTATGTTTTAACTTTACCAAGCCAACATTTGAGCTAAACTTACTTGACCAAGTTGACCCATTTTGACCTAAATGGTCAAACTATGTCAAAACTTGATCTAAGCCAAATTGATTCCAACCAATGAGTCAAGTTCATTCCAAATCACTTGTTGAACTTGACCAAAGCCTCAATTGGCCAACTAGACCTTAGACCCAACATGACCTTTGGGTGATGTGAACTGAACTTAACCCAAATTGATTGGAAACAAAGATACCAATCCACTCCATATGACTAACCAAACCCAAACCTATCCTTCACCTACCTCAAATAGGTCAAATGGGTCAAATAGGTCAACTTGACCCATTTGACCTAAATGAAGTCATATGAGCCAAATTCAAAACTATTCCAAATTGAACCAAACCAAAGCCACCAAAATATTTCAAATGGTCATATGAACTTGACCCAACACTTGGTTCGACCCAATTTGACCAATTGGTCAACTTGACCCATTTTGATCTAAATAGGTTAACATGAGCCAAACCCTATCAAATGAATTTCAATTCTCATGAAATTTGGCCAAACCTAGTTTCTCTACATACCCAACATATCCAAAATAGAAAAATAATAAAATAACCATCCTACCCCTAGGGCACAGAATAAATTTTAGCTTAATCCATGGGTAATTTGGTCATACCCTCCTCACATTCACTTGAGGTTTTTCTAAAAGCTCAAGGGGATCAAGGGGAGAGTGGTGCACCCAAGCCAATGGGTTTGGATCAGCCCAATTGGTCCATAGACTAAACCCGACCCTATGGGTCAAAATGCAAAATTCAAACTCCTTCTCAAACTCAAATTCAAGCACATGAGAGGTTGGCAATCCACTCCTTGGCTCAAACTGACCATGTGCACACTCTTTGATTAAACAACCCACTGCCTATGCTCAACTGGATCAAAATGGCAAGTGCATTGCCGGCCATTTGATCCTTCAAGAGGGAGATATACTCCCCCTAAACAAACTTGAATTGATAAGTCCCCAATTTGATTGAGTGCTAGTAAGACTTAGGAGCCATTAGAGAGTGATAGCAAGCCTTTTAAAGATCTTGCCATTCCCCATTTCTCAATTTTTGAATAGTGAAAATAGGGGAGCTCAATCCATTCTCCAACTTTCTCCACACTCAAACTCCACTCAATTCCCTCTTCAAGCTTCATCAGAGGACCAAGTCGAGTGCACCCAAGTTTCTTCCAAAGTTCTTGAAGCAAGGGGAGATCCAATTCAATCAAAACTGAGCTCAAGCTAAGGAGGAGATGACCTATAGGAGGATCCACTTGACATTAAGTGCTCAAAACTTCAGCAAGACTTCGTCTCAACTAGATGGAGCTTCTCCAAGGGAATCGAGTGTCGGTGATCACCTTCGGTGAGGTATGAGATTTTTCGACCATTAAACTCAATGTAGTGTGGAGCTTTGTGAAAGAAATTTTCATCCCATGGATTTTTGTCCATTATATTTGCCGCTCTTTAGCTTTAGATGGTGTGAGTTGAGTTTGATTTGAATCCATGCTAGATGGAGCTTGGATCTTCCCCTTGATCATGGACGGTCTCTGTTGATCAAGGGGAAGAACTTGGGAGATCTCAGCCGTCCATCCGCACATTTTGGATGGACGGTTGAGATAATTCCCTATGTTTAAAAATTCTTTACTCATTTTAAAACCATGGGGAGATCTCTAGTCGTCCGATCTTTGATCGGACGGTAGAGATCAAACTGTGTGCACCGCCAGCAGCCATCTGGGATTTGATGTTTAAGTGAATCCCTCACAGCGCGACGCGTGTAAAGCACGCTGACCACCACCGCCATGCATCACGTCGTGAGCTAGAAGATTAGTTATGATTATTTAAAATGCCTTAATTAATTTTTATTAATCTAGGGATCTTCTAAAATTCATAACTCCCTCTAGAAAATTCAGAAAAATATGAAATAAAATCCTATGGAAGGAAAATTAAACATAGAATATTTTAAAATTTATTTCAATGGGTTTTGAATTATGTTTTTATCTGAATTTGGATTTTATTTGAAAGTTTATTTTGCTAATTACTTTTTAATTAAGCTTCTGATTAATCACAAGTTTAGAAGATGACTTCTGCCTCCCCTAATTTTCTTGAGATTTATTGAAGGCTTGATTAAAAGAATTACATATGTAATTATATAGTAAGGATAATTAAGGTGTAATTAGCGATTTTAATCCATGATTAGGGTTGATTAAGGTCAGATCCAATAAGTAGGAGGTTTATGGAATATTTTTTGGGGCATTTTTTCTAAGCTATTCCCTAAACCTCATTTTCTCTCCTTAATCTCCTCTTAATTAAGGGTTAACTCATTAATTATCCTCTTAATTAATTTCTAAAAATTCTAAAAATTGCAGAACTTAATTAATCTACTTTGGGTAGATGCTTAGGTGTTTAATAACCTAAGTTCAATTAAGGAAATCAAAATCCAATTCAAAAGTATGAAAAGAATGTTTTGAAATTACTTAAGCTAAACCCCTTAGCTTAATTAACTTTTAATTGTGAGCCAAATTGCATTAGGTCTCTTTCTTATTAGGTATATTGCAAATTTAAATTCCTTGTGAGTTTTATGTCATCTCATTGACTCATAATTATTTAGTTAATTCTAAGGTGGTGTAGGTAAGGGTTAATTAAGTTACTTAATTCATACCTTAATTAATTCATAAAATGGATCTAATCTAAAATTAAACAAAATATCAAACATGTGGGAATGGGTTAGGGACAGCAAACTCATCTCACTTTTTCAAAATTAAATCAAACTTCAAACTAAACAAAAAACACTTTGAATTCACTTTGATTTATTTTAAACTTTCTTATTCCATAAGAATGTATTTAGGATTTAAGTAAAGTGAATTTATTTACATGCTTTCTTTGAATCTTTCCCCAACATGTTAAATTGTATGTCATGTGATTTCATGCATTCATTTTCAAATTCAAATTTTAAAATGAAATGTTTACTTTATGTCAAATTTGCATGTTTTGGCTAAAGTAGAAAAAATGAATGGCTATTATCACTACTAAATCCAAATTATTTTCAAAACATATAAATCAAATATCAAATCTAAAAGTATGCTACTTTATATTTAATTATAAGTTTGCATGTGATAGATTATAAAGGTATGCTTAGCATAGGTTTCCTTTCTTATATTGGTATAGTTTTGAATAGGAATTGGTAAGATGTAGGGTTCATTTGAAAAGAAACACTTACTTAATTCCATACCTATTCATCTATGCTATCACTTAAGAAGGGTTACTTATATTAACATACATAAATTGCATAAATAAAATGAATCCATTAAATATTTTTGCATTCTCCTTTTCCATTTCATTTCTTTTATACATGTTTGTATTTAAGGAAAGTGGTATATTAGTGGACAACCAAGATTGTGAGGCTTTAAGTAACCTAAGTAGGTCTTGTACCTTACACCTTTTGATTAACAATGGTTGTACTCACTTATGCCTTTCTTACTTTCATGTGTATGTGAAAATTTGGATAAGAAAACCCTTCTACTTAAGAAAAATCATGCATATTCAACTTCTTTCTTAAATGGATTACTTAGCATGCATCATAAAATATGTTAAATACTCTCATTTGTATGTATAGATATGCTTAGGGTATATCCATATTCATATGCATGTTATATATGTTGGGAAAAAAATGAATGAAATGTGTGTTATGTGAATTTTGATTCATTTTATTTAATCTTAAAATGTCTTTCTTTTTGAATAGGTTTGTTTAGAGTTTATCTAAACTTAGGATTAATTAAAAGATTTAATCAAAATATTTACCTAAATAAAATTAAAATGTGAACCTACTTTAGAAATTACTTAGGTTAGGGAAGAAAAGAGAAGTTCCCTTCTCTTTCCCTCTCTTCATAACTTAGTAATTAATTATAGGATCCACTAAAACTAAATCAAAACATGAAATAAAATCAATCTAAAATAATTAAACAGCTTAAATGAAACCCTCTCTAAGTTGAACATGTTCTTCACACTTAGAAAATTTGAACCTAAAAGCCTACCATAAACCTTCAAAGCACACACATTAGCCTAAGTCACCACTTCTAGCCTTTAGGTTAGAGTGCATGGTTTGATATTTATTTTTGTTTTGTATATATTTTAGGCTAGATGTTAGGGGTGCATAGAATGAATGGTAGGATGCTTAGTTTAACTATTCTTTTTGGGGATTGTGCTTAAAGGCTATCATAAATAAAAATATAAATGCTCTTGCAGGTGCTTTATACCCTAAGTATAATCCATAGGTTAGGTGGACTTAGTCACCCATGTGTGGGGTGATAAGTCCAATATACATGCTTTTGATTTGTGTGTTTTATTTTAGCTAACCTTTATTTTGTTGTTAGTTAGATTTCACTTTTCCTTTTCATGTAAATTTTATAATTAGGATTTTGGAATGATTGTTATGAGATTAGATGAGCATTGGTCATAAGATCCTATCTTATGCACCATGTGAAGCCTTGGAGCATCCACCTTCCAACCATCCAAAGAAGAAGAAGAAAGAAAGAAGAAGAAGAAGAAAAGAAGAAAGAAGAAATGAAGCTTGAAGACCCCATAACAATGAATTCCTTTGCTTAATTATAATTTAATTCATTTATAATGGGTTGTATAAGGGTAGAGCTCATACACATTTGATATTTTGGGTTTGTCTGGTGGTGACCCAACACCTTATTCTTTTCGATTAGCTTTATAAATTGATTGATGATTTATTTACTTTTGCATTAAGTGGCATGATTTTCCTAGTTTCTTCTTTATGTATGTGGATATGGATTAGGCTCTTTAGAGAAAAATAAATCTTTTACCCAACTTAACAACTCAAAATAAAAATTAAACAACTCATAACCTCACCTAAAGCTTAGGTTTAAAATCAAGATAAAAAATTAGCAACCCTTAGCTGGATGAGCATTTCTTTTTGTAATATCATACAAATGCATCTTATTTCACTCTTGATTGGAGGGCTTCCACCTTTTCGAGAAAGTTGGCTTGACCTTTGAGAGCCATGGTGGAAACTCACCTCCTCCTTCGATTTTGGCCAATAAAACTTTCTCATGCATTAGTCATGAATCCTATTAGCAGTCAAAATAATTGTCCAAAATAAAAATAAAATGAAATTTGAATTGCATTAGATTTAGGTCATTTGAAGCATGTCCTTTACATGATCTAGTCTCTTTAGGGAGTGAGTTTAAGGACTTAAAAAAATAAGCTATCTTGCATAAGCATAAAGACTTGCCTATGTATTTAAAATCATAGGAGGAGTTAGTTGGTGGCCACCGCAGTTATAAGTCCAAGTGGGTGGTTTGTCTCTCTTGAGGCAAACCAATTACCCATTTTCACCTTAGATTTAGGTTGTGCTTGGCCCTCACCAAAGCTCCTAGATTTAGGTTGAGGTTGCTTCTCCCTTTGTGGCCATAAGCATAATTCCTCTCACCTCTTAGGCATTTCTTAATCTTGTGTTAAGGAATCTTAAGTCCTAAATTTTTAATGAAAAATATAACTCAAACAAACTAAATCAATTTCAAAAATGTAAAGCCCAACTATATGATAGTTTGAGATGCTTGCTAGGTTTCCTAGCATCGTGAGCATCTCCTACTTATCTTTCATTTTTGGCTTCAATAATAACTCTCCCCTCTTTGATTAATCCCATTTGATCTTCAAAATAAAACCAATCAATTAATAGTCTTTTCTTATTGAAATCTTCAAAGACAATGATCATTTACCTTAATCAGAGTTTTCCAAGGATCCCCCTTAGGATGTAATTAACTATGGGGGCTTGCCCTAGGAACTTAATGAACGATTTAAAATAAACCTTTACTTTACTTTCCATGTAAAGTAGGGAAGAATCTCTAGTACATATGCAGACCCATCATCCTTAGGAGTCCTTATTAAGGTGATTGGTCCATTAAAGGGTAGTGACTTCTGTCTTTCGAGATAGTACACTATTTCCTTGATGGATGTCGATCACACGAATAAGTACATCTGTGGATCTAGTGGCATCTAAAAGATGAATTTTTATAGGTCTAGCCTTTCTTTCTCCCCACAGATTTGAAGGCAACTCCTATAGAAATTTTTCTCCACAGATTTTTCTAGCGACTCCGCTGGGGATGGTTCCTCTCTCCATCTTTTGTAAATGATCATTGTCTTTGAGTATTGATAGGGGTGTTATGAACCCAAGACTATCCTTCTTTCCGCTAGCACTTAGCTTATTTCATTATTGAGTTGAGTTAGCTAACATCTTTAGATTTTAGGACTGCATTCCTTGTTGGTCTTAAAACCCCCTTTGGGTTCTCCAACAGGTAAAATGAAAAGATCTAAATAAAAAAAAGAAAATATTAAAGACTTCCTCCTTATCATTTTCATGATAAGGAAAGGTTCATCTAAAATAATAAATCTTCCATAAAGAACTTTTCTTTTCAAAAGCACCTTTTCAAAATGCACTTAATAAAATATTTTCCACAAAATTTTGTCACCCTCATTTAACAATTCACATAATTATTAATGTAGGGATTTTCAAAAATAAAACTAAACAATATTTTTCAAAAGCATAAATGAACATCTTCTTTTAATTCACTTTGATGAAGATGTCATTTTTAAAATAAAATGAATAATCATCTTTTCCGAAAATAACAATCATAATCATAAAGTTTTCAAAAGCACACATGAATTTTCCTACTCAATACACTCACACTTATTGAATGGAAATTTCATTTTCCAAACAAAATCAAACTTTTCAAAAGCACATGAATATCTTCATTTAATATTCAAATTTATTAAATGAAGATTTCATTCCCAACTAAAAAAAATAAATATCATTTAGGAAATCCCACTTGAACATATCTCACATATGTTTTAAGTTGGAATTCCTCTCTTTCAAAAAAGCAACAATCACACACAAAAAATTTACATTTCAAAAATAAGATTGATCTCCATTCTACATACCTAAATTTGTTGAATGGAAGTCCCTTTTCAAAAATTAAAACTTCAACAATCATATTTCAAAATTTTTCAAAACACATTTGGAACTTCATTTAACATACCCAAATTTGTTAAATTAAAATATCAAATCTAAATCAAAAAATTTTCAAACAACACATTTGGAAATTTCATTTAGCATAATCAAATTTGCTAAGTGAAGTTTCCAAATCCAAATCAAAAATCAACAATCATATTTCAAAATTTTCAAAATACATTTGGAACTTCATTTAACATACCCAAATTTGTTAAATGAAGTCTCCAAATCAAAATCAACAAATTTTCAAACATACATTTGGAACTTCATTTAGCATAACTAAATTTGTTAAGTAAAGTTTCCAAAATCAACAATCATATTCCAAAATTTTTCAAACACATTTGAAACTTCATTTAACATATCTAAATTTGTTAAATAAAGTCTCCAAATTCAAAATCCAAAAATTTTCTAAACACATTTGGAACTTCATTTAGCATAATTGAATTTGTTAAGTGAAGTTCCCAAATCCAAAAAAAAAAAAAAAATCACAATCATATTTTTAAAATTTTTAAATATTTGGAACTCATTTAACATACCCAAATTTGTTAAGTGAAGTCTCCAAATCAAAATCAAAATTTTCAAACACTATTTTGGAACTTCATTTAACATATTCAAATTTGCTAAGTGAAGTTTCCAAATCAAAATCAAAATTTTCAAAACATATTTGGAACTTCTACCTCAAATTTCTAAGTGAAGTTTCAAAGTCAAAACAAAATTTTAAACACCTTTAGAAATTCTTTCATTAGCATACCAAATTTGCTAAGGCGAAGTTTCCATTTTCAAAACAAAAAATGAAATCAAAATTTTAAACACACCATTTGAAATTTCATTTAGCATATTCAAATTTGCTAAGTGAAATTTTCATTTCACAAAATTAAGTGGAACTTCATTTTTAGCATGCCAAATTTGCTAAAGTTGAATTTCCACTTTCAATCAAAATCAAAATAAAATGAAACACTTAGGATCCCCTTAGCATACCAAATTTACAAAGGATCCTACCATTTGCAAAAACCAAAATATTCCAAACCAAAATACTTAGGATTTTCTTAGCATACCTAAATTTGCTAAGAATCCTATTTTTAAAAATCAAACAAAACACACTTGAGTTCTTCACTTAGCATACCTAAATTTGCTAAGTAAGAATTCCAAAATTTTCAAAATCAAAATAAAATTCACAAAAAAAGAAAATAATCACTTTTTCACTTAGCATACTAAATTTTTAAGTAAGTGAAATTCAAAACAATCAAACAAAAAATAAAATCATTTGACCCTTACTTTAACATACCTAAATTTGTTAAAGGAAAGGGTCCTCAAATCAAAATTCAAATTCAAAATAACAATGAACCTATGGAAGCATCCTTATCAAAATTTTGAATCCATATTTCAACATACTTAAATTTGTTGAAGTTTGGATTCATATTCAAATTCCTCTTTCAATCAATCTTCTCAAATCCATTTGAACCCCACTTAACACTTCCAAGTTGTTGGATGTGGGTTCAAATTTTCAAAATTCAAAATTCAAAATCTATGGAGATAGAAATTAATACAAGTTCATTTCTCATTGTAGATTCTTTTCAGTCTGATACAATTTAGTTTGGTTATTATAGTTTGGAAATGGTGGTTCTCAAAATTTGTCTTCACCTTCCCACATGGATCTAGCTTTAGATCAGTGACTTCCATCCCAGACCATACCCATTCACTTTGGTTGGGGATTTGAGGGAGCCAAGATCACTTGTGAGGGCATTCCCCTCACGGTCAGGACCAAGGTGGCCAGGGGCAGAAGCCGGTCATCGGATAGATACCTTCGATTGATGTCTCCACTGAAGAGGAAAGCTATGTACCCACTTATTATAGTGTGTTCGGTGTACCATCTAGTTCTGTTTGTCCCATTTTGCCCATTACCTGTGGGCTAGTACCCTACCATCTGCACCCTCGAAGAGTAAGGCTCCCCTAATTTCAGGGCATGCCTCCCCTACATTTTAGTATAGGTCTAGCTCGCACTCCTCCCATCCTACCCGTACTCAGCGTAGGAACAAGAACTACATGATCAAGCGGTATTACACTTGGATAGCTAGGGAGCTAGAGGCAGCAGCTCGATCATCCATGGATGAGTCTCCCATTATCACTTCACCATTGGTTATAAAAAACTAATTTCATCCTCTCTTTGGATCAGATAGAGAGGATGTCAGGAGGATCCGTTCATCACCTCCTCAGTGGTGCATTCTAATAGTTTTGGGAGGAGGTCATATGCGGCCTCAATCTATCTACAGGTAGGCGAGCATCTGGATGCTGAGTGGGACTCAATTGATCTTTGATCTATATCCCAAGTAGGAGATTCGAGGAGAGGGCTGAGGCCCATACAACACATTGCGAGAGGATTGGAGGTTGGTCTTTACTTTGATTGATTTTCATTTCGGCTACCGTGCGACCATATAATATTCTTCTCACGACCTAGCCACCATAGGAGGTTCTTGTACGAGAGTCGGTGGTGTCTCCACCACCTTCCACATCACCATGCATTTGGGTTACAACATCTCTCATTCCATCTAAGGCCATGAAGGCGCATCCAGGAAAATGTGCCCGTTGGTGATCATGGCCAAGGGATCTATCCCTACACCACCCATTGTGGTAGGAGCTCTCTGCTCACCTTCGCCCTAGTGGTGGTGCGGAAGGAATGGTGACCCGAGCATCGTGGTCGTTCCTTCACCAACTCCGCCCATATAATGATGTGATGGTGATAGTTATCATAAATTCGATGATGTTTGGTAGTGGTGGAATCATCCTAGGATTGTTACCCCTCTTCACCGGTAGTAGTCGGGGTATCATTCATCAGTGCAGTCCGCATAGATTGACTCTCTAGTGAGTGAGGTCGGTGCCTCTCTCTCAAGCAGGTCGGTCCTCGGCATGATAGTGATCACGGCCGCCTAAACTATTTACCTAGAGTTGGATCATTCCTTAGATGAGATAGTTGCACATTATTTCATGGAGAAGGAGATCTTATGCGTCGATGAAGAGAGTCACTTGATCCCAATGAAGATGACTTGATGGGAGATTCAGCTAGAGTATGCATGGTTGATACTAAAGGATCTCTTCTTAGGGAACAACAAGCCATGGAAGGTGATGAGGTTGATCAAGGAGACATCAATCAACCCAACACCTGACATTGCTAAGGTGATGAAAGATTGATAGGATGGAGGAAGACTTATTAAGGTTAGCAGCTTGAAACAAGCCCCAAGTTCATCCTATACGATGTTAGTTAGTCTGAAGTTAGTGCATGTCTTGGACCCACCAAGACTCTATTCTGAGCAAGGTAACACTAAAGATAGGAAGGTAGTGGAAAGTACCTCCATACAAGAAAAGATATAAAAATCCATGGTTGAGCAGTGTGAAGGAAGCTTTGGCTCAAGCGGGAGGATCATCGGTTCCAAAGGGTAGACCCTACCAGAGGAATTGATGCTATCCAATATCCCAAGGGTTTCTGCCTCCTTCCTTCAAAAGCTTTGATGGCGTGGAAACCAAGGCAGACATATACATTTCTCGTGGCCAATTGTTGCAATGTGTGGCGATACTCTTTTCTTTTTAGTATTAGTACTTTTGATTGGTATGTAGCCAACAGTCAAGAAGACATTTTGAAGGAGCAACTCTTCTTCATCAAGAGATTTGTTGGAGCTAAATAAAGGGTTATTATAGGTGATCTCATTGTAGCACAACAGCACTCTGAGTCACTTGTTGATTATATTTCTCGATGGCATAACCTGAGTATGAAGTGTGAACCAGCTATTTGAACAACATGCCATTGAGATTCTCTTGAAGAATATCCATGGCTATCACTTCATGCTTAAGGGCTTCACATCATTTGAGAAGCTAATCAACAAGATAACTAGTCTACAAGGAGAGGCCAAATACCTTTTCAAGATCGGGCCAAAGAAATCCCAAAAGGTCATGAGAAGAAACCGAGTAAGAAGTAGAGCTGACAAGTTACTTAGATCCTAGAGACCAAGACCAGCCTCCACCTCCTTTGCCACCATCGAAACCCTCCACCACCTCCATGGCCACCACCGCCTCATATACCACCAGGGCATGCATACCGCCAGTATGGTCCACCTTTTTAGATAAGTTAAACAAACCTTATTCTTTAAGAGGGAGGTAATCAAAATCTTTAAGAATCTCTTAAAGAAACTTGATTTTAGCTACTGAGCCTAGGAGACTAGAGAAGTAAAAAAAGTCATGATCCAAACTTTTCCCTTACCACCATGCCACATTTTGGAGGATTGCTTCACATTCAAGGACAGCTTGAACACAGTTTCAAGACCTGTTGTAGTTATCCCAAAGGAATACCTTGTGGAACAACCTTCTTTCCATTAGGTAATCCTTGGGGATACATGTGATCCTACCAAAACCAAAGAAGGTTGGGACATTTCTTTGTCCAAAAACCTCTAAGAAAATAATTTAGAAGATCAAGAAGCTTTCCTGTGCTAAGTCACTCAAACCTCCAACACCAAGGAAGGTTTGCAAGTTGCTAGCCAACTCTAGGAAAGTGGGAGCTCAACAAGCAAGATGTCACCAGATAGCCTCGATAGCCACCATGGTGTCCAGCCTCCGCCTTAAGTTAGCTTCCACACCGGTGACTTCTTCCACTTCAACTAGCTCTATTTCTTCTACTAGTAGAACTCTTGTATCGTGGATAAGGGCATCAAATCCCTTACTCCACTCACTTACTTGACTTCTACTTTGTACCTCAAATAATTCCAAGAAATTGAAGAATAAAGCTAGTTTGAATTACATGTGTCACTGATGGGTTGTCTTCTTCTATTCCTAATGATAACTCTTCAAGTCTAAATAACTATAATAATTTGATCTTCCTTGATCTGAGTTGGACTTTCCAACTCTAAATATGGGTTCACCTCTTGAGATAGACTTGGAATCATCCACATTCCCATAGAGAAGGTAGGTGAAAGTGCAGGTAGAACCTTCCACCACCTCAAGAGATCAAGTCAACCTCCATAGTGGCAAGGTTCTACCTCCTAGCAACACCTCAAGATAGAGAAACAAGTCATTGGTCAAGATCGAGAAGCCCTTCCACAGATGCTCCCCTTGGATATGCTTGTGGAAGACCAAAAGGTGGACTACATCCTTTCTCATCTAAGAAAGTTGCCATCTGCTAAGCATATATGATGCCCTTGTCTTATCCAAAGAGATGAGGAATCACTAATCAAGGCCCTCCTCTTGAAAATATGCTTAGCTCAACTAAGGTGAGGAAGCACATTATGCAAAAGAAGCCCAAGGGATCACCTTCACAGATGAAGACCTTCTTCTAGGGGACTTGGAGCACATCCCCTATACATCACATGACATGGATGTTCACAAGGTTCTCATGGATTTAGGTGCATCATTATGAGTCTAAAGACCCTTGCCTATTTGAAGATCAACATCTATACTCCAGAGATAGGATGATGTTGAGAGGATTCAATGATCATGGCTTTAGGTTCTATAGTGTTACCTTGGAGATCGGTGAAGACCTAAGCCAAGTTCTACATCATTGATTGAATACTTCATTGCTTTGCTTGGTAGGTCTTGGATACATCAGAACAAGATCATTTCATCCTCCCTTCATCAATGCATCAAGTTTAAAAAAGATAGAATTGAATACCGTGTCAATGGAGATGAAAAGCCATTTTCAGAGAGGTTGAGATTTATGAGGATGCAACCTACAATCTTCTTGAAAACACCCTTTCTCATGAACTTGGAAAAAATTCAAATGCAAATACAAAAGCAAAAGAAAAATATAAAAGAAAATGAAAAGAAAAATAAAGTCCAAGAGCAAGAAAGGGAATTGAAGAAGAAATGGATCATATCACATTCCACCCATAGTTCATTCCATCATATGGACATGTGGGTAGATGGCTCAACCTCCACCAGGTAGAGGCGTAAAATAGGTAGTTCCAGAGGGAGACCCCCTAGTTGGCCTTCAGCCAATAGAGGTCATGTTCAGTTCATAGAAGTACCCTACTATTCACATAGACTTGGAATCCAAGGATGAGTCTAATGTGATTAGTATACCACCAACTCTCTCGGTTCCATTGGAGGTGACTTTGATCCAGAGAGATGAAGACCGGCCTCCAAGCAAAGCAAAGTATTCAATTGGTTTATGTGAAACTATTAGGTAGTTGGGAACCTTAGCTCTTACCTCACTTACATCTCAAAAAAGTTGAAGGTTTAGTAGTTAAGGAAGTCCCTAAGTCTTCTAGTGACATGAAGAAGAAGTTCTTTTGGGATCATCCTCAAGAAGTTGATGTAGACTTGAGGAAGATACTTTTAAAGAATTAATGGAATTACCTTTTGACTCACCTTGTGTTCAAAATCTTATATAAAGGTTTAGTTCCTCACATGGTCCAAGCAGTCAAAATACTTCAAAAGCTATGGAACAATACAGGGAAGCACAATCAAGAGACTAGATTGATAGTGGGTCTGATGATGAAGATTATTGCCTAGTTGTTACCAACCATTTGGAATGATAGTTCTTCACACATCCCCAACTCTTATGAGAATGTGTTTTAGAAACTTTGATGATCTAGATGATCTCCAAGTCAAAGAGGCACCAATTTGAAGAGGAGATTCATTCAATAATCAACAAGCTTAAAGAAATCAACCTGGATAGAAGAAAATCCTCCAACATACATTATTTGAATGAAGAAGAAACCAATGACTTAGTTAGCTATTGAGAGTTTAAAGACGCTTCATGGAGTTATGAAGAAATGCGATTATCTCAAGTAGTCCACAAGCTAGCAATCTAACTATTTATTAAGCAAGCTCCTAGATGCATGCGATTAGAAATTGAACAATAGTCATTTCAAGTCAAGAAACCGATGATCCGGTTTCATGGAAGAAAAATATCCTACCGTTAGCTAGTCATCCCAATTAAGAAGAAGAATGGCCAAATTTGCATTTGCATCAATTTTAGGGACTTAAATAAGGCATGTCCTAAGGATGAGTTTCCTTCCTATACTAATTAATGGTGGACATTGCCTCATCTCATGTCTTCTCTTTCATGGATGGGTCATCCGCTATAACCAAATCAAGATGTCTCCTAAAGATAAAAGAAATACTACTTTTTTTGATCATCTTCTTATAGGGTCATGCCTTGGCCTTAAAATGCTACATACCAACGGCCATGACTCAAATCTTCAATGAACTCATCCATCATCAGTTGAGTGGTTGATGATCTAGTAGAGCAGAGAAAAGGAAGACCATCTCTTTGACTTGAGAGTAGTTTTCAATGGTTAAGATAATATAACCTCAAAATGAATCCAAAGTGTGCATTGAGTCTTTAGAAATTCCTTGGTTTGTTGTTCACATGGAATAGAAATAGATCCTAAAAGATTAAAGCTATCTTAGAAATGCCACCTCCTAAGAGTTTAACTCAACTATCCTTTCAAGGATGGCTATCTAAGATGCTTTATCTCAAACCTATCGGGAGATGTGCCATTCTTCAACACAAGTAGCTCATTCAAGTGTGATTACTCATCCTTATATTTTACATTGGATGACTATCTTCTCGCATTGACCCAGATGGCAAGGGAAGGAAAAGCTCTACTACCTCTCGCCATCGTTTCCCTGAAGCAAACTATCCACCTATTGAGAAACATTATTAGCTTTGATCTTTGCATCTAAGCGATACTATATGCTTTCATAAGGTGAACTTGATCTGAAATCCACAGTATCTGACACCAATGCTTTCTTGGATGTTTGGCTCATTGGTCCATGATACTTTGTAGTTTGATATCACATTTGTATCCGGTAAAAGGATGCACTAGGATTTCTTAGAAGACACCCACTTCTGATTCTCGCTTAGTGATGATCTCCCGATGAACAAATCATGAACTTAGGGAGGCACAACCCGATGGGAGATGTATTTTGATGGTGCTTCTTTTCTTAAAGGTGAAGCACCGATCTATTCTCCGAAAGGTAGTAGAATAGTTCTTCTAACTCCAAACCAATGTGATGAGATTCTCATACTATCTTTCCAACCCCACACAACAACAAAGCTGAGTATGAGGCTTTGATTATCGGTCTAGAGTTAGCCATCACTATCAATGTCAAGAGCATCAACATCTTTGGGATTCTCATCAACCGATTGTTGGGTCCTACTCCTCAAACCCAAGCTTCATCATTACTAAGTATACCATGAAGTTGTTGGCTCATTCAAGTCACCATCTACAAGGTTCCTCGAGTAGAGAATGTAATAGCAGATGCCTTGGCCAAACTTGCCAAAGAGTTGGCATGCCCGGAAGATGAGTTCATTTCAATAAGGGTACAAAATAGACAAGTCTTATCCCTTATTGATTCAAAACTCATTGAGAGACTTTCTCTTGAAGGGGAGGTTGCCGTTGCCAAAATGGACAAGGAGGATTGGAGGCAACCATTCATAGATTACTTGAACACCAAACTACCTCAAGAAAATCACAAGCCCATCGTGAAACAGAGAGCTCTCTCTCCCTATGCTTTGATGGCACAGATCACGGCCCTTTGACCAAATGTGGTTACTTTAGACAAACATGAAGCCCATGGCATTAAGGTACATGTCTAGTGAGCATCAATCAGTGAAGATGAAGATGAAGATCAAAAGACTTGGATACCGCCTATGATCACATTGCATGGATGTAGCTAGGAGATGCCATCGTTGTGCATGGTGTGGTCCTCCACCAACCACCCAACATTCTACACCCTACATTGGCTTCATGGCCATTTGAGTGAGTGTACCGACATTGTAGGTCCAATCGATCCTCCTTCTTAAGGGGCATCGATTCATCTTAGCCACCACTACTTTTCCAAGGGTGCCATCCCACTCGAGAGGTCATACTCACCATGTGCTTCAATTTTTAGAACCATATTGTATAGGTTCGTGCCTCGATGAATTATATCCGATAATGGTACTTATTCAAAAGCATGAAGATCAATAGTTTTAAGAAGACATGGTATATGGAGATACTCCACCATCTACTACCCAGCTAAATGGTTTAGAAGAAGCATTCAACAAACTCTCATCCATCAAAGAAGACTCTTGATGACAACAAATGATAGTGGAACAAGTAGTTGGTTGAAGCCTTGTGGGCCTACCACACATACCAACTCCAACTACCCCATTTTCCTTAGTGTATGGGTCAAGTTCTTCCTTTAGAAGTTCAACTCCCATCACTAAGGATAGCATTGGGTAACAAGATCACTATAGAACATAATGCAAAGTTGCAGTTAGAAGAGCTCAAAGGTTTGGAGGAAAGTCACTTATGGGCGTGCTAAAACCTCGAGTTGTACAAGGCCAAAATGATTCAAGCTCACAACAAGCTAGTCCGCCCTAGGTCTTTTCGAGTAGGAGAACTTGTGTTAGTCCTAAGGAGACCAATTGTTGCCCATAAAGATGGGAGGCAAGTTTGAACCCACTTGGGAAGGCCCCTATGTCATAGAGAAGGCCTACCAAGGAGGATCTTATCAGCTTATTGATTGTAAAGGGGAACACCTGATGCTTCCAATTAATGGGCTCTATCTAAAGAAATATTACCCATGAAAAATCATGTTTGAAAATAATCATTAATAAAAGAACAAAAAAAATGATTCCATTCATCAAATCTTCTTCTTTGTGTTATTTGCTTGTCTTATGAATCCAGATGTGTTAGGTAGGTAAGAGTCCCTGTGGCATCCTATCCCTCTTTCACAACACAAACACAATCTCATGCTTTAGAATAGGTGTAAGAGAACCCCAGAGGCATCCTATTTTGATTAGCATAACTAAGTTAGGTGTGAGAGAACCCAAGACATCCTTTCTTAGTGGAATCTTGCCATCTGGCATCATTTCATCAAACCCTATTTTTGTAAGTGTAAGAGTCCCCAGAGTCCTATTCCTTTAACACATGCACAAACAAACACAAATCTTTTGTCTCAGCTATTTTGATGTGGAGCAAGCCCCTGGCACTCACTCATTAGCTCTAGGTCGGTCTACATGCTACCTCACAAGTATGTCACCCAATGGTCATTTATTGGAAGATGTGAGTCCCCATGCTTTTCTTCCTAACTTGATCATCGCAAACCAACGAGCACCTTGTTAGTATGGTAGTCTTCACCGCCAACCAAGAAGCTACCTCATGT
Organism: Cymbidium sinense; assembly: GCA_021442155.1. Taxonomy (NCBI): domain Eukaryota; kingdom Viridiplantae; phylum Streptophyta; class Magnoliopsida; order Asparagales; family Orchidaceae; genus Cymbidium; species Cymbidium sinense. Next base: position 64,103,282 of record CM038233.1, read on the forward strand.
TGACTTTATTTAAGAAGATGTGAGTCCCCATGCTTTCTTCTTGAACTAGCCATCATGCTCTAACTAGGTCGAGTAGGTTTAGGATAAGTCCCCAAGAGGATCCTTTCCTCTTGACTACTTTGAGTCCCCTGGCATTCACTCAAGAGTCACCCTAGTCGGATAGCACTCTGTCAAGAAGGACTATCCGATGGCTTACTATAAGAAGATGTGAGTCCCCTGAGCCTCCAGTGATTATTGCAAACACCAAAGATATGAGTCCCATGCTTTCTCCTTGAGTTGGACACTACCTATTAATATATGACTAGCCATGTCATCTTCTCGGTGTTGGATTAAGCCTTAGCCCCATCCCCTATGCACTCTATTTGGATCAAGTCCTTTGACCCATTTAGACACTACTGGTTACTTTTGGATTGGACAGCTTTCCTAGTAGCCACCCTGGTTGGAGAATTTGTTCAATGGATGCAGATTCTCCTTGGTTTAGTAAATCCAGATAGTCTAGATATAAGCTCCTTCTCTCGTTGATCCCAAACTAACAGGGTCCATGATAAAAAAAAACTAAAAAAAAATAAACAAAAAATTAATTTGCTTGTGGATTAGAATTCAAGCCCCAAAGGGCCCTTTCCCAAGCAAGCATCCTATCTTTAGGGGTCGCAAAACTCCCTATAGAATTGCTTGACTACTGAGTTGAGATAAATCCTTGGTACTCACCCATAGTCACCCCTTAGGTTAATCTACCACAAGCTTACCTCGATCATTCGCTTTGAAAGATGTAAGACTATGATGCATTCTTTCTAGCATGAACAAACCAACAAGCCCTAGTTGGTTCAATTTGTTGCCCAAAGCAACCATCACCCTAGTGGTCTTTTCTAGTGGAAGATGTGAGTCCCAAAGCTTTCTTCCTTCAATTGATCATTGCAAACCAAAGGCACCTTTTGGATAGTTCTCCCATCAGGAAGCTACTTTTGGTTTAGTAAATCTGAGATAGGTCTAGCTTCTAAAGCTCTTCAGATCCATCAAAACCAATGAATCCATCAAAATAAATTAAAAATGAAAATTAATTTTGACTATCTTGAGTTGATTTAAGTCCCCGTGGCATTCACTCAATAGCCTAGGTCGGTTTGATTTGTTGCCCAAAGCAACAATCACCCAATGGTTCTATTAGAAGATGTGAGTCCCATGCTTTCTTCTTAAGACTTGACCATTGTATACCAAAAAGGCATTTCCTTGGTTGGATACCCACCTTGGTTGGTAGACTACTCCTTTGAATTGAACTGAAGGTCTAGCTTCCATGGCCCCTACTTATTGAAGTTCATCGCAAACCTATGGGATCCATCATAATCAAAATAAACAAACCAAAAAATTAAATCAATCTTGACTATCTTTGAGCTGATCTAAGTCCCCCCAATGGCATTCACTCAGTCTAGGTTGGGTTCAATGTTTCTTGCCAATAGATTACCCCAACAACTGGTCTCTACTTTGGAGGATGTAAGTCTACTATGCTTTCTTCCTAGTATAGCTGTACACCGAAAGGCATCCCTTTGGTTGTAGTCCTACTTTAGTAGACTACCCTTTGGATTGGTAAATCGAGTTAGGTCTTAGCCTCCATGGCTTACTTAGTGTATCCCCAAACCGTGGTTCATCTCAAAATTCAAACCTAACAAAAATTTAAAACAAATTCATCCATCTTCCCCAGCAGAACAAATCAAATCTTTTTTCTCCTTAGTGAGATTCAAATCAAATCAAACCTTTTCATCCCTTGGATGAGCCTTCCTAGTGGAAGGTTCACACTCTATCCCTTAGTGGATTTTTCCCTCTCTCTTATGTCTTGGACATAAGTAGAGCCACATTGCACTAAGCTGATTCTTTCTTCCTTGTGGGATAGATTGATTGCTGTGTGATCTCTGTTGTTGATCATTTGGTCAACACCAATATGTGTTCTTGTCACACCACACCTATTGGGCACCCTTTGTTGACCTCATTTTTAGAATGAGCTCTCAACCCTCCATCTTAGACATAGGACCCTCTTAGACTTTAAGAGTTCCTTAGTCTTAAGACACATCTAGTGATTAGGTGGACACTCAACCTAGCCTAGAGACTTAGAAGAGTTAGCCATAATAGGTCATGCCTGGGGTGTTAGAAAATTTCCTACCCTTAGCTTAAACCATTCCTCACTTTCCTTCTTCAAGTCAAACCCAAATCAATCTTATTTTGATTTTTCCAAATTCTAAATCAATTCTAATTGAAAAGATTGCATGATCAAAATCCATAAAATTCCAGTCAAATTTTAAGTCCTTAATCTTCTTAAGACTTAGCAAAATCATGATCAAAACCAAATCAAATCTTTGAGATTTTCTCATAATCCATTTATATTCTCATTTATATTCACATATATATAAATGAAATATAAATTCAAATCAAATCAAATTCAAAATTCAATTTAAAATTTTTTAAGTCCTTAATTTTCCATTAAGGACTTAGCCAAAAAATCAAACCAATCAAACTCATGGGATTTTCTAAACTCATTTTTTCTCAAAACTCATATATTCTCATTTATTCACATATATAAATGAAATATAAATATAAATCAATCAAATCAAAATCAAATTAAATTTCCAATTTAAAATTTTTAAGTCCTTAATTTTCCATTAATGGACTAAAACTTGATCAAACCATATCAAACTCATGGGATTTTCTCATAAAACTCATTTATATTCTCATTTATATTCACATATATAAATGAAATATAAATATAAATCAATCAAATTAAATTCAAAATTCAAACTTACTCCAAATTTTTAAAGTCCTTTAAATTCTTAAAATTTTCATGATCCAATTCTCATTTATATTCTCATTTATATTCAAATGAAATATAAATTCAAACAATCAAAACCAATTCCAAAATCAAACTCAAATCAACTCAAAATCTAATCCAAGTCAAAATCTTGAACTTAGCCAAATCAATTTTTCAAATCAAGCCAAACTCTTGATTTTCTCTCATGATTCAATCAACCCTACAATCATGAGCTCATATATAAATCCAAACTTCAATCACTCAATCAAAACCAAGTCAAAAAAAATCAAACCCAAAACCCTTTCATATTCTTCCTTTGAATATGAAATTTTCAAATGGATCAAAACCCATTTGACTTTAAACCACTTGTAAATGGATTTATATTTCAATCATGAGTCCATATACAAGATCAACCAACTTCAAATCAAGCTTTGACCAAGCCATTTGACCCACTTAGGCTCACTTGACCCAAAGTGACCTAAAGTACCCTATGAGCCAAATTTTGATCCTAACCAAATTGGATTGAACCAAACTCATATATCTCTCATTGATCAATCAATCATCATGGGATGATCAATCAATCAAATTGGGTCAAACCAAGTCAAACTTAACTTAAAATGAAACCTAAGCCAAATTCCACCATAGGCCAAATTGATTGAAACCATTGATCTAAGTTCACTCATGACTATGTTTGAACTTGACCAACATTTGAGCCTAACCTAGCCCAATTGGCCACTTGACCCAAGTTGACCCATTTTGACCTAAAGGGTCAAAATGTCAAAACTTGATCTAAGCCAAATTGATCAAACCAATGGGTCAAGTCCATTCCAAATCACTTGTGGAACTTGACCAAAATCAAATTGGCCAACAGACCTTTGATTGACCTTAGACATGACTAAAGGGGTCATGTTGAGCCAAATTGAACTTAACCCAAATTGATTGGAAAAAAATACCAATCCACTCCATGACTAACCTAAACTACCCTTGACCTACCCAAATGGTCAAATGGGTCAAATAGGTCAACTTGACCCATTTGACCTAAATGAAGTCATATGAGCCAAATTCAAAACTATAAATTGAACCAAACCAAAGCCAAAATTTCAAATGGTCATATGAACTTGACCCAACCCTTGGTTTGACCCAATTTGACCAATTGGTCAACTTGACCCATTTTGACTAAATGGGTCAACATGAAAACCCTATCAAATAATATTCCAAATCTCATGAAACTTGGCCAAACCTAGTTTCTCCACATACCCAACATATCCAAAAAAAAAAATAGCAAAATGACCCTACCCTAGGCCATAGAACAAATTTTGGCTAATCATGGGTAATTTGGTCATACCCTCTTCATTCACACTTGAGGCTTTCCTAAAAGCTCAGAGTGAATGGGTTTGGGTCAGTTGGTCCAAAACTTGTCAAAAAAAAATTCAAACTCCTCTCAAACTCAATTCAAGCACATGGGAGGTTGGAAATCCACTCTTGGCAAACCCATGTGCTCTGATCAAAAACCCACCCTTGGATCAAAATGCAGGCCAGTCCAGATCCTTCCTTGGGGAGATATACAATTTTAATTTTAATTCCCTATCGATTGAATAAGGAGACTTGCATCATAGAGTCTTGTGATTTACCATTTCTCATTTCTTGGTTTGAAAATAGGGAGCTCATCCATTCTAACTTCTCTCACTCAATCCCACTCAATTCCTCTTTTCAAGCGCTAAGTTCAGTGCACCCAAGCTTCTTAGTTCTTGCAAGGAAGGGGAGATCAATTGATCAAAGAGCTTAAGCTGAGGAGGTGACCCATAGATCCACTCAACCTCAGTGCTCAAAACTTTTAATCTTGAAGACGAGCTTCTCCAAGGGAATCAAGCACAGTGATCACCTCCAGGTATGGGATTTTTGACCATTAAACTCAATGTGGTGTGGAGCTTTGTGAAAGAAATTTTCACCCCATCTGGATTTTGATTGGATTTATCTTTAGATGGTGTGGGTTGAATTTGGATTTGAATCCATGCTAGATCAAGCTTGGATCTTCCCACTGGTCTACATCAATAACTTGGGAGATCTCCCGCCATCTCATTTTGGATGGATGAGATTATTCATGTTTAGAAATTCTTTATTTTAAAATTATGAGAGATCCCATCATCTTTGATCGATGGCGAGATCAAACCCGCCGCCATCTAGATTTGATGTTTAAGTGATCATTGATGCATGAAGGATGAGCCACCATGCATCAGTGAGCTAAGATGTTAGGGTTATTTAAAATGCCTTAAAGGATCTTCTAAAATTCCCTCCCAACAATTTAGAAAAATATGAAATGAAATTTTATGGAAAAATAATTAAACCTAGAATATTTTAAAATTAATTTCAATGGGATTTAAATTATACTTTTCTTTGAATTTGGGTTTTATTGGAAAGTTTATTTTGCTAATTACTTTTTAATTAAGCCTCTGATTAATCCAAAATTTCTTGGGTATATTTTAGGGGATAACTTCTACCTCCCCTAATTTTCTTGGGATTTATTGAAGGTTTGATTAAAAGAATTGCATATGAATTTCTTAATTACCCTTTTCATATAATTAAGGATAATTAAGATGTAATTAGTAATTTTAACCCATGATTAAGGTTGATTAAGGTCAAATCCAGTAAGTAGGAAATTTATAGAATATTTTTGGGCCATTTACCCTAAGCTATTCCCTAAACCCTCTTTTCTCACCATAATCTCCTCTGAATTAAGGGTTAATTCATTAATTATCTCCTTAATTAATTTATAAAATTTTTAAAAAGTTTCAGAACTTAATTAATCTACTTTGGGTAGATGCTTAGGTGTTTAATAGCCTAAGCTCAATTAAGAAAATCAAATCCCAATTCATAAGTATGAAAGGGTATTTTGAAATTACTTAAGCTAAACCCTTTAGCTTAATTAACTTCTAATTGTGAGCCAAATTGCATTAGGCCTCTTTCCTATTAGGTGCATTACAAATTTAAATTCCTTGTGAGTTTTATTTCATCTCATTGGCTCATAATTATTTAGTTAATTCTTCTAAGGTGGTGTAAGTAAGGGTTAATTAAGATACTTAATTCATACCTTAACCTAATTAATTCATAAAAATGGATCTAACTATCCAAAAATTAAACAAAAATATCAAGCACATATGGGAATGGGTTAGTGATAGCAAACTCATCTCACCTTTTCAAAATTAAATCAAACTTCAAACTAAAAAAAAATAACTTTGAATTTATTTTCTTATTCCATTGAATGTCTTTAGGATTTAAGTAAAGTGAATTTATTTACATGCTTTCATTGCTTTAATCTTTCCCCAACATGTTAAATTTGTATGTCATGTTTCATGCATTTCAAATTTTTTTTCAAAAATTTTAAAATAAAATTGTTTACTTTATGTCAAATTACATGTGTTGGCTAAATAGAAATATGAATGGCTATTATAACTATTAATTCCACATTATTTTCAGAACATATAAATCAAATATCAAATCTAAAAGTATGCTACTTATATTATAATTATGAGTTTGCATGTGAAAGAATATAAATGTATGCTTAACATAGGTTTTCTTTCTTTCTTATGTTGGTATAGTTTTGAGCAGGAGTTGGTAAGATGCAGGGTTCATTTGAAAAGAACCCAACACTTACTTAATTCCATACCCTATTCATCTCTATTCTATCACTTAAGAAGGGTTACCTATATTAACATACATAAATTGCATAAATAAAATCAATTCATTAATGTAATTTTTGCATCCACCTTTTCCATTTCATTTCTTTTATACATATGTTTGTATTTAAGGAAAGTGGCATATAGTCTGGACAATCCTAAGGCTGTGAGGGTTTAAGTAGCCCTAAGTAGGTCTTGTACCTTACACCTCTGGTTAACAATGACACTGTACTCACTTATGCCTTTCTTACTTTCATATGTATATGTGAAAATTTGGATAAAAAAAACCCCTTCTACTTAAGAAAAATCATGCATATTCAACTTCTAAATTTCCTTAAATGGATTACTTAGCATGCATCATAAAGTGTGTTAAATACTCTCATTTTTATGTATAGATTTGCTTAGGGTCTATGCATATGCATATTATATATGTGGGGAAAGAAATGAAGTGATGTGTGTTATGTGAATTTTGATTCATTTTATTTAATCTTAAAATATCTTTCTTTTTGAATAGGTTCATTTAGAGTTTATCTAATCTTAAAATTAATTAAAAGATTTAATTAAAACATTCATCTAAACAAAATTAAAAGGTGAACCTACTTTAGAAATTACTTAGGTTAGGGAAGGAAAGAGTTCCTCTTCTCTCTTTCATAACTTAGTAATTAATTGTAGGATCCACTTAAACCAAATCAAAACATGAAATAAAATCAACCTAAAATAATTAAACAACTTAAATGAAACACTCCTCTAAGTTAAACATGTTCTTCACACTTAGAAAATTTGAACTTAAAGCCATAGCTAAGCATACCACACAAACCTTCAAAGTACACACATTAGTCACCACTTTAGCCAGGTTAGTGGTGCATGGTTTGATATTTATTTTATTTTGTAATATATATTTAGACGATGTTGTATGCTCAATGATGAAGGAATATTCTTAGTCTAACTATTCTTTTCTGTAGGGATTATGCTTGGAGCTATCATAAATAAAAATATATAAATACTTTTGCTTGCGTGTTTATACCCCTAAGCATAATCTAATAGGACTTAGTCATTTGTGTGATAAGTCCAATATACATGCTTGGGATTTATGTGGTTTGTTTTAGCTAACCTTTATTTTGTAGGTTTGTGTTAGATTTCCACTTTTCCTTTTCATGCAAATTTATACAATTAGGATTTTAGAATGACTGTTATGGGGATTAGGATGAGCATTGGTCATAAGATCCTATCTTATGCACTATGTGAAGCCTTGGAGCATCCACCTTCTACCATCCACTAGGAAAAAATTCTTATATAAGGGAGTCACCTTCAAATCTGTGGTGAGAAAAGAAAGACAAGATTATAAAAATTCATCTTTTTAGGATATCACGTAGATCCGTAGATGTACTTATTCAGGTGATTGGATACATCATCAAAGCATAGTGTACTATCTTGAAAGATAGAAGTCACTACCCTTTAATGGAACCCATCACCTCAATAAGGACTCTAATGGTACATATGTATAGAGATTCTTCCCTAATTTATATGAAAAGTAAAGTATGGTTTATTTTAAACTGGGTTCATTAAGCCTATAGTTATTACATTACATCAAGAACGGATCATTTAGGAAAACTCTCGATTAAGGTAAATGATCATTGCCTTTGAAGATTTAAATAAGAAGGACAATCAATCGATTGGTTTTATTTTTAAGGACCAAATGGGATTGATCAAAAGAGGGAGTTATTATCAAAGCCAAAATATAAAATAAGTAGGAGATGCTCACGATGCTAGAAAATCTAGCAAGCATCTCAAACTATCCTATAGTTGGGCTTTACATTTTAGAAATTGATTTAGTTTATTTGAGTTGCATTTTTCATTAGAATTTTTGGACTTAAGATTTCTTAACACAAGATTAAGGATATGCCTAAGAGGAGAGGAATTATACTTATGACCCACAAATGGGGAAAAGCAACCTCAGAACCTAAATCTAAGGAGCTTCGATGAGGGCCAAAAGAATAACCTAAATTTAAGACAAAAATGGGTAACTGTTTTGTCTCCACAAGAGAGGACAAACCACCCGATAGCTTGGACTTACAATTGCCTAGGAGTGGTCGCCGACTAACTCCTCCTACTATATTAATACATATAGGCAAGTCTTTATGCTTATGCAAGATAGTTAGTCTATTTTTATTTAGAAAGAAGCTAAGTTTTTAAACTCACTCTCAAAAGAGACTATATCATGTAAAAAGTATGCTTCAAATGACCTAAATCTAATGCATTTTAAATTTCATTTTATTTTTATTTTTTTAGACAATTATTTTGACTTAGACTAATAGAATTTTTATGACTAATGCACGAGAAATCAGATTATTAGCCAAAATCAGCGAGAAGGTAGGAGGTGAGTTTCCACCACGGTGCTCAAAGGTTAAGTCTGGTTCTCTGGCAAAGGTGGAAGCCCTCCAATCAAGAGTGAAATAAGATGCATTTGTGCATGATATTATAAAGAAATGCTCATCCAGCTAAGGGGTTACTAATTCTTTTATCTTGATTTTAATCCTAAACTTTAGGTGGGGTTATGAGTTATTTAATTTTAATTTGAATTATTAAGTATGGTAAAAGATTTATTTTTTTCTAAAGAGCCTAATCCTTATCTAGGCTATATATAAAGCAAGGAATAAACTAGGAAAAGTATGTCACTTAATGCAAAAGCTAAACAAATCATCAAATAATTTATAAAGCTAATCACAAAAAAGAATAAATGGTTGTATGGTGGGCATCAGCACAAACCCAAAAATATCAAATGTAGAATGAGCTCTACCCTTATACAACATTACAATGAATTGAATTACAATTTAAGCAAAGAAATTCATTGTTATGGGGTCTTCAAGCTTTATTCTTCTTTTTTCTTCTTCTTTTTTCTTCTCTTTCTTCTTTGGTTCTTCCTTTGGATGGTTGGATGGTAGATGCTCCAAGGCTTCACATGGTGCATAAGATAGGATCTTATGACCAATGCTCATTCTAATCCTCATAATAAATCATTCCAAAATCCTAAATATACAAATTTGTACATGAAAAGGAAAAGGAAAATCTAATTAACACCTGCAAAATAAAGGTTTGTCAAATCACACCACACAAATGCAAAGCATATATATTGGACTTATCAGCCCATACATGGGTGATTAAGTCCACCTGGCCTATGGATTATGCAAAGGGATATAAGCACCAACAAGTAAGAAGCATTTATATTTTTATTTATGATAGTGCCCCTTTAGCACAATCCCCTACAGAAAAGAATAGTTAGACTAAGCACGCCCTACCATTCATTCTACGAGCATACACCCTAACATCCAGTCTAAAACATATATTACAAAATAAAACATAACATCAAACCATAGACCGACCTATCCTAAAGCTAGAAGTGATGACTTAGGCTAATGTGTGTGCTTTGAAGGTTTGTGTGGTATACTTAGCTTAGGACTTTACGTTTGAATTTTATAAGTGTTAAGGACATGTTCAACTTAAAAGAGAGTTTCATCAAAGTTGTTTAAGTGTTTTGGATTATTTTTATTTCATGTTTTAATTTGGTTTAATTGAAACCTAAAATTAATTACTACGTTATAAAGAGAGGGAAAGAGAAGTGAACTTCTCTTTCCTTCCCTAATCCTTAAGTAATTTCTAAAGTAAGTTTACATTTTAATTTCATTTAGGTGAATATTTTGATTACATCTTTTAATCAATCCTAAGTTTATACAAACTCTAAACAAACCTATTCAAAAAGAAAGGCATTTTAAGATTAAATAAAATGAATCAAAATTCACATAACACATATTACTTCATTTCTTTCCCAACATATATAACATGCATATGGATGGACCCTAAGCATATCTATACATATAAATGAGAATAATTAACACACTTTATGATGCATGCTAAGTAATCCATTTAAGAAAATTTAGAAGATTTAGATGCATGATTTTCTTAAGTAGAAAAGGTTTTCCAAAAAATTTCACATACATGCATGAAAGTAAGAAAGACATAAGTGAGTATAGCGCCATTGTTAACCAGAGGTATAAGGTACAAGACCTACTTAGGGCTACTTAAAGCCTCATAATCTCAGAGTTATCTAGACTAATATATCACTTTTCTTAAGTACTAACATGCATATAAAATAAATGAAATGGAAAAGAAAAATATAAAAGTTGTTTAATGGTTTCATTTTTGTTTATGCAATTTATTTATGCAAGTGTAGGCAATCTTTCTTAGATGATGGCATAGGGATGAATAAGGTATAGAATTAAGTAAGTACTGGGTTCTTTTCAAATGAACCCTACATCTTACCAACCCTTATTCAAAGCTATGCTAACATAAGAAAGAAAGGAAAGGCTACACTAAACATGCTTTATAATTTTATCACATGCAATCTTATAATTAAAGAATAAGAACAGCACACTTTCAGATTTAATGTTTCATTTATAAGTTTTGAAAATACTTTGGATTTAGTAGTTATAATAGCCACTCATATCTTACTTTAGACAATGCATGCATATTTGCGTAAAGTAAATAATTTCATATTAAAATATTGAAACATGAAATTATGAATGCATAAATCATATGACATAAAACTTAACAAGCCATGTAATCACGCAAACAAACTCACTTTACTTAAATCCTAAAGGCATTCTTAAAGAATAAGAAAATTTAGAATAAATCAAAGTGAATTTCAAAATGATTTTTATTTAATTTGAAGTTTGATTTAATTTTGAAAAGGTGAGATGAGTTTGCTGTTCCTAACCAATTCTCACATATGTTTTATATTTTTATTTAATTTTTAGATAATTAAATTTATTTTTAAGCATTGATTAGGTTAAGGTATGCATTAAGTGGCTTAATTAACCCTTACCTACACCACCTTAGAAAAATTAACTAAGTAATTATGAGCCAATGAGATGACATAAAACCCATAAGGTATTTAAATTTGTAATGCACCTAGTAATGAAAAGGCCTAATGCAATTTGGCTCATTAAAAGTTAATTAAGCTAAGGGGTTTAGCTTAAATACTTTTAAAACACCCCTTCATACTTATGAATGGGGTTTTAATTTTCTTAATTACACTTAGGCTATTAAACACCTAAGCATCTACCCAAGGTAGATTAATTAAGTTTTGAAAATTTTTATAATTTTTGAAAATTGTTTAAAGGGGTAATTAATGAATTAAACCTGAATTAAAAAGGGATTAAGGAAAGAAAAGAGGGTTTAGAGAATAGCTTAGGGGAAATGCTCCAAAATTATTCCATAAAACCCCTGCTCACTAGATCTGACCTTAATCAAACTTAATCATAGGGTAAATTCATTAATCACATGTTAATTATCCTTAATTACATGAAGGGGGTAATTAAAGAATGAGCTACCAATTTTCCCAATTAAGGCCTCAATAAATTCAAGAAAATTAGGGGAGGCAGAGGTCATCCGCTAAAATGAACCCTAGAAATTTGAGATCAATTGACTTTAAAGAATAATTAACTAATTCCCCAAAGAAACCAAATTCAAAAAAAAAATGGAAATCAAAATACATTAAAAATATTTTAAAAATACTCTAGATGAAATTATCTATCCATAGCATTTTTTCTTATATATTTTTTTTATTTTTCTTAAAGGAGTTATGATTTTTTTGAAGTTTTCTAAATTAATTAAAAATTAATAATAATCCCTAACTAATCCCAGCCTAATACTAGCTCACGGCTGACGGCATTGGGTCGAATGTTTTACACGCATCGCATGCGAGCTACCCACTTAAATAAATCAAGGGTGGTTGGCACGCTTTTATCCTTAACCGCTCAATCAAAGATCGGGATACAGTTATAAATTGAATAATTTAATATAAAGCGTAATAATCTCACCATCAAAATGCATGGATGGATGGCTGAGATGGGTTGAGTTCTTCCCTGAGGCTCACTATGAACCGTTCATGATCCAAGGGGAGATCCAAGCCTGATCTAGCATAGATTCATTAAAGACACAATCCACACCATCTAAAGGACTAAAGTGGCCAATCCAACTATGGATTTCACATGCAATGAAAATTCCTTTCAAAAAGGACCAACACCTATCAATCTAACTGGTCAAAAAATCATTAACCTCACCGGAGGTGATCACCAGGGCTCGGGATCGATGAGGTAGCTTCATCTAGTGGAGACGAAGCCCTGTTGAAGTTCCTAGGTCTTGAGGTTGAGTGGATGAATGGGTGGACCAACTCCTCTTGATCTCCCTTGCATCTTTGATTGAAATGAGTTCTTCCTTACCATGGGAACTCAATTGGAAGCTTGGGTAGGCTCGAATTGGTCCTTGGATGAGGAGTGTAGAAGGAATTAGGTTAAGATCAAGTGTAGAGGAAGTTTGGAATTCAATGGACCTCCCATGTTTTGCACTTTGCAAAATCGAAGAAGGCAAGATTCAAATCTTCTCTAGGGGCCTTGGGAAAGCTCTTTGATGTTTGCTAACTCTCTCTAGGCCTCAATCGATCAAGAGTGAATTCTCAAATTGTGGGGAGTATATCTCCCCCTATGACAATCGGATGACAGGCAATGAGCTTGCCATTTTGATCCAATTGATACTATGAAGTGGGCTATTTGGGTTGTTAAATCAATGCACATGGCCGGTTTGGCCAGAGGAGTGGAATGCTAACTCCCATGTGCATTCAATTGAGCTTAGGGTGAGTTTGAAAATTGAATTTTAAGGCTATGGGTTAGGTTTGGATCATGGGCCAAATGGGTTGACCCAAACCCATTGGGTTGGGTGCACCACTCATCACTAAGTCCACTTGAGCTTTTAGGAAAGCCTCAAGTGAGTGTGATGAGTGTATGACCAAAATACCCATGGTCTAAGCCAAAATTAGTTTTATGGCCTAGGGGTAAAATGGTCATTTTGCTATTTTTTTTCAATTTGGGTATGTTTGATATGTTGAGAAATTAGGTTAGGCTAAATTTCATTAGATTTAGAATCCATTTGATAGAGTTTGGCTCATGTTGACCCATTTAGATCAAATGGGTCAAGTTGACTATTTGAGGTAGGTCAAGGGTAGGTTTAGGTTTGGTTAGTCATATGAAGTGGATTGGTATGTTTGTTTCCAATCAATTTGGGTTAGGTTCAATTTTGGCTCAACATGACCCCTTTAGGTCATGTTGGGTCTAAGGTGAATTGGGCTAGGTTGGGTCTAGTTGGCCAATTGAGGTTTTGGTCAAGTTCCGCAAGTGATTTGGAATGGACTTGACCCATTGGTTTCAATTTGGCTTAGATCAAGTTTTGACATATTTTGGCCTTTAGTCAAAATGGGTCAACTTGGGTCAAGTGGGCCAATTGGTTTAGGCTCAAATGGCTTGGTCAAGTTCAAACATAGGTCATGAACTTAGATCAATGGTTTTAATCAATTTGGCCTATATGGTGAATTTTGGCTATGTAAGATTTCATTTTAGGTTAAGTGTTGACTTGGTCAACCCTTAGGTTTGGCTTGCTTTGACCCAATTTGATCGACTGGTCATCCCATGATGATTGATGATCATGATGAGAGGGATATATGAGTTTGGTTCAATCCAATTTGGTTAGGATCAAAAGTTGGCTCAAAAGGGTACTTTAGGTCACTCAAGTGATAAGTGGGTCAAATGGCTTGGTCAAAGCTTGATCTGAAGTTGATTGATCTTATATATGGACTTATGATTGAAATATAAATCTATTTATAAGTGTTTTGAAGTCAAATGGATTGATCCATTTGAAAGTTTCATATTTAAAGGAAGAATATGAAGGGGTCTTGAGTTTGATTTTTTGATTTTGATTTATATTGAGCTCATGATTGTAGGATTGATTGAACCATAAGATAAAATTGGCTTAATTTGAAATTGATAAGTTCAAGATTTTGACTTGAGGCATGATGATATCAGTGGATTTGAGTTTGATCTTTTGAGTTGATTTTGATTGTGTGAATTTATATTTCATTTATATATGTGAATATAAATGAGGATATAAATGGATCATGAGAAATTTCAAGGGTTTGAAGCGATTTGATCATGACTTAAACTAAGTCCATTAAGAAGTATTTAAAGGACTTAAGAAAATTTTGGAGTTTGGAGTTTGAATTTTTGAATTTGGTTTGATTGATTTATATTTAAATTTCATTTATATATGTGAATATAAATGAGGATATAACATTTTGAGAAAATCCCATGAGTTTGATTTGGTTTAACATGATTTATAAGTCCATTAATGAAAAATTAAGGATTAAGAAAGATTTTAATTAGAATTTGATTTGAATTTGATTTGATTGATTTATATTTATATTTCATTTATATATGTGAATATAAATGGGAATATAATAAGTTTTGAGAAATCCTAGAGTTTGAAAGGTTTAGAGTTGATTTTGGCTAAGTCCATTAATGGAAAATTAAAGGGACTTAAGGAATTTTTTTAAATTTGAATTTAATTTGAGGGTTTGATTTGATTGATTTATATTTATATTTCATTTATATATGTGAATATAAATGAGAATATAAATAAGTTTTAAAAAAAAATCCTATGCGTTGGAATTGGTTTGATTAAGATTTCAGACAAGTCCTTTAAGGAAAATTTAAAAGACTTAGGAAAATTTCATGAATTGAATTGGAATTTTGAGTTTAGTTTGATTGATGTGAATTTATATTTCATTTATATATGTGAATATAAATGGAAATATATATGAATTATGAGAAAAAATCAAAGATTTGAATTAATTTTGATCATAATTTTGGTTAAGTCTTTAAGGGAAGATCAAGGACTTAGAAAGATTTGGACTTATGAATTTTTATGGATTTTGATCATGGGTTTCAATCATAGATTTCAATCATGGATTTCAATCATGGAATTGATTTGAGTTTGCAAAAATCAAATATAATTGATTTGGAGTTTGACTTGAAAGAAGAAAAGTGAGGAATGGTTTAAGCTAAGGGTAGGCAAATTTCCTAACACCCCTAAGGCATGATCTATTCCTATGGCTAACACTTCTAAGTCTCGAGGGCTAGATTGAGTGTCCACCTAATCACTAGATGTGTCTTAAGACTAAGGAACTCTTAAAGTCTAAGAGGAGTCCTATGTCTAAGATGGAGGAGTTGAGTGCTCATTCTAAAAATAAGGTCAATAGATGTTAATGCTTTTCTTGAATAGGCTAAAGTTCGTGGATAGACGTGATTAGAAAAGCGAACAAAAACACGCTTGAATACTTCAGGTATTTATGGTGAATAATTATTTATGTGGCTTACTATTGTTATCTTGCATAATAATTTGCAAAAATAAGATTTTTATTTTTAATTAATTATTTTTCCTTCATTATTTTCTGTTACCATATTTGGAAGGCTTTGCCTATTATGAAAATTAACTTATTTGTTTACTAATGAGTTACAATGGGGAAAGCCAAGAGATGGCAGATTATCTGCTATATGAGAGAGAGAAGTGAAGTTGATTTTTTGTGATGTTTGTTTAAACGAGGTATAATTAGGTAATCGGCCCATAACTCATTTTAGCAAAGAAGATTGATAAAATATAATTAAAAATTTTCAAGTCAAAACTAGAAGAGAATATGATAAGAGTCAATTAAAAAATAAATGGGATCGACTAAAGAAAGATTGAAAATTATGAAAGAAATTGAAACGTGGATCAACAGGATTAGGTTGGGATCCTAGAAAGAGAACAATTGATGCTCCAAATGACTAGTGAAAAGAAAAATTAGAGGTAAAGTTATTTTATATTTGTCTTTTATTTTCAATTGTTTAATATGTACATGTCAATCTACTATTATATTTTCTTGAATGATATGTAGGTTGTACAATGCACTAAAAAGTTCAGACTTTGTGGCATTGACCCAGAATTTGAAGATAAGCTTGACCTAATGTTCAGCAGGGTCGTTCCACTGGAGCTCATGTTTATACTTCTGGTGAGGATGTTCGCATTTGAGGACATGGTGGGTTCAACAAAGTGATGTGGGCTTCGACCCACCTCTCGATGAAGAGAGTATGACTTAAATATCGGTTAAATTTTCAAAAGGCAGATGGAAGAGTATATAAGACACTATCGAGAGATTTCACCCTCATTTTGTGAGGACTTTAGATCTAGTTCCAGCTTTCCTATAGGTGCAAGTAACTATAGTTAATTACCTCTCCCAATATTAAGAGAGAACATTCGATTAAGGCTAGTCATTAGATCACTGAATGCATAATTTATATTAGCAGCATGTGAAGTATAAAATTTGGGGTTTAAAATTTATGAAATTCATCATCATTAGCTTAAAGCGGATGGTTGGGGGGAATGATGATGCACCCAATCAAGATCCCAAGGTTCCATCATCCTGGGCTATCGTGGTCCCTAATCTACTTAGTCAGAGGAGGTAGTCAACCCTACCTAATCGAAGGATCCTTGTCAGCAGCCATGGCTTGCGTCGTCCAAGACAATCTTGTAAACCTAGGGTGATGTTTATCTAAGGAGACATGCTTAAGTCCACCTTAGCTGATAGAGGGCTTTTTGCCCTATCAGGTACACCCTATGATTCATATCTTAAGGAGAAGAGCTATTGGGGAGCATACAGGCTACAGTCATGACCGTAATATAATGGTGTCACTTGACAGCACTCTTGAGGACTCATAACTACATCATATATTGAGCTCACGCCAAGCCAGCTAGGGGCACATAGACGCCCCACTGCACGAGATTGATTGAGAGTGAATATAGTAGAACACTTGATTTGACTTTAGCTCTTTTGTGAGCTAGAGTTTTTTTAATTTGTCGCCTTCAATAAATAATTGCGGAAGGCGAGTTGGATTGAAGCTTTAAATTTAAATATTAAATTTCATTTAGGCATTTAGAACTTAATGATTTGTTAGATTTGTATTTGGATTGATACTTAATTTGAATTAATTTGATTTGAAATTATAATCATAGTTTGATGAAAGTATTCCCTCCGGTTGAAATCTCCATTCAACACAGCCATTATCGAGATAGATGTATTATTTTGCTATTCCAAATCATGTCAACTATATTAATTTAATAATAGAGGATCAAATCTACTGTCATATGACAGAATTAGCTTCTCATATATTTTAATATGTTGAGATTCTTATAATATTATTATTAGAATTTTAGGTTTTATTAACTCGGAGTCGGTCCTAAGACCCAACTGAGAATCAACCCGCATAGCATCCTTAGACACAAAGTTTAAGCATTCAGCATAGTGTTGGGTCCCATGTGGGTGTTTCAATTAATTTTTTTGAATTATTAAACATATTTGTTTATCCATTTCATAGAGCACTTGTATGTATTCCAAAAAAATTGAAATTAAGTTTATGAAACTCCTTAATAATTAGGGGTGTGCGTTTGGTTGATTTGAATGGATTGGATGATAAATTTTTAAAACTAATTGGTTTTGGGTTCCTTAAAATATTGAACCAACCCGACCAAATAAAATGTAAAACCAAATCAATCGAATAACAATTTGGTTCAGTTATTTTGGTTTGGTTTTGGATAAACTGAAGTTTGCTACATTTAAAAATTATTTTAATAATAGTTTATTGTATAATGAACAAGCAATATTAGTTTACATTTATTTTAGAGAACATAGCAAAATCATACGACATATTCTTCCTTCTGAGTATTTTAGAAAGCATAAGATTTTTGTAAATAAACATAATTCAACTATTCAAGGGTATACATGAAATTGTCTTAAGCAAAAGATATATGCTTTTACTGAACGAAAGCTAATATAGAAGAAGCATTGATGAAGCCAGCAACATAAGATTTGTCACTTTTAAAGCATAGTAGTTTACATAGAAAAAAACTGTCCAATGCTCCCAAACCTGAAGCTCTAAAAGGAAACAGTACTATAAAATTCAGAAGATGTCCAGTTGTAAAGGAATTGAAACTTACATATTATGATAGGAGTTTTTGTTTCTAATAAATAATGAGTGCTCATAAGCTCCAGATTGACCAATCCCCCAAAATTGAGCCTTCTAACCACTAGTCCAGAATCTGCAAGAGAACTAATACTTCTAGAAGTAAGACATCATAATGTCCTAACTAAAAAGTACTTTCCTTATCCAATTTGGTTATCAAAATCGACACAGCTGTGCTATAAAAGAGTTCAACACTAATATAATCATAAAAAGTAATCATAAAGCTATAAAAGAACCACATACCGCTTTCTTGTATGGCCTTCTGTACTCAGAACCATCTATTGGATTGAATAGTATGAGATTAACATGAGAACCACAGCTATAGTAGTGGAGAAGATTAGCAAGATCTACTGCATGTACCACTACATCATTTTTTCCAGCAAAGAAAAAAAATTAAAACCAAAAACTAAATGTTAATTTGAATGGTTTTTTTCTTTGTTTAAGAAAGATTATGCAAAGCGACACTAATTTACCTAAAAGTGTATATTTGAATGATATTTAATTTCCCAGAAAATGCTTCTGTACCCACCTTTACTTTTCATAATTAGAATTCCACCAAATAATTTAAAAAAAAAATTAAATGACAATAAATTACTATAGTTTAACATTCAACAAGCTTTATCATAAGTATGCAAAATATAAATCTAAATTTAATAGAATATGTACCATCAATCCATGAAATCAAGTAAAAGACAAAAAAATGTCTTATACATTTAATATTAAATAATCCAAAGAGTTGTGATAAAATAAGTGAATATTTTTTTAACAAAATATTAACCACCAAAATGAAAGCATTTTGAACTAAATTTAAAATCTTCCACATCATATAATTATTTTGACATTGCAGTCAATCTGAGAAAATGAAACAAAATAAGTATTAGCTATTAAAATAATAATAATAATAATAAGTAAAACATAAAAGAATAAAAAATGAGTATAAAAATATTACGTGCATCTAATATCGTACATGAAAGCATTATAATAATGGCCAAAAAACTTTACCAATTTAATGAATCACTTGTAATTTTTGATAAATCTACACAAAATAGCAAATTATAATTATTACTTTAATTTATAACATATATATAAATAATAAAAAATGCACATTATACCTTCATCAAATTTATCAACATCAAGAACATCCTCCTCAACCATAACTGGATTGATTATCCATTTTGCTCTTATCCAATCTTGAGTACATATAAGCACTTGCATAATTTTTGGAGATAAAGAACTTCTAAATGCATCAAGCACACGACCTCCTATACTAAAAGCGATTCGAGAGGTTGATATAGGTACAAAATACATCATCTCAAGCCATTTGTGAGAGAATAGGAAATCTTGGTGTATTCACTTTCCACCATGCCAAAATATCAAAATCATCATTCATTACTTCTGATTCTTCATCTAATTATTTATCTAAATCTGTCTTAATCTCCATATCATTCTTTCCATAATTGTGCATCTTGAACTTTTCTACCATACGATATATTCAACTTCCTTCTTTTGAATCACTTTGCATTTCAACTGAATGTTGTCTTGACTTATGTATATTTTCTTCTTGAGTAGCACCAACTATCTTTAATTTGTGATCATTGAACATCTCATAACATGCAGACCTTATCAATTGTGCCAAGCTACACCATCAAACCCATCATATATATCCATAACGCAATTTAAAAAGTGGATCAAGAACAACTGCAAGATAAATATTTAAATTCATCTTCTCAATAGCACCCCAATATTTATCAAATTTTGCCTTCATCTTCACTGCCATATTTCTAACATTAGGATTATTATCTGCTTGATATGCTTGAAGAACACATAAAACCTCAACAATTTTATGAAAAAAGGTATTAGATGTTACATACAGAGAACCAAAAATTCTTAAAGTAAGCTTATAAATTTTCTCTAAGAAAGAAATTAATCTTTTGATATTTCCCCAATCACTTTCAAGTGGGACACCATATCCATCACTCTCTTTCTCCATCTCAACTCTGAAGTTGGAATCTACCTCCTCATATCTCTCAAAAGCTCTTTCAAACTTTAGTGTTGCATTCAACATTAAGTATGTAGAATTCCATCTAGTTGGTATGTCTAGGCACAACAAATTCTTGCTTAGAATTTTCTCCATCTCAATACTTTCTTTAAATTTAGGAAGCCTTGATGTTGATTGTCTTATATATCTTACAATAGCCCTTACTCGATGAACTGATTGACCAATTTCTTTGATGCCATCTTACCCAATTAAATTAATAATATGAGCTATATACCTCATATGTAAGAACTTACCATCTAGAATACTTTCTCCTCTATTGCCATACTTTCTTTGTAAATGAGTAATAATGTCATTATTAGAGCTTGCATTATCAATTGTTAATGTAAAGATTGCTTCAATACCCCAATCAACCAAGCATCTTTCAATTTGTTGGCCAACCACTTCACCTTTATGACTTGTTACTAGACATAAACTTTTGTGTAATTTCCATTCTTTATCAATGAAATGTGTAGTAAGACACATGTAATTAATTCTCTGAATAGATGTCCATAAATCAGTTGTTAAGCATACCCTTTTACATGAATCCATAAAAACTTATTTTAAAGTAGATTTTTCCTCCAAATAAAATTGAAAACAATCACGTGTGAGAGTTCAACGAGAAGGGATATGAAACATCGGACAATATTGTGACATAAAGTACTTAAAACCCCAACCCTCAATATGTTTGAAAGGTAATTCATCTACAATCACCATCATAGCTAATACTTTTCTATCATTTCCTTGATTAAATTTCCAAGCCTAAGCTTACCAACACTTTCATCTCCTTTGGCATTTGCTTGCAGTACTACATTTACTTACTTTTTCTCCATCGATTGATGCTAACTTGACAAAATGATCCCAAACTTTTGATCTAGGCTTTAGTGTCTTTCTTTTTTTGGTGGTTTGCTACTTGAGGTGCTAGCATCACCTATGACATTAACTTGTGTGGTGTTTAGATTTTGTGAGGAACTAGCTACAATAGAGCTTTCACCACCATGTGATATTTGTATTTATGAAGAATAAAAAATAGGAAAAATAACTTACAAATTACTTTATACATAGAAAAAACTTACAATTTGAAATTGATTAAATTCAACTTATTTGACACGTGAATACATAATTATAATCAATACGACCAAATCAAGTTGATCCAACTCCAATCTTTCCTTTGAAAATCTATATGAGTTTACAAGCTTCATTAATTAAAAGACAATAATTTTTCTATCAACCCTATAAGCACATTAACAAAATTATCATACACATTGCAAAAAATAGATATAACATATATTAAACAAACTTAATATACACCTTGCAAAAATATCCACGGTTCATTTAAATGCATAAAAAATTTATTGAATAACACAACTTAACCTGAACGACTGAACTTAACACAACTTATTATAACACAACTTAAATGCATACAAAATACATTATCATCTATAAACAAAGATGTCGTTCAATCTAGAAATTTATAAGAATTGATTCTCTAAGTTGCAAAATATAGCAAGCTTACCATAAGTTGGGAACGAATGGTGAACGTCTTGAGAGACAAGGATTGAGGAGAAGAAGAGTGAAATCGAAAGGTCGCATTATCGGATGAAGGAGAATGAATTTCTTGAACAACAAATGCCACAAGCGAAGTGGATGGCGTGAGGCAAGTGAATGGAGTGTCGATCGATGTGGAGAAGAAGGAAAAGTGCAAAATGTGAAACAAAAAATCCTAAGTTTAAGGTTCGAGCCCTACTTACTACTAATACTCCGAAAGGCTAAGTATAATCTCGGTGCATCAACATGGTTGCTTGCCGAGCGTGTCTCGTGGACCCATGGTGGGCAGTCCAATGTCTGCACATGGCGACTTACGTGATTCAACTTTGAGGCTTCAAGCCTAGAGAAGGCAGAGCCGCAGAGATGGTTCTTCCGCCTACAATTTGTAGATCTCCGAATCTCACAAACCTAGCCCTAGTGTGATCTAAGAGTCTGGGACTTCGTAGTTCACTCTTCTACTGATTTGGTTAATCCATATATTGGGCAGCTCAGGTCCTTGGGCTTGGGATGACCACGGGTCCACGAGACCATGGGTAACGTAAATTAATAATGGAGGGAGACCGGCAAGGCGATGATATAGTTTATATTACGACTTGTGTAATTTTTTACTATAAGTTTATAATATATAAATTAATAATATTATATATAATATAATTATTTGGTTTATTTGGTTCCATCCAAAATTTTATTTAATAAACCAATCCAAAAATCAAAAAACCAAAGTTTTCAATAATTAAAATCAAAATCTAAATTACTAAATTCAAAACCGAACCAAATTACTCAAAAACTTTAGTTCAATTAGGTTTTTTGGTTAAAACTAAATAATGCACACCCCTATTAATAATGTATGTGGACATCTCATTCTAAAGCATCAAATCCAGAGGTGATGTTGCTTTGTAATGAGTGCAGTACTTCATCATTCAAGTGATTTATATGCATCTTGATACAATAGGATTAAGCATATGATCACTTTGTAATGCATGCAGGAGTTCAACTGAAACCTTAATTAACACTTTCTGTTTGCTAGCATTAGTTTGTTGCAAATCCGGTGCCGTAAGGGTGTTTCAACTCTTGTTCAATCAATTGAAATAATATTTATTTATTTTTGCATTTAGCTTCGAATTCACTGGATTCTCAAACTTAAATAGGACTCCTCTCATGTTTATTGATGAGCTAATTTATATTATGTTTGCTTGTATATGAGGCATCAAGTTGATGGGCCTTCAAGTTTATTGCCTTTGTTCCGTGAGGAAATTTTTTTTTCTTCAGGAGATTCTTTATGTTCTTCCTTCACTTAATTTTGAATTTAGTAAGCTTTTCATTTTCCAGAAAGCTCTTAAGTCAATTTATTCTACTTGGTCGCTCCAGTCTTGACATTTGTAATTTTAGCCCGGCATTCATGTATTTAAATTGGGGTCCTTGTCAATTAATTTGAGCTTAAATTCTTTTATAAAATTTGCATTGGGGTCTATTGACCTTCCTTGACTCTATTGAGCTTGATTGATTGCATTGTGACATTCGTTGTGGTCTCCTCTAGTTAAGTAAAATAGGGTCTTCAAACACATGCATAAAATAGAATATACATACATATTTTTTTGCATGTTGATTTAACTTTGATTTATTATTTTCATTTAAGTTAAGTTTAAGCTCATTAATACTTTCATTTGACTCTCATTAAGCTTCATGTCCAAATTTTACGACCTCTCCTGTCCCATGTATCGAGGCTATTTGATGTTCCCATCGGTCTTCGGTGAGTGTCTTGCGATACTATGACCGTGATCTTATACCCATTAGCTCTACTAAGCACTTCAAATGTACGCATTGTAGTGTTCCAAAACGGAAAAGCATCAACGCTGTTGATTGACTTTGATTTATCCCATCAATCGCTTTTTTTAGCAAATGGAAACAAGAGGTCCCTTTGGGTGCTTGAACATCCTCCACTTTCACATCATGAATGTTTCCCTTTCATCAACATATGAACGATGTTGAACTTGTTAAACAACATAGTTATTATTTTGATCAGTATTTCTTGGAAGGTTTCAATTCTTGATTTGCAATTTATGCTTTATGGAACTTAGTATGGACTACATAACTAGAATGACGTGTAGTCCTCCCCTTATGCAATGATGTCGAGCCCTTCACTTAAGGCCTAAACTTTGTCATCTTTAAGAGGAATGACATCACTAGCAAGAGCTACTCAAGCTGCCTTTCCCATTGATCGGTCTCATAAGAAAGCCGGAACAACAACACTCACAACAAGTGAACCACTCATCATCACATTGTGCATAAATCCACTTCAAATGTATGACTTGCCCTTCTCGGACTTGTAATTTATCTTTGAAGTATGGATGTCATCCTTGATCTCCTTCACTTTAATTGTATTTAGATAAACGACAATTTATTTTCAATATATTCTTGCATATTTAGGGAAAGGTCAAAGCCACCAACTCCTCTTTCATCTACTTGAAGTAGGGATTTAGATAAATAGAAGCACATGAAGGGCAATGGAGGGAAAGACGAGAGTCACCTTCATTACATACCCCCTTCTTTTATTGAGAGGAGAAAGGGGAGAAAAGGTTTTGAATGTCGAAATCTCGTTGATTCCTTTTGAGTAGTGTCTGCGTTCTTAATTTTCGAAAGTGTCTGAGGCAGGATGCTCCTTTGATTTTTTGTATGTTTTTTGCCAGAGACAGATGAACGGGAAGGGAGAATTTATTTGTTCATGGTAGAGATGGATAAACAAGGGCTTCGGTTAGCTTCTTACCGATGCATCCCACTGGTTCAGAAAGGAATTGAAAGCATTATATATTTTTTTTATTTTTACCCATGTGGATTAGTATGGGCAAGTAGCGTTGACGGCCGATCATTGGCTAGCTTAGGCGGTGCTGGCATGGGCACTAGAGGTTGTCCTTCGAAGAAGAATGGAGGGGTATGAGAATAATGATTTAGGTGATTTTACACAGCTATATATATATATATATATATATCAAATTTTTTTAAAATAAGTATCATTAAAAACATAATTAGGTAATTAAATATTAATAAAAAAATTAGAAATAGGTATAGCGCCCATTGAGTGTGTGACTAGGTAGTGTCCGATAATGACGATTGCCCATTTAGTGTACTTACTTGATTATATGTTTCACCCACTTGGGCGTAGTGACTAACTGCAGATGAAAATATTTTTTTACATCAAGGATTGGCTTTGAGCTCTTATGTTTCTGCTTTAGTTTTAGATATTCCATTTGCAAGCTTAAAGCTTTTATCGTCAATTATAGAGATCAACCTTAGAGTCTGCAAATTTTTATTTAAGTAGATTTAAAACATCTAAGAACAAATAAAAAATGATAGATAAAAATAAAATAGATTATTTACAAGTTTTCATTCCAAAAAGTGAGAACAAGTATTAGATCTTAGCTAGATGGAAGGTGTTGGTCTGTGGAGACCATCTCTCAACCAGGGCAGTAAACAGATGATGAATTAGGCGGATGAAATGAAGTTGGCTAGCACACTGTAAGCCTACTGCCTCTAGCCCACTGATGAATTTTCTACAAGTGATGGGACACTCCTTGAAAGATAAGCGTGTGAAGACCTCTAGAATAGTGCTCGCAAAAAAAAATCGATCGGTCATTAACCAAAATAAAAATTATGGAGCATAGCGTAAAACATAAATTAAATATTACTTACGATGCTCGAGTGGTGAGCTCATGCCATCCACAGGAGGCTATGCTAGGGTGGACCTCAGTAGGTGGTTGCTCCAACTGTGGGGTGGCCTCCTTAGCATGGTCCCGACACCGACATCTAACTGGTGGGCGATGCTCTTCGGCCATCGTACCTATTGAAGGATATAAATGCAGGAGCCAGTGTGAGATAGTTATAAATAAAGAAAGGAAAAACTATAGAGTAAAGTAAGACTAAAAAAAATATTGCACTAAACATATACATTGTATGCTAAAGTATCCATGACATACCTTCTACTATTAACATTGTGTGAGCACGATGATGTAGTGCTTTGTCAGTTCTACTACTACTCTTTTCATCAATGTTTTGAACACTGCTAGTCAGGACCTTCTACTGAAAATTGGGTGGTTTGCAATGCTACTAATCCATGCTGCGAAAGATGGCCACTCAAAGCTGTCAATGTGTGAAACTCATTTATGTATGTATGTCTTTATATAGATGCACATCGTGACACGTTAAGTGGTTCAATCTTCTAAATCCCAATGCAGCAACAACATGTGGGCATGGCCAATGATATATGATCGTCTTGTTATAACTGCAGTTACATTGGCTATTATCAAGCAAATCAACTCTAAATGATCGGCTTGACCTGTCAAATACCTGCATTTCCCAAGGGTTGATGTTCACTGGTTTAGAGAAATGTCTAGCTTCCTTTTCAGTACGCTATAACATTGTGGATACATTTGGGTGAAAATAGATAAGTTGGCCTCCTGTTGTTGAGTTGCAGAGGCAAGTCTTTTCATGAACAATGCAACTAAGTTGTAGTAAATAGCAGTAATTAGAGCCTGAATCGATAAACCACGAGCCCATTTCAGAACACCATTAAAACATTCAGATGCATTAGTTATCATTGTACCATAACGCATTCCACCATCATGTACAAGTAACCATTTAATAAGGTCACGCCCTACAAGCCATTTGTGAGCTTCTTCTTTCACATTTTTAGTATCTGACATGAAATGATTAAACTCACAAATATCATTAGTGTTTCCTATCATATACATCTTCTGGCATAGAAATTCAACATCACCAATCCCCAATCTACGTATCACCTTTTTAAAATTTTCATGCAGATAAGCGATTTCAGCGTGACCATGAAAAACTTCTCTACACCCACGCAACAAACTAGCATGTTTATCAGATATTATGCAGAAATCACGTCTAGCAGACACAACATGTAGCATATCTTGTAAGCATATTAAGAACCACAACCAAGAATCAGTCGACTCAGACTCTACAACAACAAAGGCAAGTGAAAACAACCCATTATTTCCATCTATTCCAACAGTAGTTAATAACGTACCACGGTACTTGCCTAACAAAAATATACCGTCTAAGCTCAGCACTGGGCGACAGCTACCCCAACCCATAATGGAAGGACCAAATGCCCAAAAAAGTCTTTAGAAGTGTTGTGTACTGCTAGATTGTAGATTATACCAGTAAAGTAGTGCAAAGCGATTCCATGTAAAAGAGAGTCCAGACTCTTCCCAACCGTTGCTTTTATTATCTCATGCCTTGCATGCCTTAATGTAGGAAACTTTAACATTGAACTTTGACTCTTATACCTAATCTCCCAGGTTTGGATCAATTTGATGCCTGATCACAGGTATAATGAAATAAGCTATAAATTTTGAACTACACTGTCAATGACCGACTGCACTAACTGCATTGATACATCTATGATTTTCCCCAACTCTAGATATTCTCCAAGCACCCCTTAAGTGTCTGCTACTGTTATAATGCAAACACCAATTACATAGTCTGTTAAGACTATCATGGTGTACACATGTAACCGTATAGTTCTTTTGGTTAGAGGTAACTATTTAGAATTGAACATTATTCACTATACACTCCACAATAAGCGAAGATTGGTTTGCTTGCAAAACATATATACACAGGATTTCAATATCATCTATTGGGATATTTTCATCAGATGGATTGTCAAAGTAAATATCATTGTCCCACTCTCTCATAGTTTGACACATCCATACATACCCGTTTGTGGACAACATATGACTTTCACTATCAATATTCTGAAGTGAATGATTTTTTAAAAGATATTGGCCATTTTGTAGTGGTGGCTTGTGAACAATCATCATCGATATCTGCCACGGACTCACCTTTTCGTGATACTCATCATCTGCACTCGAGGCACATATGGTTTCTTTGAATGATAAATAACATCATCGCTATCACAAAACTCATAAGTTGGATGACAAACTTTCATATTAAATATTACAAGTATAAACAGGGAAAGGTTGATAAGGTATTACCTGAGAATCAACTCATCAAAGCTGCGCTGTGTCGCTATAGGTGCATGTGTGATGAAATCCTGTGTATGCATCATTGGTATATCTCCTGACCTTATTACCGAATCAGTTGATGTGGATGTAACATTAACATCCTGCTTTCACATCAATATCCAATAAGAACTTTGTCTGTAACGTAACATCGCAAACTTCATCATCGAGATATAACAACGCTATAAATTTGTTACCCAGAATAACGATATGTAGACTAAGCTGCGATTCTCAATATGTAAGGATCTCATAATTCTTTGTTTCAACTCCAGTAAGATGTTGTGTCGCAGAACCTTAACTAGACGATTTCGACCTCCCACATAACTTGGACTGAATTGCTTGTCAACACTTAGTTCATCTCCATAGAAAAGGATCAGCAAAACAAATTCTCTACTCATTCTTGTAGAACAAACTACATAAATCATAAGAAATTTAAATCAATCAACACGTTATACAAACACCACCATCTAACGTGACTGCAGCTAATAGGGCTCTAAGCTTATAGGCCAACTGCAATAACTCAAATCCAACTCATATCTTTCAAAATTATGTCGAACATCCTAAATAATACTATACGCGACATCTTATCACCTGAACCGCAAAGCTAACGTAAACATATAAATCAAATCTAACCATAAAATTCTAACCATACAACTCTAATCCCTAGCACACATACTCTATTAATTTATAAATGAAAAGAAATAGGGATTTATCGTGTGTTGACGAAGAACAACGAGAATGTGTGTAAAAAAGTAGAATCCGCCACAGGAAACTTCTCCGAACAAAATAGTCCCGTCAGAATCATCGTCGGAAGCTAATGTTGGCTTCCAACGGCTGCTAGATGGAGAGGGAAGTCATCAAATGTCATTGACGCGACTGTCAGGAAGAAAACGAACTACTTTTAGCTAAAAGGAGAAGACGGAATAATGTCGGCGGTTGGAGCAATGCCGACGGCTGCCGGGAAGCTTGGAAATGAAGCGGATCGTGCTCGGAATGGGAAAATAGGTCGGCGACTAGTGTGGAGGCGTTGGATTCTCGCGTCGGAAGCATCGAGGGCAGAACAAAGGATTACAGAGGGAAAATAGGGGTTGGTTCGATCATTTTAATCTTAATCTCAGTGGTCACTAAGTAGGCGACTAGTTTTGGCGTGGTACTTCCATGCCGTCAAAACCGACGATAAACTGGTGACCCACTTAGTGGGCGACTATACCTATTTCTAATTTTTTTTAATAATACCTAATTTCCTAATAAGGTTTCTAATGATACTTATTTTTAAAAAAATGCCCTAATGCTTTAGATGATTTTACACAGCTCAATATATATATATATATTAGCCCGCATGCTAGAGGACCAGGATAACAAATGAAGAGATGGGCATTAGAACTCCTCTTTTACTTATAACATTGCTATTAAAAAAATAATATTAACATTAATATAAATACTAATATTATATTAATTATATGCTGAATTGAATAATTTGTATCATTTTATTCTTATAAATTATGGCAATTCATTGTATTTAATTTTTTTTATTTTTTCTGGTGACACAACTCAAGTAATATGAGTGTTCACTTTTGATAATTTTGATGCTCCAGATACAACGGTGTGTCCTATTTTGAGATCGGAGCTCATTTGATTCAAGCTGGCATCAAATCTGATCAGTTTTGGTTCAAAAATGCACATTTTCGCTTCTAACTGCTTGACGTTCACGTAGACTCATTCGAATCGATCGTAGACTATCTCATTTGATAGATTTTAATATTTTGATACCAACGATATGATCAATTTTACAAACAGAGGATGTTTGGTCATCGTTGCAGCCTACCAACTCTGATATGCATGTTGGCGTATTAACGGGCTTGATCTTTTGATCGGTCGACCATTAGATTGAGGAAGATTTATAATTTGATCGATTTTGATATTTTGAATGCGATGATAAAGTCCGTTCATTGATCAGATATCATTTCGAGCAATTTCGATGACATCTAGTGTATTTTAGATTCGATTTGCATGTTGTTGCATTCAAAGTCCATCGAATTTGTATTATAGGCTTGACTTGACTTATATAGCATGTATGGAGTTCAACAAGTGAGAGCTCAAATTAACCTGACAATTGTTCAGACCATACTACAAATGGCGTACTAGATCCAGTCATACGAAGCGCCAACATTCTGTAGAACCAATTCGTAGGATTAAGAAGACAAGCGGAGCAGGTTTTTTGAGAGATCAAATTTCACAATTAATAGTGACCTGTTCAAAATTTTCTTCTAGATCAAGTACATCTCATGTTCCACCATCAATCTCTGATGTAATACTTGAGGAGATAACTAAAGTTTATGAAGATATCTCATTATACTTATACTCCACCAAGTTGCTTGAGGACCTTAACAAAAGATAAATTGTGGGCTTGAAAATTAACCGACTCTCAGATAAAAAAGTTAAGGGTGTAATTTTCATAAGGCAGATGGAATAGTATATAAGACAATACTTAGAGATTTCGTCCTCATTTTGTGAGGACTTTAGATATGGTTCCAAGTTTTCTATAGGCGTAAGCCCCTATAATTAATTATCCCTCCCAGTAAGTGAGAGAGAACTTTCGATTCTGATTGTTAGATCACAAAATGCGTGGCATATAGTATGTAGATTTTGAGATATGAAATTCATCATTTATAACCAAGAATGATTGGGGAATGATGGCGTGCCCGATCTAGATCCCATGGTTCGTCATCACGGCAATGTCATAGTCTACTTAGTCGAGAAGGTAGTCAACCCAACCCGAAAGGATCCTTATCGGCCACATGGGTTACATCGTAAATTCTTGTAGACGGGGTGATGTTTGTCTAAGGAGGCAGACTTAAGTCTACCTTAGACAGAGGGTTATTTTCCCCATTAAAGATGATTCACAACTCAAAGCGGGAGCCATTAGAACATCTGACTGTGATCGTAATATATAATGTTAGGCCCACCAGTCGGGACTCGGTCATAGCCCATCATTACTACTCCACAAAGTTCAGAGGACACGGGCCACGTCCTTATTGGCATGAGATTGATTGAGAGCGGAACACTTGATTTGACATTGGCTTTTAGAGTTTTTAGTTTGTCACCCCAGATAAGCGATTTGGAAGGTGGATAGATTGAGTTTTTCTTTAAGTTTTTAATGATAGAATTTCATTCAAACAATTTTTAGATTGACACTCAATTTGAGTTAATTTGATTAATTTGGATGTATTTAAGAGCTTTAGATCTTGTCAACTCTATTTAGCTGCTAATAAAGGATCAGATCTACTGTCATCTGACAAAATCAGTTTCTTAGACATTTCACTGATTTGAAACTCTTATTATAGGTTTTTGTTTAAGGAGATAATCTTAAGTCTACCTTAACTAACAGAGGGGTGTTTACCCTATCAAGTATACCCTATGATTCACAACTCAAAGTGCAGAGCCATTAGGGGGCATCTGCGATCATTGATCGTAATAATAATAGCCAAACCACGATCGGGAGGACTCTGTCATGCTTGCCATCTGGAGCCAAGCAACGTGAGTCGAGGACAGCCACGTCCTTCGCATGAGATTGATTGAGAGTGAACATAGCAGAACACTTGATTTGACATTGGCTTCTTTATGAGCTAGAGTTTGCTTAATTTGTCACCCCCGACAAACTATTGCGAAAGGTGAATAGATTGAGTTTGGTTTAAGTTTTTAGTGATAGAGTTTCATTTAAACACTTTTAGATTGATATTTGAAAATTAATTTGATTTGATTTGAGAAATTGACTAATTTGAATATGTTTAAGAGCTTTAGATCCTGTCAACTCTGTTTAGCTGCTAATAGAGGATTAGATCTACTGTCACCTAACAAAATCAATTTTTCAGATATTTCACTAATTTGAAGCTCTTATTATAGGTTCTTAGGTTTTGTTAACCCAAACTCAGTCTTAAGACTAAACCAGGAAATAACCCACTCAACATTCTCAGACACTTGAATTTCAACATTCAGTATAGTGTCGGGGCACATGCGGGTGTATAGTGATTTTCAAAAATTTTGTGTTTGAATAATTTGAATATATTTAAAAGCTTTAGATCTTGTCAACTCTGTTTAGCTGTTGATAGAGGATTAGATCTATTTTTGAAACTCTTATTATAAGTTTTTAGGTTTTGTTAACTTGGGAGTCTAAGACTAAATTGGAAAGCAACACATGCGAATTTAAGCATTCAGCATAGTGTTGGGGCTCATGCGGGTGTATTTAAGACTTTAGACAGTTTTTATTTCTAAATTGTGAGATTGATTTTAGATTTATATTTTTTTTACTTGACTTGATTTGAAAATTTGATTAATTTGAGTATATTTAAGAGCTTTAGATCTTGTCAACTCTGTTTAGCTGCTAACAAATGATTAGATCTACTTTTGAAACTCTTATTATAGGTTTTTAGGTTTTGTTAACCCGGAACCAGTCCTAAGACTAAATAGGGAAACAACCCGCGCAACATCCACACCTGAACTTAGACATTTAGCATAGTAATGGGGCTCATGCAGGTGTTTATAACTTAGCTAATTTCATCTAATTAGAATTTATTGATCTTGAAAATCATAAGTAGGATGAAATTTCTTGATTTTTGATTAAAGAAAGCCCTATAATTTTTTGTAGATTTCAATTTAGTATCGCATTCTGTCTGCTTGTACAAAGGGTTGCAGATCCAATGGCGAAGAAGGCATTTTGATTGATCTAATATCTTATTAGATTTTTTAGATTAATATTTAATATATCCCAATTTAGCTTGCGACCTTTTAAACTTTAAAATTTGCACTCTATGTCCAAGCACATGCGGTGCTTATAACTAGATAATTTCACTAATTGATTGATTTTGAAAATTATAGAATGAAATTCCTTAACTTTTGATTGAAGAAAGCCCCATGATTTTTATAGATTTTGATTTAGTATTGCCTTCTATTTCTGTAGATTTTGATTTAGCACCACCTTTGTGCCCAAAGGGTTCTGATCGTGAAGAAGGCGTTTCAGTTTAGATTGTAGCTTAGAACATTTCTTGCATTTAGTTTGCTTGTTGAGTTTTTGCAAGTTTGTTATGAGTTTGGCATTAATCTCTCCAAATTTATGAGTTTAATATTCGCCTCCTCCAAATTTATGAGTTTAATATTCTCCTCCCAGAAATTTATGAGTTTAATATTCATCTCCCCCAAATTTTACTTAGATTTTAAATAAACATTCTATTCTTTCCAAAATTTGCTTTAAAGGCTCTCCCTTTTTGCTTGTTTGGCGCCTTTTGGTTTAAAATTAGCTAAAAGTTTCGCTATTTAGCATTCTAAGGTCAACTCATTTAACTCTCCCATTTTTTTTATGTCAAAATATTTGATGAAATTTGGCGACCTCCGTCGTCATCCTTGTGTGAGCATCGAGTATTTTGGCTTGCTCATGCGCCTGGCAGTGAGTGCGTCTTCGACCCTATTTTTCATCTCGTCATACCAAGCCGAGGTCTTCAAATGAAGAATACACAATGCAATATATAATTATCCTCTTTTTTCTAAGTCTGGAAATTAGACAAAATTTTGGCAACCTCTCGGCGTCCACATGGAATTTGAGGTTTACTGGTATTTCTGTGATATCTCTTGACACCACCTATTTTTCCTCCCGTCGCGTCTAGCACGAGGTCTTGACCCTTAAGATAATTGAGGCTGGACCGTGAATAATTGTCTCCATTCACGGTGATTGTGGAAATCCAGAATCATGCACGTGATGCGAGGATTCTTGCCGACTCGAACTTCCATCTATCTCGACAACATCTAGAGGATATGTGAAGGTGCATCCGAATAAGCGCTATAAGAGGCATAAAGTAATTTCTTATGATCTTGAGGAACAGGACTTGAGTTCTTCGTATGTAGAACTTGACCCAACATGGGCAAGATCGATGAGAGTTGGACCAACACTACGGTATGGTGACGCATTCCACCTTAAGCGCTCGAGACATCTTTTATTTCATTATAAGATGGTGGGGATGTAGGCATATAAGCCATGGCGGTTTGCCCGTGTTGAAACACGATAAGCAAGTTAGAGCCAAATCAATGGGTAAGTACATAAAAGCGGTCCCTCCGGCCGAGCGACCAAAGATCACGCTAGTCCCTAATGAGCAATTATTTAGAATCAAACATTGTTCGCTCGTCATGTAGTGCAATCGCATAAGGCACTACAAACCTGATCTTTTCTTTGTAGAATCCCAATATACCCTCATCTTTGCTTCAATTTCTTCATTGATCGCAGTATCCCAAGAGATTTGAACTCTCGGTCCCTGCAGAGAATCTTGAGCGCTCAAGAGGAGAACACGGCGGTCTTCGAGAATGCACACGCTCCTCGACATAAACTCGGCCGTGGATCTACCATGCAAATGTCAACATCGACCACCGTGTGGTGTCTACCTTGTGATAAGAAACTTGTAGGTTTCTTAGCATAACGGCCCGATGAGGATAAGATTCATCAAGAGAGAGAACACGGAGATCGATGGAAAGTGTATTATTCGAGATCGAAAATGGAGATAAACCCTATGAAATATAAAGAAAATGAAATCACCGTGATCGACGAGTGCGATCAATCGATCTCGGTGAAACTCGTTGTTGAGAAGGAGGAGTTCATAGAAGGGTTACGTAGCCTTTTTTTACATGCGGTTTTTTTGAGTGGGAGAGAGAGAGAGAGAGTGTGTGTGGGAGTCCGCGTAGCTTTACCGGACTCAATCCAGCCAAGCGTGTCGTATTTTTCCCCATTTTAAGGTTAACGGGCGATCGACGGACGTAAAGGGATGGCATATTCATGGCGTCGTTCGCTTCCAGCGGGCCCATGTCGTTCAAAAGCGGGAGAAGAACGATGGATTCGACATTCCCGAAGGATTTTTTCTCAGCTTAAGGCTTTCTTTCGACGAAGGATTTTTCTCGACAGCTCCAGTTCTCGATCGCCGCGTCGACCTTATTTCGATATGGGAAAACAAAATTGAGGTATTGTAGGTGACTACATGAGGTATTTACACATGCATTCCTGAACTTGAATGAATTTAGGATTTACTCTATTCTTCTCACTGTCCAGTGAAAGATTGGTTATTTTTTATATGTTATTTTGTATCTGTACTCTCTATACCCTCTCGAGGGTACATAGCATTTAGGGCTTTTTTTTCCAATTTCTTTAGCTTGTTTCTTGAGATTATGTTCATTACATTCAAATGTAAGCAATTTGGAGGCTGTTTGGATAATTTTAGGAGTTTTTTTTAGCATCTGTACTCTTTGTACTCTCTATACCTCTCATGAGTCATCATTTAACTTTTTTTATTATCTTCTTCTTGAGATTATATTTAGGGCATTCTAATGGAAGCAATTTGATGGTTTTGGATGATTTAGGAGTTTTTTTGCATCTGCTCTCATCTCTCGAGGTACAGATAATTTAGAGCGACTTTTTCAATTTCTTTTGGCTAATTGAGATTATATTTATGGCATTCCAATGGAAGCAATTTGAAGCTGTTTGGATGGTTTTAGGGTATTTTGCATCTGTACTCATACCTCATTGGAAGCACTTAGGACTTCTTTTTTCATTTATTTTATCTGTTTCTTGAGATAATATTCATTACATTATAATGGAAGCAATCTGGGAGCTGCTTGGATGGTTTGGGTATTTTGCATCTGTACTGTACCTCTCACGAAGGTCATTTATAACCTTTTAGGTTTATTTTATCGATTCTAGAGATAATGTTCATTACATTACAATGGAAGCAATTTGAAAACTGTTTGGATGGTTTTTGGGGGGGTATTTTGCATCAATACTCTCTATACCTCTTTGGAGGGTACATATTATTTATGTCCTTTTTTTCAAGTTTATTTTGCCTGTTTATTGAGATTATGTTTAGGGAATACCAATGGAAGCAATTTGATGGCTGCTTGGATGGTTTATTTGGGATATTTTGCATATGTACTCTCTGTACCTCTTTGGAGGGTACAGAGCATTTAGAGACTTCTTTTACTAGTTTTTTTTGCCTGTTTCTTGAGATTATGTTTAGGGCACTCCAATGGAAGCAATTTGATGGCTACTTGGATAGTTTATTTGGGTATTTTGCATCTGTACTCTCTGTACCTCTTTGGAGGGTACAGAGCATTTAGGGACTTCTTTTTCCAGTTTTTTTTGTCTGTATCTTGAGATTATGTTTAGGGCACTCCATTGGAAGTAATTTGATGGCTGCTTGGATGGTTTATTTAGGATATTTTACATCTGTACTCTTTGTACCTCTTTGGAGGGTACAGAGCATTTAGGGACTTCTTTTTCCAATTTTTTTGCCTACTTCTTTTGATTATGTTTAAGGCACTCCAATGGAAGTAATTTGATGGCTGCTTGGATAGTTTATTTGGGATATTTTGCATCTGTACTCTCTGTACCTCTTTGGAGGGTACAGAGCATTTAGGGACTTATTTTTCCAATTTTTTTTGCCTGTATCTTGAGATAATGTTCATTACATTACAGTAGAAGTAATCTGGGAGCTGCTTGGATGGTTTAGAGGGGTATTTTGCATCTGTACTCTCTGTCCTTCTCGGAGGGTATAGATCATTTATGACCTTTTTCGGTTTATTTTGCATTCTAGAGATAATGTTCATTACATTTGGAAGCAATTTGTTTGGATGGTTTGAGTATTTTTGTATCTCTCTGTATCTCTTTGGAGGGTACAGATCATTTATGTCCTTTTTTTCTAGTTTATTTTTCCTATATCTTGAGATTATATTTAGGGCATTCCAATGGAAGCAATTTGATGGCTGCTTGGATGGTTTATTCTGGGTATTTTGCATCTGTACTCTCTGTACCTCTTTAGAGGGTAAAGAGCATTTAGGGACTTCTTTTTCTAGTTTTTTTTTGCCTACTTCTTTTGATTATGTTTAGGGCATTCCAATGGAAGCATTTGGAGGCTATTTGGATGATTTCTGGAGGGTATTTTTACATACTCTCACCTCATTGGAGTACAGATAATTTTTTTTTAGTTTATTTTGCCTATTTCTTGAGATAATGTTCATTACATTACAATGGAAGCAATTGAGGCTGCTTGGATGGTTTGGGGGTTTGTACATCTCTCATCCCTCTCGAGTGAGATCATTTATGGTCTTTTTCTAATTTATTTTGCTTGATTCTAGAGATAATGTTCATTACATTCTGATGTAATTTGAAAGTTTTGGATGGTTTAGGGGGTATTTTGCTACTATACCTCTTTGGAGTCTGAGATCATTTATGTCCTTTTTTTAGTTTATTTTTGTATCTTGAGATTATGTTTAGGGCATTCCAATGGAAAGCAATTTGATGCTTGGATGGTTTATTTATGGTATTTTTTGTACTCTCACTTCTTTGGAGGGTACAGAGCATTTAGGGACTTCTTTTT
Organism: Cymbidium sinense; assembly: GCA_021442155.1. Classification (NCBI taxonomy): domain Eukaryota; kingdom Viridiplantae; phylum Streptophyta; class Magnoliopsida; order Asparagales; family Orchidaceae; genus Cymbidium; species Cymbidium sinense. The sequence continues at coordinate 64,140,714 of CM038233.1, forward strand.
CCAATTTTTTTTTGCCTACTTCTTTTGATTTTGTTTAGGGCATTCCAATGGAAGCATTTGGAGGCTATTTGGATGGTTTCTGGAGGGGTATTTTGTATCTGTACTCTCTGTACCTCATTGGAGGGTACAGATCATTTAGAGACTTCTTTTTTCAGTTTATTTTGCATGTTTCTTGAGATAATGTTCATTACATTACTATGGAAGCAATCAAGGCCTTGGATGGTTTGGGGGGTTTTTATGCTCTCTATACCTCTTTGGAGGTATCATTTATGGTCTTTTCTAGTTTATTTTGATTCTAGAGATAATGTTCATTGTTACAATGAAAGTAATTTGGGCTGTTTGGATGGTTTATTTTGTATCTACTCTGCCTCTTTGGAGGAGATCATTTATATTTCTCTAGAACAATTTAGAAACTTAGTTTTGATGGGTGATTTGCATCGTACTCATTACCTCTTGACTTTTCTTTTGAAGTTTACTATGTGGAAAAGGATAACTTCCGATCTACCTGTAGAGCTGTATGTTTGACACACTTTCTTGATGAATGACATTTTAAAGAGGCTTCATCTCCATCAATTCATTAGACTCCTGCAAGACTGTTGCCATTACATCAATCCGTCTTGGGACATAGAAATGTAAGCTTTCTTGTTGGGTGGCGTGCATTCCTTTCACGATGAAGTTGCGGTGATAGGGATGCCAAAACAGAGGAGAAGGTCTTATGGCATCCCTGATTGATTCATCGGACTTCAAGAATCAACTTGAGAATTTAGATATCGTTAGCACATTTTGTGTAGTTGTACGTTTTACGGTCAAATCTATTTTTGTATATCACAATTGGTGGCATCGGTTGATTACTATCGATGACATAGATAGATTCTTTGAATACAAGCGAGCCATTTGGGACTTTAGTTTCCCAATTTGATGTTATTACATCAAAGATTGAGGAAGAGCGGTAGGTTACATGAGTGGCTTTGTCACTCTTGATGGTATGTTATATCTCCAGGAATGTGTAATTTAATGCGTTGAAGTTAACTATTTTAAATATTCATTGTAGATATGGTGAGTAAGGATCATAAGGCATTTCCATCTCAATATCTTTGGACAAAAATAGAGTTTCCAAAAAATACTTTCACTGGTTTGGGAGGACACGGGGTGACATATAATAATATTACTTAGTTCATATAAGAATATCTTTATTTATGTTGTATGTCTTCACATTTATTTATTGGTTTATCACAGGTCTGTCTTTCATTCGAGGACATACTAGAAGAGGAGACCTGGCTCCTTAAATCAGTGTCCCCTGCCTAACAATCTACACATGTCGAGCTTGATAGCAGTCCCATTTTAAGTCCAATGAGTGCAGCCCCCACTGACTCTCCATATATCTCTCCTCGATATTCTCCTCCATCCAGTGTATCTGCACGCCCTCTGCTACCCCTGAGACTTTGCGGGAGAGGATACTTGAGTTTGAGGACTTGAAAGATATATCATCTTTTCATGCAATAATGATGGAGAGGATGGATGGGCTTGATTTTGGGGTTCTTTGCTCGAGGAAGTTCTTGCCAGCTGAGGGTCCCACCCAAGTGTGGGGAGGTTCTGTGGGGTCCTGGGGAAACTCTTGAAGAGGCTACCGGGAGCTTCCCACAGTGGAGGGGCCCAGGAGGCTACCACTTGGAAAGCCACGAGGAGGGGTACCGTAGAGGAAGCTCTTGTGGAGGCTAGGAGCTTCCTTGTGGAGTTGGATACTTCAATGGGAAGCCCTTGTGGAATTGGGTAGGTGAAGTTTTGTGGAGGGCCCACCATCATGGCGATCTTCGGCCGCATTGAGCGTGGTGTGAAAGCTTCGGCGAGATGAGGAAGAGGAAAGCTCCCCTTCACACTTACAGGAAGTCACGAGCAAGAATAAGTGATGTGGTGGCCTCCACTCAAGATGAAAGCACTAGAGGTATTAAGTTACTTTCTTTTAAATTTGAGATAATAGAAATAGATTTCACTAAATGTTTTTATAAGTTTGCAAAGATGAGCCGAGGTCGATTATAGGCTATCGTTATGGTGGAGGAGCATCAATGGTATGAAAACACTGATGATCCTTAATTCATGGTTCTTCTTCATAACTTTCATTATCATTAATTTCCTTTACCATCAGGAGGAACTTCATGTTGTTGAGTTCTCATCCAAAGCTATTTTGCCTAAGCCTCGATCTTATTGACACGTCGTCATGCTCCCGATTGAGGACAAGTAAGTCAATCCTCAATCGACTCCTTCATACATAAAATAACTGTTTAATCCGGTTTCTTTAAAATATTTATCACTTGCAGCGGTGATACAGTATTCGCAGTTGGGAATATCATTATTACGGCGGTCGATGAGTTGGCGGAACAATATCTCTCGGATGCACGCATTGATGCCTTGCCTTCTTCTTGGCCGAAAGTATTCTTTTGGTTGTATATCCTATTTGTATATTTCATGCTTGCATTGGGTATGTTACCCCATAGGAATGTTGGGTATTACGATTCAATTCTTGTTTGTTCAGAAAAAAGTTATAATCTATAATCGTTCTCTTCTTTTCCTGCAGAGTTATGTCAGGTACGGCCTAAAGATGGAAAGCAAATTGTTTACCCAACATGTCACTTCTTGACGTGTGTGAGTTAATCTTCTTGATTATAGATAATCGACTGACACTCAGTTGGGCATATGAAGGCACAGTATTTTTGACTTACCCAAACCAACCCATCTTCATGAGATTGTAAAACGTTTTCAAATTTGGTTCCTCTTAACTATTTTTTTTACGCCAACTTGTTGAGATTATGTTATATTGGATCAAATTACTTGTTGAAGATCTTGGCCTCTTTTTGGCGATCTAGAAAATGGTCAATTGAAATGGTGAGTGGGATACCAATCAAGAAAATAATTTGGAATGTTTGTCAAAATACATGGAAATGAAAACCTCCGGTGGGGGTAGACCGAGATTGGCCAAAGAAGATGAATATATTTAGGGTGAGTTACGCTATATTTTATTTTGGGACTTAAAATCCAAATTGAGAACAATAGGATTTAGTTTGATATAGGATTTTGTATAATGCATTGGTTTGGTGGCTTCAAGACTTATATTTTGTTGAAGTGAATGGATCGTTTATGGATGCAGGATGATATTTTACTCACTTTTGTAACTTCTTTTCTCATATAGTTTGATTTCTTGATATTTTACTGATATTTTACTCGAGAATCATACTTTTATCTTATGGATTTGGTTTTTTTGGGGCTATATTCTTGAAAGAAATGCATTTAAAATCATTTTTTATGGTATGGTCATTTCGTTATGAGCATAATGCATAAAATTAATGCAGCCGAATGCATAAAATAAATGTTATCCTGTAAAATGCATAAAATTAATGCATAAAATTAAATTAGGGATTACTGGCCATTAGGGATTATCTTTTTTTTAAAATATTGATTGTAAAATTATTATGGTTGGTGTAAGTAATTTTGATTGTAAAATCATGATATTTTTTTAATTTTAATTTTAACTCATATGTATTATTATCTGATTATGATTGTTGTTTATTTTATTATGAAAATAAAGCGGTTAAAAAAATTAACTCATATGTATTCTTAGTATGCTCATGCTCGAGTGAAATGAAGTTCAACTTGAACTTATCGGTGACTTGTCTATTTATTTAGATGAAACAATAAAATAAGTTAATCTATTATAAAAATAGTATTTTTTTTTTCATTGCAATATGAAAAATTTAATTACTTTATAACTATAATGAAACTTGTCGAAAGAGATAACTTATAACATTTAATTATATAATAATTATTTTTTCTTGAATAGTGTATACAATAGATTAAAAACTTTTAAATTTGCCACCACTTATGAGATTAAATCTAACTTAAAAATTAATTCTAGATATCCTTTCTTATAGATATCTTAGATATGATGCTGCACTCGAGGTGCAGTATAAAATACAAAAAAAAAATATCAAATCATCCAAGTAGCCATCAAATTGCTTCCATTGGAATGCCTAAATATAATCTCAATAAGCGGAAAAATAAACTTGGAAAGTCTCAAAATGCTCTGTACCCTCAAAGTGCAGAGTCTGAGATGCAAAATATCCCCAAACCATCCAAGTAGCTCAAATTGCTTCCATTATAATGTAATGAACATTATCTCAAGATCTGATAGCGGAAAAAAAAAATGTACTCAGAGAGATGCAAAGTACAGATGCAAAATCCAATAAATAATCCAAGCGATCAAATTGCTTCCATTGGAATGCCAATATAATCTTAATAAGCAAAATAAAGCGGAAAAAAGGACATAAATGATCGTACCCTCAAAGGAGATGCAGATCTAAAAAAGCGAACAAATTCTTTCCATTATAATGTTATCTACAAAATAAGCTGAAAAAGGCCATAAATGATCTGACCCTCAGAGAAAGTATAGATATAAAATACCCCACCATCCAAGCGACTCATTGCTTTGTAATGTAATGAACATTATCTCAAGAAATAGGCAAAATAAACGGAAAAGAAGTGCGTACCCTCAAGAGTCTGAGAATGCAACAAAACACCAAAAATCATCCAAGCGACCATCAAATTGCTTCCATTGGAATGTAAACATAATCTCAATAAGCCAAAATAAATTGGAAAAAGGACATAAATGATCTCTCAAAGAGTGCGAGATCTGAAAATACCCCAGAAACCATCCAAGCGAAATTGCTTCCATTGTAATGTAATGAACATTATCTCTAGAATAGAAAATAAAAGAAAAAGGCCATAAATGATCTATACACTCGGGAGGGTATAGAGTCATCAAATACCATATCCAAGCGACTCAAATTACTTCCATTGTAATGTAATGAATATAATCTCAAAAAAAAAAAATTGGAAAAAGTCCTAAATGCTCACCCTCAAGGAGAGTATAGATGCAACAAAACACCTATAAATCATCCAAGCAGTCATCAAATTGCTTCCATTGGAATGCCCTAAATATAATCTCAATAAAAAGGCAAAACAAATTAGGAAAAAATCAAATGATGCACCCTCAAGAGGTACAAATGCAGATAAAAACAAAATCATCCAAATAACTTTCAAATTGCACTGGAATGTAATGAACATTATTTCTAGAATGCAAAATAAAGCTGGAAAAAGGCAATAAATGATCACCCAGGAGAGATGCGCACATATTTATTACATATTTATTACTATTGATGATTACAAGGTCCTCGAGGGGATTAACTCAATCATTCTTGCTTAAGAGCTACAAACAATCCAGTGAAATCCCTAGCTAAATCTGATCTAAACATCTTGGTGTATCTTAAGTTAAAGAGAGTCATCTTAGGGACTCTAAAGCATTACTGAGAAAAGATTATGCGTCGAAGAACACAAACTAGATAATGTCATGCATCAAAATGTTTTCGAAATAATATCCATCATCGACTTAGTGTACCCTTGACGATTGATTGGAGCTCGAGTTAAATTCGCATGTAGAACATCATATTAGTTGATAATTTTTACATCGATGTGATATTTATGCATGCCTCGAAAACACTCGGCATAAGAAAGGTTCAAACTTATCGGTACTTTAGTTTACGCAACAAAAAAGTAGAAGGGTTTGAAGATTAAAATCAATATTTAAAATACTAAAACTAATATAGAAAATTACTCTTGGCTTTCTTGGATCTCTCCCAATATCCCTTGAGTTGGAAACACTTTGGACTTTTTAATTGGATCCTTTAAGATGTCTTTTCCTTCATTGTGGTTGACTTCTTCTTCTTAACTTTTTGTCGGGAGGAGAATTCCACTTATTAGAGTCGACATCATCATATAGTTTTTTTAGGGATCTCATATAGTCCTGTCTCTTATTGCCTTGTGCCGACATATTTGATATGCATTATGTGGTTCAGAAAATAATGCCATTTCCATCCCATCCACATCTCTTAATTTTTTTTATGCACTATCAATGTAAATATCCTCTTTGCTGGTAGACCATCATGAGAAGATACTTATCAGGAATCGCACAATATCTTCGACTAAGAACTCGATCTGATTGGGCACAAAGTAATCAAAAATTCTTTTTCTTACTTTAAGGTAGTCTATTGAAATGCAGTCCATATTTTGGATGCATTTTTATTCTCTAAGTTTCTCACCAAATACTCCATGGTGTCATCGACTTAGTTCTTGATAGGCCTCCAACTCCATGCAAAAATTCCTCTTCAAACATAGTGTAAACCTTTTCTTATAGCGACTTATTTTAGAATTGGTAGTCTTAACAAGCGAGAACAATCGATGGCTACACTTAAGTCTTCATGTTCATTCGATACCATGTCTCCATAACCTTTTCCAACCCCAAGAAATAATCTATAAGTGAACTTGTTGGTTTAGATATTACGTGACATCGTTGTTATTGGACTCACTACGTTGCGTTGACAAGATGCCCATCGAATGAGTCTTCTGGTGGACCACTTGGATCTAATCTTATAAAGCTCAGGTGACGCATGATCATGAAATTGCCTTCTTAGCTATGAGACCAAGCTTCTTCAAACTCTGAGTCACACTTACTATATAAAATAGCCCTTGTACTCTCTTATTAAAGCAATGAACCTTGGAAGGAGCTTTCTTTGAAATATATACCATTGACTATGATGAGTATCGATAATACAATTTTGATAGCTCTCGCCATGGCGATCTTGATCGGTGAATATTGTTATAGGATGTCATCACTCATCAAGAAGAAATGTTTGGAATAATGAGAATGACTCAATTGTCTCTTGATAAAAGGCTACTCCAAATAATACATTTTTGATGATGATTCACTCCAACAAGAGGGGCACAAACAAGATTATATTTATTGAGTGGATAGCTTGTATCAAAATTATCACATCCCAAAATAATCATATTCTATCGACATATTGCTTGCTCAAAAAAACTTACTAAGCAATCGACTCATCAACTTGTACATCCCATGCAAACATCCCATCCATTTGCTTGCCTTTCCTTAAACAAGCGTATTAATGCATTCTTGTCACCATTCACAATCCTCGATCTTTTCTCTTTGAATAAAATTGAAAGCATCTCTTTTTATGAACATATTCTTCTACGCCAACTTCCTCGGTTAGATAGGCGAATGCATCGGTTGCTCTAATTCGATCTGTCATTGTCTTCAACGGCCTTCTCATCACTAATGCATACGTGTGATGCGAAGATGTAGGTCGAGGCTCTGAAGAATGATTATGACTTTCTTTATTTTTTAATCGTCAATTCCCCTCAAATCAACAGAGAATCTAATCATGGGGACAACCGGTTCTTGTATCAACTTTACGGAATTTTGTTAAGCCATTTAGGTAGCGGAGACTTCTTCGACACTTTTGCACATAGAAAATCTTTTGATTTCAATTTCTTTGAGTTTGTATAACTTATGGTCCAGAATTTGAAGATTTGATGCATAGTCCGATTATAGTTCATCGCCTCCGTTTCATTACGAGCAGTGGTGCGAGTTTCTCCAAATTTGGGTCATTAGACATGGACTTAGTCATCGCTTGCTTTATTGACGCATTCATCACGGACAAGCGATACAAAAATATGTTACAAAATCTGGATGCAAAAATAAAATCATCCAAACAACCATCAAATTGCTTCCATTAGAATATAATGAACATAATCAAAAGAAAGCGAGCAAAAAAAAGTCTAAAATGCTCACCCTCAAAGAGATACAAAAGAGTCTGATGCAAAAAATCAAAATCAAGTAGCCATCAAATTGCTTCCATTGGAATACAAACATAATCTGGAAAAAAGTCTAAATGTCTCAAGTGAGTCTGATAAAATATCTACAAATAAACCATCAAGCGACAAATGCTTCCATTGGAATGCAAACATAATCTCAAAAGAAAAAATAAACTAGAAAAAGGACATAAATGATCTACCCTCAAAGAGGTACAGATACATCAAATATCCATCAAGCGACCATCAAATTGCTTCCATTGGAATACCACAAAATAATCTAAAATAAGCGGAAAAGAAGTCCCAGTACCCTCAAAGAGATGAGAGAATACTACCAGAAAATGATCAAATAGCCTCAAATGCTTCCATTGGAATGTAGTAACATAATCAAAAGTAGGCAAAATAAAGCAAAAGAATTAAAATGATGTACCCTCAAAGAGTATAAAATACAAAAAATCAGAAATCATGCATCAAATTGCTTCCATTAGATGCTAACATAATCTCGAAAGCGAGCGGAAAAAGACTCAAAGAGGTATAAAGTCTGGATACAAAATACCCCATAAATAATCCAAGCGACCTCAAATTGCTTCCATTGGAATATCATATAATCTGAAGAGGCAAAATAAAGCTGGAAAAAGGATATAAATGATATACCCTCAGAGGTATAGATGCAAAATACCCATCATCCAAAGCGATCAAATTGCTTCCATTGTAATGTAATGAACATTATCTCAGAATCGGCAAAATAAAGATACATGCATCAAGAGGTCAGGATGTAAAATACCCAAAATGATCCAACGACCTCAAATGTTCAATTGGAATCCATAATCAAAAGTAGGCAAAATAAAGTGGAAAAAGAATGAAATGCTCTCTCAGAGAGATCTGAGATCAATAAAAAACTCTGAAATCATCAAGCGACCATCAAATTGCTTCCATTTGGTGCCTAAACATAATCTCAAAAAAAAAAAGCGGAAAAAAAATCACTAAATGCTTTCTACCCTCAAGAAAAGTCTGAATCAGAATCTAAATAACTAAAAGTAAAAATTCAACAAAAAAGCATCCAAATTGCTTCTAATGGAATGTAATGAACATCTTCTCTTCAGACGGACCAGAATATACTAACAATCGTAGAAAAAATTGCACGAGAAACATTATGAATTTTTTTATCTTAAATTGGTGGTTATTTATGGCGTTCTCATCTTCATGGTTCTTTTGTAAAAGGAAATGAGATTTTTATTTCTCTTACGAGGTTTTGCTGAAAAATACACCCTAAACCTAAATCATGTATATATTTCTTTAAATTCCTCCGCATTCCAGCGATGCTTACGGGGGTTGGAGCTGGGGGCGTAAATGGCGTCATGAATATGCCATCCTTCTGGTGGTCAGTTCGATTCTTGCTCAGTTAACCACTAAAATGGGAAAAAAATTGGACCGCGCATCGACCATGGTTAGATGCACGCGCATCTGATGGAACTTCCGACATGTCTAGGTGTGGGAGAGCAGAAGGAGAACAGAATTCTTGCCTTGCGGTTTGAGAATTCGCCTTTCTTGCGGTTTTGGAAGCAGAAGTAAAGGCTGGAAGCGATTCTTGCAGCTTATAGTTAAAGAGTTTGAATGAGGGGAGGAGCAGGTTGAGAGGAGCAAGTGGAATAGTTGCATACAAGTGCTTTCGTTTGATAGACAATTTTTTAATTTTTATTGATTTTCAAATATTAATCAATTTTAAAAATGAAATTTATGCCGAAATCATTATATGGTCAATATATATATTGATTCAAGATAATTTCAATGAACGGCCGTCCGTTTCATGATCGAGAGCATTTAGTTCGTGGTATCAAGTGAGTCAATTTCTCAAAATCGCGCGCCACTTTTGGCCTTCGATTTAGAACTTATTCAATTGAGTGAGAACAGTCTTATTTGATAGATTTTAGCGTTTTGAAGCCAATGGTACAATCAATTTCATGAACGAAGGTCGTTTGATTCTCATCGGTGCCTCCTATCCTCGATATGCGTGCAAGCACATTGACAACTCGAGCGTTTGATTGGTTGATCATAAAGTTATGCTATATTTATATTTTGACCAATTTCGATGTTCTGAACGCGATGGAGGAGTCTGTTTGTCGATCAGAGGTCATTTGAGTTGATTTTGGCGACGTCCAGTGTATTTTAGCCTTGATTTGCGTGATGTCACTTCAAATCACTCGATATTTGCACAGACACGTCCGAATTGAGCGCGGATAGTATATTTGATAGTTCTTGACGTTTTGAAGCTAACGGCCCAATCAATTTTATGAACGGAGGTCATTTTTTTATCGTCGCAGCTTCTTGACTTTGATATGCGTGCAAGCATTGATAGCGCGAGCGCTTAATCAATTGATCATCAGATTTTGAAATATTTATATTTTGATCAATTTCAACATTTTGAGTTGACGATGAAATCCGTTCATCGATCGGAGGTTGTTTCTGCCATTTTTGGTGACATCCAGTGTATTTTGAGCCCCGATTTGCGCACTGTCGCTTCCGAAGTCCGTCGAATTCGATTTATAGGCTTGTTTTGATTTATGGCACACATATGGAGGTCAACATAAATGTTTATGTCAATTGTTGTCGAATGAAGGGTTCACTATTTGCATTTATTTTATGAAAATCGTGAAGGTTGAATCTTTATAACAATACTTTTGTATTATGTTTATGATTGTTATTTTAGAATGTTTTATATGAACATCTTATCTATTTATGTTGGACTTTTTTAGATTCTCTTTTTGCTTTTACTAGAATGGACTTTTTTATATTATTACATGATTTGTTATACTTTCAATGATTGTTAGACTTGTAAGTGTTGCTTGATATTTTTTTATCACTAGAGTTGTGGATGACAACAAACGTGAACTTTGCAAGAAGATTATAGTTACTATTGTGTACCAAATTAATGAGTTTTATGAATCATACATCTGTGAGATCCCTTCAATGACAACAACATATATTTGAAATAAATGAATTGGGGAGCTACTTGTAGAAAATTCAAGAAGATTTCATAGCATGTTTCATATGTCACAAATAGTTTTTCTTGATCTCTTGCAAGATTTACAGACTTATCACCGGCTTCAAGGCTCTTCAAAAACAATAACAGGAGAAGTGTTAGGAATCACACTTTATATATTATTGCATAATGAGTCAGTAAGGGTGGCATGTGAGTGATTCCACCATTCATTTGAAATAATTAATAGATACTTTAGTAATGATTTGGATGCTCTGATTAGTTTGACATCTACGGCTCTAAAGCTCTTAGACTCTACTTTTCAGAGTACACCTACTGAGATATCTCATGATTATAGATATATGTCATACTTTAAGGTATACTTTCGTACATATATTTTCTTGGTAGCTTGAATTGTTTTAAAAACTAATATGTGATTTAAGATTGTATTGGAGCAATTGAAGAAACACATGTGAATGCTCGTGTTCCTGAAACTGAGAAGGTGGCTTATATTGTAAGATTTGGTTCACCAACTCAGAATATAATGGTAGTATGTGATTTTAACATGTGCTTTACGTATCTTATGGCTGGATGGGAAGGAAGTGCCCACGATAGCCGCATCTTCAAACTTGCAATACGCTGCCGACAATTTAATTTTCTAATGCCACCTCCAGGTAAATCATAATTTCACTTATAACAGTTCTTTTTTATAAGTTCTATTTACATAAATAATTTATACAATTCAATAGAAAATATTATCTTGTGGATGCTCGGTATCTGATGCAATGAGGATTTTTAAAGCCATTCCCTAAAACAAAATTTTACATCCCTGATTTTGAAAGTAGTCAAGTGGTTCGTGGTAGAAAAGAAATATTTAACAAGAGACACTCATCATTGAGTGGTGTTATTAAAAAGGGTTTTGGAGTTTAGAAGAAGAAGTGGGTAATTTTGAGAGACAACCTATATATTCTTTCAAAAAATAGGTAAAAATAATCGCAATTACAATGTCATTACATAATTATATATGGTGTCATCCTTCAAAAAATGACATTGAATTCAATAGTGTAGAAATATATCACATGTATGTTCCACATAAAGCTTATGAATACATAGTCGGTCAATCAATGGTAGCTATCGAAGATGTGGAAGATCATCAGACTCAAAATGGTGAAGGTGCTAATATGATGGTTAAGCTATGGGAATAGATCATGAATGCTTTAGTTGATGAGTGAAATTTCATTGCATGATTCCTGTGATATGAGTACATCTATTATATTGTTAAAACTATTAGATTTTAATGAATTTATAACTTCTACTTTTTTTTTGTTATATTTACAGCTCTTTATATGGTGAACATAAATATATTACATGTATTCTTATTATTTTTCTTGATTGAATGTTAATATTTGATTTTAAAAATAAAAAGAAGAAGATAGTATCAATTTGGCCTTCATATTCAAAACATTGTTAATTACAAAAAAAATATTATTTAGAAACAATTAAATATAATGATTACTAAAATCTAAATATTATAGATATATTTATTAACAGATTCATATAAGAACATTTTAGTCTTTTATTCATAAGCAGTTGTAGCACAATAAACTTTTCCAAATAGAGTCATTGTTTTAGCAACAACAGTTTTCTAACAGCAGCTTTCTTTGATAACAGCTTCACACCTGCTTTTTAAAATAATTGTAACTGCCCCAAACACAATCTAAGTGCTCTTAGATATGTTAATTTGTTTCATCAATACACTCATTTTGAGTATAAGTATGCAGGATTTGGAGATTGTTAGTTTAGCAAATAATTCCATGAAATTTTAACTATATTTAAAATTCTTGATTTAGACTCATTTAAACTCAGATCATGACATTTTCATTATCGTTAGGCTCAGCTCGTTGAAATGATTGTTTCAAATATAAATTTATTGAAATAAGAGTTTATATTATTTCAGTTTTAATTTTGGAAGTTTCTCTTCATATATTACTTTAAGAATTGTACTTAATGAGATAAATTTTATAATGATATATCAAATATTAATAATATAATGTAAAAATAGTACTATGAGAGAGATACAAAGAGAATGGGAGATAGCTAGAAGTGAAATGGTCAAAAGAGAGAAAAAGGAAGAGAATGTTTTAGCAAGGGAAAAAGATAAGCTTTTTTTATTCAATGAAATTATATATCATAATTTGATATCATATCTTCATTCTCTTTTACTATGAGTGAGATGAAATTCCAAAACCTTAAGTTGCCTTCCTTTTTGGGGGATTTGCATACATACATCACAATTCTTATACACTTATATATTAAACATTAAAATTTTGATATTTATCATATAGCACCCAAATCCTTAGCATTAAATTAAAAATACCATTGATATTAACTTTTCTAAAGTAAAATTAATCTTTTCATGCTCATGTTTTGATATGAATTGTGACACAAGAATGCTATATAAGTAAATGTTTGAGGTGTTAAATAAGTAAATATATAATAATTGTGTGGTATTATGTAAATCTTTCTTTCTTTTTATAAATCATAAATGTCTACTTTATGGAACATGATATATAAAGATTTACTTGAAACTTGGTTTATATTTTTGGTGATTTAGACTGCATTATTCTAACAATCATCAAATTAAATGATTAGCATGCTTATGTCCTATTCTATATGTTCTTTAATTGGGATTTCAAATCAAATTTAGAGTAATAAATTTCACTTTTTTGAAAACTTAAGGGTAAAATTCACAAGCTCTTCAAAATCTTTCTCTAACATTATATAAGGATATAAGAACAAAAGAGAAAGAAGATTTCAATTTTTTGAAGGAATTTCATTTTTTTTAACCAATGAATAATTTCTTCATTTTAAAATATTTTAAATTATTATATAATCAAGTACATAACTAAAAAATTAAAATTAAAATCATGTTGATATGTATAGCACATCATCACCTTATTGATATAATACATGACTACAATCCAAAAGACATTGATCTTGCATATGCAAGCTTATAATTGCCAACAATTTTATAGTTGTGATGATGAAGTTAAACAACAAATTAAGAAAAATAATATTAAATAAGCTAAATATGTTAAATTGAGATTATATTTTATGTATATATCATTTGGAAGATTTATTCTTTTTTAATCCATAATTGTTTGCTTAAGATATTTAGATCAATAATTCATTTATTTTTTTGCTTATACCTATAAATAAATTTTAAAAATGTATATTTTAATTATTAAAATCAAGAAGAGAATTTTGATTTTACATGCCTCAGTGTACTCAATATTATAGTAATATGCTCATTATTAATTTATTTATTTGGAGAAATATATCACAAAATTATTTTAGACAAAACTACTTTCAATGAAAATTAAACTTTTTTTATTTGAAGGTTGCTTAATAGACTAAATGTCTAAAATGACCTTTTAGCGACATGTAAAGAGTGGCATTTGCAATGAGAGCATATAGTGATCATCGACCAATATGACTATTTCGTGATGAGACCGTACTGAGTAAATTGATGGGAGGGACTAATTTGTGATAGGAGCTTGTAGAGGGCATCTTCGAGAGTGCAAAGTTGAACGAGAATAGGTGTTTGAACATGTATTGTGATAAATATTAAAAAATTCAAATCATAATTGAATAGAGGTTCAAATTCTAAGTAGTTTGAAACAATTTCATTCACAAAAAACTTTTAATATGAAGTTTGCATATCTGTATAAGTGGGAGTAATATTATAGAAAAATAACTTTCAAGACATTTCTTTAAGTAAATAAACAACATACATATTTCTCCATTTTAACTTTTCATCAAATACATAGTTATGACTTCATTTAATTTCTTACTCATCAATTATTTATGATTTAATAAATGATATTTATTCACTTTTAAAAATCATGGTATGAGGCACCTCTATGATTAAATGAAAAACAAATTCCACTTTAATCCAAAAATCTTTTTTTTCTTAATAGGTCATAGAATATCAAAATATTATAAACCATTCTTAAATCCTGCAAAATTAGGGCATGATGAGAACATCCATAGCTATATGTAGAAATAAAAATAAAATCATCATGGAAAAATAGATTCATTCAGTAAATATATTATTATAAAAATATAATTTTCATTGCAAAGCATTTTTAAAAGCGATAAGAAAATGAAAACTAAATGGACCTATAATAAAATGTAAAATTGTAAAATGAGGGCCTTAATCTATGGGAAATTTAACTTTTATATCTCATGTATTTAGGCATGCTTCGTTTTGATTTATTTCAATGAATATGACTTTAAATTCATTTTAGACAAAATTACTCTAGATAATATTTATGTTTATTTAAGTCAATCCTCCAAAATATTTATTCAAACCTAGTTAGAATCTTATTCAAACTTGTTTGTTTTGGTTCAAATATTGTTCTACTTCAAACTTCGAATTACAAGCTATGTGTTATCCTGCCTGTTGTCTTCTTCCAATTCAAGTCATTGTGATTTGTTCGAACTAATGTGTTGCTTCCATTTAAAATTGTTGTTTGAATCCTCTTATACAATTCAAATATTTGTAATTTGTTCTTCTCTTTGCAATTTTCACTTCTCTTTTACACGATATTTGATGCATAACCCTAGCTCATCACAAACTTCTCTTCTCTTTCACATGCTGTCAATCCCATTGATAATTGACAGTAACCCATCACAGGTTTTTCTTTCTTAGTACTCATCAATGGTCTCTTTGATGCTCGATCTTGACAAACTGTAAACTCCTCTTTCATTTCACATGTTGGCAATCCCATTAATACTTGTGTCCAATGAGCTCTTATTTCAAAATGGTCTTCCCTTTCACATGATGGTAGTCCAGTCGATGCTATTCTAACTTTTCTTGAGGGTCCAAATAATAATTTGAACATTACTTCGAACCATTATGAACTATTTATATTTGAATTAATTAGAGCAAGTTTTAAATATTTTATGAGTCTAATGAATAGTCTATGAATATAAAAAAAAATCATTTTTATTGGAAATAACATAGTTTAAAATGAATATTTTGAATATTTTAAAAATAAAAAAATCTAATAAATATAGTTTTCCAAATGAGAGTGATATGAAGAAAAAAAAAGAGTTAAATTTCTTATTTCCCTAATGACGTTCTTATCTTTCTAACTTCACTAGTTTTTTTTTTCTAGCAAGCACTTGGAGATGGTCTCCATCGAATGCCCTGCACTGTCCCCTCTCCGAATTCTCGTTCCCTCTTCAAGCAAATCCAAAGGTGCCTCCCAAGATCACAAGCATGGCGCAGACCGCCGCCAGCGAATCAAGCAAAACGCCTTGTCGCCACCATCCGATATCTCTCCCCTTCCCACCGTCTCTCCACCGCTGTCATTGCGTTTTCCCGTCTCCGCCGCTGTCTCTCCCAACCCTTCTCTCCTCATCTCGACCACCCCATCTCCTCTCTTCTTGCCGCGGCTGCAGCCGTCCGCTCCTTGTCACATGGATCCGGGCTCCACGCTCTTTCCCTCTCCCTCGGTCTCCTCCCGGCAGACTCCTTTACTGTCTACTGCATCGCGGCATTCTACGCCGCGTGTGGACTTTTCGATTACGCCCGTGCCGCGGTCGAAAACTCTACAGCAGCCGTCGCTTTCCCCTGGAACATAGTGATCTCCGCTTATCTTGAAAAAGGATACTGGCAAGATGCGATTTTTAGCTACGGGGTGATGCTGGAGAGGGGAATCAAGCCCGATAAGTTCAGTAATTCCTCCGTTTTGAAAGCTTGTGGTGAACTTCGTGAGCTTGAATTAGGGAAAGAAGTTCACCGCAATATTGATTCCAGCGATTTGGAGTGTGATTTATTTGCCTGCTCTATTGGCCGTGTACGCCAAATGTGGAGCTGTGGATGATGCCAGGGAGGTGTTTGATGGAATACCTGAAAAAGATATTGTCAGCTAGAACTCCATGGTTCTGGCATACACCTCTGAGGGAAGGTGGGAGTCCTCTGAATTACTGGAGAAAATGAGACTTGAGGGTTTTGAGCTCAATTCTGTGACTTCCAACACCATAATTAGTGCTCTTGTGTATTCCAGAAATCACAGAGAAGCACTTACATTGATATCCCATACCAGAAAAAGAACAGACATTGCTGCTCTAGATTCCGTCAGCCTGGTGCTTGGTTTGAAGGCTTGCTCTGACATAAGTTACCTGAAGCAAGGGAAGGAGATTCATGGATTGGTGATTCGAAGCAACAGTGATGAGCTCGAAAATATACGCAATGCACTCATCGCATTGTACTCGAAATGCTGCAACATCAGCTACGCTCGCATCGTGTTCCAGAAAAGCCTAGCTCGAAGCGTGGTCACATGGAACTCGATGAGCGCTGCCTATTCGGCCACTAACAATATTCATGAAGCAGCCTTGCTTCTTCAAGAGATGATTGAATCAGGAATACAACCAAGCCATACCACCATTGTAACTATGCTGGCACTATGTGCAGATTCTGCAGATTTGTGGCACGGTAAGCAGCTTCACTATGATTCGATCGGTTTGGAGTCGTCCAACGATTCATGGTGATGGTTTGTGTGGTTGGAACCATTCATCAGTTGCAGCATTGGTCCAGCATTGATTCAAACAGCTTTGAATCCAGAAAAAAAAAAAAAAAAAAACACTACAGGCAACTCAATTCTCCTTAAGAGGACAGGAGATGGACTTTAACTTGTATAGCATTACAGATATCACAGCTTCTTTATTACAATGAACAATGATTATAAAATATCAGAACAGAAAATGTCCCCAAAGAACTGAAAAACAATCAGAGTTCTTCTGCTTCAGTTCAGACTAGAAATTTAAATTTCTTCTACCTCCAAATCTCGTGGATAGATCCTCATAGATGCGGGTGACCTTCAGGGTCTTCTGCTGGGATCCGAGGGTCTTCTGCTGGGATCGGCCGAGCCTGAAATGATAATACATTTAATAAATTTTCTGAAGCCTGAAAGCCTGTTTGAGATATTTCATTATATTTTTAAAAAAAAGAAAGAAAGATTTGCATACATATCTTACATATCTAACAACTAAAATTTAATATTTAAATTTATAACACATTCCTTATGTATGAAAAAAATATATTAATCACGCATTAGACAATAATTAGTATCAGTTAAACAATATAGACAAGAATATCTGAAATAGATAAGCATTTTGCATATAAATTGGCTGAAATTTTGCATATTTTTACTATTAGCAGCATAAAAATAATTGCAAGAATATAATGAATAGCTTACTTTTAGAACTAATTTGAATATCAAATGGTATATTAACAATTGGAAATAAGCAAGAAAACAGCTTAAGAGATTCATTTTAACTAGAGATGTATATAAAATAAATTTAATTTAATTTAAGTTGAATATTATATTTATAATTTTTATATTATTATTATTATTATTATTATTATTATTATTATTATTATTATTATTATTATTTTTCTTCTTTTAACTCTCACCACGCATTTCGAATTACTTAGATAATTTTTAATATTCATCCTTAAATTTTTCATACAAATGTACATGAATTATCACATGCAAATGAATTTTTTTTAGAAGTAGGTCAGTGAAATAAGTAGTAATGAGTTTGATGTGAATTCTAAACAAAGTGTTAAAGAATTGGCTCCGATTTGACTCGATGAGCTAACAAGCCAGGATTTACATTTTAGATTTAGGATTCAAATTTTAGTTTAGGATTTAGGAAAAACGATTATACTTGATCAGAAATTAATACGATGGTAATTGTAGATCTAAAAAAAATAAAAAAATTAAACTAAAGAGACAATCAAGAATAAAAAGTTTCAACTCGAATTATAAATGAGCTGAACATGAATAAAGGTTTGTGTTAGGCTTTGTTAGGCTCAAAACATAAAATGTATTTTAAAAATCTATAAAAAAATAATTTATTTATTAACTCTCAATATATATATTATATATATTAGGTATTTAAAATAGTGACTATTCATTTCAGTGTATATAATAGTTACTTAATTATAATTAATTTTATTATTATTATTATTATCATGTACAATATATGCATATGTAAATTGATTTAAAAGTGATATGATCCTAAAAATCTTACTAGTCGAAGCACGAATCTTGATATCAAAATCAAGCTGATCCTAAGTATAAACAAGTCGAGATCAAGCCTTTAAAATATCATTAGAAATTTTGGGATATCATTAAATCTAAATAGTTCCAAATATGGAGTGTTTATGATCAATCGAAATCTTGTGGTTTGGATTCAAGATCTCTTAATTGGACTTGATTTGAGCATTCAAATCTCAAAATACATGAGATGATCAAGAAATTATCGTAGATGGAGTGGTTTGGATTTTGCGTGTATTCTGAAAATCTCCTCTAATCTATAAATACTACCATTCTTTGAGGGAAGCATAAGAGAAGAGAGAAACAAAGCAGAAAGCATGTCGTGTGTCATTGACATCATAACACCTTGTGGTCATCGCTAAGCTTTTGCTTGCTCACAATTTGATCTTACTAACTGCTCACAATTAGAGATGCTTTGCTTCAATAACAATAAGCTCAATGGAACACTACCAAGTTCCATAGCTAAGCTTTCCACGAGATGCAAAACTTAGGAATTCATGCAAACCAGATATCTGGAAGTATTCCATCAGGGATTGGCAATCTCACAAATTTAATAATATTGTATCTTGAACCAAATCATCTCACAGGAGCCATTCTTGAGAGTATTGGTAAACTCGTACGGTTGCAAGCCTTGGGCCTACAAAATGGCATGTTGACTGGAATGCTACCTTTTTCTATTGGTAATCTAACCCAAATGTTGTATCTCTACTTAGATATGAATGTTTTCAATGACCCCATACCACCGAGCATTGGAAACCTGAAGAGCCTCACAGAGCACCGCAAGCATTGCCTGTAACTTCCACTCTTAAACCTCTCTCCTATGCCGAATATCAGAAGATAGAAGATAAAGAGAAGTAACTTGAGCTATGTCCAACACTCTCATTTCTCTCACGTGCCTCTCTCTCCTAAGATCCCAACTGCTAGAAACTACGAGATCCATGGATTTGAATGTTCTTATGTAGTAGCTTATAAGCTTTCTTTGGTAAACAACAATTAAGTTGAATTATTCTTTGCTGAGGTGCAAAGTTAATTGTATTGTTCATATTTATGCATTCATGTGAATTACACTATAGACTAAGAACAGCTTGTAATTGAGCTCTAGCGTTTCCGTGGCATGCAAGAAAAATTATGGGAATCACACAAAAAAAAAAAAACCTTAAATTCTAACGAGAGATAGAGTATGACAGTACTTAGAAGAAAGATGTAGACAAAAGAACTTAAGTTTGCTATTGGAATTATTGTACCTTACATCTTGAATATAGTAAATGTCTCAAGTTAAGTCTTCTTTTCTCACGCATCTACAGGACCCATCCCCAACTGCTCTTCTTTGTTGTCATCAATGGTTTTAATAATTTAACGAGCAGGTATTAAGGTTGCTGCTTGCACAACTCGTTCTCCGGCCAACTTCTTACAGCAAAAAATAGACGGTAGGCAACGGAGTGCTATTTTTGAGCAAACGTGATATTTCAGGGTGCTATAATTGTAAATAATAAGTTTAAGGTCTTAGATAAGTAAATATGCAAGTTTTAGATGTTATGTATGTAAAAATCCCTTAATAAAAGTATGTTACTACTAACATTGATAATAGTTCCAAAAGAAAAATCTCTCTAAATGCTAAAAAAATTGAAAATAAACTAAAAATGAAAGATAATAAATGTATAAGGATGTTAGGATTTTTTGAATTAAATTAGACTAAATTGAATGTTTTTAAATATGTAGATAATATATATAATTGGTGCTTATTAACGAGAGCCCGCAAGAGAACTTCGTTGTCTCCTCCAAGAGCTTTCTTGCTGCTCCTCGGCCGTATTACTAGGCACAATGGTATCATAATTCTCGATTTTCATTGATGGAATGGCCTCATTCTTGCTTCAATGTCTTGATTGCTTGATTCAAAGAGTGAATAGTCTGAAGCAACAATGGTCAGCACTGCATCAGATCTGAAAAGAATGTGAGATTTGAGACTCATCAGTGAAAGAGAAGAGGGAACACGATGTCATGTATGTATGCTGACTAGTGAGGCTGATGCTTTCCCTCTATTTATAATTTTATTTTTAAGGAGTGTTTGGTAACGGAAAATCTAAGCTATATTCCGGCTCGATTCTAAAAGCTTTTATTTTGCATTATATATTTTTTTAAAATTTTGGTTTCAAAACTATTTGATTGGTAGATTTAAGATCCTATTTTGTCCAATATTATTATTATTATTATTTTCAAAGTGGATATATATTTTTATATATAAGAAATTTGTTATAAATAGGCGTCAAAATGCAGATTGAGAGATATAAATCTCCTTTAAAACTTTCTAAGATAAGAATACTAGTTTTCAAAATCTTTAGTAGCTTTATATTATTTTTAAAAATATATTTGTTTAATAATTTTTTCTTTTATAAATAATAATAATATTAATAAAGTATTTAAAATAATTATCATCATTAAATATGATTTATATTGAATCAATATATATGTAAATCAAAATAAAAATATAAAATTAAAAAGTAATCTCAAATGGCCTTTTAATTATTTTTATGGTATAGAAAATCATATGCATCAATAAGAAATAAGAGAGCACCTCTACCATGGCCTCACTTTTAAAAGAAAGAAAAGCTATTATTTGGAACATGAGTGCACATTCATGCACTAAGATGATGATAAATTTGTTAGATTTGAAGAAAACCCATCAAATATAAATGAACTTGATTAGCTTATGATAAACTCACTTCAATCAGCTTCAGAAGAATTAACTTGAATTATGATAAATAAAATTCCCTTTTTCAATTTGATATTAAAAAAAGCTTAAATTATGATGAATGCTCTTAATTCGAAGTGATCTTGTTTGACTCGAAGATCAATTATCTAACTTGCAATGAACTCCCTCAACACATAATAGATAACTCGCCTAAAAAATGTGAAGATGAAATGTTGATTTCATTTTGAAATGACTTATTTTCCCTCGTGTGTTAAGGCTACATGTCCCTCTAAATGAGTTATTTAATTTTAATTAGCATTTCTTGTAATGCCCAAGCATTGATAAAAAAAAATTATTGCAAAAGTCCTATACTTGAGTGGCTGGCGAGCTAATTCAAGTGATCTACTTGAGTATGTTTGTTTGATTGTAGTCCATCCATTCAAAATGCTTAGCACTACATAATACTTTAAAGAATGAAGAGCACTTATCATTGAATCTAATCAGCTACTTGATCATTAAGCCTAACTCCTTTCAAGTTCCTAGTGATGTCATACCAAGATTCTATTTCATATTATCAAGATTCCCTTGATTTCCTTAAGGTGTGATTATGAACCTAAAATTTTTTTTTCTCCCTACATTGAAGAGAGATTTTTATTTGATGTTAACCTCTTAATTGTATAGCCTAACTCAACAATTAAAAGGCTACGAAAGAACAAGAGGTTGCACATTTTTTTTTCTTTTAGACCTCCATATAATCTAAGAGTAAGTTAAGATATCTCCAAATTGAGTGCATCTATTGAAGATAATTTTCATATGTGTCTACTGCGTTCTATGATCACTCATCACCTATGAAGAAGATTTACTCATGAATCCTATAATTGATGACCCAACCAACAAAGGCATCCATCCCCTTCTCCACCATTGCATCACATAACATGCATTTTGGTCTTCTCCATCACATTGGTTGATCTAGCTCAACATAATCAATTTTGCATCAAATATGTCTGAAGTCATGAATTCAAATCTTTTAAGATTGCAGCCTGCAATCATGATGACCATGATGTTATCCCACTTGATTAATGTTGCCATTGCCAATGCTATGGGCTTCAACAAAGCTGAAAAACATCTTTAAATTTTGTTGTGATTTACTAAAAAGAAACACACAAGTTTATGCTTCTTCTTCCACTTTCTTCCTTCTTAACATTTCATTCAAAGAAAATAAATTTTGGATCAAATAAGTTTAGAATATTAATCATTTTCCTATTCTATTTCTAAAAAAATAAAAAAAGATTATATAACATCAAAACATTACATAAAAATTTGAAATCAAAATGATACTTTTAACTTACATGAGTACAATGTAGTCCTCTAATTCAGGGAACCAATAGTTCCTATTCTTCAAATGGTAGCACAATACTACAAAGCCTCTTCCACATTGTCCTCCACATCATCCCATTCTGTCAAAGCCCAACCAGACTCCTTCCTCAATTCCAACTCCATGATGGACCTCCTTACCTCCTCAGCCTCTTTCCACATCCCCATCTCCACATAGGGATTTGATAACAGCACATAATATGAAGCGCTTTCAGGCTGTAGCTCTAGTAATCTCCTTACTACAAATTCGCTCAAATGCATCTCCTTTCTCGCTCTCGAACCAGACAACAATGACCCATAGATGACCACATTACGCTCAAATGACATCATCTGAATACACTCCGTGGCCGCATCAAGTAAGCCTGCCCTTCCATAAAGATCCACTATACAACCATAATATTTGATCCTTGCTTTGAACCCAAACTTCCCTCGAAGTACCATGTCAAATATCCTCCACCCCAGCTCTACCAACCCCGAGTGGCTACAAGCTATGAGGACTCCGACGAGTGTAACAGCATCTGGGATCACACCTTCTTCCTCCATCCTTAAGAACCATTTCAGTGCCATCGCCCCTCCTTCCGAAAAGGCAAAGCCTTGAATCAGTGAATTCCAAGTGAACAAGGTTCGCTGAGGCATTCTCGAGAACACATCGAAGCCGGCACTGATGCAGTCGTATTTGCAATACATGTCAATGAGAGGCGTACCAAGAACGACATCAAGCTCCCAACCTGCGTGGATAGTTTGGCGGCCATGTGCGGTGCAAGTGGTGAGGGTGTTCACCATGGTGACGCGGTTGGGCGTGACTCTAGTGAAGTGCATGCGCTCAAAAGCGAGCAGAGCATCCTCAGGGCGGTTCGCCCTGGCGAGGTCGGCAATGAGAGTGGACCAGGCAACTACCCCTTTCAGAGGCAGATCGTCGAACAGGTGGAGGGCAGAGTCGAAGTAGGAGCATAGAGAGTAAAAGGGGAGAAGGGAGGAAGAGATGTTGGAGTCTGAAAGAAAGCCAAGCTTGAGGATGTGGGAATGGAGGGAGAGGCCGAAGTGGAGGAAACGGAGGATGGAGAGGGATTTGAGGATGAGGGGGAAGGTGTGGTGATTGGAAGGAGAAAAGAGAGGTGCATCTAGTAGAAGATGAATAGTGGGGCGGAACAGCGAAAAATGGAGAGAAGCACATGAGGTGTTACGACAATGAGGAGGAGCAGTGGAGAAGAGAAGAAAGAAAGGAGAGAAGAAAGGAAAGATGAGACAACGAGACGGCGGAGTTGAAATGGAGGCCATTGCGGAGGATCTCGAAGAGGAGGGAAGAGAGTGGAGAAGAAGAGGTCAGGGTGGAGAGATGGTGGAGGATACAGCGAGCTGCGGTGGAGGCCGTAGCGGTGAATTCATATGAGGAGAGGAGTTTAGGGGGCTAGGAGACTAGGAGTAGAAAGGAAGGGTAACATCCATCGGAGGACCCCTTGTACGAATCTCAAAGCAAAATTTCTAGATCCAATTATAATATATTTAGGTGATATTCATGTTTAAATTTTAGGAAAATTATCTATAAATCAATATAGGTTCAATTTAAAATTTAGAAAAAATTTACTTACATACCATAAAATTTATATATATTTATATATATTCAATATCTAATATATATGATATTTTATTATGCATGAAAAATATATATTTCACTTTTAAAATTATATAAAATTGATATTTTTTATATGATATTAAAGATTTAGATACTATTTATATAATTATTAAAGTTTATGTATTAGGTATTCAAAAAGCAAAAAAAAAATAGTGTGGTATGTTAGTATTTTTTTTAAATTCATTTTTCAAATTTTTATTCAAATATCAAAATTTACAATAAAACTTCTTTATGAATATTATTTATGTAGGAAAACGATTTTCAAAATTATGTGTTGTATTATTTTATGAGTTTGAGTTAGCTCATGAGAAGGCTTATTTAGTATGAAAGAGATAACATAATTATGATTCAATGAATTATTATGATAAAAAAAGTAATAAATTAGAAGAAAATTAATAAAAAGTTACTTGATATAAAGGAATATGATGAAATTTTTAAATATTTTTAATAATTGTAAACTTTTAAATTTTAATATATTTTATATTAATATTTATTAATCAAGCCAGATCTTGAGCTAATGAGTCGTGTTGACTTGAGCCTGGCTTGATAGCTCATCGAGCAAATCAGAGCTATCTCTTTAACACTTTGTTTAGAATTAATATCAAACTCAATTACTACTTATTTCACAGACCTACTTCTAATCATATTGATATGTCTCCTATTAATACTAAAGAGATTTTATAAAAATAAATAAATTGATTTGCATGTGATAATTCATGTATATTTGTATAAGAAATTTAAAGGTGAATATTAAAAATTATCTAAGTAATTTGAAAAAGAAGAAGAAGAATACTCAGAATACATCAGAATACTCAGAAAAAGAAGAAGAAGAATACTAATAATAATAGTAATAATATATAAAAATTATAAATATAATATTCAACTTAAATTAAATTAAATTTATTTTATATACATCTCTAGTTAAAATTAGTTTAATCATATAACTAATAAAACTATATTTCTGCTAACATTGATGCATAGTATAAAAACATATATAATAGTTCAAAAAAAAAAAAATCTCTTGCGCTAAAAAAAAATAGAAAATAAACAAAAATGTATGATAATAAATGTATAAAGTGGTAGAATTTATGAATTAAGTTAGACTAAATTGGATGTTTTTAAATATGTAGATAAAATATATAGCTGTAATTATAGTAACTTTTTCTAATATAAATATAGCGTCACTTAAATTTAATATCTAAAAACCGAAAATAAAAGTAACTAAATCATTCAGATTAAATTTATAATCAAGAGCTTAATGCCATTAGCTAATCTGGACACAAACTATATTCAGTTTTATTTACAAAATCGTGGTTTTCAGCTCATTAATTGTGTATTGCTAAACATTACCACTACCGCTTGCTTAGCAGAAACTTGTTACAGGCCAAGACAAAGGCTTATCTCTTTGCTCTCCATGGCCGTTCATATTGTCTGAGAGCTTTCAACATACCTTTCAATCTCTATGAAAAGGCTAGCACACCTTTGCGTCTACTTCTTCACATCATCTCTCAATCTTTGGTCAGTCATGGATGCTGCTGCCACTTTCTTAAGCAATGGCACTGACAAGGCGCCATTTCTTGCTATCACGCTTTAGATAACTAATGACCCATCAAAAGTCCTGCACTCATGGAATGACACCACAGATTTCTACAATTGGGAGGGCGTCTTCTGCAGAAAGAAGAAGGAAAAAGTTGCGTCCATCAACGTCAGCTCTCAAGGCCTCACTGGATTCTAGCTCCTCCTCCATAGAAACCTCACTTTCCTTCATCGCCTAGATCTGAGACAAAATAAAATCTCCGGCATAATCCCACTTATCTTCTTTAGGCTGCCAAAGCTTCACTTTTTTAAGTCTCAATTCCTTGCATGGTGAAATCCCCTTTAATCTGACCTCCAACATCACAACTTTTGAGGTTAAGTAACTTAAACCAAACGACTTTAAGTTAACCTAACTATCTAAAACTTTTTTTACTCAAATTAGAAGTTGCTCTGGTTCCTCACTCTACTGAAGCTCGCTAAACAAAATGCTTGTCCATCCTTCATCTCGTCATTCTTTTCTTCCTCTTGTTCCGCTATGAGGATGACTTTAGGCAATAAATGAAAAGGCATTGAGTATTTTGTTTTCTTTTTGCTTGTTTTGTTTTGGCATGTAATTTATATCACTATATGTTTATGTTAAACTTTAGGATTTTGAGTTTGCATTAAACTTTATTCTAGCTCTTATTTTCATTTTATTGTCATTTTTATGCTTTATGTTCTATTAAAATTTATCCCCTATGTTTATGCACTCCGATTGTATGTATTGCTTTTGGATTTGTTTTATATTTCTTGATCATGCTTTTCGTTTATAAATATTGAAATGATAGGTCATTTTCTTGCATCCTTGCATTAGAAAAATACAAATTTAGAGCTTTGTATACATTGCATCCATACATTTATTAAATGTATACTTAATTTATATTAAACTATTAAAAAAATTTTTCTTATTTGTATTCTTTTGTAGTAGGATTTTTATGCTCTTTCTATTTTATACTTTGGATCCTACTGCAATGTATTTATAGATATCTAAAGCTCATAAGTTTGTTCTTATTTACTTGTAGGAAAGACTCATTTATTTATTTTACTATTTGTTGTTTAGACTTTAATAGAAGGGGCAATGCTGGAACAGACGCCTGAGCGGATGGAACTTGCTTTTGGTTATCTTGTAAGTTTTGTTTCTTTCTTTGTTGCTAACTTGTTGGCTCTAACATCAATGAACAAATATCAAGATTTTTACCTTGTTTGGCAGGAGAAAATGAATGCTAAGGGATTCTTTTTGAACTCCAAGTTGGGGAGTGACCTTCTCATTGCAGCTGCGAGAGATGAGGTATGTTATTTAATGTCACTACTGTAAAGGGGTTATTTGATTGGTTGTATTTGTGGTGTGGAGTAAATTGAATTCATGCATTCAGGAAGTATAGGTGTTTAGTTGCAACAATGAATTCCAAATTCATCATTTAGTTCATTTTTTATGTAGTTGGATTTCTTATGACGATTTTTAAAAACATTACGAAGTTTTCACTGCTGTTGTTGGCTGCCGTTGCAGCGATCGCTATTTTACGTTACTTTATTTTAGTATATTAAACAAGAAACAGTAAACTCCGGTATTTATAGTATTTTTAACCAAATAATCTAAAATTATTTCAAATATATTACTTTCATTTTGTATTGCATTTCTTTTTCAATCAAACTAAATGGTCTGTAAGTAATTTTTAGTAACCTGCCATATGACTGTTTGTAAGAGTTATGTTTCTAGAAAAAATTTCAAGTTATATACAACTTGATATATTGGCGAGTGATAGAATGGATGCTAATTAATTCAAAGTGGTTATTGCTTATAAAACACTTAGGTACTTTTGTGTTTAGTCTAATGGAAAATTTATCCCTACTTTTCTGGTGAAGAATCCATATTATTTGTGCTAGGGTTATTAACGGCTCTAAATTTAAAATTTCTTGCTGCTTCCTTTTTGACCAAAATTTTTCTGTATTCATTTTTTTTATTGAAACATTTGTACTAATTTCTTTGTTTTTGTGACATAGGGTAATTATGTCAACGCCAACTATATATGGATATGCTTCAAAGCCGCAGTGTAATGTATCTTTTCCTGCAGTAGAAGTCTATTATAAAGGTTTAAAGGTAAGCAAGTTTTCAATTCTTTTCAGTTCAATCCCCCTTTTATGCATAATTGTCTTACTGTGATTTTTGCATGCATTAAAGAAGCGTCCTTTCAGCTGCATGCATGCATTTAAGCTTGTGACTGAAATTATAACTATATTTAAAAGGAAGATTTACATACATATCGCACAATTCTAATATATTTACATATCTAGTATCAAAATTTTAATATTTACATATCTAACACTTTAACTATACATGAAAAGGCAAAAGCATTTCTAAAATGATAATAATAGTGATATTTTTGTTGTGATGTTAAATATTTTATTATTATGTATGTAAATACTAATATTTATATGTTAGATATATAAATATATAAGAATTATATGATATGTATGTAAATACTATCAATTTAAAAAATGTTCTTTAAACAAGACTACTGTTCTTTGCTCTCCTTAGAATGAAATCCTCTTATGGCTTATAGTGAATGTCCTTTTTATTTAAAAATGAATCTCTCATGTTGTTTTCTTGCTTATTTCCAATTGTTAATATACCATTTGATATTCAAATAGGTTCTAAAAGTAAGCTATCATCTATTCATTATATTCTTGCAATTATTTTTATGCTGCTAATAGTAAAAATATGCAAAATTTCAGTCAATTGATATGCAAAATGCTCTATTTCAAATATTCTTGTCTATATTGTTTAACTGATACTAATTATTGTTTAGATATAGTTTTCTTGGTATATAGCTAATTTATGCTGTTGGTTGCCTTACAATGCAATCTTTACCATATGCTAATTTAAAAATAAGGAGAGAAAAACATACAAAGGAAATATTTCATCCATTTTTCAACAGAAATATCTTAAATTTTAGAATTAAAAAATGAATTAGCAATATTCAGGTAACAAATTTAATCAATATCACTTTAAATTCATTAAAAATGTGTCAATATTAGTTGAGGAAATAAAAAATTTAAAATGTTAAACCTCAAAGTGAAAATACTATAACATTGACATGCATAATACATAATTCTTATATATTTATATATTTAACATAAATAGTACTAAAAAATTTTAATATTATATCAAAAATAACATCTACCTTCTTAAATTTTTAAGGTGAAGTTTTGCTTTTCATGCATAGAAAAAATATTGCATTTCTTTTTCAATCAAACTAAATGGTCCGGAAGTAATTTTTAGTAACTAGGTAACTTGCCATATATCAAAAATAACATCAACCTTCTTAATTTTTTAAGGTGATGTTTTTCTTTTCATGCATAGAAAAAATATTGCATTTCTTTTTCAATCAAACTAAATGGTCCGGAAGTAATTTTTAGTAACTAGGTAACTTGCCATCTAATTGTTTGTGAGAGTTATGTTTCTAGAAAAAATTTCAAGTTATATGCAACTTGATCTATAGGCGAGTGATAGAATGGATGGTAATTAATTCAAAGTGGTTATTGGTTATAAAACACTTAGGTACTTTTTGTGTTTAGTCTTGTTGCGTGCTAGAAAACCATTCGGAGTAAAAGTTTTCGCTAGTTAAATCTACACATTATTTAAAGAGACAATAAAACTCCGAATTTACGTGAAAACCTCAAAAGAGGGAAAAACCATGGGGCTAGCCCAAGAAAAAGTTTCCACTATGTATCTGCTGTACAAAGCCCGATAACGGATTACAATTGCATATGAGAGAGGAATAACAACCTGTAACAATGATCGTTGTAATTGTATCGATGGTGGGGATGCGGGGTAACCGGTGGGAATGCACAATTAGTGATCGGTGGCACGGTGGTTGATGTAATGGAGTGCGATCTTGCTTGGGGTGCGATCTTGCTTGGAGGATCTTCAAGCTTCAGAGCTCTCTCTTCCTCCTTTACTTGCCCTTCCTCTTCTTCCTTGCTTGGACTCTTCCTCTTCTTCCTTGCTTGGACTTGGTGCGGTGAGCATGGAAAGCGATATGATTTTGAGTCAAAACCGATCGAGATCAAGGAGATCAAGCACTTAAAATATCATTGGAATCTTTGGGACATCAATTAAATCCCAAAATAGCTCTCAAATATGGAGTGTTTATAGTCAAAGGCTCTGGATCTAACGAGCCTAAGATCTCATAATTCATTTGGGCATCCAAATGCTCAAAATACATCAAATGATCGAAGGAATCATCTGAGCCGTCCGATCGAGGGGAGAGGCTGCTTACATGAATTTACAAGAATGCCCCTCCTCCCATAAATAGACCTTCATTCCTCACACCAAGAAGTGAAGAAGAAGAGGAGCAAAGCAAAGAAGAGATGGAGTCAGGAAGAAGAGGAAAATCGTGAGGAGGAAGAGAGCTCAAGCTTGAAGATCCTCCAAGCACACCCCAAGCAAGAGATCACTCCCACTCGATCAACCACCGTACCACCGTGCCACTAATTGTACCTCAGATTCCCACCGAGCCCGCATTTCCACCATCGACAATTACAACGATCATTGTTACACGGTTGTTATTCCTCTCATAAATTCAGTAATCCGATTAGGAAGACTTTGTATTCAAACGATACATAGTGGAAACTTTTATCAAGTAGGCCCTGGTTTTTCCCCTCTTTCGAGGTTTTCCACGTTAAAAATGAGTGTCTATTCGCTCTTTTAATTACTTGTGTGACTAATCGACATGGCTAAGGCGAAACTTTCTCTACCGCGACCTGGTTTCTAAAGACAACAAGTCTAATGAAAAATTTATCCCTACTTTTCTTGTGAAGAATCCATATTATTTGTGCTAGGGTTATTAACGGCTCTAAATTTATAATTTCTTGCTACTTTCCTTTTGACCAAAACTTTTCTGTATTCATTTTTTTTATTGAAACATTTGTATTAATTTCTTTGTTTTTGTGACATAGGGTAATTGTGTCAACGCCAATAATATATGGGATATGCTTCAAAGCCGCAATGTTAATGTATCTTTTCCTGCAGTAGAAGCCTATTATAAAGGTTTAAAGGTAAGGAAGTTTTCAATTCAATCCCCCTTTTATGCATAATTGTCTTACTGTGATTTTTGCAGGCATTAAAGAAGCGTCCTTTCACCTGCATGCATGCATTTAAGCTTTTTTTTTTTTTTTTTTTTTTTTTTTTTTAGGGAAACCCCATGATACGGAGTATTTTATCACAAAAAGATTACAAGATCCTTAAAAGGGGTTAAAATCCAGAACTACTGCTCAAAGAGCTACAATATTATAACTATATTTAAAAGGAAGATTTTTGATATATTTACATATTTAGCACCTAAACTTTATTATTTATATATCTAACACTTTAGCTATGCATGAAAAGGCAAATGCACTTCTAAAAAGATAATAATAGTGATATTTTTGATGTGATGTTAAAGATTTTATTATTATGTATGTAAATACCAATGCTTATGTGTTAGATATGTAAATATATAACAATTATATGATATGTATGTAAATGCCATCAATTTAAAATCACTAGCTTTATCTTATCATGCAAGTTTAGAAAAATGTTCTTTAAACAAGACTACTGTTCTTTGCTCTCCTTAGAATGAAATCCTCTTGTGGCTTATAGTGAATGTCCTTTTTATTTAAAAATGAATCTCTCATGTTGTTTTCTTGCTTATTTCCAATTGTTAATATACTATTTGATATTCAGATAAGTTCTAAAAGTAAGCTATCATCTATTCATTATATTCTTGCAATTATTTTTATGCTGCTAATAGTAGAAGTATGCAAAATTTCAGCCAATTTATATGCAAAATGCTTATCTATTTCAAATATTCTTGTCTATATTGTTTAACTGATACTAATTATTGTTTAGATATAGTTTTCTTAGTATATAGCTAATTTATGCTATTGGTTACCTTACAATGCAATCTTTACTATATGCTAATTTTAAAATGAGGAGAGAGAAACATGCAACATTGAGAAGGTTCCATTTTTCAGCAGAAATATCTTAAATTTTGGGAGTAAAAAAATGAATTAGCAATATTAAGGTAATAAATTTAATCAAAATCACTTCAAATTCATTAAAAATGTGTAAATATTAGTTGAAGAAATAAAAAATTTTAAATGTTAAACCGTAAAGTGAAAATACTATAACATTGACATGCATAGTACATAATTCTTATATATTTATATATTTAACATAAATAGTAATCAAAAATTTTAATATTATATCAAAAATAACATCAACCTTAATTTTTTAAGGAGAAGTTTTTCTTTTCATGCATAGTAAAAAATGTTATATTTATAAATATGAAATTTTGGGTGTTAGACATAAATGTATAAGAATTGTGTGCTATTTATGTAAATTCCCCCAAAATATTATACTTATTGACACAGGATTAGGTGATTTTTTAAAAGACATTTACATGCATATCACAAAATTCTTATCTATTTGCTTATCTAACACCTAAAGTTTAATATTTATATTCATAACACTCAAATTTTAATCATCATGTAAAAATATCATTACATTATTTTTTTTAAAGTCAATATATTTTTTCATACATAAGGAATGTGTTATAAATTTAAATATTAAATTTTAGTTGTTAGATATGTAACATATGTATGCAAATCTTTTTTTCTTTTTTTTAAAAAAATATAATGCAATATCTCAAACAGGCTTTCAGGCTTCAAAAAATTTATTAAATGTATTATCATTTCAGGCTCGGCCGATCCCAGCAGAAGACCCCCGTATCCTGAAGGTCACCCGCATCTATGAGAATCTATCCACGAGATTTGGAGGCAGAAGAAATTTAAATTTGTAGTCTGAACTGAAGCAGAAGAACTCTGATAGTTTTTCAGTTCTTTGGGGACATTTTCTGTTCTGATATTTTATAATCATTGTTCATTGTAATAAAGAAGCAATGATATCTGTAATGCTATAGAAGTTAAAGTCCATCTCCTATTCAGGAGAATTGAGTTGTCCATAGTGCTTTTTTTTTTTTCTGGATTCAAACCTGTTTGAATCAATGCTGGACCAATGATGCAACTGATGAATGGTTCCAATCACACAAACCATCACCATGAATCGCTGGATGACTCCAAACCGATTGAATCATAGTGAAGCTGCTTACCGTGCCACAAATCTGTAGAATCTGCACATAGTGCCAGCATAGTTACAATGGTAGTATGGCTTGGTTGTATTCCTGATTCAATCATCTCTTGAAGAAGCAAGGCTGCTTCATGAATATTGTTAGTGGCCGAATAGGCAGCGATCATCGAGTTTTTGATATATTTAAAAAATATAAATTAGAAGTGAAAAATCAATTAAATAAGGAAAATAAAATTTTAAGATTAGATAGAGGTGGGGAATATATTTCACTTTTATTTAATAAATTTTGTGAAGAAAATGACATTATACATCAAGTTACTCCACCATATTCTCTTCAATCTAATGGAGTAGCAGAGCAAAAAAATAGAGCATTAATTGATATGATAAATGCAATACTAATTTCATCAAAATTATTGAATAATTTATGGGATGATGATTTATGTTAACTTGTTTTATTTTAAATCAGATTCCTTATAAAGATTCTAATAAAACACCTTATGAATTTTAGAAAAATAGAAAACCCAATTTAAACTATTTAAAGGTTTGAGATTGTTTAGCTAAAATATATATTCTAGAATGTAGAAAAGAGAAAATTAGGATCTAAAAGTGTCGATGGTGTATTCAATGGATATTCTCATAATAGTCTAACTTACAAATTTCTTATCATTAACTCTGATATTTATATTTATATTAATACAATTATAGAAGCTAGATACATTTTTTTGAAGATATATTTCCTATGAAAAATAAGACAAAATCTATTAATAAAAAGAATCTTCAATAAAAATTTTTATAGTAAATAATGATGATACTATTTTAACTAGTAAAAATAAGAAAATTTTAGAAAAAGTAAAAGAATTAGAAAAGAGGAAAATCTAGGCGATGATTTTTATTCTCTTTTAACTGAAATATTTATTTTAGAAAATAATCTTACTATTGATGAAACAATGAATTCTATAGATGCACCATTTTAGCTATTAATAATGAAATAGATTCTATCATATCAAATAGGACTTGTGTACTTTGTGATTTACCTTTAGGTTGTAAAACTCTTGGTTGTGAATAGAAATGCAAAAAGAAATTAAAATCAAATGTATCTATAGATAAATATAAAGCAAGATTAGTAGCCAAAAGATATATACAAAAAAGTGGAGTTAACTATTTTGATATTTATTCTTCGATTGCTAGAATTTCTATAATTCATTTTCTTATAGCTTTATCTTCAACATATAATCTAGTTATACATCAAACAGATGTAAAATTTGCATTTTAATTGTGATTTAGATGAAGAAATTTATATGGATCAATTTGAAAGTTTTATAGTTAAAGTTCAAGAAAATAAAGTTTATAAATTAGTAAAATCTTTATATAGATTAAAGCAAGCCCCTAAATAATTGCATGAAAAATTTAATAAAGTAGTATTGACATATAGATTTTTTATTAGTGAGTCTGATAAATATGTTTATATTAAAGTTGTTGATCTTGATTATGTTATTTTATGTCTTTATGTTGATAATACTTTAATTTTTTTTTACAAATCTAAATTTTATA
Organism: Cymbidium sinense; assembly: GCA_021442155.1. Taxonomy (NCBI): domain Eukaryota; kingdom Viridiplantae; phylum Streptophyta; class Magnoliopsida; order Asparagales; family Orchidaceae; genus Cymbidium; species Cymbidium sinense. The sequence continues at coordinate 64,175,493 of CM038233.1, forward strand.
AATAATATTAAATAATTTCTATCAACTCAATTTAATATTAAAGATTTAGGTGAAGCTAATGTAATACTAGGTATAAAGATTTATAGAAATGCAAATAATATTTATATTACTCAATCACATTATATTCAAAAACTTCTTAAAAAATTTAATTATCAAGATGTGAGTCCTATAGGCACTCCATATAACTCTAGCTTACATCTTATAAATAATTTAGGTGATAGTTTATTACAATTAAAATATTCTCAAATAATTAGTTATCTTATGCATCTAGCAAATTATTCTAGACTTGATATTGCTTATGATGTAAAAAAATTAAGTAGATATACTAGTAACCCTAGTAAAACTCATTGGAAAGGACTAGAAAGAATTTTTAAATATTTAAAAGGTACAATAAACTATTGCATTCATTATAGTGGTTTTTCTATAATACTAGAAGGATATTGTGTTGTTAGTTGAATTGCTGACACTAATAAAACAAAAGCCACTAGTGATTATGTCCTCATATTTGATGGTTGTGCAATATCATGGAAATCTACTAAACAAATATCAATCTCTAGATCTACTATGGAAGCAGAATTTATACCACTTGATCTTGCTCCTTTTGAAGCCAAGTGGCTTAAAAGTTTTTTAATTTGTTTACCTTTTATTGAAAAACCTATACTTGCTATTTTAATAAATTGTGATAATCATACTGCTATAGCAAAAGCAAAAAGTGTAAAATGCAATGATAAAATGTCATATGAGAATAAGATATGATTCTTTATATGAATTATATAAAAGAGGTGTTGTTACTTGACATTTTATTTGCTATAAAAAAATATTACAGATCTATCGACAAAAGGGCTTGTAAAGACTTCTATATTGAGATCATTAGAAGGGTTGGGGTTAAAATAGTCATCATAGTGGAAACCAAACCTTTAGATATGAAACACCATGATAAAAGGTTCAATGTGATAAAAATGAAGCTGATCGAATGACTGGTAAAAGTATAAATCTAAATATTATAAATTTCATCCTTATATATATATATGTGCTAAACTGCAATAAAAATAATGTTAGCTACTGCTCCTAATGAGATCAAAGGAAAAATTTTTGCAAGATATTATAATTACAGTGTATTTTAAAGATCTCACCTATATAAGTATTGCAGTAATAGGTCATTGCAATGAAATCTTATTAAGATCCCAAAAAAAATTTATTAATTAAGATGAAAGTGCACCCTTGAATAGAACTTATAGCGTGTCTCATATTATGTGTATACAAAATAATACAATAATTTGTATACTTAGTTCAAAACATTGATTACTATAGTATTTATTATTGTTAGATTTTGGTTATACTAAGTGAAAGTTCAAACCCAGAAGATACTTTCATCGAATGCGTGATAAAAGTTATCCAAAATGAGAATTTTGATTCTTGATCTCTTATTTTATTCACCTCAAGTTTATTTATAAAGAAATTTATTTATTGGAGAGGGAATTGTTACAGAAAAATAAAGAAAAAATTATTAAATATAACATTATTCTTAATGTTATTATTCTAACATTATTATAATAAAAATATTAATTATGTAACTTATAATATAAATTAAATAAATACAAATAAATTAATTCATAACTTAAAATAAGAGCTAGTAATAGCTATAAATCATAATTAGGTAATTTAATATTTGGCTCTCATCTTTCACCTATAAATAAATAATAATGTGAGCTTGAATGGAATGATAAAATATGATTATTCTCTTTTTCTTTATCTATTCACAATTTTTCTTGTCATTCTCTTCATTTCATTTTTGGGCAACAAGAGACACACGATTAGTTCAAGTTTTCGATGTCGTGAATAGCATCAAGGTAAGTGGTTGTCTCACGAGTAAAAAAGAGAGCCACAAATTGATGCTCTCAATGCTTGATCTACTTTAAGGATAGTGTCATTGTCACGCCTCCCTCTCACGCCATTTCAAACTCATTACTTTTATCTTTATTTGTTTAGTTATGTTAAATTTATTTCTTAATTGCTAATTTATTTTCTTATAGTTCTAACACTCTCAACATAAGATCAAAGGGTGTGGCACAAGCTCGGAATGAAAAAAAGAGGAGGAATGCCACGCCTATGGGCAAGGGGAGGAGAGGCAATGGAGGACAGAGTTTAAAGAAGACAAACATCCAAAGCATGGATTGCGTGAAAGAGGAAGAGACATTTTTCTAGGTTATCTCTCGTGCAGGATGATAGCATTAGTATATATAAGTTTTTTATGATGTGGGAAGGTTGATAATGGTTCTCTGAGATGGAGTTTGACAGGAAGGAGATAAAGGGAGTTATGGTGATATTTTTGATGTATTCTTGAGAATTTGGTGTTTTGAATATAAATAAAAAATTTTAGGTGTGAAATAGATAAATTAATAAGGATTATGTGTTATGCATGTAAATCTCTCAAAAATTAAAAATAATAGTATAGACGCTTAGAGCGGTGATAATATGCTAATTTGGCATATTGTCACCACTCAGAGCATCAATAATAAACATATCTTTCTCTTTATATTTATTCCCTTAATGGTTAGTTGTTGATAGTCTTGGGGACATAGGTAGATGCAAGTAATTTCATGTGAACAAGTGCCCACCCTAAAAAAAATTATTTTATTTAATGTGATGAAAAATTTAGTAGTTTTGCACATTTTCTCACCCAAAAAAAATATTTATTTTATTTAATAGGATAAAAAGTTTTATAATTTTTCCCATCCTTAAAATAATTCAATGACCAATATTAAAAAATAATTCTCACCTTAAAAAGTATTTTGAGATGAATATAAGCAAATTATATTATAGACACATCTTAAAATGAATTTAATCTTTAATTTATTGTAATATCATGTAATCATTATTTTAAACTCATTTAATGTTATTATAAGCTATATTATATAATTTTAAGTTAATTTTTAAGTCATAAGTTTTATTTTTAAAATTTTATTTATTATTACTTATATTCCTCTTATAAACTATATTTATATTTATATATTAATATTAAAAAAAATTCAAATTTTTTAAAAACATTTAATATACACATATATATCAATATTAATGTTAATTAAATTCATAATTGAACAAATAAAAAAAAATCACAAATCGACAACAACACCAACAATAAGCCTTTATTCCACTATGTGGGGTTGGCTACATAAAACCCTCTTTTTTATTATGTCCTATTATATGACAAATTTTCATTTAATTCTAATAAACTAAAATCATTTTTTATAGGTCTGTCTTTATTGCACTATCTGGGGTCGGCTACATAATCAAGCTTTTGTATGTCTGTCTTTACCTATCTTAACATTAGACAAATCTAATAGATCTATTCTCTTAATCATGTCATTGGATGGCCCACGCTTTATGTGACCAAACAATCTAAGGCAACTCTCTCTAATCACAAACCATCATTTGTGATATGACACTTAAAATACTACTAGTCGAAGCACGAATCATAATTTTTTTACCAAACCATCTAAGTAATACCATAATTTTTTTTGCCAACAATATGTTAAAACTTGATTTATGGGATATAAATCAATTCTAACCACTCGACTAAATTGTTGTGCTATATGCTTGGGTAGGTGCCACCAGCATGTTGCCATATTATGAGTACACCTAAGCCTCTAATATCATATCCTAAGGTACATATCTCTACTACTTGCATTCATACCTAATGGCCATTTGGTTGTCATATAACATGCAATATTAAAAAGATAATAACTAAGAAATAAACATGTATAAATAACTTGAAGAATATGAGTAACTACCAAGCTCGTTAGAATTCTATCAATATTATCCATGTAGAATCAAAAATGGTTTGCCAGCTGCTTATGTACATGACGATCATTCCACCTATATAATGTTAAAAATGCCACTTTTTAGTAATACAACAAAAATATGTATGGCAAAAATAAATGAGTAGTTGTAGACATACTTGTATCATATATGCTCTTTTCATTATTATCTTTTCAGCGTGCAACTACAATTAGTGTGCTGCAAGGAGAATTGCACCACACTAATTGTAGGTGCAGTCATCCAACCATATTGAGTTGCCCTGGTTGTAGCCTCCTTTTAGCTCTCTGTGAAAGTTTTGCAAGATTGTTTCTCCAATAAAGCACAAAGAGATTGCTGATAAATCTTGCTTAAGTAGCAGATATCGAAGAAGAATTTCTAATTAGAGGTATCTAGTATTAAAAAAGGAATCTAATATAAATAGTATATAGGCCTTGATATGTCTACATGATGATATCAAACAAGTTTACGTAGGATTTTCAACTGTGCATCCATCTAAGCTATCTATGTTGTATGCAAGATTGTGCTAATGCTTGCCCCGTTTGAAATATTGATGATATATTTAGATCATCTAGGTAGTGATATACATAACATTTATGATTAAGTGGCCGCTTAGTAAGTCATCGTAGTAATCAAGTCATTATTCTAACTTCTACCCATTCCAACTGCTATAAGATGTACTAATGTAGGGTCACCTACATGGATCCTTAATATCTTCACCACAAATAATATACCTAAAAACTTCGAAATTCACATGCATGCAAGCAGAATAGTAAACATTCGCTAAATTTGTGATTGTCACTTAACTCAATTTCTTCTCATAAAATTCTTGCATATGAACTTAGATTAGATATAAGGTTTTTAGCTTGATCACATGATACACTATACATTAGGTGATTTTAAGTTATAAACATAAATTAATCATTTAAATATAAATTTAATTTTCAATAAATTTATCTTTAATGAAACTTCAATATTCCCATCATAAAAAAAGTCTGAATAATTTAAAAGAATATTACAAATAGTGACAACACTAGTTTTTATTGCTACTATTTAGGATCTATATATTGAATAATTAATGAACCTCAATGTGAAACAATATTAAACATGAAGTCATAATAATATAAAATATAAAATATGAACACAAAAATTTATATAAAATATTGAAAATGAACGCAACAAGATAAATTATAATTTTATTAATATAATAGTATTTCTAATTCTACTAACATAATCAAAAGAAAACGACAACAAGAAATGATCTCGCTATGTTAAACTTTTGATCGATATAGACGAAAAGAATAGCACAAACTAATCGAACTACAATTAAGATTTATGTGCAATAGTTGAGTTAAGAAGCCTAAATTTTGTAGAGAGAAAGGACTGAGCATTATATGAAGTTTGGGGGGTTTATATAGACATTTTTTAAGCCAAAAATTCATCTCCAATGCCTAGGGAGTCTTGGGAGATAAATAAAAATATCTATTATAGTTGCTTAAAGTAGCATTAATATTAGGGATGTAATCGAGCTGAATATGAGCAAGTGGATTTTTGTTCGTATTTGGCTCATTTACATTAACTTGTGTTCATGTCAAAATAAACCAAAAAATTTTGAAAAATGAGGAGGCTCTAGGATTCAAACTTAAGCCTCATTTTCGCATGGGAAAAGCTCCAAATCACAAAGCTATAATAATTACTATATATATATAATTTTCAGTTAAAATGAGCCGAGCACGATGAAACATAGGATTATTTGTATTCGGCTCATTTATAAATTAAACTTAAAATATTTGTTCATGCTCGACTCACTTAACAAACGATCCGAATATAACTATTTAACGAGTCACACATGAGTTGTTCGCAACCAATGAACTTTTTTGAACCCCTATGTAAAACTTCATATCTGCATATCATTGCCATTCTAAGCAAAGACAATGCCTTTTTTAAATTATTTTAAATAAATCATTAACAAAAAAAATGTAATTATATGGGATTTTGGTTTTCAAAATTTAATATGCAATATACACATATATATTATTTTTATAAAAAGATTAAAAAATAATAAATAAGCAATATTCCTAACACTATGGCCCACTTTTTTGTCATAATATAAATGAGAGAAAAAAAACACTGTTCATTAAATGTATCCCAAACAATACTCAATATATGCATGAAATTGTCACATGTTTTCTTAAAATTAAGAAATTATTTTATTATCAAATTTATTATTTAATATAATTTTATTAAAATAAAAAGGAAATAAAATATAATAATAATGATAATAATAATAATAATAATAATAATATATCAATATAAAAATATAATAATAATAATAATAATAATAATAATAATAATAATATATCAATATACAAATAATTTCCTTATAGTTCTAACAATCTTAAGAGTAGATCAAAATAATTTCTTTGTTTTAATTATTTTCATTAATTAAAAAAATATGTCTACACAAATATCGCTTCGTCATGATGATGTTAAGCAGAAAATATTTATAAGGACACACTTTAAAGATGTCAGAAGAAAACTATATATTGATTTACATATTTAAGATTCATTTATGCAATATATAATCCTTCTTCATCCGAGCCTAATTCAAAAAGAGAAAATAATTCTTCTTTCCATGGAGGGTTAAGAGAAGGAAATACTCCACAAGAGATTAATTTTCTTTGTCTTGGACAACAGATAGTGGAGGAAGAAATCAATAAGGAAGGGCTTCGAACACAAAGTTCTCCAACTCTATCTATGTTATTCTCATCTTCTCCAATTATTTTAACCTCTACCCGAGGAAGAGGTTTCCCAACAGTGCCTGCCTTCTTAATACCATGCAAAGGGTTGGAGAGGGCCATGACAAACTCTATCCTATCATAGCGTTCCAAAAGTCTATGTCCTATTATCTCTTCCCATTGTTTCATTGTAGAATAAGGAAGAGCTGATGACCCGCACATCATAAGACGCAATTGATGTGCAGCCGAAGCAGAAGCTGCTCTAAGATCTAAATCAATTTCCTCGTAGCCCTGTAGCAGTCGACAGTACATTAGTGGAGTTCGGAGATCTCCATGGAAACGCAGAGACACTTCCAAACGCCGTCTGGGTTACCCGTGGTATGGAGAACGGGAAATTCGATTTTCCTCTCTTTTTTTGTTATTGAGAGAATATGGGAGAGTGTCGGCTCCGTCTTCCGTGTCCTCCTCAAGGACTTTGATGGATTTGAGGTTGCCATAAAGTAGGTTCGAGTCCAGGACCGTCTCCTAGTCATGGATGTCGGTATTTGAGGAAAGAAGGCGAGACCAAGAGATCGTCGACAAGAAGCTAATCCAGGAGTTCCAATTACAGAAATGACTCTGGTTTCTTTTCCGAAGCCTTCGTGCCGGAGTAGTTTTTTTTCTTGCGGTTGATGGAAATTAGAGATAGAAGAGCACTTGGCTTGCGGTTTTGAAGAGAAACTGTAGGAGCGGTTAAGTAGAAAAAAAAATGAATTGGGGGGGGGGGGGGGGGGGGCTGGGGCATTTGTTTTCTTGTTTTGTGCGATTAGAGAAGAGTGGAGGGAATGGTTGAGAGGAGTTGAAGCAGGAGTAGTTGCCATTCGAACCACGCGTGGAGGGAGGAGACAGGTGTGGAGAGTCGGTTTGGGAAATAGATTTTTTTTTAAAATCAATTTTTGAATATATAATCCACCTTAATATGAATCTTATACCGACAGACTCATATAGTTGATATATATATATATATATATATATATATATATATATATATATTTTGATGTTATTGATCAGGCAACCTTGTCATTTGTGTCGTCATTTAGTTCAAGTTAAATCAACTCAAGGCACCCAACCAAACTATTGTATTACATGTTGGGTAAGTGCTACCTCAGCACATCGACAAGTTCTGAGTAGAACTCAATGCTTCTAAACAACAACCTCTAAAGCACATAGCTCTAGTGCTCGCATCAATATCCAATGGCTATATAGTTGTCATATAACCCACATTACTAATAAGTTAGCAACAACAATTTAACTATATATAAATATCTTCAATAATATGAATAAGTTCTCTAGAAGTATATCAATCTTGTCCCCACAGTCTCAAATATGGCTTGCTGGTTGCTATAGATATACTTGTATCATACGCACTTTTCATTGAAATCTCTTGAGTTAGGTGTGCATAATGTGGGCATACCAATATGAAGCTGCTCCTTTTACCTCACCTACAATACATGTAGACATCTAGCCATATTGACCAACCTTAGTTTAGGGGACTCCTTTAGCTTTTTATATAAGTTACATAGGTTGGTTGCTTTAATAAAGTACTAAGAGATTGTGTTAAGTTTTCCAAAAGTGGAAAATATTGGAGATGAATCTCTAGAGGTATCTGATATGAAAAGAAACATACCATGAACACTACATATGCCATGATATCTCTAGGATAATATTAAACAAGTTTGTGTATGACTCTATGATGTACATTGATCTGCTATTGAGGGGTATGTAAGCTTGAGCTTATGTCTATCCCATTTGTAAAGTTGATGATATATCTGGATCATCTAGGTGATGTAATACATAATACCTAAGACTAGGTGACGTACGTCCTATTAAGTCATCACAATAATCAAGCCAAGAATCATACTTATTACCCATGCCAACTATAGTAGGACCAAATAATATAGGGTCATTCACATGAATTCATAATATCATCACCACATATTGTAAGGTGATGGTTAACAAGCTGTTGTGATGAGATGATGATCTAGCCTAATCCAGTCCAATCTTTCCTCCTTTAAATCCACATATAATGATTCGATGAAGGAGTGTCGAGCTCGACTATAAGTAAAATTAATTTTCACCAAAAAAATTAACTAATTTAAAAGAAAAAGCTTGGATAGAGAGGGCACAAACACACATAAAGTTTTGGATATTCGTAGGCACACAAATAGAATTGTAATTGCTAACCAAATTTATGTGTCAACTAACTAAATTGTTTTTTCGTCAAATTGTTACATATTAATTTAGATTAGATATCAGAGTTTTTAGGTTCATCATTAGGTACACCTAGCATTATTATATCTTTATTAATTAACATGAATAAATCATTTGATTAAGATTTGAATCCTAAACTTCTTAATTTTTTTGGCTGATCTGTAGGTACACTTAACATTATTTTTGAGCCAATTTAATGGCAAACTTACACACACAATATATGTATAAGATTTGAATCCTGGACATCTTGATTTATTTATTTATTTTATTTTATTAATTTTTACAATATACCTAGACCTCTTGGTTGACGGCAATGCTCTCAACCACTAGAGTACGATGCCTTTCGCATAATTATTTCATTAATTCAACTTCAATATTCCCATCATAAAAAAGTGATAAAGTAATTTAGAAAAACATAAATAAATACAGCATAAAATTACTAAAAAAAAATTATAGTCATTACTTATCATCTAAATATTAAATAATTATTGAATCTCAATGTGAAATAAAATAAAACATCTAATCATAATCATATAAAATATCAAAAATGAAACACAATATCATAAGTTGTAATTCTACAAACATAATATCAATTGTAATTCTACTAACATAACCGAATAAAGTGGTAATTTAAAAACATCTCACTAACTAATCTAGATTTAAAGAATTACACAGAACTAATCAAACCAAAGCTAAGGCTTTTTTTTTAGGAACCCCATGTAGGGGAATTTTATTACTCACAAAAAAAGGTAACAAGATCCTCAAGAGGGGATTCACTCAGAATCTACCGCTCAACAAGCTACAAGCAACCTAAGGAGTAAATCCCCTATCTAAGTACAACCCACACCACAAAAGGGAAAAATACATACCCAAGAAAATAGCAGAAAAAAAAGACATACAGGAGCAAAATGCAATTCTAGCCAACAGCAGTAGATGAAGAGGTGCATGAGACACATGAGAAGAAAAGTGCTCAAACAACTAAATGAAAGATTAGCACCAATGAAATGGAATAAAATAACTCTAAAAGATTAACATAAGGTGAGAGTAATAAGAAAATTTTAGAAAGGGCCCCACCCTCACACAACTTGGCGGCATACAGTGCATCCAGATCCAAGGAGGGATACAACATACATACTACTACCAACCAAAGAAGGGGAGGAGTCAACCACCCCTCATAACCAACAAACCTCGGGAAACATTCAATCTGTTGGCAAATCGTGAGGCCCAAAAAAATAGATAATCAATGATAAGAGCTTCCACAAGAGTTCAATGCATATATATTAAATAGCATTCCTTATCAACAGAAAAAATTCATGTAATGCCAACAACTATCTGATACATATCCAGACCATACCACCAATTTCCAAAACACAGAATTGAAATGAAACAAGTTCAACCTGATAGGAAAAAGCATCCAAATCGATAAACAGCCGCCTCACACCAAAACAAATAACCATCAAACAACACATCTAGGTCATTACAGACAGAATCCAAAAAGGGGGTTAGCAATTGCCGAAACATTAAGGAACTCACCGCAGACAAAAAAGGAAAACAATCCCTATTAGTGGAAGAAAAACACATAGCCAAACAATGGTGCAGGCCACCCAAATACAAAACAAGACAAGCATTGCAGCAGAGAGTTATAAAGAAGAAATCAGCCTTGGAGTACAGCCTAAAAAGCTGCCAATAACCACTTAAGAAGCGCACAAAAGAGCAGAAACTGATATACACTAGCAGCATAATCCATAAAATAATATTTCAACCCAATGTGCGTACTCCAGCAACCGAAAAGCATACGATTAACAAATTTGAGACAAGATCCACACCGACTTAAAATGGGAGGTACATCCACCCCCAACCAATACATTGAAACAAAAAGCAATAATATATATTTATATGTTCCTAACATATGGCAAGCTAGTTTTATCTAAATTTAAAAGCCCCCGTAATAAGGGTGGGATAAGATCATAGGAAAATGAATGCACCGAAGAGGATTTTGTACCCCAATTAGCAAGAAAATCTGCACAGGAATTACCTTCTTGATAAATATGAGAGATATGATAGTCAAGGGTGGCAAGGAGCCTCCTTGTGTGGTTAAGAAGATAGAAAACTTCAGCATTGCCATGAGCTCCCGAATTTATTAACACCAAGAGTAGGAGAGCATCAATTTCAAACCAAATTATTTTGAAACCTTTCTGAATGCATAATGATATACCATAATGCAGACCATAAAGTTCAGCAAAAAGTACAGAACAGGTTCTTAAAGGAACTGCAAAAGCAGCAATCATCTTACCTTTATAATATCTTAAAATACCACCACACCCATAAAACCCATTAGCAACAGATCCATCAGTGTTGACCTTAATGACATGATAGTTGGGCTTAATCCAATGAATAATCATAAAATTAAACTCAACCTCAGAAGATGGGAGGTTAATCCCAAGGTTAAGAGCTAGGTGCTTGGAACCTTTGAAGCTAGAAGGAGTAAGAAGATTAGCTTTATAAGGATAAGTAATTTTACATTTAGTTCTAGCAATAATATGGTGAAAGTTCATAGGATTGCTGTAATATTTCACATCATTTCTTTCCCACCAGATATACCACAGAAAAGTAGTAGCAAGCACACATTTGACATGGCCTTTAAGTGTAAAAGAAAGGAGATTATTTAAAAGGTGCAATATAGATAGGGATCCATCAAAAAGCAGGGTATTAAACATATTGTCATAGCAGTTCTAGACTTTAGTAGCAATGGGTCCATTCATGAATACATGATCCACAGTTTAAATATGGAAACAACATTGACATTTGGATGGAAGATGAAAGCCTTTTTTCAGGAGAATGGCATCTACAGGAATGTAGTGTTTGAGGATATGCCAAGTTAGAACCGAGAAAGAAGAAGGGATAGAATTACTCCAGATTTTAGAAAAAACTAAGGATTCTTGAGTTTTAACTCTGAATGCATGCCACACATCCTTAAAGAAAAAAATCTCCAGAGAAGGAATTTTTAAACATGATTTGATCATATTTATTGGATGTAGGATTAATAGAAATGATTGTGTTAATGGTCGCACTGGAAACATAAGAAAGCAATTGAGCTATATCCCAAGAATTATGAGTAATGAAATGGCTAACATTTAGCATGTCAATAGAATAAGTATTGAGTAAGGAGTCAACAGAACCTGAACCCAGCCAATTATCTTGCCAAAAGAAGGATAAGCCAGAGTTCACACCCCAGAAGATCAGATTCTTTACATCCCACTTGATATTGCAAAGTCTTTTCCACCCTGGGGAGTCCCCCGATTTGTAAGAGCAGTTGAGGGGGTGTTTACCCTTACAATATTTGGCGAGAATGAATTTCGACCAATAACTATGGTTTCTTCTAAGATTTCACCACATTTTGTATGAAAAGTAATTAATGGAATCTTCAAGAGTTTTACACCCTAAACCACCTTCATTTAAAGGTCCACAACAGGTGTACCAGCTAGCCCAATGTGTTCTTTTGGAAGATGAGATAGAACCCCAAAAGAATTTTTTAATAAGATGGTTAATCTTTTTAATGATAGAAGTGGTAGGAACAATAGTAGAAAGTAGATAAGGGCAGGGAGCAAAGAATGCTTTTAATCAGAACAAGTCTAGCTCCGAAGGAGAGAAGATGGAATTCCCAAGATGAAGTTTTCTTATAAATTTTTTGAATCACCTCATCAAATAGGGAAGATCTTTTCGTACCACGGTATAAAAGAGTACCCAGGTACTTAATAGGAAGAATAAGATGAACAAACCACGTACTCTTAATAACATTGATCCTAGAATTGGAAATCGACTTACTAGCAATAAAACCACTTTTGTCAGAATTAGTTTTTAAGCCACTTTCCCTTCCAAATTGAATAAGGAAATTACAAAGTTTTTTAACATAATAGATAGATCCATTGCAAAAATAATGAAATCATCTGCAAAGCTGAGGTGGGAGATAGGAAAACCACCCTTAGTTTTGTAGAACATGTTAGACACTTTATGAAACATCTGTTCAAGCTTCTAGAGAGATATTCCACCGTGATAATGAAAAGGGCAGGAGAAAGTGGGTCCCCCTGCCTTAACCCATGAGAGGAAGGGAAGAAGCCATGAACCTTGCCATTAATAAGTAATGATAACCAATAGTTCTCAATACCATTCTTGATTAATGTAATAAAATGATTGGAAAATTCAAAAAGAGATAGAATTTTATAAAGGAAAGTCCAACTAATGTTATCATAAGCTTTGGAAATGTTCAGCTTAAGTATTAGGTTCCCACACCAAACCTTAGTATTTAAATCATGAACAATTTCTTGAGCTAGCAGAACATTATCAGAAATAGATCGACCTTTGACAAAACCCATTTGATTAGGGGAGATAATTCTAGGAAGTAAACTACCAAGTATTTTGGCTAAGATCTTAGATATGAGTTTATTAAAAAGGGTACAAAGGCTTATAGGCCTAAAATGGTTCCAAAGTTTAGGATTATCGATTTTAGGGATTAAGACAATGGAAGTACTAGAGAAGTATTTAGGGAGGGTAGTACCTTTAAAAGAAAATCCAAAATAGCCTGAATCACATTTTCTTTGATAATATGCCAACACTTTTGAAAGAATAAGATCGTAAAGCCATCAGGGCCAGCCACCGAATCCGTATTCATAGTCTGTAAAGTGGAGGCAATTTCCTTTTTAGAGGGTAAAGAAGTAAGCATTTTATTTTCTTCTTCAGTAATGATCTTAGGGATAACTTCAGGCTAGGATGATTCATCATATAATACATTATTATTAAGGAGATTAGTGTAGAAAGACACACCAGATTCCACAAGCTCCTTGCTATTAGAACACCAGCTATTCTCATTAATTTTAATTTTGTTGATGTGATTGAGGGCCTTTTTCTTTTTGAATATAGCATGAAAATATTTGGTGTTCCTATCACCATCCGATATCCTTTTCGAAGAAGCCTTTTGTCTCCAATATGTCTCCTCCATGTCTTGGTAGCATGTTAACCTATCTTTGGCTTGGTTTAATAAGGTAATTTTGATGGGATCATGAATAACAGCTTCTTCTAAAACTAAGACTTGTTGTTTTAATTCTTTAATATTAGTGAAAAGGTTTTTGAAGCAGTGTTTGTTCCACTATTTGAGATATTGTTTAAGCCTTTTTTAATTTAAGCCATAATCTCATCATCCCAACAATAGAGTCATCAGGGTAGAGAGGATCATCCCAATTAGTAGCAACCACCTCCGAAAATCTATCATCCATTAGCCACAAATTTTGAAAATGGAAAGGAATATGAGTAGAGGGGAATTCCGTACTAACCTTAACAGAGATGAGCAAAGGGGAATGGTCAGATAAGGTTCTACTGAGGTGTTCAACCGAAGTAATCGGAAAGGAATTGATCCATAGATCATTAAACAGAATCCTATCTAATCTTTGCCAAAGTCTGTGATTATTCCAGGTGAATTGAGAAAAAATAAAACCAAGATCGGTAAGGTGACAATCCAAAATCATATTATTGAAATCTTCCATGGAGAATAGGTTAGGAGAATTACCACCAACTCGTTCCGAAGAGGAAGAGATAGTATTGAAATCCCCACCTACAAACCAGGGGACATTAACCGAGGATGAGAAATTAAGCAGATCTTTCCACAGGCTTCTTCTACCATACCTATTACAAGAAGCATAAACGAAGGATCTAAATAGCACCAACTGTTAAAGGAGATTTTAACATTCACCACCTGGTGAAGATCCTGGATAATTTGAAGAACAAAAGGACTTGTATAGATAACATATGTTTTTGGTTTTAGTTAGATAACATATTTTTTTTCAAATGACTTGGGTTTAATGATGGACTAACGATCTCTATTGTAACTAAATTTAATTTTTTAGCAAACAAAAAATATAATTAATTTAAAAGCTAATTATAGGAAAGGGAGAGTGAAAATTACCTAAAATTTTAGAAATTTACATGCATGCAAAAAAAAAAATCATGTATTAGCTAAATTTATGAGTATCACTTATAATTTTTTTTCATAAAGTTGTTGCATCTTAATTTAAATTAGGTGTAAGTTCTTTAGCTTGATCATAGGATACACTAAACATTAATTGATTTTAAATAATTAACTGAATTACTCATCTGAATATAAAATTAATTTTAAATAAATTTTTCTTTAATTTGACTTAAATATTCCCATTATCAAAAAAGTTTGACAGAAATTTAAAAATATAATTATTACGATGCCATGTATATATGCTAACTAGTGAGGCTGATGCTTTCCCTCTATTTATAATTTTATTTTTAGGGGGTGTTTGGTAACACAAAATCTCTTTATGCATGTTTATTAAATTTTTTTAGAATTTAATGTTATATATTATATGGCAAGGATTGAAATCAACAAATCAAGATTAATTTTATAAAGGCATAAATCTTATTATTACTATAATCAGTTACTTGATCTTTGGGAGTTTGTATAAAATGTCATTTCTTATCATTTGTATTTGATTTATGAGCAAGATTCTATTGCACATTTTAATCTGTAGGCTTATTGTTTGTTGATTTAGTTCTAGGCCAGGCCGTATAGAGATAGAGTTCAACTGTTCATTTTCTTATTATTAGGTAGGAGGAGGTGAGTAGTTTGATTAATTGAGTTATAGTAATTTGATAGAGTGTTGCTTAGAAAAAATATCTAATTGTAAATAATCCCCTCAGTATTTGCTAGTTTTATTTTCAACTATTTGTTATTATTTTATTTGATTATAACTTGTAGCAGTTATGTACTTCAAAATATAATAATTATAAGTAAATTATTTCAGTTCTAACTTCCTACAACTACAGAAATCCTAAATAGCAAATTTTTTAACTTCCATCAACAGTAATTATTGTGCTCAAGAATATAATTAGGTGGATCTTCCCCACTGAAATGAGCAGAATGCTTGATGGAGGCTGGTTTTGATTATCTTTTAGATATCTTAATTCTAAGTTGGCTAAACAAATTCTTTTCATACAACATTTTGAAGCTTTTCAAACATTTAGAGTGTAAATGTTTTCATTGAGTTTTGTTTTACTTATTAGATTAGTTTTATTTATAACATATGAATAATTGTGATATTGTATTAACTGCTAAACATCTGATATCTTAATTTCCTCACCATTACTTCCCAATTTGAGCACATAAACATACACTAATCAACCAATTCATTTCCGATGGACAAGAAACAAAATTCATTATAATCAAAGTTAGCTTGTACATGACTAAAATCTGTAATGGTAAAAAATAAAATGTATGTCTTGTAAACCATACAGGTGTGACAAGCCTTCCTCCTCCTACTATTGAGGCCATGTTATGATCTTTGCGGTGACCCTCTACCATCATACCTGTCAGAAAAGAATCTCAAATATATTAGTGGTAATATCGTAAAATCTAAGTACATCAGTGCAACCTGAAAGAGAAAAATAAGCAGTATCCCTTTGGAAAATGTGCAGTCATTGTCATGTTATGGGCGATGACGTAGTGACAGATATTTTGCATATCTACAAGCTCACGCTCTGGAACATTTTCATCCATTGTGTTTACGAATGTATGCATTGGTGACCTTCTGAAAGTTAGGTGGTAGCGTGACTAATCCATTCTCTTCAGCGAATGATGGCCAATCGAGCGATCGGTAGAGTGAAATTCATTTCATTATGTCGCATCATTCTGAGTGTAGTGACACACCGTAAGATGGTTTAAGGAAATCCCAATGCGACAATCACATGTGGGCATGGACAATGATATATGATCGTTCTGCCACAATTACAAACACTCAGATGCATTCGTTGTCATTGTCCCATAACGCATACCACCATTGTGGGGACCATTTTATAGGGTCTCTGAAGCCAATTATGCGCTTCTTCTTTAACATTTTTTAGCATTAAGCGGTTGAATTGGCGAATATCATCGGTGTTACGCCATATACATCTTTTGGCATAGAAACTCAACATCAGCAATTCCGAGTATGCGTATGACTTTTTTAAAATTTTCCGCAAATGGCAAACAATACATGCGGCGCCAAGGAAAAATCTCTTTGCATCCACATAGAGCATGTTTATCGGATATTATGCATAAATCCGCGTCTACTAGACACACGGGTAACATATCATGCAAGCACAACAAAACCATAACCACGAATCAACATTCTCGATTCCTGGCATAGCTAAATAACCCATTGCATTCGATTCTCTGACGGTTAATAATGTGCCATAATACTTGCCCAGAAAAGTACCGTCTAAAACAACAGTCGCGGCAACTCCATCCCATTATTGAAGGTCAAAAGCCCAAAAGTCTCGAAAATATTGCGTAGTGGTAGATTGAATTCTGTAGATTGTACCAGGTAAAGTAGTAGAAAGCGATTTCATATAAAGGCGAGAGTCTATTGGACTCTTCCCATTCCGAATATTGCTTTTATTGCCTTACGCGCATCCCATGCTTTCATATATGAAACTTTAACATTGAATTTCGACTCCATCTACCTATAATCTCTAGGTTTCAAATCAATCGGTGCACGATCCGCGGGTTTGATGTAGTCTATAAAATTTTGAACTGCTGTCGATGGCCGGATGAACTTCGCATTGACACATCATGATTTTCACCAACTTTTGATATTCTCCAAGCACCCCTAATCGTCTGCTCGCTACAATGTAGCGTAATTCTGAGGCCTTCTAGGACTATCGTCTTTTTTACATACAACCGTGTAGTTCTTACGGTTAGAGTAGCTGTTGAATTGAACATTATTTACTATGGACCACGACAATAGCAAATTGCATACTCGTTTACTTGCAAACACATACCGGCGGTGTCATTTGGAATTTCAATTTCATCATTTAGAGGCGGTTTAGTCGGATGGGCGTCAAACATCGTTGTCCCACGCCTCGTAGTTTTACATCCGGACATACTGGTTTGTGGACAACATTTGACTCTCCTGTCAATATTGAAATGAGTGATTTCTCAAGCATTATGACTATATTCTCAAATGCAGTGGCTTCTAACTGAGCGGTCATCATCACTAATACCTCGGACTCTTCGCGAGCCACTACTCATGTCGATACTCATCTCCAAATGCGGCACTCTCGGGCACATACGGTTCATCCGAGCGGTACGACATCATCCGCCACATAACTTATAAGTTGACAACTAATTATCATATTAAATGTTACAAGTATAATCAGATAAATTATGGCAATATACTACCTGGGAATAAACTCATCAGAGCTGCATTGTATCCCCGGATGTTCTTGTGCGATAAAATCTTGTGTATGTGTTTGCGGTATATCTATTGACCTTACTACCGGATCAGCTGATGTGGATGCAATATTAACATCTTCCACCTTGACATACAACACCAACATCGGCGGGAAGCTTTGTCAGTGTAACTTCATAAGCGTCATCGTCGAGATATATGACGCTATAAATCCGCTTTGGATAGCGACACATTAGAGTGGCTGTGGCCTCGGATCAATGTGCAAGCTTCTCATAATTCATTGCTTCAATTCCACTAAGGTGCTGTGACGCCGAACCTTAACTGGACGATTTCGACCTCCCACATAACTTGGACTGAATTGCTCATCGATACTCAGTTCGCCTCCATAGAAAAGAATCAGCGAAACAAATTCTCTATTCATCTTGCAAAACAAGTTATATGAATAATGAGAATTTTATATTAAAGTGACAAATTAATACTACTTTTGGCTACTTAACTAAATAAATTGATAAATAAAGTGATTTATTGTGTGTTTCTGAAGAGCAGAGGGATGTCGCTAAAAAATGTAGAATCCATGAGAATTTTCCTCAAGCGAAATGGGCAAGAATCGTAGCAAGCTAAGTTGACTTCAAGGCGGTAAATGAGAGAGGAAGTAGTTAAGCGTCGTCAAAGTGAATCGGGAAAAAAACTAAAGTTTCTATCGAATACGGACAAGGCAGCAATGAGCGGTCGGATCTCTACGGCGGCGAGAAGTTCAAGAGGGGAGGACCGTGGTGGGAGTTGGTCGGAGTTCTCTGGCGAGAAGCGAGTTGGCGGAGGAATCGAGCAAAACTAGCACATAGACGTCGGTCCGTCGGCTAAAATATCGGGGCGGTCGCCCAATTAGTGCGGGCTCCGCATATCTGGCCAATCGCCCTACTCATATCAGCAGTGATTGGTGGTGGTGGCCCGCTCTTCCGTGCGCCATCGAAGCGTTGTGATCGCCATAATGAGCGTATACCTATTCTTAAATTTTTTTTTATTGATACTCAATTAGCTAATTCGCATTTTAACCGTACTCAATTTTAAAAAATTGCCTTTTCTTCCGAGACGAGATGAAAGCCATGGGCTTGCTGCCAGATGTTAGCTCTGATTCTCTTCCAACCACTCCTCTCCCCTCATCCATCTTATCAGCGATTATTTCTTTTTGTAGGTCAACCTCTACAACTTCTTGATATCGACATGTGGTAGAAGCAATTGCCTTGGCAATTAAGGTCAAGCTTTTATTCCTTTATATAATTGTCCATTTTAATATCTGGATTTTATATGAATCTACATGTTTTGTCGACATTTTGAGTTTTTGAAAAATAAAGCTTTTGGAGGAGATGAAGAAGCATGGTGTCAAATGAAAGGAGAGACTTACATTTGCCTCAATGCTTGTAAACATGAAACAGTCTAGTGTATGTTGTTTGATTGAGGTTCTATACTTTTTTTGTTTATAATATATCCAAGTTTTGAAGGAGTTCTGAAGAATTGTTCAATAAATGGTAGCATTTCAAGGCTTTTCAGGTTGGCATTGCATCAACTAATTATTTAGTATTCTCTACTAAAGAGAGATCATTTCGTCTTTAGAAAACCGGTCAGAGTAAAAATTTGCTTAGCCTTGTTGTGAAGTCCAGCCACAGGTAATTAAAGCGAACAAGAGACCTCAGAATTTTTTAGCGTGGAAAACCTCGAAGAGGGGAAAAAAACCTAGCCAGGTAAAAGCTTCCACTATATATATCTGTTTTGAGTCTGAGTCTTCACAAGATTCTGAGTTGCATATGAGGGAGGAAAAACGGTATGTAACAACGATAAGGTTGTAATGGTTCTTGGTAGCGGTGGAGATGAGGACAATTGGCGATGAAAGTGGTAGGTGATGGTGGTTGATGCCGTCGAGCAGTGCGACCTTGGAGGATCTTCAAGCTTGAGCTTCTTCTTCCTCCTTGCTTGGATTCTTTCTCTTCTTGCTGACTCTTCCTCTTCTTCCTTGGGACTCTTACCTTCTTCCTGGACTCTTCTTCTTCCTTGCTTGGACTCTTCCTTCTTCCTTGCTGGACTCTTCCTTCTTCCTTGCTTGGACTCTTCCTTTTTCTTCTTGCTTGGGCGGTAAGGATCGGCTGACGGCGGTGGCCCGGTGGTGGTTGGCGGCCAGGTCGGCTGGCTCTCCTCTTCTGTTGACTCCTCTTCTTCTTCACTTGTTTTTTCCTCTTCACTTGGCTCCCCTTCACTTAGCAGCTTGGCCCCCTCATGTGAGGAATGAAGGCTATTTATAGATGGGAGGAGGGCATTCTTAAATTCATATAAGGCCCATACCACTCCCCCCGATCGGACGGCTCAGGATGATTCTTTTGATCATTTGATGTATTTTAAGCATTTGGATGCCCAAATAAAGTCGAATTATGAGATCTTAGGCTCATTAGATCTCGTCGAGGCTTCGATTTGACTATAAAACTCCATATTTGAGAGTTATTTTGGGATTTAATTGATGTCCCAAAGATTCGATGATATTTTAAGTGCTTGATCGATCGGTTTGACTCAAAATCATATCTTTGACATCAAGATTTGTGCTTTGGTGGTATTTTGAGAGCCATATCGTTTATTTTTGGATGACATTAAGCTTAATCATCAAAAATGTATCAAATCTTTCGAAAATAATGAATTCTTCAAGCGTCGGACCCATGAATCATACATTTTGAGAGAATAAACCATCATACAAAATTATGATTATGGAAGAAGATGTATAGCCGTTGGCATGAGATTTTGAGGTTATGGAGCTATTTGGATACTCACAGAAGTTTTCAGGGGTTTAGGGACCTGAGCAGGTGGCCGTCGGCGCTCATTGGCGTCTTGAAGGCCTTGAGTCGTCCGTGGCGATGTGACCCGTCGTCAGGAACCCGATAAGCCTTGAGCAGCGGTGGCGGGTCGCGTCGCAGTGGGTTCGCCCATGGCGCAGCTAAGAACCAACAGCGGTTGGTCGCTGAGCCATCGGTGAATAGTCGGTGAATGGGCGGGGAGGAGAAGCATGGCCCGTAGCAATCCAGCGTCCGCTCTTGCCAGCGTCATGTGCGTCTGCAGCATCATGTAGCGTCAGCCAGCGTCCCGTAGCAGCGTCTGCGAGTCATACAGCCGTAGAAATTAGGCGGTTTTGAGCCATTTTGACCGTTTTTTGAGGGTTTTTAGTTTTGCCCTTGTGGGGTTATAAATACCCCAGGATGAAGGGAGAGGCACATTTTCCTCTCCTTTCTTCTTAGTGAGGGTTCTTTGGAGGTGATCGAGAGGGTGATCGAAGCGTCGAGGAAGCGATCAAGGCCTGATGCGTCGTGGTTCCGGTTCTGCGGCCTCGTCCGGTTCTTGGCCCGTCGGATCGTCACGGGTTAGGAAGCGATCAAGGCCGCGATGCGTCGTGGTTCGGTTCCGACCTCATCCGGTTCTTGGTCCGTCGGATCGTCGGGTTAGGAAGCGGTCGAAAGATGCGTCGTGGTTCCGGTTTCCGACCTCGTCCGGTTCTGCGTCGGATCATCGGGTTAGGGCGTCAGGCCTTGCGTCGTGGTTCCGGTTCCGACCTCGTCGGTTCTTGGCCGTCGGATCGTCGGGTTAGGAAGCGATCAGGCCGCGATGCGTCGTGGTTCCGGTTTCCGACCTCGTCCGTTCTTGGTCCGTCGGATCGTCAGGTTAGCGGCGATCAAGGCCAGATGCGTCGTGGTTCCGGTTTCCGACCTCGTCAGTTCGGTCCGTCGGATCGTCGGGTTAGGAAGCGATCAGGCCAGATGCGTCGTGGTTCCGGTTTCCGACCTCGTCCGTTCGTCCGTCGGATTTTACGGGTTAGGAAGCGATCAAGGCCCGCGATGCGTCGTGGTTCCGGTTTCCGACCTCGTCCGATTCGCGGCCGTCGGACCGTCGGGTTAGGAAGCGATCAAGGCCGATGCGTCGTGGTTCCGGTTTCCGACTCGTCCGGTTTGGTCCGTCGGATCGTCAGGTTAGATCGAGGCCCGATGCGTCGTGGTTCCGGTTTCCGACCTCGTCGGTTCTTGGTCCGTCGGATCGTCGGTTAGAGGCGATCAAGGCCGATGCGTCGTGGTTCCGGTTTCCGGCTCGTCGTTCGCGTCGGATTATGCAGGTTAGGCGTCAAGGTGCGTCGTATTCCGGTTTCACCGTCCGGTTTCGGTCCGTCGGATCGGGTTAGGAAGCGATCAAGGCCCCGGTATGTCGTGGTTCCGGTTTCCGACCTCGTCGGTTCTGCGTCCCATCGGTTATGCAGGTTAAGGCGATCGAGGCCCGCGATGTCGTGGATTCCGGTTTTGGCCTCGTCGGTTCGGTCGTCGGATCGTCACGGGTTAGAAGCGATCAAGGCCCACGGTATCGTCGTGGTTCGGTTCGACAGCGTCGGACCATCATCCGTTAGAAGCGATCAAGGCCATATCGTTGTGGTTCCGGTTTCCGACTCGTCGGACCATCCGGGTTGGCGGGTTAGGATCCACCGAGAGGTTGGCGAATACTTCCGATGAGGATCGACATTGGTGGCGATGTGACTTTACAAGGGTGTGGCGAGATAACCAGCGATAATTGGTGAAGCGGAGATGCCGGCGATGGTGGCGGTGTCCGGCGGTATTCAGCAGCGTAACCGGCTACGGTAGTTGTTGGCCGGCGAAATTGGTCAGCGGCAGTAGTGGCAACGGCGAATGTCGGCGATAGTAGTCACGGCCGGGAGATCTTTGACCTATCAGGTTGTTTGTCGAGTGTTGCGATGGCGTTAACTGTGGAAGTAGGTACAAAGTTTTGACCTATCGAGGTTGTTTGTCGGTGTTACTCGATGGCGTTAACACACTGTGGAAGAAGGTGAGGAAGATCCACCAAGGGCGTTTTGACCTTTCGGTTGTTTATGAGCTTTTGCTCGATGACGTGCTGCGTATGGAATCGGGAAGTCCAAGGGCGTTTTGACCTTTCTGGGTTGTTTGTCGAGTTTTACTTCGATGACGTGCTGCGTATGGAAGATCGCGAAGTCCACCAGGGCGTTTGACCTATGGGTTGTTAGTCGAGTTTTACCGATGGCGATGCCGTATGGAAGGTTGAATTAGATCTGGAGTAGTCGGCAGTGGCGGCCAGCGTCGGTAGTCAGCGGATACGGCGACAATGGCGATGGCGGCGATGCCGGCGAAAATTGGCGGCGATGGCCGGCGGCAAGTAGTCGTATGGATAGCCGGCAATAGTGATGACCAGTATGCCGGCGATAGTTAGCGATGTGGTACGGCGATGAGTATGCGATAACCAGCTATAAAGTTAGCAACCAGCGAAATGGTCAACAATAACAAAATATAGTTGTCGGCAAGCGGCAGCGTCAATGTTATGGATGGCCGGCAATAGTGATAGCCGGCGAAATTACCAGCGATAGTTAGTAGCGATTAACCAGCAGCAATGGTCAGCAGATGGCGCGATAAAGTGATGCCAGCGAATTGCGGCGTGATATATGAAGTAGCGGCCGGTAGTAAGCAGCGATGGCTAACTATAGTAGTTGGCCAGCCGAGTGATGAGCCAGCGGCGAATAGTTGTCAGCGGTGGCGGCGTCGTATCAGCGGATGGCGGCGACAATAGTGATAACCGGCGTGTCGGCGATGGTGGCGGAT
This sequence comes from Cymbidium sinense, assembly GCA_021442155.1. NCBI lineage: Eukaryota > Viridiplantae > Streptophyta > Magnoliopsida > Asparagales > Orchidaceae > Cymbidium > Cymbidium sinense. The sequence goes on from CM038233.1 coordinate 64,199,184, forward strand.
ACGTAGTCGAGTGGTGGCGGCGGCGATGAGTTTTATCAAGGTTGTTGTCAGTGTTATCGATAATATGATAACACATCGAGTGGTCTAAAGTTTGACCTTTCGGTTGTTTGTCGAGCTTTTGCTTGATGACATTGCTGCGTATGGAAGAAGATCGCGAGATCCACTGGGCGTTTGACCTTTCACAGGTTGTTTGTCGAGCTTTGCTTTCGATGGCAAGTATAGAAATGCGTGAAGAATCCACCAACGGGGCGTTTGGACCTTTCTGGGTTGTTTGTCAGAACTTTGCTTTCGATGACATTAAATGGAAGAGGTGGAAGTCCAAAGGGCGTTTTGACTATCGTTGTTAGTCGTGTTTACCGATGGCGTTAACGTATGGAAGAGGTCGAATAGTATGAGCTTGTAGCGAGTTGGTATTGATCTTTGTCATTTTATTGGTGTTGCGCTTATCTTTTGAGATTAAGAGTTGCCCCCAATTCTCGAATCTAAAGGAACAAAGTTTGATGAATCTTCATTCTTAAGCTCTTTAAAAGCTTGAAATGATCCACCTCGATGGTGGTTTTGATCTTGTTGGAAACTTGGTGGTCATACAAGATGAAATAAAGAATCAGTTCCACAGCAAGCATGCTGTGCGTCTAGAAAACCGTCAGTAGAGTAAAATTTACTTAGCCTTGTTGTGAAGTCAACACACAGTAATTAATTAAAACAAGAGACACTCAGAATTTTAACGTGGAAAACCTCGAAAGGGGAAAAAACGGGGCAGATAAAAGCTTCCACTATATACATTTGAGTACTGAGTCTTCACGATACAAGATTACGAGTTGCATATGAGGGAGGAAAACAGTATGTAACAACGATAAGGTTGTAATGGTTCTTGGTAGCGGTGGAGATCTGAGGACAATTGGCGATGAAAGTGGTAGGTGATGGTGGTTGATGGCCGTGAGCAGTGCGACCTTGTTTGGAGGATCTTCAAGCTTGAGCTTCTTCTTCCTCCTTGCTTAGATTCTTCCTCTTCTTCCTTGCTGGACTCTTCCTCTTCTTCCTTGCTTCTTTCTCGCTTCTTCCTTTGACTCTTCTTCTTCTTTCGGACTCTTCTTCTTCCTTTCGAATCTTCTTCTTCCTTGCTTGGACTCTTCCTTTTCTTCCTTGCTTGAAGCGGTGTGGGATCAACGCGGTGGCGGTGGTGGTTGACGGCCGTCGGCGGTGGCTCCTCTTCTTCTTGCTTGACTCCTCTTCTTCTTCACTTGTTTCACTCCTCTTCACTTGGCTCCCCTTCACTTGGCAGCTTGGCCCCTCATGTGAGGAATGAAGGCCTATTTATAGATGGGAGGAGGGGCATTCTTGGAAATTCATATAAGGCCCATACCACTCCCCTCGATCGGACGGCTCAGGATGATTCTTTTGATCATTTGATGTATTTTAAGCATTTGGATGCCCAAATAAAGTCGGAATTATGAGATCTTAGGCTCATTAGATCCGGCTCGTCGAGACGCTCGATTTGACTATAAACACTCCATATTTGAGAGTTATTTTGGGATTTAATTGATGTCCCAAAGATTCCAATGATATTTTAAGTGCTTGATCTCGATCGGTTTTGACTCAAAATCATATCGCTTTCGACATCAAGATTTGTGCTTTGACTGGTGGTATTTTGAGAGCCATATCAAGATCGAAGTTTGTTATCTTATTTGAGTGATCTACAATAGTGTTCATGAATTCTGTAGTATTTTTTTTTCTTGAATTCCAATTAACCGAAGAAGCACAATTTTCACCCATATTTGATAATCATCTGTCATGATGGTTATAATAATAGCCTAGTCTTAGTTTATGAGAAGTAAAATCAAGATCTTATGATTTCTTATAAGATACAAACTGATGAGATACAATCTATCATTGCTGGAATCTCTTTGTATAACATTAATGATAGTAATGAGTGGTTGTTTGAAGAGATGGGTGTGAATATCTCAAATGTAAAAATAAATGGGTGTGTGATGATGAATATTTGACATGGGATGGGATGATGTAGGAAGAGCATAATGAGTTAAAGAAAATACTAAGAAATATGTCAAATCAAATATAGTTAAAAGAACTTTTAATTATACTGTTGCAAATTTGTCACTCTTCAGTTTTTCATACTTGTCATATATCTTCTCTATATAATCCGTATATTTTAGACATGTTAGTTCTCTAGGCTTTACAAATGTCATAATAGTATGCAGTATGTAATGAAAAATGATGGGTATGGATGGCAAAGATTAATATACAATTACCATCAAGAAATATAGCTTTGATAGCAATTGCTATGGGAGATTGATATAAATTGCAATTTGTTGATGGGGACTTATTGATAGATCTCTTCTTGATTGTATATTTTTTTCCTATTGATATTTGCTTTATTTCTCTTTTACGTGTGAGGAAATTAAAGAGAGGAAGATTTTGAGAGCAGAGGGAATGAAAGCTCCTTACTTCTTACATAAACCATGGGGAGGAAGATTAGAACTTTAGAATTGTATAGGTGAAGGAAAGTGCGATGCCTTGAGAATATAGAACATGAAGAGAGAGAGAGAGAGAGAGAGAGAGAGAGAGAGAGAGGCGCATGTGTTTGAATTTTTTATGGAAGTGTATAAAGAGTTGTGTTTATTTCGTGAAAGTCATCAGCTAGGGGGAGAGGGTTAAGAGAGATAGAGGAGGGAATATTTTTCAATGTAATTCATAAATTAGTAATGATTTAAATTGAATTCATTTAAATTCTATTGATAGAAATAAGGTTACAAAATAATTCCAAATTAAATTTAAAACAAACCATTACCTAAAATCATATTATCTGATTCAAAATAAATTTAATTATAAGTTTTTTTATTTTTTTATGAGATTTAGTTTGACTTTTTAATATAAATTAAATAAGAAATATTTACATATATAACACACAATTCTTATTTATTTATATTTCTAACAACTAAATTTTCATATTTATATAAATAGCATTCAAATTTTTAATATTACACCAAAAATTGCACAATCATCAATTTTTTTAATGTGAAATGCACTTTTTCATACATAGGAAAAGTGTTATATTTGTAAGTATCAAACTTTATGTATTTGATATGTAAATGTATAAGAATTGAATGTTATGTATGTAAATTTTTCATATGTATATATATATATATATATATATATATATATATTAGTTTATTAATATGTAAAGAATCAAAATAAATTACTAACATAAGTTAAAATTACTATTAGTATGTAAATTAGAGAATGCACTAATTACTAATTAAGATGATTAAAGTGTTAATTAATTTGGATAATGTATAGATAATTGGATTAGTTATTTTCTAATTATATTTATTAAATTTATCAACAATACTTTATTCATTAATCTATATAAATTAATATCTCATTAATTAGCATGATTGGAATGTTTATTCATTATTCCATATCTATTTTTATCAAGTAATAATCAAACATAATTTATCCCAAATTTTATTTTTATTTTCTACTAATTCTAAATCATAATTTAAATTCAATAAATAACTTATTAATAGCATGGTTTTATGTATAATTAATTATGAAAGAGTTTATACTGAATAAGAAGAATTGTGACTCAATGAATCAAATACATAATTAAAAAAAAAACTCATTATTTTGAACTGGAAAATTGCATAAAAAACCAAACATATGTTTTTATTGCACCATAGCCTTGGCTGCCCACAACAAGCACATTAGCATTAAACTTTTCCACAGCATCACAGAGAACATTCCTTGCATCTCCTTCCACCACCTAAAATATAGCATCACTTACCTTTACATGATCAAAAATTGTCAGAGGAGTAATATCAACAAAGAAAATTAACGCACTAACAATACAAATCGCATCCTATTTTACGGGTGTGAGGAAAGCTAATTCATGAGCTAGTTCGAGCTTTGCTCGATAAGTTAATAAGCTAAGCTTGAGTCAGTCTTGACTTCACTAATTAGCTTGCAAGGCTGCTCGTTTAAAAATATATACATTTAAAATATATTATAATTCAAGAATTTAGATATAAATTCTTAAAATATTTTAAAACTCATCCCATTTTGTTATATCAAATACTTTTGATACATCCTCGAAAATTAATCGATCAAGCGCGAATCTCAAGGCATTTTTTGAAATGTTTGATCTCATCACCGATTTCAGCAAACTTACAGTCTCAAGCTGCCGTCTCGATGAGCGAACATAGCAACATCAAGCATAGTCGATCCGAGCTCGAATCGACTCGAGATCAATCGAGCATGAAAATGGATCACGATCCAAATGGTCACCAAAACGACATATTTATAGTCGGTCGGCGGCTCGTCAAAGCGAATCCAACGAATCCAAGATCACCCAATTAGACATCATTAAGGCACAGATCATCAAATACACCGTCGATCGAGGGATCGCCTTGGGCATCGATTGGAGTTGTTGAAGTTTTCCACAATTTACAAGGCACGCCACTCCCAAAATCTATAAATGAGCCTCATTCTCACCTTAGGGGCCAGAATCGATTTGAAGACCGAGCTCGAGAATCACTAGTCGACCTTGGCCCGGCAGACGATCCCCATCACCAAGTCAAGGTAGTCAAGATCGAGGAGCTTCGTCTTAGGAGATCGCCCCAAAGGACTAGAAAAGAGACTTCTCCTTTCTCACGAAGATCGAGGTTGCTCCCGAAGATCGAGATCGCTTTTGAGAAACTTCTCCCTTGGGTTGGAGTTGGCCGATATTGTCTTTTCTACACTCGAATATTGTTTCTCAGAATACCTTCTTCTCAGTCGAGAATCAAGGACGTATCTTTTGAACACATAGTGAAAGTTCTGGTGAAGGCAGAGTGGTTTTCCATAGCGGGTTTTCCATTATAACCCTGTGTTCATATCCCCCTTGTGTGTTGGATAATTTTTGAAACTGACGAAGATCTACCATCTAGAATAAAATTCTCTACAACCGCACTTTATTATTATTTGTTATTTATTTTTTTATTATTTGATTATAATCATTATTTAACCTAAAGTTATTTATCTTTTTCATACTAAATAAGCTGACTCGTGAGCCGCTCGAACTCGTAGAATATAGTTTGAGCTCAAACTCAATTAATCAATCAGGCTCAAGCTCAACTCAAGCTAGGGGTGACTCGGCCGTGGCTTTATTTATACCCCTACCCTAATATAAGGACATTTAAATACATAATGTATAATTATTATATATTTATATATCTCATATTTAAATTACAATATTTGCTTAAATCTCTAATAATACATAAAAATACATCTTTTTATGCTTAGGAAAAATGATATTTTTGTATATACTAAAATTTAGGTATTAGAGATACATACAATATTCTTCTCCAACTTTACAGTGAAGTGGATGTAGGAAGATTTCTGACGAGGAATGTGGCGTCAAAAATTAAAAAGAATTCGTCTTACTTGATGTTAGATGGAGGCAAAGCGAAAAGTGAAAGGGTTATAGAGAGTGCGATGCAGGAAATCGAAGGAAGAATTTCCCTCTTGATGATATTTTTTCTCTGATTGCAGTGAAGTGAAAATTGTAAGGCTAAAATGAGGAGTGTGATGCTGAAAATTAAAAAAAGAATTAATCTCTTAATGATATTATTCTCTAATTTATGACAAAGCAAAAATGAGAGGATATGCTTAGGAGGTCGTGCAACGGGCTGCAAGCGGATAGCGGATTGTGCAGTTTTGGGGGCGCGGGAATGGAAGGAAGTGCAGTTTTGCGGGCTGGGAGGCTGGGTTTGCGGGTCAGAGGCGCAGCGGGTGTGCAGATGGCGGGTTGGAGGGTTGGAACGGGCCGGTTGCAGCGGACAGGCCAGGCCGGAGGACTTACAGCGGGTCGGATTTGAGGCGGATTCGCGGAACAGCGGCTGCGGCGGACAGGCCGGGCCGGAGGAACGCGGGCGGGCTGGCGAGCTCGCGGGCCTGCGTGTGGAACGGGTCGGCGGGTGGGGCCGCAGAGCGGGCCGCGGGCTGCGGGAAATGCGGCGGGACGGATGGATTTTACGCTTGCAGATCCGGCCGGAAGCGGGATGGCGGCGGCAAAACTCGGGCGACGGAACGGCGCAGCGGTGTGTGGAGCGCGGCCCGGAGGTTCTGGGCCGCGGGCTTGGGCTGTAGAACGGGGCGGACAGTGCAGGCGGGTGGTTCTATTCGCGGAAGACTTTGCGGTATGCGCTGTACGCGGGCTGCGGTTTTGAGGCACAAGAACGCGACCGGAGCGGCGGATGCGCAGGGCGCCGGCGGGACCGAAAAGCGGAAGAGAGAAATTCAAATTACTTGCGTCGAGAGGGAGAATGCAGGGGGAGTTTTTTCTTTTCAATTTTTTTTATTTCTTTTTCAAAAAATCGAAAATAAAGGAGAACGGTTGAATATGGGAGTAATTTAGGAAATTTTATTTTATAAAATTTATATTTATTAAATAGTTTTAATATAGATTTCGCATCAATAAATACAGATAATTAATATATATATATATATATATATATATATATATATATATATATATATATATATATATATATATCAATTTAGGGTAATTATTCAACTGATAGGCGCGGTCAGTTTAGCGTCGAATCGCCATTTCGTTTGAGTGGCAGTGAATCAATTTCGGCTAAAATTGCGTGTCAAGCTTTAACTCGATTTTTTGCGGTTCGATGAGTGCGAACGATCTTATTTGATAGATTTGGTGTTTGAAGCCCGATGACGCTTTTGCGAAGGTCCTTTGGATTGTCTGATGTATACCTCGATAACGTGCGGTGGCGTTGATTCGGCGTTTAATGGTTGCTCATCAAATTGATTTATATGACCAATTTCAACATTCTAAACACGATGGTGAAGTCCGTTCGTCGATCGAAGGTCATTTGAGTTGATTTCGGCGACGTCCAATACATTTTAGCCTCGATCGTTGCCACTGCTTCATTTCGAATTTGCGCTTCGCTGAATTGGCCAGAAGTCTCATTTGATAGATTTTGGTGTTTTGAAGCTAACGGCACGATAAATTTCATGAACAGAGGTCGTTTTATCATCGTCATAGCTTTCTGACTTTGATATACGCATTAATAGATTGATAGCTCGAGCGCTTAATCGATTGATCGTTAGATTTTCTAATATTTATATTCTTGCTCGATTCGATATTTTGAGCATACGGCGAGTCCGTTCGTCGATCGAGGTCATTTTTGACCATTTTGATGACATTAAGACATTTTGAGCCCCGGTTGTGCATTATACTTAGAAATCCTCGAATTAGACTTGTGAGCTTGACTCGACTTATGACATGTATTTGGAGGTCAGCATACCTACATCCACTAATCAAGTTATTTATTTATTATTTATTTATTTTTTTTGAAATTCTACTTTTTTTTGTGCAAAATCATGAAGAAAAATAATATTTTATAATAGTCCTTGCAATGTTGAAACTAGTTTTTCTTGAAGAAGAAGATGAAGAAGAAGAGATTTATAATTGAGAGATTAATATGCAATAGAATTATATCTTATAAATATGTTGCAATAGAAGAATTTAATTTATTTTAAATGAACAGTTACATTAAAAATATATCTAAATTATTGCTTCAATAAGTGAGAAAATATAGTAATTGGAAGAAGGATATGCAATAATTTATGAAATAAAATTATGTCATTCTACGCAACTAATTGATCATTTAACTTTGAACTCCAAAAAGAAGTTAGAGTGACACTCATATAGTCCAAATGATATTTGAAATCATTTGAATGAAATGCTAAAACATAAAATTTAGAAGTCATTTATAACTCCTTTTATTTTAAAATTTTTTAAATGTAAATTTTATTTTATTTATATTTTGATTCATATAAAATATATTTTATGCCTTAAAAAAATATTATTTTTATTTTTATGTGATGGTAGTGATAACGACAATCAATGATGATGATGATGACTAACAATTGGGATCGATGGAGGAGTGTGGAACCATCTTGAAGCTGTCATATAGTGTGAGCCCTCCGCATATAGAACTTTTCCATTTGAGCATATATTTTATGTGGTTGAGTTGCTATTTATTGGCCCTGATTTGTTGGGTGCTTATGGACTTGAAGAGCATCTGAGAGGCTGGAATTGCAATTTATGAAATTTACAAACAAATCACCTATTATGTATGTGATATATCCCTTTAAAATTTAAAAGTCGAGCACGAATCTCAAGTTAAAGCATTATACAATCAAATTAAATGACTAAGTGAAACAAGTTTAATAATGCTAGAATCGGATTAAACTGAACCGAAATAAGCTCGAATCAAACCGAAAAGCTATAAATAAAAATTCCAAAACACGGATTGGATGATCAAATGACTTCCAGTTTGGCGTCTTTATAAAGCCAAGCGGCTGATGAGATGAATTCACGAGATCACCATCGAAGGTCATTTTGAATGGTCAAATCTAAAAAACTATTTATGATCAAATAAATCGATATTGTCTTGGAATGTTATGAGATTTTCTTTAACCAAATCTCTCTTCCTATCATGAAAGAGGAATAAAGCAAACTTGGGAGAAAGCTGCGAGATAAGTAGAAGTTCGAAGTTCATCATCACCATCATTGTAGTCGATCGTCTCCGATTATAATTATGACCATTATATTATAGCCATGTATAAATTTGTTGTTATTCAAATTACATTGTCGCTTTCTCATATCTTCTTATAATCTCATTATTAAGAAAACTTAAACTTTTTACTCCAAAGCAGATATACAGTGTAACATTTTTGCTAAGCTAGACTTTGTGATTTTTACCCCCTCTTTTTGGGATTTTTTCATGTAAAAATTCTAGAGTTTCTTATTATATTTTCAACTATCTCTCTGTGTACCAGATTTTCATATAAAGTTAAGACGTGAAATTTTACTCTAATCTATTTTTATAGCGGAAGAATATATATATATATATATATATGGGATTATTTTTTTAAAGAAGTCTTAATGATAATTAGTTATTTAGTAAAAAAATATAATTAACAAAATAGGCTAATCGTAAATCAACGGACGGCCTTAACTATTTCGTCGAGTCGTCCGTTTGACAACTTCTTTTTTTTTTTTTGGGGTGGTTTTCACAAAACCGAGAGAGAGAGAGAGAGAGAGAGAGAGAGAGAGAGAGAGAGAGAGAGGAGATTTTATTTTTATTAATTTTTTTAAATAATATAATTATTTAAAGTATATAATTTAAAAATATTTTTTATAAAATATTTAATAACTAAATATTTATATATTTAGTTATTAATTTTATTTATATATATAATTAAATATATAATTTAAAATATTTTAATTATATATATAAATTTATAAATTTATTTAATATTTTTTATTAATTAATATAATTATTTAAAATATATAATTTTTATTAATTTTTGTTAATATATAATATAAACATATTTAAAATATATAAATAAAGTAATTATATATATATATATATATATATATTTATAAATTTATTTAGTTATTTATATATTTAAATTATATAAATATTTTTAAGTTATATAAATAATTTAAAAATATTTAAAATATATAAATAAATAAATAGTTATATATATATATATATATAATTAGTTATTTATTTATTTAAAAAATATTTATTTCTTTAAAATATATAATTGGTTAAAATAAATAAATAAATAATTGTAAATTATATAAATATTTAGTTATTTATATATTTATAAAATAGTTATTTATTTATATATATATATATATTTATTTATTATATATTTATTCATTTCTTTATTTATTTATTAAAATTATTTATTTATTTTTTTATATTTTTATATTTTTTTATATTTTTTTGTTATTATTATTATTAAAGACTTATATTAATAAAATAAATAATGTATATATATATATATATATATATATATATATATATATTGTTATTTATAATTAAAATAGTCTATAAAATTATTTTTAAATTATTTATATAACTTAAAATATTTATATAATTTAAATATAAATAACTAAATAAATTTATAAATAAATTTATAAATATATATATATATATATATATGTATATATATATATATATATATATATATATATATATATATATATATAATTACTTTATTTATATAGTTTATAAAATATTTATATAATTTATTCCTTTCTTTATTTATTTATTTATATATTTTAAATATTTTTATATTATATTTTAACAAAAATTAATAACAATTATATATTATACATAATTATATTAATTAATAAAAAAATATTAAATAAATTTATAAATTTATATATATAATTAAAAATATTTTTAAATTATATATTTAATTATATATATAAATAAAAAATTAATAATATATAAATATTTGGTTATTAAATATTTTATAAAAATATTTTTTAAATTATATCTTTAAATAATTATATTATTAAAAAATTAATAAAAATAAAATCTCCTCTCTCTCTCTCTCTCTCTAAAAAGTAAAATTAGAAGTCGTCAAATACATTTGACGTCGGCGATGAAAACAAATTGTTAAATTTGCTTATATTTTTTTTTTAAAAACTAATTATCGTTAGCACTGCTTTATTTTAAAATAATCCATATATATATATATATATATATATATATATATATATATGTATATATATATATATATATATATATATATATATATATATATATATATATATATATATATATATATATATATATATATAAAAGCTTTGTAAAACCACCTAAACCATTATTCTCATATCCCTCCATACTTCTTCAAGTGACAGCCTCTAGTGCCCATGTAAGTACTGCCCAAGCTAGCCAATGATCGGCCGTCAACGCTACCTGCCCATACTAATCCACATGGGTAAAATCAAAAAAATATAATGCTTTCAATTCCTTTCTGAACCCCGTGTGATGCATCGGTAAGAAGCCAACCGAAGCCCTTGTTTGTCCATCTCTACCATGAACGGACGAATTCTCCCTTCCCGTTCGTCCGTCTCTGGCAACAAATACACGCAAAATCGAAGGAGCATCCCGTTCCGCTTCTGTATTCTACCTGAGACACTCGAAAATTAAGAACAACAGACGACGGAGTCGCTAGCGAAGGAATCTACGGGATTTCGACATTTGAAACCTTCGTCTTTCTCCATTTCTGCTCCGCTACTGCTCGAATAAAAGAGAAGGGGTATGTCGCGAAGGTCACTCTCGTCTTTCTCCATTGCCCTTCATGCGCTTCTGTTTGTCTAAATCCCTGCTTCAAGTAGATGAAAGAGGAGTTGGTGGTTTTGACCTTTCCCGAAAGATGCAAGAATATATTGGCAGCATATTGTCAAGCTTATCTAAATACAATTAAAGCTGAAGCCAAGGAGATCAAGGATGACATCCATACTTCAACGATACATTACATGTCTGAGAAGGGCAAGTCCTACATTTGGGTCAAGGAAGGGATTTGCACAACGTGAATGTGATCCTTGATGAGCGTGGTTCACTTGCTGTGAGTGTTGTTGTTCCTGGCTCTCTTATGAGACTGCTGAGATCAATGGGAAAGTCAATGGGAAAGGCATCAGCTCGAGTAGCTCTTGCTAGTGATGTCATTCCTCTTAAAAATGACGAAGTTTAGGCCTTAAGTGAAGGGCTCCGACATCATTTGCATAAGAGGACTATGCCAGCCATTCTAGTTATGTAGTTTCTTCCGTACTAAGTTCTGCAAGCATAAATTGCAAATCAAGAACTGAAACCTTCCAAGAAATACTCTATCAAAATAATATCTATGTTTCTCACAAGTTCAACATCAGTTCATGCAGCTATGTTGACGGCAGTGGAAACATTCATGATGTGGAGGATGTTCAAGCACCTAAAGCAGACCTCTTGTTTCCATTTGCTAAAAAAAATTGATTGATGGGATAGGTCAAAATCAGTCAAGGCGTGAGCGTTGATGCTTTTCTGTTTGGAATACTACAATGCGTATGCATGTATCTGAAGATATTATTATGCTCAGTAGAGTTAATGAGTTGAAGATTACAAAGCGATCATGAGGCGTCGTTATCTTTGTATTAGACGTCGAATAGCGATCTAATATAATAAAATAAAAAATAATTTATCAAAAATCTTTATTAAAAGTTATCTATTGATCTTCTCAATTTTTAAAAATTATATTCAATCGTTAAAAAGTGATATTTTTCAAAATTGGGATAACTATTTAATTAATTCTGTCTATATCTTTAGTCAGTATCTCTTTTATTTTAGTTGACTGGGAGAAGAGTTCTGCAAATTTGACACATGTCACATCTCTTACTACATTCTGTACACAAAGAGGCATGCCACATGAGTTCAGCACATCTTGAACATAGCGGCCACAACTACTCAAATCCCTAGTCGCCTGGCAGCGCTCTACTTTTGCCTCATTGCATAATTCTGCATAGGCGAGACGACATCTGCAGGGGATACGCGACGACGACAATAGTAGTGTAGATTGGTAAATGTGATGAGGAAGACTACTCGGCGGTGGAAGACAGGATGTCGGAAGAAGTTAGGGCGCCGGGGTTGTAGGAGCCAATGCTTGCGATTGAAGGAGTTATGTCTCCCATTTGTGGTTGCTTGCGGGACTTTTGGATGAAGGAGCGGATCACGAGTGGGAATGGGTGAAGAGGATCGAGCCATAACGGATGAGATCAAACCAGCTCAGCCGTCCGATGCTATAGTAGGAGGAATTTAAATTAGAGCCATTGCAATTTTCTTTTTTTTGAACGATTTAATTAATCTTAATAATGAATTTTTACGATGATATCATATATATATTACTTAAGATATTTCAATGTTGGGATGCAGCGTAATCCGTTTTACAGTTTGGTTTAAAGGTATCGAATCGATTTCAACTCAAAATAAGCGTCGCCGCTTTCAACCATTTTTGCGCGCATGCTGAGTGCAAATAGTCTCATAAATTTTGATGTTTGGCCATGATCAATTTCACGAGCGAAGGTCGTTTAGATCATGTACGGCCTTCGATATCGTCGCGTTAACGCGACTGGCGCATGGGTTGATTATCAAGTTGTACAATATTTTTTTTTTCCTGACTAGTTTCTACATTTTGAACGCAATGGAGAAATCTATTCGATTGGAGATCGTTTGATTTGGCGGCGTCTCATTTCAACCTCGATTTGCACGATATCTCTTTCGATCATTCGACATTTGCATAAACTTGTCCGAATTGAGTGCCAATAGTCTTACTTCATAGTTTTCGATGTTTCGAAGCTAATGACCATTTAATTTCACGAACGTAGGTAGTTTGGTTTGTATCTACGTAGCGATATCGTAAGCGTTGGCTTCGAACAATTGTTAGCTCATCGAGTCAAATCGACTCTTTAACACTTTGTTTAGAATTCACATCAAACTCATTACTACTTATTTTACAGACCTACTTCTAATCATATTGATATGTTTCCTCTTAATACTAAAGAGATTTTATAAAATAAAAGAAATTGATTTGCATGTGATAATTCATGTATATTTGTATAAAAAATTTAGGGGTGAATATTAAAAATTATCTAAGTAATTCGAAATGTGTGGTGAGAGTTAGAAGAAGAAAAAGAAGAATAATAATAATATATAAAAATTATAAATATAATATTCAACTTAAATTAAATTAAATTTATTTTATATACATCTCTAGTTAAAATTAGTTTAATCAAATAATTAATAAAACTATATTTCTGCTAACATTGATGCATAGCATAAAATATATATAATAGTCCAATATATATATATATATATATATATATATATATATATATATATATATATATATATATATATATATATATATATATATATATATCTCTTACGCTAAAAAAAAAGAAAATAAATAAAAATGCAAGATAATAAATGTATAAAGTTGTAGAATTTATGAATTAAATTTGTCAAATCGGATGTTTATGTGTTAAAAAAAAATCTGTTACTTTTAAATCAATATTAAATATAATTATATGTATTGGAATAATTTCTCTTAATGAGAAGACAAACGAAGATGCATAATTGGACCAACAAATAAAAAGACTAATAAATATCAGATTAATAATGTAACGTTAACCTGAATTGGAATTATGTTACAAGGAGAAAAAATCGGAATTAAAAACGTGCTGATTATAAAATTTAAGAGAAATAAAGGAAATAACGGAAACATATTATTGCAAAATATTAAATTTAAAATATTTAATATATTCATATTATATATAAAAACTTAAAATATTGTATTTTTGTTTTATACAAAATATTACATGCAATATATATTCATCTTAAACAAAAATAAAGTAACGTTAATCTGAATTAGAATTACGTTACAAGGAGAAAAAACTGGAATTAAATATTATTGATATGACACTGAAAATTCTACCAGTCGAAGCACGAATCTCGATGTTAAAAATAAGCTGATTCGAAGTTGAAACTGGTCGAGATCAATCACTTAAAATATCATTGAAAACTTTGAGATGACAGTTAAATCCCTAAATAACTTTCAAACATGGAGTGTTTATATAGTCAATCGGCGTCTCGGATCTAACAAGCCCAAGATCTTACAATTCGACTTTATTTGAGCATTCAAATACTTAAAATACATCAAATGATCAAAGGAATCATTACGAAATGTCCAGATGAAGTGGAGTGGTTGAATTTTGCATATATATTTACGAGCGTCATTTCTCGATATAAATAGCCTCATTCGCCGTATAGGTGGCCAACAAGAGAGAAGAGAGAGCTCTAAAGCTTGAAAATCCTCCAAACACAATCGTGCCACCACTCAACGGTTGTCAACCACCGTTCAGCGGCGGCGATCCTGATCGCAATCTCGTCGGTCTCCATCATTGACGACCTTCATCATCGATGGTTGTTCATTGTTCACCATCATCGCTACTGCCCAGCAACTATTACAACTTGAATGTGACTATATATTTGTTGTCATTTGGGATTCCCATTATGAGCCCTTCTTATATACAATTTTGTAATCCCGTATCAAGAAAACTTGTATTCCAAAACAAATATATAGTAGAAGCTTTTTACTGGACTAGGCCCCATAGTTTTTTCCCTCTTTTTGAGATTTTTCACATTAAAATTTCTGGAGTTTTCTTGTTAAACTCTTTAAATCATTATTGTCTTTGGATTTCACAACAAGGCTAAGGCGTAAACTTTTACTCTATCGCAACTGGTTCTCTAGCATGCAACAATTATATATATAAATGTTTTATGTAAATATGAATTATATAAATATAAACATTTTTACATATAGAAATGTTTATATAAATATAGCAAATATTTACAAATATATTTAATCAATTAAATTGTGTTATATAAACATTTATATTAATTTTATATAAACATTTACAAGATATTTATATAAAGATTAATAAAAATATAAATGTTTCATAGAAACCTTTTATACAAATGTTGATTATATAAATATAAATACTTTATAGAAATATTTTTAATAAACTAAGTCAGTTAAATAGAGCGATGTCCTTTCAAGTGAAGAGTAAGCCTAAAAAAATTATGTATTTATATAATATAATTTGTGTGAGAAAATTTTAGACATTCCATAAATATTTAATTGGAATATATCAAACAACCAATAGATTTGATTTTACAAAATAGAATATACGAATAATCATTCGAAATTTATTTCACATTTATTTCAAAAAATGTCTAAAAACTTTGTAATATATTGGGGTTAAACATTTATATGAATAATCAAGCATTGTAGTAATTGATAAAAATAATAAGATAAAAAGTACATTTTAACTGAATTTGAAACAACAATTTTATTGATATGAGCCACAACAATTTTAATGGAATAATTCCTTCTCGACTTGGAAGGTTGGGAGGTCATTCAAGGTTATACTTAGATTCGAATCAGCTTGAAACTAGTGACTATAGAAGTTGTCAATATTTGGATGATCTAACTAACTGCTCAGAATTATAGATGCTTTGTTTCAATAACAATAAGCTCAATGGAACACTACCAAGTTCCATAGCTAAGCTTTCCACTAGATGAAAAACATAGGAATTCATGCAAACCAGATATCTGGAAGTATTCCATCAGGGATTGACAATCTCACAAATTTAATAATATTGTATCTTAAACCAAATCATCTCAGGAGCCATTCTTGGTAGCTTCGAAGGTTGCAAGCCTTGGGCTTACAAAATGGCATGTTGACTGGAACGCTACCTTTTCATATTGGTAATCTAACCCAAATTTTGTATCTCTATTTAGATAGCAATGGTTTCAATGGCCCCATACCACCGAGCATTGGAAACTTGAAGAGCCTTACAAAGCTGACCATTCACAAAAAAAATTTAAATGGCCATATACCTAAAGATATTTTCATATTGCCCTCAATTTATCTCCTTAGTTTGGCTTTCGACTCTCTCATCAGTCTTATTCCATCATAAATTAGTGGTTTGAAACACATCACGTGGATATATTTATAAGAAAATAAACTGTTTGGTAGAATTCCTGACTCGATCAGTGGTTGTGTGAATTTGGAAGTGCTGGACTTGAGCTCTAACTCCATCCAAGGGACTATTCATTTATGTATGGGTGACTTAAAAGGTCTAATGCGACTAGAACTATCCAAAAACAATTTGATAGGGCTAATTCCAAATGCTTTGGGAACATTGAGGAGCCTTAATTACATGAAACTTTCTTTTAATAATCTTTTTGGTGAAGTTGCCCATGAGTGGATCTTTCTAAATGCAACATCGGTATCTCTCAAAAGAAAATATGAGCTTTGTGGCAGAGTTTCAAACTTGCATCTACCTCCATGTTCTCATATAAGCTCACATAAAAAGAGAAGATGGTTGCTATTGCTACTGTTAGGAATTCTCTTACCAAGTATGATTACCTTCTCTCTGATTCAAGTCTCCATATTGTACTTTAATTATAAAAAAACAAATCATATGAAGCACTCTTCCAATCTAAAAATCATAGAAGATGTATATCCAAAGGTTTCTTATTTAGAACTAATGAGAGTGACTAATGAGTTCTCACCTGCAAATCTACTTGGAATTGGACAATATGGTTCTACGTACATAGGCTCTTTAGAGAATTATGGATACACAATTGTGGCCATCAAAGTCTTTAACCTTCAATAACAAGGAGCTTCTAATGCCTTCCTAGCTGAGTGTGAGGCCTTGAGACACATCAGACATTAGAATCTACTAAAGATTATTACCTGTTGTGTGGGCATTGATTCTAAAGGCAATGACTTCATGGTTATAGTCTTTGAATTCATGACAAATGGTAATTTAGATACATGATTACATGCTGAGGATATCAAGCATCTTGACCTAATCAAGAGATTAGACATAGCCAAATCATCGCCAATGCACTTTGCTACCTTCATCATGAGTGTGAAACACCAATTATTCATTATGATTTGAAACCAAGTAACATTCTTCTTGATGGTGACATGGTTGCTCATGTAGGTGATTTTGGCCTTTCTAGTCTTTTGCATGAGGCGAAGACAATCTACTAAGTTACTCTATTCACTATAGCACTCTCGTGATAAGAGGAACCATTGGGTATGCTGCTCCTAGTAATAATCTTTATTTTTCATCATTCATTTTTTTTTTTGCAACTATTAATATTTTTTTCTTATTATATTGAAATTCCTAATGAATCAAGATGCTTGCATTCTAGAATATGGTTTAGGGATTCAAGTTTCTACCATGGGGGATGTTTATATCAATGGGATCCTTCCCTTAGAGTTGTTCACTAGGAGGAAACCTGTGGACATAATTTTCAAGGATAGCTTAAACCTGCATAAGTTTGTAGAAATGGAAATTCCAAATCAAGTCATGGAAGTTATTGATCCAAATATGTAGTTACAATTTCAGGATGAAGGTGGCATTCAATCACGGAGGACAACTTATGATTGTTTGAATTCAATTTTATAGTTGGGTCTTTTATGTTCGAAAGAGTCTGCAAGGGAGAAAATAACTATGGCAGATGTTGTAGTAGAATTGCATTCAATAAAAGATGTATATTTTAAAGCTAGCTTACAGCACAACAAACCACAAAATAAAAACGAGTAAAAATTATAATTTAGATAAAATCATTATGTGTAATTCAATTTGACTAATTTTAAGGTTTGTTGGCTCTCTAAAATAGATGGAAAAATTGACTTTAAAATTATAATGAGGTGTAGGAGGAATGTATGAGATATATTTAAAAAGTCTTAATATTCATTGATTGGATAGAATTTCTAACTTGATACATGACTCATTCTACATCAAAGTTAAGTTTTTTTTTCTTTTTTTAGATTAAGTGAAGTATTTGAAAACTTTGACGTGATGATCTCTCTTTTTAAAGATGAGATTATTTTTTGGATAAATTCTTTGTATGTTCATGTTTTCTTCTATACTTTGTAATTGACATGAGCAAATGATTTAGATTAGTTAAAAAAAATAGTTTTAAATGAATTAATACATTTGAAATTGAAATGATTTATTATTATAAAATAATTATACATCTAATTTTCATTAAATATGGCACTAAAGTTGAACATATAATAGATTTTATGCCAAATCTTACTCCCTTATTTTTAATCATGAGATTATATATTGGATAATCTTAAGATATAATATAACTCTTTTTGAATTATTTAACAAATTTATATTTACATCTACAAATAAAAATGATATCAATTTAATTTAACAAACAAAAATTGATATCCTACATAATTTTATTTCTTGTTTAATATTTCATTAACAAAATGAAAATATGATGTTAATTTTTGCACTTAGACAAAGTTGTCAAACAAGATATTCAATAAAATTAAATCTAAGAAGAGGTGGTCAACATGGAAATAATTTTGACTTTTATCATCATGTTAATTCTTATAAATAAATTTAAAAATAAAAAGTTAAATAAATTTATCTTACATTAAATCTATATTTAAAGTTTTATTAACTTTTAATCTAAATTTCTATTAAATGATGTCATGGTGAGAGGATTAAAAGTGATTATTCTAATTCGAGAGGTCATGGAGAGATTATTTAGTGTAAGTTAAATATATATATATATATATATATATATATATATATATATATATTAAATAATCACTTTAAAGATCTCTTGAGACCAAGTCCTTTAATCTCTAAAATAATTCAATGGTCTTCAAGATGAATTCATGCTATAGAATTGTAGTAGGTTTCCATTATTTCATAAATTCAAAAAAAATTATTCAAATTTTATAAAAAAAAAGTTGAGACATACCATGGTTCTTTCACTAGAGAACCTTAGGTAATTCATCTATGGGGCTTCTATAAGAGCTTTAAGAAGATATAATGTAGCCCATGATCAACACCTTATTTAAAGTTTTATTAAGTTTTCTAACAAATCAGGGAGCAAGATTTGCATCAACAGATTTTTGAATTGCATAATGATGGAACCAATTTGTCCTTTTACTCACACAGAAAGGTATGGAGGTTGTTAATAGAAGTGGCATACTCTTTGACATTTGACTGAATCTCAAATAGGAAATTAAAGGTGATAAGTTTGGAAAGAAGATACTTCTGTAATTCTATGGTGATTTTCTCATCTCATATCACCTACAACCAAGATTGCCAATATCAATAATCCTTATCTTATTTTTACTTAGTGCTTCTAAATTTGAAGCTCACTGGACATGAAAAGAAAAGAAAGCCGTGAGTTTTATAATTTGGTTTCAATGAGTAATGGGAAACGTATTTATCAATTGATTGAGTGCTTTTCTTTTTTAGCTACCATTCCATATCGCTTTTGGAAAGTCTCGCACGCAGATGCTTTTATTACTTGATAAGAACTCATTTGATCCCATTAACAAAGATCGATCATAGTAAAGTAAAGCAAAATCCTATAATACAAGTGACAGTTTAAATTCAAAATTCTCCTGCTTCATCTACTAGTTTGCCTTTTATTATTGTTTAGGCTTTTCTTGAGGCCATTCTTCTAGATATCATTTGCCTTTTAAGAGATCCATTGAACTTACCCATGCTTTTGTTCATTAAAGTTTCTTATGGAACATCATCTTTTGTATGATTAATTTGTTCAAGTTAAATCCTTCTACTATTTTGAGGCATTTTCATTCTGCTAAAACTTACCATTGATTTGATATTATTGTTGCCTTCGTATTTGATCCCACATTTATTTACTTTTATGAGGCACAAACATAACATGAACATAAGGGATATGATCAACATGATGTAGGGAAACATGTTCTTATGTATCTTATTATATCGTTTTGAGAACCAAAGTTATTAGAGTGTGGTAGCCTCTCTCTCTCTCTCTCCTCATTCCTCAAGTCGCGACCTACTTTCCTTCGTCTGGAGGCCGCCATGTGAACAGGATTCGCTGCTTTTTTCGCCGGATGGATTCCGCAAATGTCCATTCCGCCGCTTAATGGCGGAAAATATCCTTTCCGCAAACCTTATCTCCGCCGGGATGGATCGCGAAGATGCCCTCTCGGTAAGTTCGTTCCTTCATCCATTGCTCCATGGAAATCCTTCAAGGAAGCGTTATCCGTAACAATCACCTCTTATGAATCGGTTAACTTAATTGCTTGCTGTGGAATCCCCGTGATGTGTGAGACATGGATGTTGAAAATTAGCTAAACCTTCGAATATTCTCGATTGGGAAATTTAATTTACGGAGACCTACGTTGATAAGATTCGAGCCTT
This sequence comes from Cymbidium sinense, assembly GCA_021442155.1. Lineage (NCBI taxonomy): Eukaryota > Viridiplantae > Streptophyta > Magnoliopsida > Asparagales > Orchidaceae > Cymbidium > Cymbidium sinense. Next base: position 64,219,856 of record CM038233.1, read on the forward strand.
CTTTCATTCTCTCGTTCCTTTTGGTAGGGTGATTGACCTCGATGTGCTTATCCAACTAAATAATGATCTGGATTATTCGAGAGTGTTCGCTCTTACCTAGTTTATAATTGTCAAATGCGCCTCCTTAAGTGGTCGCTAGTTTTGATGTTAAGGAAGAGTCCCCATTGTTCCAATTTGGCTATCTTTCCCTAACATGCGATTCATTTTGTTACACATCAAGTCTTATTTGCCTTTTATTTGGTCTTTGCAAATAGATCGCCAGTGAAATCCGCCCCTGTTGCTGGATCTTAGTTGAAATAGATATTACCAAAAGCACCAAAGAAGTTTGATAGGCTCGTAAAAACTAGGCTATAACCAAAAGTTGAATTTGAAAACTTTCTCCCCCATTGCAAAATTCATGGGCATGAAAACTCGATTGTTTTTCTCCATCCTGCCTAAAAAAAAAATAAGTTATCGATCCCATCTCCTCTTTACCAAAAGATCAACCTACAAAATGGCCTATGTTCCCAAAATCAATCAAATAGACACAACCGCTTAAACTTATCGCTTTACATCTACATCAAAAAAAAAGGGCTTCACAATGAATTAGTAGAATCTCATGAAGATACATCATGTGAGGGGAAAGGATTAACAGTTTGAATTTGTACCTATAGACAATTTAGTGCCCCAACCCAATATTGAAATTTACCGACCTAGCACAAAGAAACATTGGTGATGATCTTGTGGGGAAAAAATAAGAGAGACTGGCCACTTTGACATCCAACAAAACAAGCGTAGTGAAGAAACCGTAGTTTTAGAAAAACATTCAACTCATAATTCAAATGATGACGAACAAATCACCACCTTCAATATCGCCATATAGATACTGAATAACATATCCTATCAACAACATACGCATATCAAGAAGGGGAAATCTCTATCTACATTCCTAGAATTACCACCTAAGCTAACATGAATCTTTTATCTTACTCTCTTCATCGAGACGGAAAGACCTTTCCAAACAGCTTTCCTACAAAAGAAGTCCACAAAACCTAGAAGCTCCACTAGATCCACGATCCCTCCATATCTCTTCAAAAAATGCAACTAGGTTTTCTTTTACGCACCTTCCTTTCCATTTTCCTTATTATGCTTTTCAAATTGCTTTCGCATCTTCGTTATGATTAGGTCTATTATTTGGAATATTCGGTGGTATTGGGACCCTATTGTCCAATAGGGTTAGAAGCCTTGTCGCACTCACAACGCCTCTCTTATTATTTTAGAACCTCTTATTCACTCCTCCAAGATTGCTAAGGTTGCTCGTAAAATCGGTTTCCAAAACTATTTTCATAACATTAGCAATAAAATTTGGTGCTTCTGGAAACCATCAATCACTATCACCATCCTAGAAGATTCAATTGATTAATGTTCTCATCTCTTTTGGGGATTTCTCTCCTCTGGGTTCTTTTATTTATGCCGCTTGTAACAGAGGGGGCAGGAACATCCTTTGGAATAGTTTAAGATCCTTTGCCTCATCTGTCACTTTACCTTGGATTGTTGGAGGTGATTTTAACACTATTCTTTCCGCCCGAAAGAAGGGGATCCTCCTAACACCCACTCAATGGAAGATTTCGAATATGATCCTTGATTGTAACTTAATCGACATCGGTTTGGGTTCTAACTTCACTTGGAACAACTGGACTTTGGCAACGCATCGATCCTATTCAACTCACTGATTGACCAATGGCCAAACACCACAAGTGGAACATTTGAGTAGAACTCTTTGGATCACGCTCCACTTCTTATTTCGTATGAACCCCCTCCTCATCCCCTTCCCCTTTAGATTTCAAAATATGTGGACGCAACATAATGGAGTTTTGAATGTTGTCTATGAACTGGATGGCTATCCACCCGACAACTCGTTAAAGGTATGATCCGATTTTGGCTAAAACTTAAACGCCTTAAACAAACTCTAAATTGGTGGAACAAACATCATTTTAAAAACCTTTTTGCTAATTTAAAAAGTATGGAAAATTTGGTTTGCTCTTGAAGAAGTCATCATGGATTCATCCAAACATGACCAACTTAAGGAAGCTAAGGATAACGATCACATTTCAAAATATGGAAGAAACTTATTGGCGTCAAAAGGCAAATAAAATAAAGGACTGACAAATACTAAATATTTTCACGCTCTTTTCAAAAAAAGAAAAGTTCTAAACTCTATTAAAAAAATTAAAAATGAGAATGGCAGTTGGATCACACGCAGCAAAGAATTACAAGACTCGGTCGGTAACCATTTTAAAATTTACTTAACCAACCCAACTTATTGATATCTCCAATTCCCTCCTTGATCACCTCGAGCAAAACAATTTACTCACATTGCCCCACGGGTGAGATTGGTGATACCCTTAATAGCATGAACTCATTCTATTCGACGATGGGTTTACTACCCATTTCTTCCAACATTCTTCCACTATTAAAACGATTTGATTAATGCGGTTTTGATTTTTTTGAGGGAACCCCTTCCTAGAGCCTTAGTACCTCCATCATTCTTATCCCTAAAATTCAAACCCGAATCACTGGGGTGATTTTAGACCTATCGATCTTTGCACCTTTTCAATAAATTAATTGCTAAAGCTAATCTCTCAATCATTAGGCCCTTGCTCCCCAAGATTATCTCTCCCTCGGTCATTTATGAAAGGTAGAGCTATTTCTGATAACATCCTCCTTGCCCAAGAATTAATCCATGACATCGACGTTCCCACAAGAGGTGGCAACATTATCTTCAAACTAGATTTTTCTAAAGCTTTTGACAATCTCTCTTGGGACTTTTTTATTTAAGATTCTTAGCCTTTTGGGTTCTCTCAAGCGTTATTAATCTTATTAAAATTGTGCCACCAATGCTTGGTTTTCTGTGATAATCAATAGTGAGTCGACCGGTTTTCACATCTACCCATGGCTTGAGACAAGGAGACCCTCTTTCTACTCTTTTATCATTCGTTGACTACCTTTCCAGTGTTTGAATGATATTTTCTTGTATAAACTAACTTGCTTTATAAAACTCGTGGAGGAATTCCGTTTCTCATCTTAGCTTTGCGGATGACGTTATCATCTTCGCAATGCTATCCCTCATATAAAACAATCTTAAAATTACTAAGAATTTTGGTAGGAAAGTGGATTAACTCTTAACAAGACAAAATGTTGCTTTATTCCTTCATCCAAAATTGCCATCAATAGGATTAACCATATTCAACGTATCACTTTAAGCAACATCTGGCCTCTTAAATACCTTGGTGCTCCTCTTTCAAAGGTCACATAAAGGTCACATCATTTCGATGAGATAATCCAAAAGATCTCTAATCGTATTTCTTCTTGGGAATATAACTTTCTCTCTTTTGGCGGTAGGCTTACTCTGATTAAGAGCACCCTCAATTCCTACCATTTATCTCATTCAATCTATTGTGCCTACCAATTCTATCATCATCAGCAGATTGAGAGGCGATAAATAAATTTTTTGGGGCTCTAACACTTCCACCAAAAAAATGCATTGGTCCAGTTGGCAAAATGTTGTGGCCCATTTGAGGAAGGTGGTCTTGTAAGACTATTAAAGATACAATCATTGCATTTTCTCACAAACTTTGGTGGAACTTTAGATGCAATTATAACCTTTGGGCTAACTTCATGAATGTTAAATATTGCCAAGGGAAGCACCCTATAACTTGTTCTTACAATGCTAGAGACTCTCGAGAGAGAAGACTATGTAGCATTAAATGGATGGAGTCACATATTACTTGGGGCATAAATTCCGGAAACTCTTATTTTTTGGCAAGATAACGCGGATTGATGGGTCCATTGGAATTACTTTCTTAGCACTCTCATACCATTAGAGTTAACTCATTGCTTAATAATAAGTGGAATATTTAAACTCGAATACATCCCTCCTCTATAATAGATAAGCTAAATTTCATTCAAATCTCCTGCCCATCAAGGATCGATTCTATTTAAACTATCTCGAATGGTGAATTTAATTTAAAAAGCGTGTTTGGATGTATAATAAGAAATGCTCAATTCTCTAATGACAAAATTTGGCATAACAATATTCCTACCACTTACTCAATTCTTGTTTGGTATTCTAAGAACTTTATTCGGTTGATTCTTTAATGTGGAACAAAGGCTTCCACTTACCCTCTAAATGTTATTGTTGTTTTCACATCGAGAGGTTAATCATCTTTTGTTAATGGGGCCATTGCATTCAGAGGCGTGGTATGATGATCTTTTAACATTGACCTTTTCAATGGTTCCTTATCCATATACCAACTTCTAGATATTTATTTTAAAAACAACCTAAAGGTCACATCAAAATTACTATGGCTAGTATTATTATTTGGTTTATATGGATGGCGAAGCGAAGCAAAACATACGGTATAGCTATGAATCACGAAAAATTATTGCTAGAATAAAATACAAAATTAGTGACCTATTATGCCAACGTTATCAAGCGAAACACTTCAAAGGTTGTTATTGTGGGCCAAATTAGGTCTTCATCTACCTCTTCCAACTATATGTCATCGAGAAGGTTGTTTATTGGGTTAAACCCAAAACAATCTTCTTAAAATTAATGGATGGTTCGGTCCACCGTAATGGTTACTGATTGTGGTGGTATTTTAGAGACTACACGTAAAGTTCTTTATGCTTTTGCTTTTCCTTTGCAACCTGTCATTCCATATCGAGCTTATGGTCGTACTATGCCATTGAGATTTGCCTTCAACAATGGTTTGTTTAACATCTGGATTGAAGTGGATGCTTTGCTGATTATTAACCTCTTAACTTCTACGAAGGCTAGTAATGCTGAATTGTTTTACGTGATCAAGCATCTCCGGACCCTCCTTTCTAAATTCAGTTACAAGATCTCCCATGTTTGGAGGGAAGGCAATGCATGCGCTGATTTTCTAGCAAACTTAGGTGCTAGGCGAATAATAGAGCTATCTTTGATAACTTAACTCTACCTCATCATCTCAAAGGCTTAGTTAACCTCGATCTGGGCTACCCTATTGCGATTTTAAGATTCATTGTCTCGATTGGTTTGGTTTTGCTTGACACGGTCCAATCACCCCTTAATTTTTATTTTTCTTTGGTACTTCCACTAATAAATTTCTGCATTTTCCTTCCATGGTTTCTGGCAGGTTCCTTTAAGTTGGGTTTGCGGTTGTTTGGCTAAAACGTGGAGCCTTTGTTAGGCTTTATTTGGCATTGTCTATGGATTGTTGGTGTTTGGTTTCTAATGTATATGCATATGATACCTATGGCTGGCAGCATTATTTTATGGTATTGGTTGGAAAGATATTAATCGGAGGCATTTGTGTTACGGTTTTGTTGGGTAGACTCGTCTGTTGGCCGGAGCATTTCCTTGTTTGAATATTTTGATCATCTGGTTTTGTTTTGGATGGTTTTCTTCATTCGGTTCTTGCGGTATTTGCTTTCGTGGATCCTTCACAGGTTTTCCTTTTTTTGAGATTGCGGGCTTTGTCTGGTTACACGGATGTCTTACTATTCCTTTTTTTTTGGAGGCTGCTTTTGTTTTCCTATACATAATGGATTCAAGTCGGATACCTTCATCGTAGCAATTTGTGCTGGACCATATATTATGTCTCAAATGACAAATCCCTAATAGTTCTATTCGGGTTTGTGGGATAGGAGGCTGTGGTCTTCACTTCATTTGGTTGGTAGTTGCATTTACGTGGTTTCTACCTATGTTGGATGCTCATATTTGCAATTGCCCCAATTGGCGGTGAATGACACGGCCTTCTTTATCCCCTTTTTTTTTTTTTTCTCTATCAAGCTCAAATTATCTCGCATTCGTTTCTTCATTGTTATTGAATTGGCTAAAACTAGTCTTTGGATTTTCACTTTGCGGGTTTTAGTTTTGTCCTTGCGGTTGCTTAGTGTGTCATGGACTCTTCTCCTCCGTTACCTTATCGATCATTGCCTTCATTTGGTTGCTCGATTTATCATTTTACTCTTTCAATTTTATGCTTTGGATTTTGGATGTATTTAGCTTGGGGTTTTCTCCTTAGGTTGATTGTAGCTCTTTGAGCGAGATTAGTGTAACCCCTTTTGGGACCTTGTAACCTTTATTTTGTGGCAATAAAATACCCCATAATGGGGTTTCCCTAAAAAAAAAAAAAAAAAAAAAAAAAAATGTATCTTATTATATGCATAAAATATAAATGAATCTCTATCTCTTTCTATATATATATATATATATATATATATATATATATATATATATATATATATATATATATATATATATTATGTTGTGATTTTATACAATACATCTAAAATATTATATAGCTCTCATTGAAGACAAATGGAGAATGAGATTTTATAAAGTCGACCTCAAATAATTGAGACTGACTAATGATGATGATATATGTGTATACTTTGTATATATATATTTTTCATACATCCACAACTATATATTAAAACTCCAAATATAGTACAAAGCTAAGTTACTGACAATGACCCCACTTAATCCTTTTCCTTGTCTAAAATAATAAGTTGCATTATATCTGATTAGCTACAATGTTTGTGTGATAAATAAGTCTAGTATAAGATTCATATTACAAGAAAATGAAGTAATAATATGCATATTGAATTTTTGAGTTATGTGAGTATTTTTTATCATGGACATAGATAGCTAAGTGCAATATTTTAAATAAAGATATTCTTTGATATTTTAATAAGGGTAAAATCATAAGCAATTAATATAAAAATGTCATAAATAAAATACATTTTTTTTAAATTTTTCAATAATTTAAATGCAGGTCAATCCATTTTTGCATGAAGTTAATTATTTTGTTTTCATTTCCTTTATCATTTATATTGATCATATTCTTAAAAGTGTAATACCAGGTTTGTATAGGCTTTGGTACATTCTTATCAATTTTTATCACCACTTAGCTCATTAGCCATATGTTAATTATCAATGGTCCCTCAATTTAAGGTTGGACTATATCGTGTTAGTGGATTGACACTTGGGAACTCTTTTTTTGGTTTTTGTTGAGACTCATCTCATCAAAATTTTTGACCTCTCTTGCGCATGTTATCATCATTTACTAACCTATCTTAGATGATATGACCTTTGATAGATTTCCTATCTTTATTACCATTATCATATATAAGTTTAATATTTTAGATAAAGACATGGTTTGAAACTTTAATTAAATAAGAATAAAATCATTTGATGTAAACATGAAAATTTGTGAGAAATAAAATGTATCTTTCAAATGTTCAATAGTTTAAATGCACTAGCTCAAACCATTTTTGTATGAAATTAATTATATCGATTATGGCACATTCTTATCATTTGGCTGTTATTTAGCCCATCCATTATAATTACTACTAATAAAGTGTGAACTTTATTCAACATGATCAATATAAATGGCTCCTCGATTTAAGGTTGGATCATGTTGTGTCTACTTTTTAGAATTTAGAGTTGGTAACTCCCTTTTTGTTTCTATTGAGACTCATATCATCAAACTTTTAACATTTTCTTGCACAAGTTATCTTTATTTGCAACCTTTCTCACATCATATAACCTTTCATAAACATCCTTTATTTTTAACGCTATTATAACAAGCCTTTAAAAATATTTAGCATTGTTATGCACCTATTATCAATTATCCTGCATTAACTTGCGTTAAAAAATATGATACTTAAAAATTATCAATTCATCAAACTGAAAAAACTTTTTTAGATCTTCCAGGCATGCATGCATATCTCTCTCTCTCTCTCTCTCTCTCTCTCTCTCTCTCTCTATATATATATATATATATATATTAAGTAATAAATAGTAGTATATTTTGCATTATTTTTTTTAAATCTGAAAAAATTATCAATTCATCAAACCAACAAAATCTTTTTAGATCTTCCATACATGCATGCATGCATATCTCCATCTATCTATCTATAGTAGAGTTGCATTCAATAAAAGATGTATATTTTAAAGTTGACCTACAGTGCAACAGATTAGGAAATACAGACGGGTAAAAATCATTATTAGAAATACATCATTGTTAGAAAACAAGAAAGGAAGAAAGGGTGTGTGCGTAAGAGGTTGTCAAAACTAATTGAGCTTTTACCAGTACTGCCTTATATAAGTATCTAAAAAGCTGGCACCATAGTTGTCATAATATTGATGTTGATGGACATATTATTATGGATATGTTTACTTGAATGATACAAAAAATGCATGTTTCAGTTGGTTCACAACTGTTGGAACATGCAAAGAGATGCATTTGAAATGAGTAGGGTTACGTATTTTTAGTATCAGTAAAAATGTAAAATTTTCCATTGGAATTACCTCTGAAAGATTGAGCTGTTACAGGTCATAGAGCCATGGTTATTTATTAAATTGCTATCCGAATTTGTCAGAAACAAATTTTCATTTTGAAGCAGTTATACAGTCTTATGCTAAAAAATTTCAGAGCAGTTTAGAAAACTGAAAAAGGAAATATGACAGTCGCAGTTCCCAAGCATGAGTATGTCTTCTAACTTGTAGTCTTGGGGAATGTCATTTTTTTTTCTTTATTTGGACAAACAAAAATCACAAAAAAAAAAGTTTGTCCTATAAAAAAATTAAGCATATAACGCAGTTCATCGGTGATATATTGAAGTAACCTGTAGCTTTCTTTATTATCAACTATTTGATATCTATACTCAATCTGAGTCAGTTTGGCTGGTCTGTTGTTCTCTTTTGCATACAATAAATAAGAAACTAGTAATAAATGATTGTGTTGTTTGATTTCTTCCTTGCTAACGAATTGAAAATGTGTCTCACTTAAAATTATTATATAATAGATTTGGATTGGCTTTAGGAAATTTATACCCCAAATCATCTTTTACATCAATCGGAGCAATTTTTAGGTTGCTTATATGATGACCTATATGCCACTAGGCCATGGGTTGAGTGGTGCCACTGTTTTTTCTACAACAAAGTTAAGGTTGTGTATACCAATCTATCATGAGATACCACATTTTGCAGCAATCTTATGGGCTTGGCGCACAATTTTTTTTTCTAAGCATGCTTAAGTTCCATCATACCATAGGATAAAAGGAGGATCTTTTGATCATTGTGATGGTAAACTCATGATTTATGTTCTTTAAAGTGAGTGTTAGATATCAAATTTTTCTTTAGAGTCACATTTATGACACAATTTCATGTTTTAATATATAGCTTGTCTTTAGTTTGGCATCGTGTCAGATTCTTGTCATGCAATGTCTACCTTATACGATATTATTGAAATGATGGAACACAATATGTGCTTTTTATCAACGTTTATTGTTTTTGTTGACTAATTCTTTTGTTTTGAATTATGCAGGTTAGCTTGACATTGAACATATCAGTAGATTTGCAGTTTTTGTTACCTTGGAACACGAACTAGGTTTATAAAAAATTTAAAGTATATAAAATTATTTTGAAAGTCATGCTTTGCATTTATTGAGATTCAGTTAGTCGTGCTGTGGACATGTTTAATGTGTCCTCCAATATAGGTTCTTTATTCTATCATCTGGTTTTCTGATTTTGTCATCCGCATACATGTTCCCTTCTCGTAAATTAAATTGGTTTGCTTTCATGGCCTTGCCCTAGTTCATTAAGAGTTTTTATTTTTTTTTTAAATTTTTTTAATTTTTTTAGGGGAATCTTTGACATGAATGATCAATTTCTTTCAGTCAGTAAAATTGTGGTATCATTTGCCATTTTTCACGAAATTCATTCATAACCTGCCTTATTTAGAAAGAAAATATTTTATGTGAAATACAACAAATTGGCTAAGATCTGAACGTGGTAATTTATTCTTCAACATTGTTGAGTTTATTATTGTTGAATCTTGAGATTCGTTGTTTAACCTTGCTGTATGATGGTAATGATAACTTAGGTTAAAGAAACTGCTCAAAATTTGTTGTGGATGACTTGTATAAATATATGATTAAGCATTGAGTAATTGTTGGATGTGCGGGCACTGCTTATACTGGATTAAGAAAATAATCAAGGTGCATCCTGCAAATTTGCAATATTTAATTTAATGAAAGAACTTTACAGAAAATGGAAAAGTTTGTGCTAGTTTGGATTTGCAAGTTATGGGAACATTAGTGCCATAATGTTCTTCGAGTAAAAGTTTGTTGATATCATTTCATTGGAATGATGCTTCGGTTGTGTGACTAATGTTTAGTGGCTTTGAAAACCTTTCAGTTTATCGCTTGGAGAACTCTAGTTTGTTTTGAATTGCCCTAAACTGATGAAGTGCTATGGTTTGTAGAGAGATGTTAGAAACAAGTTTATCAAACCATCTATTGTTCATGAGTTACTTGGTTCAACTAAAGAGTTTTAACTTCTTTTTATAGGTGCCATTTTTTTATGGAAAGCTTCTTGATTGAAATATTCTTTTGATCTTCGTTTACTTCATCCATTTTGAATGCATTTGACTTTTTCTTCTCTTGAATTCAATCTTGAGATGGAAAGGGTTTATAAAAAGGAAGAGGTTGTGAAAAATTAAGAATCAGCTATTTCCTTTTAGAAAATGGATTGTAAACTTATCGACAACAAGAGGGCTAAAATATCTATTTGTGTTGGAGAGAAAAGAAAAGCCAGATTTTATCCCAGGATAGAAGGCGCCATGCGTGAAAATATATGAGTCCATACGTAACTTTTACGTGCGGACTCAATCCACGACATGTGTCCCGATTTTTTCCCCGTTTACCGATTAGCGTGAGATAGCGGACGCTTTCCCCCGGCCGAAGCGTCGATGGCGTATTAGCGGTGGCGTAAATACATTTCCCCGGCGACCCGCCGTAAGTGTTCAAAGCGGGAGAAGAAGAGCGAGAAACATTACCGACGTTCGACATTCCTCGTCACAGAAGGATTTTTTCTCATCTTAGCTCCCTCGATCGGCGTCGGACGTCGATGGTATAACAAATCATAAATTGAGGTATTGTAGGTGACTACATGAGGTATTTACATGCATTTCGAACTTGAATGAATTTAGGGTTTACTCTGTTCTTCTCGATTATCTGATGAAAGATTGGCTATTTTTTTATATATTATTTTGTATCACTCTGTACCTCTTTGGAGTCTGAACCAATTTTGACCTTTTTTTTTTTTTTTGCCAACTCCTTATGATTATGTTCATTATATTCAAAGGAAGCATTTGATGGCAGTTTGGGTGGTTTCTGGGTGGTTTAGTGCATCTGTACTCTGTGTACCTCTTTGGAGGGTACAGACCATTTTTGACCTTTTTTTCCAGTTTTTTTTGCCAACTCCTTATGATTATGTTTAGGGCATTATAATGGAAGCATTTGATGGCAGTTTGGGTGGTTTGGGTGGCAGTGCATCACACTGTACCTCTTTGGAGAATTCTGGACCATTTTGACCTTTTTCCATTTTTTTTACTCCTTATGATTATGTTTAGAACATTGCAAAGGAAGCATTTGATGATGGGTTGGGTGGTTTTTTGGTGGGTATTTTGCATGTACCATGTGTACCTCTTTGGAGGTGACCTTTTGATCTTCTTTTCCATTTTTTTACTCCTTATGATTATGTTTAGGGCATTATAATGGAAGCATTTGATGGATTTGGGTGGTTTCTTGGGTGGTTTAGTGCATCACTGTGTACCTCTTTGGAGGGGACCATTTTGACCTTTTTCCATTTTTTATCCAACTCCTTATGATTATGTTTAGAGGCATTATAATGGAAGCATTTGATGGAAGTTTGGGTGATTTTGGGTGGGTATTTTGTATTTGTACCCATGTACCTCTTTGGAGAATTCTGATCATTTTGACATTTTTCATATTTTTTGCCAACTTCTTATGATTATGTTTAGAACATTATAAAGGAAGCATTTGATGGCGGTTTGGGTGGTTTTGGGTGGTTTAGTGCACCACATGTATACCTCTTTGGAGGTCTGGATCATTTTGACCTTTTCACATATTTTTTGCCAACTCTTATGATTATGTTTAGAACATTACAAAGGGAAGCATTTGATGGCGGTTTGGGTGATTGGGTGGTTTATTGCATCGTACCACGTGTACCTCTTTGGAGGTACATATTTTGACCTTTTTCACATATTTTTTAACTCCTTATGATTATGTTTAGAGCATTATAATGGAAGCATTTGATGGCGGTTTGGGTGATTTGGTGGTGGTTTAGTGCATCTTTTACTACCTCTTTGGAGTCAGACCATTTTGACCTTTTTCAGTTTTTTTGCCAACTCCTTATGATTATGTATAGAATTATAAGGAAGCATTTGATGGCAATTTGGGTGGTTTACGGGTGGTTTAGTTACCTGTACCTCTTTGGAATGCATTTTGATTTTTTCCATTTTTTTACTCCTTATGATTATGTTTAGAACATTATAAGGAAGCATTTGATGTTAGTTTGGGTGATTTTGGGTGGTATTTTGCATCGTACCATGTGTACCTCTTTGGAGGTCTGGATATTTTGATCTTTTTTCCAACTCCTTATGATTATGTTTAGAGCATTATAATGGAAGCATTTGATGGCGATTTGGGTGGTTTAATTTTGCAGTACCCTGTACCTCTTTGGAGATGGAGACCATTTTGACCTTTTTCCATTTTTTTATCAACTCCTTATGATTATGTTTAGAACATTATAATGGAAGCATTTGATGGAAGTTTGGGTGATTTTGGGTGGGTATTTTGTATTTGTGTACCTCTTTGGAGAGTCTGAGATCATTTTTGACCTTTTCACATATTTTTTTGCCAACTTCTTATGATTATGTTTAGAACATTATAAAGGAAGCATTTGATGGCAGTTTGGGTGGTTTCTGGGTAGTTTAGTGCATCTGTACCCTGTGTACCTCTTTGGGAATTTTTGACATTTTTTCATGTTTTTTGCCAACTTCTTATGATTATGTTTAGAACATTATAAGGAAGCATTTGATGATTGGGTGATTTGGGTGGTTTTTGCATGCCTTTGGAGACGGAATTTGACTTTTTTCCATGTTTTTTTTTCTTATGATTATGTTAGAACATGCAAGGAAGCATTTGATGATTTGATTTCTAGTTGGTTTAGTGCATCTGTGTACCTCTTTGGAGGTACAAACCATTTTTGACCCATTTTTTTTAACTCCTTATGATTATATTTAGAGCATTATAATGGAAGCATTTGATGGCGGTTTGGGTGGTTCGGGTGGTTTAGTGCATCACACTCTGTGTACCTCTTTGGAGATCAGACCATTTTTGATTACTGTCTTTCGAAGTTTACCATGCGGGAAAAGGATAACTTGAGGGTTACCACTTGTGAGAAATGTGTTCGATAATACACACACTTTCTTGATGAAAACCACATTTTAAAGAAGCTTCATCCATCAATTCATTAGACTCCGACATCAAGCAAGACTCGGTTGCCATTACATCGATCTGTCTTGCTGGGACATAAAAAAAGCTTTCTGGGTGGTACATTCCTTTCACCGATGAAGTTGCATTGATGATAGGGATGCCAAGCAGAGGGAGAAGGTTGTATGGAAATCATCCTTTGTTGACTCATCGACTACAAGAGTCGACTTGAGAATTGAATGGCTTACTGCAGCCGATTTGTGCGGTTATATCATTTTCTTACGTCAAATCTATTTTTTGTATATCACAATTACAAGGTGGCATCGGAATTGATTGCTTACGTCGATGATATAGATAGATTTCTTTGAGTACAAGCGGATGCCATTTGGGACTTCTAGTCTCCCAATTTGATGTTATTGCATCAAAGATTGACAGGAGGCATTTGGTTACATGAGTGGATTTGTCACTCTTATGATGGTATGTTTTATATCTCTATTACTGTGAAATATAATGTCTTGAAGTTTACTATGTTTATATTCATTGTAGATATGGGCAGCACATAAGCATCATAAGCATCATCGAACTGCAAACGTATTTGCGATGGGCTAAAATAGAGTTCCCAAAAATGCTTTCCTTTGGTTTGGGAGGGGCCTTGGTGACATATAATAATATCACTTAGTTCAAATAAGAATGTATCCATTTATGTTGTATGTCTTCAAAATTTTTTATCCTTTTACCATGAGTGCGCCTTTCATTCGAGGACTTATTGGAAGAGGATTGGCTCTCCTTCGAGTCCTCACTTGACAATCTAGACATGTGGGCAGATAGTAGTCCCATTTAGTCCAATTGCAGAAGCCCCATTTCTCCTTATATCTCCTCGATATATTCTCCCAGGTCCGGTGTTTAGCACGCCCTGCCCTACCCCCAGACTTTGCGGTGGAGAGGATGTTGCGTTTGAAGGACGAGAGACGATCATCTTTCCATACAACAATGGCGAGAGGTTGGATGGGCTTGATTTGGGGTTCTTGCTCGAGGATGTTCTATCCAGGCGGTCACCATCTGGGAGGTTCTACAGGTCACCAGGAAACTCTTGAGGAGGCTACCAGAGCTTCCCACGATGGCAGGAGACTACCACATACGAGGAGGTACAACAGAGGAAGCTCTTGTGGAGGCTGAGGGAGCTTCCATTGGGATGGATACTTCAAAGGGGAAGCGTGGGAGAAGTTCTTGTGGAGGCCACCACTACACATGGCGATGCCGACACATGTAAGACATTGGCGTGGTGTTAAAGCTCGGTGAGATAAGAAGAGGAAAATTGTTACTTCCCCTTTCACACACACTTACAGAAGTCTCGAGCAAGAACAAATGATGTGGTGGCCTCCACTCAAGGCTACGGCGTGAGGTATTAAGTTACTTTCTTTTAAATTTGAGATAATAGAAATAGTCTTTCACTAAATTTTTTATAGGTTAGCATGATGAGGCAATAAAGGTCGATGACCCAGTACTCTTGTTGTGGTGGAGGAGCATCGGCAGAGGTATTAATCTCGATCTCGATCCAAAGTCATTTCGTCATCACTAAATTGTTTTATAGGTTAGCAAAGATGAGCCAATAGAGGTCGATGACCCACAGACTGCCATCATCATGGTGGAGGAGCATCAGTCGGAGGTATGCATCATCTCAGTAGATCGAGGATTTATTCATAGTGAATGTAGCTCTTCATAGCTTTTCATCGATAATTTCGTTTGCGGGCATCGAGGCACTTCATGTTGAGTTCTCATCGGGCTATTTTTTCTAAGCGATCGATCTTATTGACGTGTGCTCGGTTCAAGGACAAGTAAGTCAAGCCTCTGTCAGGTCCTTCATACATAAAATAACTATTCGTTTAGTTGATCACTTTAAAATATTTATTAATTGCGGGGTGATCTGATTCACGGTAGAATATCATTATTGCGAGGCGGTCGATGAGTTACTGACGGATCAATATCTCTCAGATGCACACATTGATGCCTTCGGCTTCTTACTGGCCGAGAAGTACTCGCTCTGCCCGGGGCTGTATGTCCCATATTTGTACATTTCATGCTTGCATTGGGTATGTTACCAGAATGTTGTATTACGATTGATTCTTGTTTGTTTAGATGAAAGCTAATGTGTAATGTCGTTCTCTTCTTTCTCTAGTTATGCAGTGCGGCTGAAGATGGAAAGCAAGATGTTCATCCGATATCCTGCAGACGTGTGTCGAGAGTTAATCTTAGTGCATTATAGATAATCGACCTGGACACTCTTGGTTGGCATATTAAATCGAGGCTGGTATTTTTTATCATTGCCCAAACCAACCCATAAGAGCATTCTTCAGATTGTAAGAAGCTGTTTTCAAATTTGGTTCATCTTTACTTTTTTTCTGGTCCAACTTATTGAAATTTTTTTCGCTATTTAGATCAAATTACTTGTTGAAGATCTTTGGGGAGCTTTTTGCGGCGATCGAAAATATGTCGACATAGTGAGTGGGATACAGTCAAGAAAATAGTGTCGACTGCGGAATGTTTGTCTGCAAATACATGGAAGCAGCAATCAAACCTCCAGTGGACTGGGTAGACAGACAGGATTGGCCAAAGATAATGAATATATTTAGAGGCTGTTAAACTACGCTACATTTTGTTTGGGACTTAAAAATCCCAGGAAGTGAGAACAATATTATTTTGTTTGATATAGGATTTTGTTTAATGCATCTGTTAGGTGGCTTTGAAGACTCAGCTGTTTTTTTTTTTTTTGAAGTGCATAGACCTGGGATGATATTTTACTCTGCTTTGTTTAACTTCTCCTCTCTCTCATATAGTTGAAGTGCATGGACACGGGATGATATTTTATTACGCTTTGAAGACTCATTTGTTGAAGTGCATGCATCGATCGATTGAAGCTCCCAAAGCTAATTCAGAGCTCTTCTTCAAATTGTGAAGAGAGATCAATGGGAGAACTCTACTTTTCTGCTTGACTTCTCCTGCAAGTCACACAAGAAGAAGAAGATGACTTGGCATGGAGGTGAATCAATAAAGAGTGATTTCGCCATAGTGATTGCATTGTATATTTTCCTTGAATATTGAGCATTTCCTTGTCATGAATAGTGATTCTGCATTGTATATTTTCCTTGAATATTGAGCATTTCCTTGTCATGAATAGTGATTCGCATTGTATATTTTCACATATGATATGGATCTATTTGTATTTGATAGTGATGATTGATAATTCTCGTTGTTTCATGAGATGGATCTATAAAAATAACCTTTCAAAATAAAGTGAACAATGATTAAGTTCAAATATAGTCATTTGAATAAATGCTTAGGTTTTTTAGCTCACGAAATGCTCTCTTGTTTATTTTATGATTAATGTTAAATATATTTAGTTGATATGTAGTGTAGTTATATCGTGATGATTTAATGAAAGTGTGATTTGTTGCTATATATATTTTTATATTTACATTGTGAGGTAAATATTAGTAATTCTATTTATTAGGGTAGATTGTTGCTTAGTTGTGCTTAACATATTTGTAATTTTTCTCACTTTGAACATTTGAGCTTATGCTTTGTCATTAGATTGATATTGTGATGTTAATTAATACATTTTGGAGTGCTTTTTTCTTGAGTTAAATCAAAATAAATCATTGATTTGAACAATTATATAAATTAAGCCTCTTATGAATCTATTCAGTTTAAAACTTCATTTTATGGTAACTCAAATATTGAAATTTCTATTATTCATGTGCATATATATTTTAAATTTTAGATATTAGTTCAATGATTTGAAGAAGTTATATATAATAATTTTTTTTTAATATATACTTTAGAGGCTTAATTTACCATTCTGAGCAATTTTTTATAATAGATTATAATATATCCTTTGCAATGCCTTATACATAATCATAAGGAGTTGGCAAAAAAAAAGCGCAAAAAAGGTCAAAATGGTCTCATCAAAAGTCTGAGTATGATACACTAAACCACCAAATCCACTAGCGCCATCAAATGCTTCCATTATAATGCCTAAACATAATCATAAGGAGTTGGCAAAAAAAAAACTAGAAAAAAAAAGGTCAAAAATTCACCTCAAAGAGGTACAGTGGTACTGCTGAACCACCCCCACCCAAAGCGCCATCAAATGCTTCCTTTGCAATGCCCTACATAATCATAAGGAGTTGGCAAAAAAAAATGCAAAAAAAGGTCAAAATGATCGTACCCTCCAAAAGGTACAGTGAGATACTAAACCATCCAAACCACCCCTATCAAATGCTTCCATTATAATGTTCTAAACATAATCATAAGGAGTTGGCAAAAAAACCAGGAAAAAAGGTCAAAAATGGTCTGTACCCTCCAAAGAGATACACAGGATACAGATGCAAAATACCCACCTAAAATCACCCAAACTGACATCAAATTCTTCCATTATAATGCTCTAAACATAATCATGAGTTGACAAAAAAAAACTGGAAAAAGGTCAATATGCTACCATCCAAAGAGGTACAGGAGTATGCACTAAACCACCAAAACTTCAACGCCATCAAATTCTTCCTTTTGCAATTCCATACATAATCATAAGGAGTTGGAAAAAAACCTAGAAAAGGGTCAAAATGGTCATCTCCAAAGAGGTACACAGTCTGATGCAAATACACCCAAAATCACCAAAGACATCAAATGCTTCCATTATAATGCTAAACATAATCATAAGGAGTAAAAAAATGGAAAAAAAAAGGTCAAAATGGTACCCTCAAAGAGTACTGATGCAACCACCGAAACCACCCAAACTGTCATCAAATGCTTCCATTATAATGTTCTAAACATAATCATAAGGAGTTGACAAAAAATGGAAAAAAAGGTCAAAATGTCTACCCTCAAAGAGTGCAGATAAAAATACACCCAAAACCATCAATGAAATGCTTCCATTATAATGCTAAACATAATCATAAGGAGTTGGCAAAAAAAAAGCGGAAAAAAGTCAAAATTGATCTATTATTGGTATATTTATTGATATTGTCAATGATTATACAGTGATTAACTCAATCACTATTGCTTAAGAGCTAACACAGTCAAAATCTCTATATACGGTCAAAGCGGATAATGTCATGTATCAAAATATTTTCCGAGATAATATCCATCGCACTTAGTGTACCCTTGAGATTGATTTGTGGAGCGAAAAAATTCGCATGTAGAAACATTAGTTGATACTTTTCTGCGATGTGTGATATTATATCTCTACCTCGAAAAACACTTTGGCATAAGAGAAAAGTGATGCAACTTGTGAAACACCTTGACCATCGTAGTTTGGTTTCGCACCAAAAAAAGTAGAAGGGTTTGAAGATTAACAATATTTAAAATACCAAAATAATACATAAGTAGAAAATTACTCTTGGTTTTCTTGGATCTCTCCCAAATCCTTTAAGCCTTGAGTTGAAACACCCTTTGGGCGAGCTTGGATCTTTAAGATGTCTTTTCCTTATCTCGTGGTTAACTTCTTCTTCCTAAGCGCTTTGTCGGTTGGAGGAGAATTCCACTTATTATGAGTCAACATCATCATATAGTTTTTTAGGGATCCAAGCATATAGTCCTCTCTCTTATTGCCTTATCGGCGCTTATTTGATATGCATATCGACTTATATGGTTCAAATAATGCCGAGCATTTCATCTACTTGCCACATCTCTTAAAGTATGCTATCAATGTAAATATCCCTCTTTGCTAGTAGACCATCATGAGAAGATACTTGTCAAATCTTCATCTTCACGACTAAGAACTCATACAATGGGCACAAAGTAATCCCATCATCTCAAATTTTTGCAAGTACAAGTCACTTCTAGGTAGTCTGTCGAAATACAACCATGTTTTGGATGCATTTTTATTCTCTAAGTTTCTTACCAAATACTCCATGGTGTTGTCATCGACTTATCGATAGGCCCCAACCCCATGCAAAATTCCTCTTCAAACATAGTGTAAACCTTTCTTGTATAAAA
This sequence comes from Cymbidium sinense, assembly GCA_021442155.1. Taxonomy (NCBI): domain Eukaryota; kingdom Viridiplantae; phylum Streptophyta; class Magnoliopsida; order Asparagales; family Orchidaceae; genus Cymbidium; species Cymbidium sinense. Next base: position 64,239,179 of record CM038233.1, read on the forward strand.
CATAGCGACTTGTTTTAGATTGGGTGGTCTTAACAATAGAACAATCGATGGTAGCTACACTTAAAGTCTTCGTCATGTTCATTCCATGTCTCCATAACCTTTTCCAATCCAAAACAATCAGAGCAAACTTGTTGGTTTAGATATTCCATGACATACATTGTTCGTGGACTCACTCGTTCGTTGACAAGATGCCCCATGCGAATGAGTCCTTCAATCTGGACCACTTGGATCTAATCTTATAAAGCTCGACAACCAAGCATGATCATGCAAATTGCCTTCTTCTAGCATGGCGGACCAGCCTCTTTAAACTCTTCCTCGAGTCACACTTACTCATGCATTTATAAAATAGGCCTTGTACTATCTTATTACTATTAAAGCAATGAACCTTGGAAGGAGCTTTCTTTGAAATATGCCATTGGCACAACCTATGATGAGTATGCAGCAATACAATTTTAATAGCTCTCGCCATAGTCTGATCTTGATCAGTGAATATTGTTATAGGATGTCTGTCATTCATTAACCGAAAAAAATTGGAATAGCCATGAGAATGACTCAATTGTCTCTTTTGATAAAAAGGCTACTCCAAATAATACATTTTGCCGGTGATGATTCACTCCAACAAGAGGGCATAACGATTATATTTATTGATCGATAGCTTGTATCAAAATTATCACATCCCCAAAACAATCATATTCTATCCTAAACATGCCATTACAAAAAAAAAAACTTACTAAGCAATCGACTCATCAACTTGCACATCCCATGCAAACATCCCATCGCTTGCCTCTCCTTAAACAATCAGATTAATGCATTACCGTCACCATTTGCAATCCTCGATCTTTCTCTTCGAATAAAATTGAAAGCATCTCTTTTGTGAACCCGATATTCTCTATACAACTTCCTCGGTTAGATAGGCAATGCATCGATTGCTCTTCTAATACCGTCATTGTCTTCAACACGCCTTTTCATCGCTAATGCATCTGTGATCGAGAAGATGTAGGTCGTGACTCGCCAAAGAATGATTATGACTTTCGTATATTTTTAATCGTCCAATTCCTCCAAATCAACGAGAATCTAATCATGGTTTGACAATAATTCTTGTATCAACTTTCGAATTTTGTTAAGTATTTAGGCGGACTTCTTCCTAACTTTTGCACATAGAAAATCTTTTGATTTCAATTTCTTTGAGTTTGGCCAATAACTAGTATGGTCCTTCCAACACAAGCCAATTTGATGTGCATAGTCCGCGATCTGTACATATGCCTCGTTTCATTCTAACGGTGGTGGAGTTTCTCCAAATATGGGTCATTGGTGCATTTACAGCGACGATACAAAATATGTTAGAAAATATAGATGGAACTAAACCACCCAAAACTACCCAAACGCCATCAAATGCTTCCTTTGTAATGCCAATACATAATCATAAGGAGTTGGCAAAAAAAAAAAGCAAAAGGTCAAAATGTTCGTACCCTCAAAGAGGTACAGTCTGAGTACACTAAACCACCCAAATCCACTCAAAGCGCCATCAAATACTTCCATTATAATGTCCTAAACATAATCATAAGAGTTGGCAAAAAAACGGAAAAAAAGGTCAAAATGGTCATTTCTCAAAGAGGTACGAGTCTGGCTAAACCACCGAAACCACCCAAACTACCATCAAATGCTTTTTTTGCAATGCCTATAATCATAAGGAGTTGGCAAAAAAAAATTGCAAGGTCAAAATGGTCCTCCAAAGAGGTACCTGTCTGATGCACTAAACCACCCGAACCACCCAAACTACCATCAAATGCTTCCATTATAATGCCTAAACATAATCAGGAGTTGGCAAAAACTGCAAAAAAAAAGGTCAAAATGGTCGTACCTCAAAGAGGGATGAAACCAAACCACCAACTGCCATCAAATGCTTCCATTATAATGCTTAAACATAATCATAAGGTTGGATAAAAATAATGAAAAAAAGGTCAAAATGGTATTCCTCCAAAGAACGAATTACATATGCACTAAACCACCGAACCACCCAAACGCCATCAAATGCTTCCATTATAATGCCTATTAATCATAGGAGTTGGCAAAAAAATGAAAAAGGGTCAAAATGTCAGACTCCAAAGAGGTACAATCTGGATGCACTAAACCACCCATAAATCACCCAAACTGACATCAAATGCTTCCATTATAATACCCTAAACATAATCATAATGAGTTGGCAAAAAAAATTGAAAAAGAAGATCAAAAAAAATCTGTACCCTCAAAGTAAAGATAATGCAAAATACCCACCCAAAATCACCCAAACAATCTCCAAATGCTTATTGCAATGCTAAACATAATCATAAGAAGTTGGCAAAAAAACATGTAAAAAAAAGGTCAAAATTGATATTTACCCTCCAAAGAGGTACACAGGGTACAGATGTAAAATACCCACTCAAAATCACCCAAACAATCTCCAATTGCTTCCTTTAGTTTCTAAATATAATCATAAGTTGGCAAAAAACATGTCAAAAAAAAAAGACAAAATCGTACCCTCAAATGAATGCACTAAACCACCAAAACCACCCAAACGCCATCAAATGCTTCCAATATAATGCCTAAACATAATCAAGTTGGCAAAAAAGCGTAAAAAAAAAGATCAAAAGATATCGTACCCTCCAAAGAGGTACAGAGTCTGATACTAAACCACCGAAACCACCCAAGCGCCATCAAATGCTTCCTTTGATGCCCTAAACATAATCATAAGGAGTTGGCAAAAAAAAAGAAAAAAGAAGATCAAAAGGTCACCCTCAAAGAGGTACATAGCTGAGATGCACTAAACCACCCAAAATCACCCAAACAATATCAATCGCTTCTGTTCAACATAATCATAAGAAGTTGGTAAAAAACGTAAAAGGTCAAAATTATCTGTTCTCAAAGATATCTGATCAAAATAACACTCAAATTAAATAACCGACAAAAAAACATCCAAATTGCTTCTAATTGAAGTAATGAACATATTCTCTTGGATAGAACAAGAATATCACTAATAAAGCTAGAAAAAATGTAAGCATTACCGAATTTGTATTTAATACATCCTCGCCTAAAATGGTTGTTATTTCCTCAACGTTCTCCATCTTCATGGTTCTTTGTAAAAGGAAATGAGATTTTCTCTTCTCATTTCTGGAAAAACTAACCGAACCTAAATCTGTCACATATATTTCTTTTAAATTCTCCGCATTGAGCAATGTCTTGACGAAATGTATTCTGACGTCGTTAATACGCCATCGGCTTCTCAGTCGGGCCAGAAAGCCGTCCGTTATCTGTTCTCAAATCGGTAAGCGAAAAAAACGACACATGTCGTGGATTAGTCCATAAAACTACGTCGGACTCGGACGTAATATTTTCTCGCCATGCAGAGAGAATCAGGGAGGGATGCTTTATTTTCAGTTCAAAGAAAATGCAAACATTTCTTCTACCCCTTTTTAAAATCATGCTCTATAATTTAAAATGCAAATTATATCAAGTTAAATCTTAAATCTTAACATCTATGCGGAATGAAAAAGAAATAATCCAAAGGATAATTCCTATCTAATTTAAATAGAAGATAAACCTAATAAAAAGATAAAATACATACAATTTTTATGACTTATTCTTATTTGGATTCTTTCTGGAATTGACTTTGGTGATGGCTCCATGTGCTGCTACATGGGCTTCATGGAGCCAAGAGAACTCACCTTTAACGATTTTTAACTATGGTACTTTTCAGGTAGATCTAACTTCTCTTCTTCATCTTTTTATATGTGATTCAAGTGTCTTTAATTGGCGATTTATTCTTTAATTAAGTATTTGGTGCTCCATAAACATAGGTGATGATATCATCATTTATATATGCATATTTCATCTTTCTAGTTTGTGCAACATTGGTTGATGGAAGCACATGTACAATAAGTTTATTCGTAGAAGTAGAAGCTTCACTCAAAATTTAAATTTGTGCAATCGAGTATTGAGGCATTTTAATTATTACTCACATATAGTAAAATTATTTTTCAAGAAATTATTACATTGTATGAATTATAGAACAATGTGTTGAACTTTAATTGTTTAGCACTACTTTGAATTTTTCAACTACATATCATCAAAGATTGATGAACAACTAGAGGTAGTCAATAATTATTCAAGTAATATGTAATATATTGTGATGTCTTTTGGGGATATTTTTGGCAAATGAGATATAATGCATGGATATCTCAAAAAAAGAGATTTCTTAGAGATGTTGTACACCCTAAAAAACATGGATATCGCAACCTACTCTGAAATTGGGCATATTTTGCTGAGAATATTCATAAATTGAATACAACAACAATAACAACAACAACAACAACAGTAATAAACCTTTATATAACACTATGTGGGGTAGTCATTAATTTTTCTCTCATCTCTTAAGTTAATATATTCTCTAATCCAATAGCATAGTCATTTTTATACTTTTCCTACCAAATCTTTTTAGATCTACCTCAACCTTTCTTCACATAGGCCGAGTCTAATACATCAATTCTCCTAACTAGGTCGTCTAATATTTTGCGATATCCTATTTGTCAAAACTTGAATGTCAAGCGGATTTTGCACATGAGCAAACTGTCTGCTTGCATTTATGACGATCATGAGCGTATTGGCGTCACTGAAATGGACGAAGTTTATATCGTCGGAATCATAAAGAAATTTTATACGACTTTCCTGTTGTTTAAAACTCAATTGTCAGCGCAGATTTTTTTTGCGTAATGAAAAGCATGCTAAAAAATGTTATCGCGATATTATCGCGTGCCATTCGGTTGGAATGGAATGAAATTCATATCGTCAAGATAAATCAAATTTTCTACGATTTTCTGTCAAAACTCGATTGTGAGCCGAAGCATATCAGATTTTGCTCGTATAATAACAAAAATTGCCTGAAAATATGGAACCTGCCTGAAAATCAAAGGTCAAGTCTATCAGCAGCCTCTGCCTTTCTTGTTTGCAATTGCAATAGGAAATCCTGAAGTAATCCAACTCTTCAATTTTTTCTTTCAACCTGATAGCTGCTTCATGTTCTTCCGAACTATCTATTTCTTCATTTAAAAAATCACTTTGTAACATCTCGCTTCGGCAAGAGAGAGAGGACGGAGAGTTCTGAGGTTGGAGTTGAAGGAAGTATTTGGTGCGTACTTGCCGTAGTCCTCGCAGAGGTTGTACAGTGAGGAGGCGGTGGATTCCGGCCAAAGGGGAAGGAGAAGGAAGAGAGCGCATGCGCACTGGAGAGGGAGGAGCGGGATGCTCAGAAGGGTTACGTACTTTTTTTTTTTTATGCAGGTTGTTTCCTTTTTTTTTTTTTTTGTTGAGATGAAGGGGCAGACGAGAAAAACCCCTCATGAGAGAAAAAAAGCTGTTTGGTTTAGTCGAACAGAAAAGAACCGAGCGGGAACGGCGCGCTTGTGATTTTGGAATCGAGAGGGAACGGTTGCATATAAAATTCAAATAATTTCTCTAATCATATTTGAACTAGAGCTTTAGCATTATTTTATGAGTTTGAATTAGCTCATTAGGCTTACTTAGTATAAAAGAGATAATATAATTATAATTCAATGAATTGTTATGATATATGTAAGTACTTTCATTAGGTAAGTTTTCGTTTTCTTTCTTCTAAGTTATATTTTAGAACGTAAAGAAACAGAAATTAATTTTCAATACTTTCTATATCCATTAACTAGGGAATCCCATGTAACTAGTTACTACTCTTCGAGGCACTGAAAATTGAATTTAACGTGTTGTAGCTTATTTTGAATTCATATGAATAACTTCAGCAGTTGGCAAGCTGCTTATAAATAGCAAAATTTGAGCTTTTTTGAAGGTGTCGTAGCTTATATGAACTCTCAAAGCAGCAATCCTTTAGAGCTCTCGGGCACTTTCTCAAAAAAAAAAAAAAAAAAAAAGCTTTTCTATGTGCATAGAGAGTGATGTAAAAATTACCTAAGTTTTAAGCATAAGTCCATCAAAATGCAAAATGGAAGGAGGAGAGCGGCAATGATCTCGGTTGACCAAGATGAACTTCTAGACATGGAGTGCAAGGAGGGAAACGAAGATGATTTCTCTGTGCGCGGGCTCCAAGCAGAAGGAATATGGGTGGGCAAGAAGGAGATCATGTCCTTTCTGAGATGGGAGTTCGATAGGAAGAATGCGGCGATCGCGACTTTTCTTTTAGAAAGATTAACATAATGATTACGAATTCGATGGCATAGAAGGCGTTTTAAATTGTTCTAATAGCTTGTTAGATCCCTTGGAAATGCTATTCAATTGATTTCTTTTATTTAGAGTTGTCTAGTTTTTGGATCTTCAATAGACTCTCATTTATATCTGCGTCTTTGGAAAACCGATTCGCAGAGTAAAATTTATGCCTTAGCCTTGTTGATTAGTCCAGCACACATACAGGTAATTAAAGAGCGAACATGAGACACTCCAGAATTTTTAACGTGGAAAACCTCGAAAAGAGGGGAAAAACTACGGGCCTAGCCGGTAAAAGATTCCACTATGTATCCTTTTGAGTACAAAATCTTCCAGATAACGGGATTACGATTCTATTTGAAAGGGACAAATTAACGATCGTTTATAATAGTTCTTGATGTTGGAGATCTTTGGGTAACGGTGGAAATGGTATAATTACGATGGCCGGCGGTGGTCTTGATCTTCGGGGATCTTCAAGCTTTAGAGCTTTCTCTTCCTCCTCACTTCACTTTTCCTCTTCTTCCTCGATCGGACTCTTCCTCTTCTTCCTTCTTCCTTGCTTTAGCTTCCTTCTTCTTCACTTGCTTGGACTCTTCTTCTTCTTCCTTGCCTTCTTCCTTGCTTTGCTTCCTTCTTCTTCTTGGACTCTTCTTCTTCTTCCTTGCTCGGGTTCTTGTTCTTCTTCACTTGCTTGACTTCCTTCTTCTTCACTTGCTTCACTTAGCTTAGCTTGGCCCCTCCATGTGAGTGAGGCCTATTATATAGATGGGAGGAGGGGTATTCTAGTAAATTCATGTATACCACTCGATCGGACGGCTCGGATGACTCCTTGATCATTTGATGTATTTTGAGCATTTGGATGCCCAAATGAAGTCGAATTATGAGATCTTAGGCTCATTAGATCCGCTCGAGCCTTCGATTTGACTATACTTCATATTTGAGAGCTGTTTTGGGATTTAATTGATGTCGAAGATTTAATGATATTTTAAGTGCTTGATCTCGATGGTTTGACTCAAAATCATATAGCTTTCGACATCAAGATTTGTGCTTTGACAAGTGGTATTTTGAGAGCTATATCAATATCTATTGACAATCTTCTTTACTATCTCTATTCAATTTCTCTTTGATCCAATTTGAGCATTTAATAAGATGAATAATATGTTTCAAATATTTTCCAAGAATTCTCTGGTTATGCTTAATAGCAATTCTTCAATTTCATTAGGAATCTCTTATGAATCCTTTGATTTTTTTAATTTATTTGGAGTGAATTTTATTTGAAGACTATATCTTAATTACAAAGGGATCTCTTGTGCTTTGATTAGATATTCAATCAGATCATCTTTAATATTGAAATATATAATAAGTGCTGTTTAGTTTATCACCAAAATATCTAAGCCTCAATTACTTCATGAGTATAATCAATATATTTCAGACATTGTATATTTCAATCTTAAAAGATTGAAATTTTCTTTGATTATCTCAATGTGAAATACAAGATAATTCAAATATTGAGTGAGAGATATTTATTCATTGAAGACTAATTGATTTGTTGATTCAAATTTTGATAATTTTGTTTATTTTAAAATTTAGCAAACTCAAATTAAATTTTAAAATTAGCTCATAATTTTTAAATTTAAACTAATTTATTTGAGTTTTTGTCAATATAAAATATAGCAGAATTTTGGTAGTATTCTGCCTTCCTCGTGAGGCTATATCGAACGATCTATGCCACGCCCCGATGAGAGTGACGGTTGGTGTTTTGAAACATTTTGGCCGAATTTCAATCCCGTTACGGCTTGATGAGCATAACAAAGCCTTAAATCACATCCATAACAGCAAATATATATGCAAATATTCCTCTTCCCCTTTTTTTAAGTCTAAGATTTAGTCAAAATTTCTATAACATTTCAGCATAGGGGAGCATCATCTAACAATTTTGGCTTACTCGGAACGTCATGATGAGTGTAACGATCTGTATCTTACAACACCACAGCTGGATTTTATCTTGTCTCGTCCTGATGAGTATGACGAGGCATTTGAACCTGCACAAAGAAGCACGTACACATATACTATTTTCACATATTTTCATACATATCTACCAATTGTATCTCCAAACCTCATTTCCTATTTTGGATGAGAGAGAGAGAGAGAGAGAGAGAGTGAGATATTATTATTATTATTATTATTATATATATATATATATATATATATATATATATATATATATATATATATATATATATATATATTGTGAATCAGAGAGAGAGAGAGAGAGAGACAGAGAGTGTGTGTGTGGCGGTGAGATTTTTTTATTATATATTTTCTTTTTCTTTTTATTTTTTATTTAATCCCAAAGAGAGAGAGAGAGAGAGTGGCAGTGAAGGGTTTGGTTGAGGGTTAAAAATATTACGGGTACGTATTTTACGCGGACTCCAATCGTGATCACGCCGCAGTACTGTAACGGCGCCAAAAAATGACGCCGTAAGACGGAAACGCGCTATTTTTCGCATGTACCGACCAACCGGGGAATGAGTATATGGAAAAATTAAAAATATCTTCATTGCGTATTTATTTTTTATTTGCGACCGAGTGAGCATTACTAAAGAGCTATGAAGAAGGAGAATGAATCAAAATGGAGGCTGAGGAAATAGTTGATGATGTCGTAAATAAAATGGATCGTAATCTTTTAAGGAGTTGTAATCCTTCATCAGATTCATTTTTTTTTTTCATGATTTTTTTGTAAAGTTCGGAAAACATATTCAATGTAATCCTTCAGAGGAAATGGTATGTTGATTAATTTTTAGTTTTTACATATGTACTCTAGTGTCTTCGAGTGACGATTTTTTTCATTTGTTTCACTTCAGTTGTCAGATCATGGTAACTAAATCCCAATCAAGCAATGATGTCGCTCGACATTTTGAGATTGGCACCTCAGACATCTCATCTCTATCTGCATCTCCTGCACTCTCTCTTCTATACCTCTGCATCACTGCACTCATGCACTCACCTCTATACCTTCTATACCTTCTATACCTATACCTTCTCTTATATATCTCATCTGCATTCTCCTGCACTCACTGTAAGACTATACCTTCTATACCTATATACCTTCTTGCAGCTATACCTTTAATTTACTTCCTTCTGCATTATACCTCTTCGTACTTCCTCTGTCGTCACCGGTGGCAATTTGGGTCAACGATTTTTGGGTATTTTTTGTGTCTATACTCTCTGACTAACTACTGTCATGCTCTCAGATTTCTCTGCTTTCATCAGATTTCTATTATCTCAGGAACTGCTTTGGACTCTATATTTTCGCAGATGAATGTGGTGAATGAGCAATGCGATGATGAAGTTGTTTTATCTAATGACCCAAATTTGGGTATTCTAGTACTTGTGCATATAATGAAACCGTTATGCAATCAGACAGATTATGCACATCAAATCAGCTGTTAGAAAAGACCATACAAGTTATTGGCCAAACTCTAAGAAATTGAAATCGAGAGATTTTAGGTGCAAAAAAAAAACTCAATCTAAACTATATAACAAAATTCAAGAAAACCGATACGAGGAGTGGTTGTCCGATGATTCGATTCTGGATTTGAGGGGAATTGGTCGCTTAAAAAATATATAGAGAGCCATAATCATTCATCGGCAAAGATCGGTGATCTGATCTTCTCGACGCATGTGATGCGATCGAGAGAAGACATCGCTTTGAAGAGACGAGGCGGCATTAGTAATCGAGCCAGCCTATCTAGAGGAAGTTGGTGGGTAGAGAATATTGGATTCACCAAAAGAGATGCTTTCAATTTCATCCGAAAGAGCAAGGTCACGGATCAAGTGGTGATAGCAATAAATTTACGTTCAAGAAAGCCAGACAGATGTTTGCATGGGATGTTCAGTTGATGCCCGATTGGTGAGTTTTTTTGGAGCAATGGTATGTCTAGGGTTGAATTTGATTGTTTTGGGGATGTGATAATTTTGATACTATTATCTCAATAAATATAATCTTATTCGTACCCCACTCGTTGGAGTGAATCATCATTGGCAAAACGCTTATTCTGAGTAGCCTTTTGTCGGAAGAGAGACCATCGAGTCATTCACATGGTTATTCGGACATTTCTTCTGTTGATGGGTGGAAGGCATCCTATAACGATATTTATGATCAAGATCGCTATGGCAGAGCTATCGAGAATGTACTACCGCGATACATAGGTTGTGCCAATGGCATATCTCAAAGAAAGCCCCTCAAGGTCCATTGCTTTAGTAGTAACAAGAGAGTTCAAGGGCTATTCTGCATGCATGAGCAAATGAGGATGAGTTTGAGGATGCTTGGTCCCATGCTAGAGGAGGGCAATTTGTATGATCATGCTTATCTGAACTTTACAAAATTAGGCGAAATGGTCCACGCATTCAACAAAGATAAATTTTGTATTGGCATGTTGTCCACTCAACAGAAGTGAGGCCACACATAGTGTGTCATGGTATTTCAAGCAAACAAGTTCACAATGATTGTTTCTTGGGATTAGAGAAGGTGATGGAGACATGAAATGAACATGATGAAGACTTCAAGTGTATCCAAATGAATTGTTCTGTTGTTAGGAGTAGTCCAATTCTTAAGCAAGCTTTGTTTTATAGGAAGCTTTACTCTATGTTCAAGAAGAATTTCATGGAGTTGGGGATTATTCATCTGCGTCGATGATAGGCCCATGGAGTACTTTGTAATGTACCCAAAATCGCCTCTAACATCGAGGGTACAGAGGCAGTAGGTACAGGTACAGAGCAGAGGTGAGGTATGAGGTACAGAGTATAGAGGTAGAGATTCATTTTCACAAGACACCCAAACCGAAAACACAACTTCCCGCTTATTCAACGGATTCTAGCCATAGTATGCCTCCACGGTAAAAAAAAAATGGACTAAAAAAATGCAAAATCTCAAGAAAGTATAAGTGCAGCAGAGGTACAGAGGGTTCTGAGAGCAGGGTACAGCCAAACAATCAACAAAACAACAAAATCATCTCTAATATCCAGGGTAGACACAGAGGTATAGAGGCAGTGTGACTTAGCCATCAAAAAAATGCCATAAAGAAACCTAAACACTTACGATGGATTGTAATGGACAAAGAAAGAGAAACCCTAAAATCTTTCAAGTTCAAGAATGCATGTGGAAATACCTCGTAACCAAACAGAATACCTCAATTTGAAATTCGAGCTAAGCCGATAACGACGGAGGTGGGCCGACCAATGGAGCTCAGAAATTCTCTTCGTCGAAAGCCGTCCAGTATTACGAAGAACAACGACGCAGATATTTTGTTCCCGAGGTTTAAACGAGGTAAATGTCGTCGGCCGGGTGCTTAATCATAAAAATAGCTTCGCCTTTTACGGCCATTTTTTTGCCGTTACGTACGCGTCGCAGCGATTGAGTCCGACGTAAAGCTACGTCGACGAATATTTTCCCTTGGTTGAGAGGAAAGCATGACGCTTTCGGACGGAAGATAGAGGGAAGACATCATTTCTTTATCAATAGGATAGCCCAAATAGTGCCAACAGATATCAAAATTACAGGCCACAACAACCCAACCATGTTTCATTCCATAATGATAAAATTCGAACAGGGTCAGTAGAATAAGTAATAGCATCGAAGTCTGGACAAGCTTGCATGAATGCATACTATAAGCCCAAAAGAACACAAAGATACCGTAGTAGAGAACATCCATACAACAAAACCATAATGAAATTGTAAAAAACTGACCAAAACAAGCCCTCAAACCAGGCCTAAAGCTTCCACAATAGGAAATCTTAAAATCAAAATCCTTAGTTGACCAAACAGCAGCCAACCGCACAACATCAAACAACAAACCAGCCACCCTATCTTCCACTGCGCAATAGACCGAAAGCCACAAAGTGAAAGGAAATGTCATAATAGCAAGTAGACCACAAAGAAAAGAGGAGACTCAATTTTACATATATATATATATATATATATATATATATATATATATATATATATATATATATATATATATATATATATATATATATATATATATATATATATATATATATATATATATATAACACCTCAATCTTTAATATCACATAAAAAATATCATCATCACTCAATTTTTAAAAGTAAAATTCAATTTTTTAAGCATAGGGAAGTGCTAAATAAGTAAATATCTAACTTTATGTGTTATATATATATAAATGCATAAGAATTTTATGGTATGTATGTAAATCTTCCTTTATTGATTTCACAGTGATTTTGAATCAATAATGAAATAATTCATTGATTTCATATATTCTAATGGTCTAATGCAGAAGATAGTGAGATCGATGATTCCTAATTGCCATCTTTTGGTTATGTTAGAGGAATTAAAAAAGCTTTTATGTTTGTAGAATTAAAAAGTATAATGTTGTGCTCATTTAAGATATTTTATATAATTATTTTTATTTTCATTTTTAATATTTTATGTGATTATGATTAGATGTTTTATATTATTTCACACTGAGATTCATTAATAATTCAATATTTAGATGATAAATAGTAACTATTTAAATTTAATTTAGCAAATTTATCTTGTGATTATTATTTTCTGAATTACTCACACTTTTTTATGATGGAAATAATGAAGTTGCATTAATAATAAATTTATTTAAAATTAATTTTATGTTTAAATGATTAATTCAGTTGATTATTAATAATCAAATAGTGTTTAGTGTATCCTGTGATCAAGCCAAAGATCTTATATCTAATCTAAATTAATTTCATATTTATCATAATATTTATTTATGAGTTATTAATTTATTGTGCATTATATGATAACTATATATCCATTAGATATGGATGTGAGCAGCAGTAGAGCTATGTACTTTAGGGGTTATTCTTTAGAAGGCTCGAGTACCAAACTTAACTTGACAACGTGTTGAGTGTCACCAACTTAATGTGCAACACGATAATTTCTCCAGATGTCTTGAATTGATTTGTAGCTTATGGAAGTAGGCTTTTAGCATGTTGATGGTTGAAAAAAATAGGAGGTATTAGTCAACAAAATATTGCCAATGATTCAATGAAATTTGGAAAAATAGGCTGACATATATCTTGAGCAAGATGATGAGAAGATTGATTATGAGATGATACAAATGATGGTGTCAAGCATGTGCTACATTGTATAAAAAAGAATGTTGCACAACAATGAGGCCTCTATAGGAGCTCTGAGTAGCTATAGCATAGTCTATGATTGATACAATAGCCTGCATCATAAAACTACTCCTTATGATCAATCTCATTGTCATCTTGGTCAATGACTTATGAGAGAATGTTGTTCCAAATTTCATTGAATCGTTCTACATCACAATTTTTTTCAACTATTAACACACACACAAAAAATTTCTTCTATGGGCTATAAATCAATTCTAGCCTTTCGACGAAACCATTGTGCTATATGCTAGGTAGATTACACTCGACGCACCACTATAATATGAGTGGCACTTGACCAACATGCCACTCCTTGCACAACACTTGTTGTAGATGCAGTCCTCTAGCGATTTCGATCTGTCTTGGCTTAGTAGTCGCCTTTAGCTCTCTTTATAAGTTACCCATGACTGTTTCTTTCAATAAATTTATTTTTAATACAAATTCAATATTCCTATCATCAAAAAAGTCTGAGAGTAATTTAAAAAAAAAATTATTACATATAGTTACTGAACAAATTTTTATGATTACTATTTATCATCTAAATATTGAATAATTAATGAACATCAATGTGAAATAATATTAAACACCTAATCATAGTTAAATAATGTTTTATCTTGAACCAAAGTATCAGGGAACATTCCATCAGGGATTCACAACCTCATAAATTCGATAATGTTTTATCTTGAACCAAAGTATCTCACAGGAGCTATTTCGAGAGTATCGACAAACTTGCAAGGTTGCAAGGTTGCAAGAGTTATCAAATTTAACCAAAAATATTTATTGTTTTCTATTGAATACAAATAATTAATTAGATAAAATGAGAGTTAATAAGTGAACATATATTACTAAATAAATATAATAAAATTCTTAAATGATCAATATGAATGTTAATTTAAAATATAATCAAGTGAAGGTTAATATATTTTTATAATATTATATAGTTGAACATGAATAATATACATATATTTCTTTCCTTTCTTTTTTTTTTCTAGCGTCATATATGAAAAATGAGAGAAGAGCATCACTATAAAAAGCTATACTGAATCATCCGAAAAATTCTTATGTACATAGAGAAGATAATTGTTTATATTTGTCTACAAAATTTTTTTATTGAAATATAAATAATAGGTCATAATTTTGACGTATTTTGTCTCATATAATGTTTACAATTTTTTTTTTTGGAAAAAGTTAAGAGCCTTAGCCCAATATATTCCAAATAAGAGAAGAAGATACAGTGTAGTCTATAAGAAAGAAGAAAATAAATGAAATAAAACTAGAGACACTAAGGCTTAAACAGAAAATGTTCCTGGACTCAGAAATAAAGGAAACAGCCACGACCAACTAGAAAATCACGAAACCACCCAGAGAGTAAAACCGAATCCTCAACGGCATCCAACCCTACCATCCAGTCGTCCAAATCATTCAGAAGATATCAAACATTGAGAAAACAACAAACCAATTTCAGAGCCCATAGCATAGACAGTGAGACGAGGTTGCAGAGAGGACACCAGGATGAGGAACCATCTAGGTTGGTCGTCATCCGAGGCAGCAAAAAGCTCCAATGAGCACCATTCATCATCGTCCAGGATTTCGACTTGAGCCCACAAAATCGTAAGTGTAGCAGGAAGCCAACAGGGAGAGGGGAGCAAAAAACCTTAGTAGAACACATCCAAAAAAGAACCAAAATGAAGAAAGGCAAAAAGCAACCATTCAAATATCAGAATTCTTCCACTTCTGCAGCAAAGCCCGAACCGGAACAGGCCAATTAGCCTTAAATTTCCATCTCTGAAGTTTGTACCCTATCATCATTTTAATACGAGCAGTAAGACTGGAGGAAGGCAATTCTTCATCCTGATGTAGTCTCCTATTTCTCTCCTTCCAGATATAGTATACCTCCATAGCAATAATTAAGCAGTTTAGCCATTTAATAGCCTTATGCTCCAGAGGAGGGGGGGAGCTTAAGGCTAAAGCAAGAGGCGTGTCAAAGAGGAAGAAGGAGCCGTTGGGAAGCAGTTGCCTGATCAAATTCATTGAATAAGAGCATTCAAAGAAAAGGTGAGCGTGTGATTCATAAACCTCTTTACACAGATAACAGAGAGCACGAGAACCCAAACCCCTAGATTGAAGTAAGTCAGATGTTTTAAGGCCCCTAAGCATTGCCATCCAGGAATACAAAGCTTGGTTTATTGCCATTCCTTTAAACCAAATATCCCCATGCCAGGTAACCTGAGGTAAGCTATTGAACATAGTAAGTTTAATCAAGTTAGCAGTAATATCCTTATCACCCTTCCATGAAACACCATCAAGCCCCTGGGAGACAGGCACTAAGTTGATTCGATCAAAGCAGACAGGGAATGTTCGATTTAGCTCAGGAGGAAGGGTCCAGGCCGAGTTACAAAGGATTTCACGAACCAAAGAGTAAGGATGTTTATTGAAGATAGGAAAATAGTCCTGCCCCAGGATATCATAGAGGGAAAAACCCCCACACCATGGTTCAAAAAAAAGAGAAAAGGAGGAGTTTAAACCCACCTTGAGGTGGAGGCAATCCTTGAATCTGAGAGCCATAGCTTTAAGATCTTTCCAGTGGGGAGAGGAGCGTGTAGAGGATTGTAGCCATAGGGAGCCATATTTGTTGAAGATCCAAGAAGCTAAAGTTGAGGGAAAGTTGAGCAGCCTTCCAATTAACTTAACTTTGCAAATAGTATAGAGTGTCGAGCAAGAAGAGAGGCCAGTTCCTCCACGATCCCTAGGGAGGGTAGTTTTGTTCCAGGAAATAGTATGAAGCTTCCTCTTTTCACCACTATGAAAAAGGAAATTAGATGTGATAGAATTGATTTTTTTAAGAACCCCTTTAGGGCATGCAACTGATCTGAACCAGTAGGATAGGAGGCTAATTGATGATCGAATAAGCTGGAACCGACCTCCCAAAGAAAGCAGCTTGCTCTTCCAGCCAGCAAGCCATTTATGCAACTTATCCATTAGAGGGTTGAAGTGAATAGCTTTGAGCGATCCAGATACCAAGGGGAGGCCCAAGTAGTGGAATGGAAATGTTGCCGGGTTAACCTGCAGCATCCTGCAAAAACTATCAGCGTGTCTAACCTCTTTAGAAAAGCAAATAAGAGACTTTTCCCCATTGACTATGAGGCCCATGGTGGATGAAAGAACATTCATTGTAGATTTTAGAGATGTCACAGTTGAGGCATTGGCTTTTCCCACCGCCAGAAGATCATCTGCAAATAAAAGATGAGATACCCCACAAGTACCTGAGAATAAGGGGTTAAATCTTTGAAGATGGACCTCTCTATCTAAATAGCAGGAGAAAGAATCCATAACCACAGTGAAGAGGTAGGGGGATAAAGGACATCCCTGTCTAAACCCGTTAGTGGAATGAAAGTACCCTTTGATCTCACCGTTAAAAACTATAGAATAAGGCACATTAGTGATGCATGCCTTGATCCACTTGATGAATTATGGAGGGAATCCTTTAGATTCCAACCTCTTCAGAAGTGCAGCCCTATTTACCAGGTCAAAAGCTTTTTTCAGATCAAATTTTGCAATGAAGCTATCTTCAAAACTCATATAGCTAAATTCCCAACCGATTTCGTGTGCAAGAATGATGTTTTCAGCAATGTCTCTTTCTTTAATGAAAGCTGTTTGAGCCCTGTGAATAATGGATGGGAGGACTTTACTCACCCGATTGGCCAAAACCTTTGCTATAGTTTTATAGAATGTATTACATAATGAGATAGGTCTGAAATCAGATAGACAGTTGGAGTGCTTTTTCTTTGGAATGAGGGTGATAAGGCTGTTGAAGATGTCAGGTGATTTCTTAGTATGGAAGAAAAAGTGAGCAGCCTTAAGAAATTGTTCCCCCACTATATCCCAACAATGAGTGAAGAACTTCGCATTGAAACCGTCAAGCCCCGGTGACTTATTCTCGTTTATGCTTTGTAGTGCAGAAACAATTTCAGAGTCTGTAATCTCGGATTCAAGGTCTTTCGACAGATCAAGGGATAAGGAGCAGCCGATAGGGATATCCAGCAAATTCGAATTAGTAGAGTGGCCAATGTTGAAGAGGGATGCATAAGACCGGCTAATCTCACACACCATTTCCTGAGGGTCAGTAATAAGACCGTTAGAGGTCTGTAAAGAGCGAATGGAGTTAGAATTCCTCCTTTCTTTGATAGAGCCATAAAGAAACTTCAGATCATCTTCTGAGTTGGATAGCCAATGTGTTTTTGCCCTTTGTTTAGCCCACAGATGCTCTTTGGTAAGAAGATTAAGATATTTATCCTTCATAGCTTTAGCCGTGTTGATTAAAGTGGGATTGGAGGGGTCCTTATCAAGCTCAGAAAGGATAGAATCGGTCTCCAGCTTAAGATCGTAAATCTGTTCCTTAAGAGGCTGCACATCCCAAACTTGATTCTTAAGTGCCCATCTAGTAAGTTTAAGTTTTTTGGAAAAGACAAATAGTGGATCCCTTGGAATGTAGCTAGCCCACACACCTTTAACAATCTCCCTGAGCTTTCCATGCTTAGTCCAGTAGTTCCTAAACATGAACCGAGGCCTAATGGGGGTTGATTTAGAGAGCTTGGTGATGAGAGGAGAGTGGTCCGAGGAGAGAGGGTTTGCCACATTGTAATAAGAAGACGGAAATTGATCCAGCCAAAGAGAGTTACAGAGAACCCTGTCAATTTTAGAGGAGATAGGGTTGTCAAGCTGTTGGTTCGACCACATTAAGAAAAGGCCCGTGCTAGGAAGGTCAAAAAGTCCACAATCCTACACACATTCCTTGAAGTCCAGGGTACGGCTGATCGGGATAGAATTGCCACCACATTTTTCCTTACAATATAGAACACAGTTAAAGTCTCCCGACACAACCCAGGGAGAGGACATAGTAGTTGCAATGCTCCTAAGAGATTCCCACAGAGCTACCCGATCTCGAGCGTCATTGAAAGCATAAATCCATGTAATAAAGAATGCGGAAGAGCCTAGGGTGGTGACCATACCGTGAATGAGTTGAGGGTCCTTATATAGAGGCTGGAAGTGGACAGATGAGGAATTCCACTTCAACCATATGCGACCGCCAATAGAGCAATCAAAGTTATGGCAGCATTCCTCCCCCGGGAAAAGCTTGGCTCATTGCACCAGAACCTTATCTTTAAGGGATTCCAGAGTCATCTTAGTTTCTAATAAATACAACATATCAAGTTTTTTAGACTTAATAAGTCTTGCACAATCGGATAGTCTCCCAGTAGCCAAGAGACCCTTAACATTCCAGCTCCCAATAGAGACACAAGTCATTGAGAATTGGACGAGCTCGCGGGCTTCTTGCCCTTCTTCTTTTGATTGTTTTTCTGCCCGGTATTTTGATAAGTGAGATTCACCTTACCATGGCTAAGGTCCTGAAAATCCTTGCCTGGGGAAGATAGGTTTTCTGCAGTCTTAGTAGAAGAGAGGCGGTTTGGGGATGAGGCAGCAGATCTTGTTAGCACTCCATAAGTGGTTAAAGAGGAAGGATTTTGAGAGGTATTAAGGAGAGAGGATGGAGAGGGGTCCTCCTGAGGAGGTGAATTTGCAGGGGAGTGGTTAAGGTCACTGATAGATGAAGTGTGAATAGGGATGGAGGGATTTAGAGCAGGGTCTTCCCCAAGGATGTGTTCAGCAGTCTCAGACTCCAGAGGAGTGTCCTTATCGATTGGCTCGGCAATGTTGCTAACTAGTTTATTAGGAGGCGTAGATCTCTTTGAATGAGAATGAGAATGAGATAGCCTGTTTCTACTAATGCTCCTTCCTTTAGTGGTGGCTTTGTCGGGTGGGTTGTGGGGGCAAGAAGAAGGGTCATGAGAGAAGGTGCAGCAGGTTCGACAGGCCGCTGGCTTCCAGTCGTAGTGGATCTCCTGATCGAATTTGAAACCATTTAGATTCATAGGGATGGAGTCCGGCAGTGGAGAAGAGGTATTAATTTGGATACAGATACGAGCGAAGGAGACTCTAGATTTCATAGCCGTGAGGTTATCTACCGCCAACGGAAGCCCGATCTTACTTGCAACTTTAGAAAATCCATTCTCAGTCCAACAACAAAGGGGAAAATTTGGTAATTTAATCCACAACGGAATCTCAGAGATATGTTCCTTAGACGGTCTGAAGTTCCAGCTCCATTTCTGAAAGATGAACGGCTTCCCGTTAAGGAAGCATGGGCCATTGTCCCAGACGGTATCGTAGTCCTCTTGACATGTGAACTTGAATAGAAAGAAATCGCCTTCGAGAGTGAGTAAGTCAACACTCCCTTTAAACTGTCATTTCCTCCCACGGGTAAGGATCCATAGTAGGGGCGTTTGCCAATTATTACCTGGGGCAAGGTTCCATTCACGTTGGCCAATGTTTAATTCCTCTTCAGAAAACAGGACCTCAGAAGATTCAGAAGGAATATAGGAGAGGGAGAAAGCACTGCTCTTCACGTTTTGAGAAATAAGAAGATCTTTCCATCCTCGGGACATCGAGGGGTTAGCAGAAGCGGAGGAAGTTCCTCTGGGCGCAGCCCCAAGAATCGAACCGGGGGAGGAGGATGGGAGTAGGGGGAAGTTCATCCTGAAAGAGGGGTCTTGCGCCATCGAGAAAAGAGGATGGGGGAAGAGGGTGGGGCCTCAGGCAGGAGCCGAGGCAGGGAATGTAAGGGAAGAGGCGAAAAATACCTTCCTTCAAGAAGAAGCCTAACCAAATGCCGCCGGAGTAGAAGCCAGAAACCCGTGGAGCCCTAACGCGCATCAGAGAATTGAATACAACTGTTCTTCAAAGTTATCCACTCTTCTAATCATATGTTTACAATTTTTAAGTTCAACTTTCCTTTTATTTGTTTTTTATAATAGGATGCTGTTAAAGTATATTAAAATGTAAGTTTATTTTATATTATTTTGCGCACTTAAGTTGGGAACACCACAAAATAACAATTCTTTACTATATTATTCTGAAATGTTACAGACATAAGATTTACTTATTTGAGTTTAAAGGTTTTTTTATCACCATCCTGAAATTTTTTATTCAATTTTTTATTCAATTTCATGGCTATAGTCTTTGAATTCATGACAAATGGTAATTTAGATACATGATTGCATGCTAAGGACTACATAATGGAGCAGCTTGACCTGACCAAAAGGCTAGAGATTGCCCTAAACATCGCAAATGCACTTTACTACCTACTACCTTCATAATGATTGTGAAACACTAGTTATTCATTGTGATATGAAACTAAGTAATGCCCTTCTTGATGATAGCATGGTTGCTCATGTGGGGGATTTTGGACTTGCTAGGCTCCATAAAGGCTGTGAACAATCAGTTAAGTGACTCAAACACTCACGTGATAAAAGAACCAATGGTATCTCGTGGTATTAATCTTTATTCTTCACCCTTTAAACTCTCATATAAAGGTTTAATGATGGATTGACGAGCTTTATTGTAACAAAATTTAATTTTTTTAGCAAACAAAAAATTTAACTAATTTAAAAGCTAATTATAGAAAAGGGAGAGTGAAAATTATCTAAAATTTTAGAAATTTGCATGTATGCAAAAAAAAAAATCATGTGTTAGCCAAATCTATGTCTGCCACTTATAATTTTTTTTTATAACGTTGTTTCATATTAATTTATATTAGGTATAAGTTCTTTAGCTTGAACATAGGATACACTAAACATTAATTGATTTTAAATAATTAATTGAATTACTTATCTGAATATAAAATTAATTTTAAAATTTTTTTTTTTAATTTGACTTAAATATTCCCATCATCAAAAAAGTTTGAGAGTAATTTAAAAATATAATTATTATGATGTCATGTATGTATGCTAACTAGTGAAGCTGTTACTTTTCCTCTATTTATAATTATAAGTTATATACTTCAAAACATAATATAATAATTATAAGTAAATTATTTGGGAATTATTTATATATGGGGGTGATTTTAAAGTGGCAGAAATAAAAATCTATGAGGGTGATTTCAATGAAAGATAATGAATGTATAAAGATGGTAAAATTTTTAATTAAATTAGACTAAATTGAATGTTTTTTAAATATGTAGGTAATATATATAACTCACCGTCTCCTTCGAGAACTTTCTTTGGTTTCCTCCCCGTCTCCTCCAAATTCAACCAGACGGCCCTCATCTTCTTCTTCTCCGTATTCTGGGGCTTCCTCCCGCTCTACAACGCTTTCTTCACCTTCCCGCAAGAACGCCAAATGCTGCTCAAAGAGAGAGCATCAGGGATGTACAGGCTATCATCCTACTTAATGGATCGAACTGCCGACGATCCCCCGATGGAGCTCGCTCTTCCTACGGCCTTCACCTTCATCATTTACTGGATGGGTGGACTCGACCCGCACACTGCTACCTTCCTTCTCTCCCTTCTCTGCCTTCTCATCCTTGTAGCTCAGAGCCTAGGCTTAGCAATTGGTGCTATACGCATGGAAGTGAAGCAGGTGACTACACTTGCTTCAGTCACAACTCTAACTTTCCTCATTGCAGGGGGATACTATGTCCAACACATTCCTCCATTTATACTCTGGCTCAAGTACCTTAGCTATAGCTTCTACTGTTTCAAGCTTCTTGTTGGCGTCCAGTTCAGGCCTCATGATACTTACGAGTGCTCTAATGGAAGATGCTCTGTGTTAGATTTCCCTCCCATTAAATTAGTTGGATTAGATCTTTTATGGGTGGATGTTCTCATCATGGGATTGATGCTTGTCGGTTATTGATTTCTTGCTTACTGGGCGCTTCACAGATTGCAGAGACCAAGGTAGGATGAGCAACGCTGGAGCTTGATTTCTCGGATAGAAAGGATCATTGAGTAAAACAAATGTATTTGACTTTGTAATGTACAAATAATACATAAGCCAAATTTATAGCTGTTTGACTCAACCAATAATAATTAATCTTTCCTCAGTTATAGAGAATTGTTGTAGTTTACAGGAGCAAGAGTTCTTATTTGCTTTGATCATCAGCTAAGAAGATATATAGCACTTGCTGCAGAGATTTAGATCAAACCACATACAAGAATATAATTAAGAATATGCTGCTTTTATAACTAAATTTTGGCTACTTTGACGTCTCTGTAGGCCAAGAGATGTGACAGTGAGATCTTGAGATTGGATTCAGACTTGCAATTCAGAGGAAGAAGATAAAGGCCTTGTCTGTATAAATGTTGTCTTAAGATCTCGACCTTAAGATTGGATTCAAACTTTTCTTTTTCGCTGCATGTCTTAGAAAATAGAAGAGAACCAAATTAGGAGATAAAGGCCTTGTCTGTATAAATGTTGTCTTAAGATCTCAGTTCACTTCATGCTCTTATGCTTATCGAGGGCTCGAGAATTGGTCTGATGGATCCTCTGTTAATAACTAACGTCTCTCTGATCTCTTTTAGTCTCCTGTTCTTCTCATCCTCCAATCCAAAGACTGCACGAAGAGCTTCTCCCATGGAATTAAATTGTGGAAGTTTATCATAGGTCCTGTTAGTGAATTGCTTTATGAGTATTGATATGGCTCTCAAAATACCACTAGTTAAAGCACAAATCTTGATGTCGAAACCGATATGATTTTGAGTCAATACCGATCGAGATCAAGACTCAAATATCATTGGAATCTTTGGGACATCAATTAAATCCCAAAACAACTCTCAAATATAGAGTGTGTAGTAACGTCCGACGAGCCGGATCTAACGAGCCTAAGATCTCATAATTCGACTTCATTTGGGCATCCAAATACTCAAAATATATCAAATGATCAAAGGAATCATCCCGTCCGATCAAGTGGTAATGGGCTTTACATGAATTTAGAACGCCTCTTCCTCCCATCTATAACAGCCTTCATTCCTCACATGCCAAGCTAAGCTGTGAAGGGGGGCCAAGTGAAGAAGAAGAGGGAAGGAAGAAGAGGAGGAGCCACCGCCCGCCACCACCACCGCCGGCCACCGCGCCGATCCTTGCCGCCACCGCCCAAGCAAGAAGAAGAAGAGTCCAAGCAAGAAGAGGAAGAGTCCAGCAAGGAAGGTAAGAAGAGTCCAAACAAGGAAGAGGAAGAGTCCTGAAAGAAGAAGAAGAGTCCAACAAGGAAGAAGAGAGTCCCAACAGAAGAAGAGAAGAGTCCGAAAGGAAGAAGAAAGAGTCCAACAAGGAAGAGAAGAGTCAAGGAAGAAGAGGAAGAGTCCAGCAAGGAAGAAGAGGAAGAGTCCTAACAAGGAAGAAGAGGAAGAGTCCCAGCAAGGAAGAAGCAAGAGTCCAGCAAAGGAAGAAACAGAAAAGGCAAGGAAGAAGGAAGAGTCCGAAGCAGGAAGAAGAAAGCCTGAGGAGGAAGAGAGAGCTCAAGTTTCAAGATCCTCCAAGCAAGATCGCACCCAAGCAGACCACGGCCATCAACCATCGCCACCCACAATCGTCAGTCACTAATCAGACTCAGATTCGCCGGTTACCCCCGATCTCCACCATCAAGAATAATTACAACCCGATCATTGTTACACGCTTGTTATTCCTCTCATATGCAATCAGTAATCGTTATCAGGAAGATTTTGTACTCAAACAGATACATATGGAAGCTTTTGAAATTTTCAGCTCGTGGTTTTTCCCTCTTTTCGAGGTTTTCCACGTTAAAATTCTGAAAGTGTCTCTTGTTCGCTTTTGTGGAACTTTCACTCTAGCGGACGGTTAGACGCAAATGAGTATACATAACTGGTGACGATGGTTAATGACAATGCGACGGTATTCTGGCGACTGGCGATACGACCGACGACGGGCTTTACGATGGATCGACGATGGCGCTTGACTAGAATGACGGTTAGGCCAACGGCAGTGGTCACACCGTCGAGTGGTGGCACGATTATGCTTGGAGGATTTTCAAACTTTAGAGCTCTTTGTTCTCTTTAGCCTCGCTCCCTCTCATGTGAAGAATGAAGTGCTATTTATTGATTAGAGGGAGGGCATTTATATAAATACATGCAAAATCTAAACCACTCCATCGGATGGTTCACGATGATTCCCTTGATCATCTAATGTATTTTGAGTATTTCAATGCTCAAATAAAATCAGAATTAAGAGATCTTGGGTTTGTTAAATCGGTCGTCAAGACGCTCGATTTGATCATAAACACTCCATATTTAAGAACTATTTAGGGATTTAGCTTATATCCCAAAGTTTTCAATGATATTTTAAGTGCATGATCTCGACTAGTTTCGACTTAGGATAGACTTACTTTTGACATCAAGATTCGTGCTTCGACTTGTGAGATTTTCAGTGTCATATCACATTTAAATCAATTTACATATGCATATATTGTACATGATAATAATAATAATAATAATATAAATATTAATATTAAATATTATTTTATAATAATAATGATAATAATAATAATAATAATAATAATAATAATAATAATAATAATAAAATTAATTATAACTAAATAATCTATTATATACACTAAAATGGATGGTCACTATTTTAAATTCCTATTCGTACTTTATACTTTAAATTACTGCTATCAAATAAATTAGAATATGTAATATTAGTATTATGTAAAAAATAATCAAAAAAGGATAAATTGTAATAACAGGAGTAGGGAATAGGGCCGCCAAAATAACTTGTTCGCAAAAAGCTGGTGTTCAGCTCGATAATAAGCTCGTGTTAAATTCATTGGTTAAATTAACGAGATGAACGAATAAAAATTATCAACTTGAACTATAAATAAGCCGAACACGAACAAAAGTCTTGTTCACCAAAACATAAATATATTTTAAAAAAAATAAAATATATATATATAAAAAATATATATATATATATATATATATATATATATATATATATATATATATATATATATATATATATATATATATTATATTCTTTAAAAATTTATTATATTCTTCCCTAATCGTCGGTGAAGCAAAAATGGTTGCGGGTTTACGTGGAACATTGCGTAGAACGGGTTAGATTTGCGGGCTGGCAGAATGGGCGGTACAGCGGGTTGGTGGGCTATAGAAAGGCTCGGTGCAGGTTGGTGGGCTGGCTGGCCGTGGGCTGGAGGGAAGGAGGCTAGCGGGACAGGCCGTGCGGGCCACGGGTCTAGGCCGGACGAAGGAACGTGAATCGGCAGCGACATCGCGGGCCGTTGGCGTGGTTTGCACCGGCGGGAGTGGGCCGTGGGAGGGACTTGAGGGAACACTGAGGGATTGGTACGATGCAGCGCGCCGAGTGGGCCGCAAAGATGGATTTGGAGGAACGAGAGATGGGCTCGCGGAATGGCAGACGGGCCGGAATTGGAGCGCGGTGGATTGGGCTGCGGGACGCGGCTCAGAATGGCGAGACACGCGGGCGGCGGGACCGTCGGGGCGGCGAGACCAGTGGCAGGGAAACGCGTGGAACCGAGGAAACCGAGAAGGAATTACCTTTCGTTTTTTTTTTTTTTTGGTTTTCCAACAGGAGAGAGAGAGGGGGCTGCAGAACGAAGAGAGTGAGAGACAAGAATAAGGAGGGAGTGGTTTTTTTTTTTAATTAGATAAACTGAAAATAGATATAAAATGAGAGTAATTTGAGGATTTTTAAATAAATTTAGAATTTATTAAATAGTTTAAATATGAATTTTGCATCAGTAAATACACATAGTTAATAGATATCGATTTAGGATTAGTTATTCTTAACGCAATAGCAACTGCTTTCGCTGACGGAGGCCGTGGCTCAGGCTTTAAATCGGGTCAATTTCACCAAATGACGTCGTCATTTTCGACGCCGATTTTCGTGCAAACTCGTCCGAGTGAACATAATCTTGTTTGATAGATTTTGGTGTTTCGCTCAACGACGCGATCAATTTCAATTAACGGATATCGACTCAGATCGACATCTCCGACCTCGATATGGCGGTTGACGACTCGTGACTGACGGCTGCACATCAAGTCGCATATATACCATTTCATTCTAAATATGATGGTAAGTCCGCTCATCGACGGAGGTCATTTGAGTTAATTTTGGTGACGCCCAGCGCGCTCTATTTGCACACCATCACTTCAAATCACTTATTTGCTGCACGTCAATTGAGCTCAGATAGCCTTATTTGATAGATTTTGATGTTTTAAAGCTAATAACGTGATCAATTTCATGAACGTAGTCATTCGGATATCGCAGCCTAACTTCGATATGCTGTATTATCTTGAGCTTAAACAATTGTTAGATTTTGCAATATCTATATTTAGATTGATTTTGATGTTCCGGCGATGGGAAGGCTCATCGATCGGAGGTCTTTTCGACCATTTCCAAATGACATCCAAAGATTTGACGATTCGTCACCTCCAAAGTCCGCCGAATTTGATTTATGAGCTTGTCTTGATTTATGACACATATGAAGGTCAACAAATACATGATTCATTCTACATCAAAGTTAAGTTTTTTTTTTCTTTTATAGATTAAGTGAAGTATTTGAAAACTTTGAAGTGATGATCTCTATTTTTAAAGATGTGAGATTATTTTTTGGATTAATTCTTTGTATATTTATGTTTTCTTCTATACTTTGTAATTGACATGAACAAATGATTTTGATTAGTTAAAAAATATTTTTGAATGAATGAATTAATTTGAAGCTGAAAAGATTTATAATTATAAAATAATTATACATCTATTATTCTAACCAAAATTTAGTTAAGGATATATTTTAAATTTTTTTAAAAATTTTATTTTAAAATGAGTGTAATGCATAGATAATCAGTCGAACTCCTATTTTGCTCTCATTTCAAACCAAATATAACAACTCTAAAATCTATCATGACTTCATTTTATTTAGGCTATTCTGATGTAATTTTTCTCTTTTATTCAATCAATAGGGTTTCTTCGAAGTTTTATTTTTGAAAATTGAAGAGATGGTCAGTTTGATGAAGGTGGAGAGCTTAGTACTTCTAACTTGTGAGCATAGCCTTCTCATGTGGGTGGAAAGATTTGGCTTTATTAATTTGAGTACATAAAAATTTAATTTTATATATATATATATATATATATATATATATATATATATGTGTGTGTGTGTGTGTGTGTGTGTATATATAGCTAATAAATAAATTATTTTTTTTATAGATTTTTAAAATACCTTTTATGTTTCGAGCCTAATCGAGCCGAACACAAATGAACAGGACCTTTGTTCTTGTTCGGCTCATTTATAATTCGAGTTGAAAATTTTTATTCGTGTTCGTCTCGTTAGTTTAACGAATGAATTGAACACGAGCTTATTATCGAGTCAAACACGAGCTGTTCGCGAACAAGTTGCTTTTTGGCGGCCCTACTCCTGTTATTACATTTTATCCTTTTTTATTATTTTTTACATAATGCTAATATCACATATTCTAATTTATTTAATAGTGGTAATTTAAGTATAAAGTACGAATAGGTATTTAAAATAGTGACCATCCATTTCAGCGTATATAATAGATTACTTAATTATAATTAATTTATTATTATTATTATTATTATTATTATTATCATTATTGTTATAAAATAATATTTAATATTAATATTTATATTATTATTATTATTATCATGTACAATATATGGATATGTAAATTGATTTAAAAATGATATGACCTTAAAAATCCCACTAGTCTAAGCACGGATCTTGATGTCAAAAACAAACTAATCCTAAGTCGAAACTAGTCGAGATCAAACACTTAAACTATCATTGGAAACTTTGGGATATCAGCTAAATCTCTAAATAATCCTTAAATATAGAATCTTTATTATCAAATCGAGTGTCTTGATGAGCCGGATTTAACAAGCCTAAGATCTCTTGATTCTGACTTCATTTGAGCATTCAAATACTCAAAATACATGAGATGATCAAAAAAATTATCGCGAACCATTCAATGGAGTGGTTTGGATTTTGCATATATTTACGAAAGTGCCCTCACTCTAATCTATAAATATTCTCTCATTCTTAACATGAGGGGGAGCCAAGCTAAAGAGAAGAGAGCTCTAAAGCTTGAAAATCCTCCAAGTATAATCGTGCCAGCAATCTACGGTCACAGACCACCGCTTTTATAAGATTTAATAAATTCAAATTTACAAGATTTACTAAACCTTATGATAATTATATTTAATTAATTTAATTATAATTGATTAAAGTTAAATAAAAATTTACTTGAGTAAAATAATATTATTTTTATGCAAACTAACTAAATAGAAATCATTATGTAATTCTCTTATTAGATTATTAATTATTAATTAATTAAGATAATATAATTATAATTAATAATATTCTCTAAATAAATTAGATATAAATATATTAATTAAAAAAGCATATTAATTTAAATAATTTATATTATTTAATTATAATTATCCACTTAAGTAAATTTGGTTGCATAGAAATAATTACTTTAAATAACTTAAGAAAATTAGTTTAATTATATAATTATCCAGTTAGAATTAGTTTAATTATATAATTAATAAAATATATTTCTGCTAACATTGATGCATAGTATAAAAACATATATAATAGTTCAAAAAAAAAAATCTCTTACGCTAAAAAAAAAAAGAAAATAAACTAAAATGTATTAAGTGGTAGAATTTATGAATTAAATTAGGCTAAATTGGATGTTTTTAATAGATAATATATATAGATGTAATTATAGTAACTTTTTCTATTATTAGAGCTGATTATATTTTTTTTTGTGTTAAAAAAATATGTTACTTTTAAATTAATATTAAAAACATGAGGTTTTTCCACGTAAAAAATTTCTGGAGTTTTTTTGTTCACTCTTTAAATATCTGTGTATGTGCTGGATTTTCATAACAAGGCTAATACATAAATTTTCACTCTATCACAACTAATTTTCTAGCACGCAATAATATGTATTGTAATGATTTCTCTTAATGAGAAGACAAATGAAGATGTATAATTGGACTAACAAATAAGAAAACTAATAAATATCAGATTAATAAAGTAACGTTAATCGGAATTAGAATTATGTTACAAGGAGAAAAATAGGAATTAAAAACATGTTGATTATAAAATTTAATAGAAATAACGGAAATAACGGGAACATATTCCTGCAAATTATTAAATTTAAAATAGTTAATATATTCATATTATATATAAAAAACTGAAAATATTGTATTTTCGTTTTATACAAAATATTGTACATGCAATATATATTCATCTTAAACAGAAATAAAGTAACGTTAATCTGAATTATAATTAAGTTACAAGGAGAAAAAACCGGAATTAAATATTATTTATAAAAACGTTTTATGTAAATATGAATTATATAAATATAAACATTTTTACATATAGAAATGTTTATATAAATATATCAAACATTTACAAATATATTTAATCAATTAAATTGTGTTATATAAATATTTATATTAAATTTATATAAACATTTACAGAATCTTTATATAAAAATTTGATATAAATATATTAATTGAATATACGTGATTAATATAAATATAAATATTTCATAAAAACGTTTTATACAAAGAATGTATTTCAAAGAATGTCTAAAAACTTTGTAATATATTAGGAGTTAAAATTTTTATATGAATAATCAAGCATTGTAGTAATTGATAAAAATAATAAGATAAAAGTACATTTAAACTGAATTTAAAACAAATTATGAATATTGAAAATGAGAAATCATTAAAGTAATAGATTTCTATAATGAGATTTAGTAAAAGAAGAGACCCATATCAGAAAAAAAATAAATAACCAACTTTCTACATAATATCATATTTTTGGAACACTTTATTAAGAGTAAGCCTTATTAATATAATACCATATCTAATATTTGCCCATATTTCATACTCTTAATAATAAAATATATGTGTTCTATCAATACCTTCACATTCGTACATCTTAGACCATAAAATTATATATAAAAAATCAAATCACATATTAATCCATATAAACGGTATGATATTATAATCTTCGTATAAATAATTTGATGCAGTGGAGTTGACAATCGACTAATAAATTTATAAAATTAATAAAAAAAGTATTTTAAATTAGATATTATTATTATTATTATTATTATTATTATTATTATTATTATTATTATTATTAAAGTATATAAAAATTATAAATATAATGTTTAACTTAAATTAAATTAAATTTATTTTATATACATTTCTAGTTAAAATTAGTTTAATCATATAATTAATAAAAGTATATATAATAGTTTTTAAAAAAATTCTCAAATACGCTAAAAAAAATGGAAATAAACAAAAATGAAAGATAATAAATGTATAAAGACGGTAGAATTTTAGAATTAAATTAGACTAAATTGGATATTTTAAAATATGTAGATAATATATATAGCTATAATTATAGTTACTTTTTTTTGTATTATTAGAGTTGATTATCTTTTTTGTGTTAAAAAATCTGTTACTTTTGTTGCTAGAAAATCCAAGTAGAATAAAATTTACGCTTTAACAGAATCCGATACACATACGATGTTTGAAGAATGAACAAGAAAACTCCAGGATTTTTACGTGAAAAAACCTAGGGGTGTGCGTTTGGTTTGATTTGGATGGATTGGATGATAAATTTTTAAAACCGATTGGTTTTGGATTCCTAAATATATTGAACTAAACCGATCAAATAAAATGTAAAACCAAATAAACCGAATAATAATTTGGTTCGGTTATTTTGGTTTGATTTTGGATAAACCGAAGTTGGCTACATTTAAAAATTATTTGTATAATTTTTTATTATATAATGAACAAGCTATAAGCAAAATAATATAAATATAATCAAAATACAATTAACTACTTCATGCGATAAAAAATATTTAAAACTAATTTTTACTTACCTAAATGATGTTTTGAAGAAGTTAATGGAACCATATTACCATATTATGAGACCAAAATATTTTGAAAAATTGGATAATGGTCCTCCAAAAACGCATCTACTAAGTATTAAAAAATAAATAAAAATAAGTGTATAATAGATAAGCCTATTATACATAAATTAATAATATCGTATTACACATAATTATTTTGGTTTATTTGGTTCCATCCAAAATTTATTTAACAAACCGATCCAAAAATCAAAAACCAAAGTTTTCATTAATTAAAACCAAATCCAAATTACTAAGTTCAAAACCGAACCAAATTACTTAAAAACTTTGGTTCGGTTTGATTTTTTGGTTAAAACCAAATAATGCACACCCCTAGAAAAACCCCTGAATAGGGGGAAAAAACTACGGGGCTTAGCCGAGTAAAAATCTTCCACTATATAACTATTTCAGAGTACAAAATTTTCCTGATAACGGGATTACAAAATTGTATATGAGAAGGACTGACAATGGGAATACCAGAATCAGGCAACAATAGCTATGCAATCGTGGTTAGGTTGTAACAATTGTTGGTGGTAGTTGATGATGGTAAACAGCGGGGTTAATCGACCAATAGTGACGGTCGACGGTGGTGATGACTGGCGAAGATGGCCGGCGATGGTCGGCGGTGGCGTCTGGCGACGGTGGTCAACGGCGGTGACGATCGGCGACGGTGGTTGACGATGACGAGGATCAGCGATGGAGGCTGACGGCGGTGGCCGGCGACGGTGGTTGGCGGCCAACGGTGGTGGTCGGCGACCGTCGAGTGGCGGCGCAATTATGGTTGAAAGTATTTCAAGCTTTAGAGCTCTCTCTTCTCTTTAGTTTGGCTCCATCTCATGTGAAAAATGATGAGCTATTTATAGATTAAAGGGGGGGACATCTCAGTATATACTTGTAAAATCCAAACCATTCCATCGGATGGCTCACGATGTGGCATATCCATGAAGTACACATGTACTTTGAGTATACAATGCTCAAATAAAATCGATCGAGATCCTCGACTTGTTAATTCCCGCCACACAATTCCTTGACCTTTACGATAAACTCATGATGTGGGATTGCAGTAAGCTTTAGTTTTTTCTTAAATTCAATGTTCATTTGTTAAATTTTACAAAAAATAAGTTGCAACATATCATGGGTCATTCACCAAGGTACCTTGGGTCCTTTGGTAATATATCTATGGGGCCTCTATAAGTGCTTTAAGTAGATAAAATATAGTCCATGATTAACACCATCATCTGTACCATACAACTACCAACTCAAGATCAATCCCCTCATCATCAAACTCAATGTTATATGTCAATTTATTGTTCTGAATTTCATGTAATCGCTGGAAATTTTGCTAAGGAATACCACCATTTTTCAGCCATAAATATGCTAAAAACTTGCATCCATGGGCTCTAACTCAACTCAAGGCACCCGACCAAACTATTGTATCACAAGTTGGGTAAGTGCCACTCAGCACATCGCTAAGTTCTGAGTAGAACTTGACCCTTCTAAACAACAACCCCTAAAGCACATAGCTCTATTGCTCGCATCAATATCCAATGGCTATATAGTTGTCATATAACCCACATTACTAATAAGTTAGAAACAGCAAAATAAATATATGTAAATATCTTCAATAATATGAATAAGTACCCTAGAAGTATATCAATCTTGTCCCTGCATTCTCAAATATGGCTTGTCGGTTGCTATAGATATACATGTATCATACGCACTTTTCTTTGATATCTCTTTGTTTACATAATCAATGGGCATAGCAACATGAAGCCACTCCTTTTGCCTCGCCTACAATACATGTATAAATCTAACCATATTGACCAACCTTAGCTTGGGGGACTCCTTTAGATTTTTATATAAGTTACATAGGTTTGTTGCTTTAATAAAGTACTAAGAGATTGTGTTAAGTTTTCCGAAAGTGGTAAATATTGGATTTGAATCTCTGGCTAGAGGTATTTAATATGAAAAGGAAACATACCATGAACACTACATATGTCATGATATCTCTAGGATAATTTTAAACAAGTTTGTGTATGACTCTTTGATGTACATCGATCTATGCTATCGAGGGGTATGTAAGCTTGTGCTTACGTCTATCCCATTTGTAAAGTTGATGATATATCTGGATCGACTAGGTGATGGAATACATAATACCTAAGACTAGGTGACGTACGTCCTATTAAGTCATCACAATAATCAAGCCAAGAATCATACTTATTACCCATGCCAACTATAGTAGGACCAAATAATATAGGGTCATTCACACGAATTCATAATATCATCACAACATATTGTAAGGTGATGGTTAACAAGCTGTTGTGAGGAGATGATGATCTAGCTTAATGTACTACAAGCCTAATCCAGTCCAATCTTTCCTCCTTTAAATTCTTATATAATGATTCGATGAAGGAGTGTCGAGCTCGACTATAAGTAAAATTAATTTTTACAAAACAAAAAATTTAACTAATATAAAGAAAAAAAATGGATAGAGGGCACAAACACACATTAAAGTTTTGGATATTCATAGGCACCCAAATAGAATTGTAATTGCTAGCCAAATTTATGTGTCAACTAACTAAATTGTTTTTTCATCAAATTGTTACATATTAATTTAGATTCGATATAAGAATTTTTAGGTTCATCATTAGGTACACCTAACATTACTATATCTTTATTAGTTAACATGAATAAATCACTTGAATAAGATTTGAATTTTAGACTTCTTGATTTTTTGGGCTGATCAATAGGTACACTTAACATTATTTTTGGGCTAATTTAATGGCAAACTCACACACACAATATATGTATAAGATTTGAATCCTGAACTTCTTGATTGTTTTGTTTATTTTATTTTATTAATTTTTACAATATACCTAGACCTTTTGGTTGACAACAATGCTCTCAACCACTAGAGTCCGATGCCTTGTGCATAATTATTTCATTAATGCAACTTCAGTATTCCCATCATAAAAAAGTGATAAAGTAATTTAGAAAAACATAAATAAAAACAACATAAAATTACTAAAAAAAATTTATAGTTATTACTTATCATCTAAATATTAAATAATTATTGAATCTCAATGCGAAATAAAATAAAACATCTAATCATAATCATATAAAATTACACAGAACTAATCAAACAAAAGCTAAGGCTTATAAGGAAATTGGTGAGCTAAGAAACTTAAATTTTGATGAGAGTAGGTGATGAGTATTATATTAAGTATGATAATGAACGTCGAGGTATAATTACAAATAAAAAAAATTATATAATTGTATAGGAAATCAATTATCAAAATTTCATTCTATAATATTTATATATTTATTATTTTAAAAGAGATTTATTGAATAAATGATTAAATAAGTGATAAAAATATAATACTTCTAATATATAGTTAAAGATTATACAATATAATCAAATTTTGATTAAGCCTTCATATAATGTTTTATATGAATCTATCATATAAAGTTATCATATATATATACCTTTAAGAATATGAATAACCACTACTAGGCTCTTTAGAAGTCTATCAGTCTTGTCCATATATATTCAAATTTGGCTAGCCAGTTGCTTGCATTATGAGTGGTTGTAGACATAACCGTATCTTATTTTATATGCTCTTTTCATTGGTTTCTCTTGGGTAAGGTGCACATAATATGGGCATACCAACATGTCACTCCCTGTCCCACACTAATAGTAGGTGGAGTCATCCAAACATATTACCTTGCCTTAGTTTAATAGCCTCCTTCAGCTTCTGTATAAGTTACCCAAGATTATTGCTCCAATAAAGTATTGAGAGATTGCTGATAAATCTTTCGTAAGTTGCAGATAATGGAGAAGAATCTCTAATTAGAGGTATCTGGTATAAAAAATAATCTAACATGAAAATAATGCACTTCTTGATATGGCTACAATGATATCATGCAAGTATATGTAGGACTTCCTATTGTGCATCCATTTAAGCTATCTAAAGTGTATGCAAGTTTGTGCTCAAGCTTGCCCAATTTGAATGATATATTTAGATCATCTATCTGGTGGTATACACAACATTTGCGACTAGGTGGCCGCCTACTAAGTCATCATAGTAATCAAGCCATCACTCATACTATATACCCATGCCAACTACTATAAGACCTACTGACTGGTACAAAATGGCATATGCAAGTATACATATCATTCAAGCAATAAAGTAATGATAGAATATAGTTTCAATGAAGATTAATAACAAAAAATTTTGAATTAAGATACGTACTAATCTTTTGTTATGCTAATTTTTATCCAATTAAAATGTAAAACAAAAGGTATTTAAAACAGCACAAATTATAAAAGATATTTTTGAAAAATAAGTTTTTCTTAA
Organism: Cymbidium sinense; assembly: GCA_021442155.1. Classification (NCBI taxonomy): domain Eukaryota; kingdom Viridiplantae; phylum Streptophyta; class Magnoliopsida; order Asparagales; family Orchidaceae; genus Cymbidium; species Cymbidium sinense. The sequence goes on from CM038233.1 coordinate 64,274,806, forward strand.
TTTTAAAAAGTACACTATGAATTTGTTAAAAAATTTGTTAATGCTATATACTAAATAAATGTGAGAGTTTAGACACTGTGTTGTTAACCAGGAGCTTAAATATTGCATCATCTATGCCTAGATCATTAAAACTAAATCACTACATTTAATCAGTTACATTTATATAATTTAATTGAAATTAAATGATTGTGTGTCATTCATCTCTCTTAAATATTATAGATTCTAAATATCATATGTCTATGTATATTTAGTAAATCCAATTGATTTACTTTATTGTTCCGATAGGACATTTCTTATATCATTAGATGAAAATAGATTTAACATTCCAATTGGCCAAATTGAATGTAAACTAACAATGACAAAAGCATAATAAAAAGTCATTGAAGCACAAATAATTTTCTTATATATTACTCACATCAAAGTTAATACACTACAATCAATACAAAATTTTGCATAAATTCAGAACACTAAATATTTAGATGCTCATGTTACAGAAAGATAAAGAACATACATCCACAAGCATTATAAGAACATTCTAAGTAAAATCAATGGGAAGAAAAGAGTAAATTGGAAAGATTCTTACGAGTCTCCATTAAATGAATCTATTTGTGTCTTAGTATTTAAATATCTTTCTAATGAATCTTCTTCTCTAATCTTTAACATTAACATCACACGAACTAATAAATAAATCACAAACACAAATTGAATGCACACTCCACTTGAAGTCTCAAACTCCAAGTATATTACTCACACTCACATAGGTTACACACTATCAAAACTCTCTCACAATGCAAATACCTCTATTTATAGTCTCTTGTCACTCCTTAAAATTTCTCTGAAAGTCTCTCTCATAACTCCCCCAAACTGCTTCGAAAACTATCTAAATCATTTACTAAAATCGTATGAAACTATTCAATCAAGCCATTGAACTGCAGCTCCTAGGTGTTAGGCATAGCATGACGGTGTTACCTCTACAGTACCTAAGCACTGGCTTTATGGTCTTCAGTAGAATTTAGGCAATATTTCCTAAAATTTTCTTGAGTCCCAAGCATCATGTTTTCTATCTCGAGTGTTCTTTTTTTTTTTGAGGGATTCTGGTGCTACATTGTTGCCTTCTAGCACATAGGTGTTGTGTTTTCTATTTTGCACAATCTAGTTATTCTTCAAGGCTCCTTTTAGCGCCTCACCTATAGTGCCTAAACGCTAAGCTCATTTTTTTTTGGTTCAAAAATACTTTTGTATGTGGCAACGACATTAGTATCACAGTGTCTAGGCATTGTCTTCTATATCCACAATTTTTGCTTCTTATAGTGTATTTATCACTATAACTTATGCATTGTACTTGATTTCTTATGATTTAGGAATTTCTTATTACAAACACTAAAAAAAAATATACAAACAATATATTTAAACATAAATTATACATTAAATACACAATTAAATATATGGAATGATGATTATCACCTACTATATATATATATAATTTTAAGAAAATATTAAATGAAGTTTTAAATAAGAAATAAAAATGTAATACATCTAATATATAGATAAAGATAAGTTAAAATATGTTAAATTTTATTTAAACTTTCTTAAAAGATCAAACTAGCAATATTCCTAACTCTAAGGCCCAATTTTTCGGCATACTATAAATGAGAGAAAATAAAACATTATTCATTAAAAGTATCCCAAATAACACTTAATATACGCATGGAATTATGTCTCATGCTTTTATGAAACTAAGGAATTATTTTATAATTTATTTAAAATCATAGTGAAATCAATTGTAAAAAATAATTTAATGTTTGTCATATAAATTATCACAAAAGATTGATTTATGAATAATAATACATAAATGAAGAGAATAGAATAATAATAATAAATTAATACAAATATAATTTGATTTATTTTAATTTATTTTAATTTATTTCTACTTAGAATAGTGACAATATGCCAAAAGAAATTAGCATATTATCACCATTCTAAGCAACAAAAAAATCATTTTAAATTTTTTTTAAAGAAATGCTAAACCAAAAATATAATTATATAAGATATCAATTTTTAAAATTTCGCTGATAATATATATTATAATAAAAATTATTAAATAAACATTAAATGAGATATAAAAATATATTACTTCAAATATATAGGTTAAGATAAACTAAAATAAGTCAGATTTTATTTAAGCTTTCATAAAATGAAAAAACAATATTCCAAACTCCAAGACCCACATTTTGGCATACTATAAGTAAAAGAAAATATAAACACTATCATTAAAGTTACCCAAACAATACTTAATAAATGCATGAAATTATCACATATCTTCATAAAATTAAGGAATTATTTTATCATTGATTCAAAATCATAGTGAAATCGACAGTATCATATTTATTATTTAATATAATTTTATTGAAATAAAATAAAGAAATAAAATATAATAATAATATATCAATATACAAATATAATTACGATTATAAATATAGTGTCAATTAAAGGTAACATTTAAAAAAAAAAAGAGAAGTCATTAAATTATTCAAATTAATTTATAATATGTCCTTAATGCCATTAGTAGAACTTCGACACAAACAATATTAATTTCTATTTATAAAATCTTGGTTTTCAGTTCATTAATTATGTCTTGCAAAATAGTTCCATTAGCATAGAAATTTAGTTATTAGACAAAGACAAAGGCTTATCTCTTTGCAGCATATTCTCTCATGGCCACTCATATCATCTTGTGAAATTTCAACATATCGTTTAGTCTCCATGGAAAGACTGACACTCCTTCACATCTACTTCTTCTCATCCTCCCTCTGTCTTTTCGCCATGGTTGTGTACTTTCTTAAGCAATGACACTGACAAAGGTGGCGCTTCTTTCTTTCAAGCTGCACATAATTAACGATCCATCAGGGCCTGAGCTCTTGGAATGACACCACAGATTTCTGCACCAGCGACCTCAGCTCCGAAGGCCTTATCGACTACATCGTCTCTTCCATAGAAAACCTCACATTCCTTCATCACTTAGATCTTAGCCAAAATGAGAGCTCCGACATAATCCCACCTACCTTTTTTAGGTTGCCAAGACTTCACTTGCTCAAATGTTGAATCTCTATTTAGATAGCAATGATTTCAATGGCCCCATAACACCTAGCATTGGAAACCTAAAGAGCCTCTTAGAGTTGACTATTCACAAAAATAATTTGAATGGCAACATGCCTAAAGAGTTATTTATATTGCCCTCAGTTTTAACCCTTTGTTTGTTTTTCAGCTTTCTCATGAATCCAAAATTGATGGTTTAAAATGTGTTAGAGAGCCCTATTTACATGAAAATAAACTACTTGGTGAAATTCTCAGGTCAATTAATGGTTGTGGTAGTTTGGAAGTGTTAAACTTGAGCTCTAACTTTATTCAAGGGAATATTGCTATATCCATGGGATTTTTTTGAATGCTAAAGCAACATCTCTCCAAGGAAATTATGGGCTTTGTGGTGGAGTTTTATACTTGCATCTTCCTATATGTCCCTATATAAGAAGACAACCATAATTGCCACTATTAACAATCCTCTTACCAAGCATGGCAGCCTTCTCTCTAATCCTCTTCTCAATTTTGTGCTTTAAGTGCAAAAGAACAAATCTCATTAAAAATTTTATCAGTCTAAGAATCATGGAAAATGTCTATCCTAAGGTTTCTTATGTAGAACTGGTGATGTTGACTAATGGGTTCTCACCTTCCAAAGTACTTGGAATTGGACAATATGGTTCGATGGCTCTTTAGATAATTATGGATACACAAATGTGGATATCAAAAGTTTTTAACCTTCAACGCAAGGAGCTTCCAAGGCCTTTATAGTTGAGTGTGAGGCTTTGATGCATCAAGCATCGAAATTTAGTAAGGATCCTAACTTATTGCATGGACATTGATTCAAAAAGTATCTATTTCATGGCTATAGTCTTTGAATTCATGACAAGTGGTAATTTAGATACATGGTTGCATGCTAAAGATATCGAGCAGCTTGACTTAATTAAAAGAATAGACATAGTTATAAACATGGCCAATGCAAAGTTGTAGCTGCAATTTCAGGATGAAGCTGAAAATGGCATCCAATCAAGGAGAGCAACTTATGAAATTTTGACTTCAACTTTATAATTAAGTCTTTTATGTTCGAAAAATTTAATAAAATATAGAATAAACAAGGTAGACGTTGTAACAAAATTGCATTCAATAAGAGATACATATTTTGAAGCTGGCTTATTTTGCCCCAAACAATAAAATAGAGATAAGTAAAAATCATATTTAGGTTACTATCATTACGAGCAATTTGGTTGTCGCTAATTCTAGAGTTTTCTGGCCCTTTATAATAGATGAAATAATTAGCTTTATAATTATAATGAAGTGTTTGAAGAATGTATGAGACATGTATGAAAGTCATAGTTATTGGTCGAATAAAATTTCTAGTATGATGTACAATTAATTCTACATCAATGATCAAGTTTTTTACCAATTTCTTTATGCTTTCTTCTATATTTTCTTATTAACACAAGCATGTGATTTTGTTTAGTTAAATTTTATTTAATGGGATGAGTCAGTGTTAAAAAGATTTATTTTTGTAAGGTAATTATGCACCAATTTTTATTAAATATGCCATTATAATTAAACTTATAATGGATTATTATCTTATTATCTTATTACCTTATTATCTTGATCATTTATACACTTAAACTTTAAAAAATAGGATGTGAATAAATCCCTAATTCAGAATCTTACAAGTTGTTCTTTTTATATGATAAAACATAACTTTACAACTTTCTTCGCCGGAACTTTCTTTTGTTTTAATATGGTATTAATTTATGTGATTTGATTAATTATTGTTTATTATTTTTAACCATATTTCTTGACTACTATTGTACAGAATTTTTAACAACTGATCATATTAAGCTTTTAAGCCTATTAGCAAAGATCTTTGTGTGGTTAAGATCTATTTGTAGTAGGTTTCAAAATCTATTTTACACGTTTTTAAAACTTAGTTTTTTTAAAAGTTTTACAATATAATTTGCTTATTTGATCTGCATATTATAGTTTAAGTTTTTTTATCTTTGAATTATCAAAATCGAGATTTTATTTTTCTTTTCAAATTTTGATTATCAAAGCAGAACCGAATAAATTGACCTATACTTCGATTTGATTATAGAAAATCTATTTCATTTTGATTTTCTGAATTTGTATTCTAAAACCTAGTATTTGCTCCTTTAAACTCTCATATAATGATTCGATGATGGACTGTGATCAATCTTTTTCGTCCGCGATTTGGTACTGATCTCTCCCCTGCTCTAGTTGGTCCTAGCGTTCTGGCGGCTCGTTACCTTGCTTCCATTGCGATCAATCTTTTTTTTATGCGATTTGGTGCGATCTCTCCCGCTCTAGTTGGTAATGTAAGCGACTCTCTTTGGATGGGAAATGGTTTTTTCGCACTTGCTCGGATATAAACCACCCGTAAGCTCGATCCTTTATCCTTACATACATTAAATCTTTCAAGGATGCTCTCTCACGGTAAATCCGTTCCCACTTCGCCGGTTAAACTAATGTCTTGATTTCCGTGGTATACTGTAATGTGTGTTGGTTCGATGTGAAATTCTTGCTAAGCCATTTGAATTCGTTGGTAGGTAAATTCACCCCTTAAGCATGAGCAGAAAATATTAGCTCAGTCTTAAACTTACGGGCACCTTTTCTGTGGGATTGATCGATCCTAGGCATGTGCTAATTCAATTATCAAATGACTTGGATTACTAAGAGTTTTTACGTCGTTCTTATTTTGTTTTTTCGCCAAATGACTTCTTAAGTGGACACCTAGTTTTGATATTAAAGAGGAATCACCAATTGTTCCTATTTGGCTTGCTTTGCCCAACATGCGCATACACTTTGTTACATCGTTTTGTTTCTTTGTGGGGCTATCTTTGACGGCCTCTTCAAATTGATCAAGCTACGGTGAGATCCCGACCTCTATACGGATACTTGTTGAAGTTGATATAACAAAAAAACATCCAAAAGAAGTATGGATTGGATCTGAAAAAATGGTTTATAATCAAAAGGTAGAATTTGAAAACTTTCCCTCTTTCTGTACACACTGCAAAATCCATGGGCATGAATACACAGATTGTTTTATCTTACATCCACATCTCAAAAAAAATAAAATTCCTATTCCTACTATTTCGGTGACTAAGGAACAACCCACTAAAATGGCATATGTGCCAAAAGTAAACCAAAATAATCCTCCTCCACAAAATCCCTCTTTAACTATACCATCTGATTTGCAAAAGGAAACTAATCAGGTGTTGAACAATGACATTGATGACATAGTTGGTTTTGGGAACTTAGAAAATATGCCTATTACTATTCCCAATGGTAACATGCAGGCCCATACAACTAATGATCCAAAACAAAGAAATTCTGATGAACTTAGGCTTGGGAACATCAACGCGACTGAAAATCTTAGTTTGGATCAGCAATAAAAAAAAAACACAGAACATTAATCTAGAAAAAGAAGATGAAACAATTCCTACCTCCCCTAACACTTTGAATGGCCAAAATGATAACATAACTAATTAGTCAATCTCTGATATGGAAGAAGGGAAATTACCATCACGATTCCTTTGCTTAATGAAACTTTGGATCACACTAACTACTCCTTTTTTGAGATGGAGACACCTTGGACATTGAGACCTTTTCAAAGCTCTAAAGAAAAGAAATCATTCAAAATCAAAAAGCTAAAAATGCGCTCACAAGATCTTCATCAACCCTACATCAATAATTTCCTTTCTCCTCATTCTCATCCAATCAATTTTTTCCAATCCAACAATTATGATTAATTTTATCATTTGGAACATTAGGGTATTGGGACTACTCTAGTTCGCAATGGCGTTAGAAGCCTTTTATTCACTCATAACATATCTCTCCTTACTATCACCGAACCACTTATCCACTCTTCTAAGATTGCACCCAGAACACTAGGTTTTCCTAACTTTTTTTACAACATTAACAACAAAATTTGGTTGTTTTGGAATAATTCTATCAGCATCAATATCCTTGACAACCAACAACAACTGATTAATGCACATATTTCTGTGGGTGTTTTCACCGTGGTGAGCTCTTTTATTTATGCATCTTGTAATAGAACCGGTAGGAACATCTAATGGAATAACTTAAGATGCTTAGCTTCCTCTGTCACTCAACCCTGGTTGGTTGGCGGAGATTTCAACACCATCCTCTCTACTTCTGAAAGAAGGGGAGGGTCCTCTCCTAATACTAATTCTATGGAAGATTTTGCTAATATGATTCTAGGCTAACCTTCGATATAGGGTTTTCGTGTTCCAACTACCGCGTGGAACAACTCTAGACTTTGGCAACTGTCATTATCCTTTTAACCATCTTTGGATTGATCAATGGCCTATTACCTCAGTAGAACACTTAAGTAGAACCCTGTTTGACCACGCTCCTCTTCTGATTACTGTGAAAGCCCCCCTACTTCAATACCCGCACCTATCCCCTTTCATTTCCAAAATATGTGGTTGCAACACAATGACTTTATGTTGTTTCGACTAATTGAATGACCATTCACCCGATAACTCCATTAAAGGCATGATCCGTTTTGGCTTAAACTTAAAGATTAAAACAAACCACGAAATGGTGGAATAAACATCATTTTAAAACATTTTGTAAATCTTAAAACTATGGAAGATCTTGTTTGCTCCCTTGAAGAACGCGTTTGGACCCTAATAAAATGACGAACTCAACGAAGCTAGAGATAACTTGATTAAATATCAAAACATGGAGGAAACTTATTGGCGGCAAAAGGCGCTACTAAACATATTACCGATGGCGACAGAAACACAAAATATTTCCACTCTCTTTTCAACAAAAGAAAAGTTCTAAACTCGATTTATAAAATTAAAAATAATAATGATAATTGGACATCGGATAAAATGATATTAAAGATTGGTTATCCAACATTTTCAAAATTTGTTAAATAACAACATTAACATGGAACCTATTTCTAATCCTCATCTCGATTCCCTCCAAGATTGCCGACCAAAACACCTCTCTTATTAGGTGCGAGATTAGTAGTCTTGTTCTCCAAAGCATGAATTGATTCGTTTGGGACGGATGGTTACACAACTATATTCTTTCAACGTGTTGGTCCATTATTAAGTCGATTTAATTGAAGCCGTTATTGACTTTTCAATGGCAACACCCTTCCTAGATCCTTCTCTAGTACCTCCATCATTCTTATCCCTAAAAACAACCATCCGGAAACTTGGAATGACTTTAGACCGATTAGTCTTTGCACCTTCTTTAACAAACTAATTGCCAAAATAATCACCAACCGTATCAATCCTCTGTTGCCGAACATTATCTCTCATAATCAAACTAGTTTCATTAAAGGGAGAAATATAGCTGATAATATTCTTTTAGCTCAAGAAATGATTCATGATATTGACGTTCCTATTAGAGGCGGTAACATTGCTTTCAAACTGGACATTTCTAAAGCCTTTGACAATCTCTCTTGGGAATTCCTCTTTTCTATACTTCAACTTTTCGGATTCTCAAAAGAATTCATTCGTATCATTAAAAATTGTGTCACTAATGTTTGGTTCTCTGTTATCATTAATGGAGAATGTTTCTTCTCCTCTAAACATGGCTTACGCCAAGGAGATCCATTATCTCCCTTGCTTTTTATTATCACTGTAGATTACTTATCCAGGAGTCTGAATGATCTATTCTATAATAAGCCAAGTATGATTTACAAAACTCAAGGTGGATTTCCCATTACTCATCTTTGCTTTGCTGATGATTTTATCGTTTTCTGCAATGCTTCTATACCTCACGTCAAAACCATTATGAAATTCTTTAAAAAATTTGGCAAAGAAAGTGGTCTCCTCCTTAACAAAAATAAATGTTGTTTCATAACCGCTAATAAAATCAACAATAATAGGATTAATCATATAACGAGGATCACTAACTTTCATCAACAACAACTTCCGATCAATTATCTAGGTACTCCTCTTTTCAAAGGTCATAAAAGATCTTATCTTTTTGACGAATTAATCCATAAATTATCCAACCGTATCTCCTCTTGGGAATACCATTTTCTATCCTTTGGAGGGAGGTTAAGAGTACCCTTAACTCGATGCCTCTTTATCTTATTCAAACTATCGTTCCAACCAACTTTTACATTAATAGAATTGAGAGGCTAATTAATAAATTTTTTGGGGTCTAATACCTCTTCCTCAAAATACCGGTCCTCTTGGCACAAAATTTGCATCTTTGAGGAAGGTGGTGGTATAAATCTATCAAAGACACCATCAACGATTCTCATATAAACTTTGGTGGAATTTTAGAAGCAATAGCCTTTGGGCTAACTTCATGACAAACAAATCTTGTCATCTAAGCATCCATTGAACTGCTCTTATAAAACTAACGCTTCTCCTATTTGGAAAAGACTTTGTAATATTAAATGGAAGGCAGAATCTTTAATTTTTTGGGGCATTAACTCTGGCAACTCCTTCTTCTGGCAAGATAACTGGCTTGGAAATAATTCTTTCGATGAATTAATTTCTTCATGCTCTATTGATACCATCAAAGTCAAATCTTTCTGGAATAATAATAAATGGAACTTTTCCATGCTCAGTGATTATATCCCTTCATCCTTTTTAGACAAACTAAATAACATACACATTACACCCAACAAAAAAGACCAGATTCTTTTTAAACTCTCCCACAATGGCGAATTCAGTTTTAAAAATGTTTGGCTTATGATCAAAGAAACTCGTGATTATTCCAAAGTGTATGCTCAACTTTGGCATAACAATATCCCCACCTCATACTCCATTCTTACTTGGCATATCTTAAAAAACTTTGTCCCTATTGACTCCTTGATGTGGGGTAAAGGTTTTTATCTTCCATCAAAATGTCAATGTTGCTCCCATATTGAAAATGTTAATCACCAATTCGTGAGTGGAGCGATCGCCTCTAAACTTTGTCTTTGGTACGATAATCTATTCTCCATTGACAAATACAATGGCTTGCTTACTATTTATCAGCTCCTCGAGATATATTTTGAAAACAATATAAAAGGTCATATTAAAAATGTTACTGCGATCATTATTATCTGGTTCATTTGGATGGCTAGAAATGATGCTAAGCATAACGATATAACCATGAATCATTCCAAAATAATTGCCAAAACTAAATTCAAAATCCGTGACTTATTTAAAGCCAACCTTATTAAATATAAACACTTAAAAGGATGTAAATTTGTCGCCTCAAAATTGGGTTTGCAATTGCCTGATATGAACACTTCTAATCAACCCAAAATACTTTATTGGGCCAAACCACATGATAATGTCATCAAAATTAACACCGATGGAGCTGTATCTCCTAATGCTTCTGGATGTGGTGGCATCTTTAGAAATTTTAAGGGTGATGTTATCTTGGCCTTTGCTAATCCTCTTAGTACCAACTCAGTTCCTTTTGCTGAACTTATGGCAGTTTATAATGCTCTTGACATTTCCTTACAGAAAGGTTGGCTTAATATCTGGCTTGAAGTGGATGCCTTAATACTAATTGATCTCCTGCAGTCCGAAAAAAATGGCAATGTGGAATTATATTATTTACTCAAGCAAACTAAAACTTTGCTCAATCAAATTTGTTGCAAAATCACTCATATATGGAGGGAAGGAAATGCTTGTGCTGATTACCTTGCTAACTTAGGAACTAGATTGAATGAGCCCATTAATTTTGATAAACATTCTATTCTAAACACTTACAAGGATTGGTTAACTTTGGACAAGAGGCGGGTTTGCCTTACGTTAGATCTTAATATTATTTGTAAGGCATTACATCTTGTCTTCATATTTGTCAGAATGATGAAGCACCCTATGTGCTTTATGATTTTGTTGAGCTGCTGGAATCGGTCCCACCTTATCATTAATAGAGATTTTACTTTCTACTGTTACGATTGGTTGCAATTCGAAAGGCATTGTTACCTCTTTTCATTGGTGGGATGGGTTGTTGGTCCTGGCTGTGAATATCTCTTTTTATGGTTTCTGCTTGTGTTTGATGTTAAATTCAGCTGCCTATGGAATAAATACTGTAAATTTCTCTGGATTGATATTGATCTGGATCACCTGTATAGCGGCCCTGATTGCTGCTTGGAACTGCTACTCTAAACAATTTTTCTGGATAATTATTTTGGTTGGTTGTTACAACTGGATGCATTTCTTTAGGCCTTGCTGCCAGGTTACTGGGTTGCGTTCGGCTCTTAATTTCATCCTGTATTAGTTTTGCTATTTTCTAATCCCACGGTTGGAAAAGTATGATATGGCTGTGAGTAAATATTACCCTGTTTTCTGCTTGTGGCTGCTGTTCCTTTTAGGTGACTATGGTGCACATATTATCATTTTATCTGGATCGATTTCTGATCTGGAATATCTGAATGACGAACCTGAATGTTGCTATTGGAATTGCTGCTCTAAATGCATTTACTGGGTTTTTATTTTGGTTGGTTGTTACAATTGGCTTCATCTCATTATACCTTGCTGCCTTTTGTCACTTCGAACGGTTACTGGGTTGCGTTTGGCTTTGATTTCATTAATGTGTTGGTTATGCTGTCTTCTCATCTCTCGGTTGGAAAAATTTGTCCCGACTGTGAATAATTCCCCACCAGTTTTCTGCTTGTGGTTGATGTTCCCAGCAGCTGACTATGATATCCTTACTGGATTACTAACTGTTCTGTTCTCTGGTTCGTTTTATGACCTGAATTATCTAAATGGCACCCCTGAATGCTGCTATTGGTATTATTGCTCTAAATGCAATATCTGTGTGCTTATTTTGGATGTTGGCATTTCATTCCCTGTGTTGAGATATGATGCTTTCCTTTACTGCTCCCAAGGACATTTATAAGGGAGGGTTTCACGGATGTTTTACGCGATATATTCTATTGGGATGGTGTTAATTATAAGCTCATTGACTATATTAACAGCTTTCTTGTCTCTATCGATCTAGTCTCTTTCCGAATCTGCTACTCATGTGATTACTAAGTTGGCTCACTCTCTTAGGTGTATGTATTCTCATGTCAAGAAGGCTATTTTGATGATAATTTTCTTGAATGAGACTCCCCATTTTTTCTACCACTACCTATATAATTTGATATGATTTTGACTAGGTTTGCGGTTATAAAGCTCACAATACTATCAACAAGGATGTTTCCTCTCTAAGGTTTGTTGGCTATGATGGCGGTGATGACCTCACTTTCTATTGGTTCGAGCTCATGTGATGTAACCCTTCTGCTGAAGTTTGGATGCTCATATTTGCATCTTCCCCATCAGGATGTGATTGTGCCTGAGCCTTCTCTATCACATTTCCTTACTATCATTCTCACTCTATGTTGTTTTCCTCTATTTGTTGTCTGTATTACCTTAACTGCTATATCTTTTTGCTGCTCTCTCCCTCTTTTGCAGGTTTGCTCCAGTTTATCACGTACTCCCATGTCCTCCAGAGCATTGGCTTTAGTACTATTTTACCTTATTATGTAAATCATCATGTACCCTTTGATTGTTTTAATGCTTTCTTATGATTTTGGATGTACTTAGATTGGGGTTTTACTCCTTAGGCTGATTGTAGCTCTTTGAGCAGTAGTTCTGGATTTTAACCCCTTTTAAGGATCTTGTAATCTTTTTTTGTGGCAATAAAATACCCCCGTATCATGGGGTTTCCCTTAAAAAAAAAAAAAATAATAAAATAATAATAATAATAATAATAATAATAATAATAATAATAATAATAATAATGATTCGATGAAGAGCAATAGAGCTTAATTATAAGTAAAACCATAAAATACAATTAACATTACTTTATTTTTTATTAATTAACTTGAATATAAAATTAATTTTTTAATAAATATTTCATTAATGCAACTTCAATATTCCCATCATCAAAAAAAAGTATTAAAGTAATTTTAAAAAAAATTAATTAGTACATAAAATTGCCAAACTAAAATTTTATACTTAATACTCATCGTCTAAATATTGAATAGTTATTGAATCTCAATGTGAAATAATAAAAACCTTCTAGTCATAATTATATGAATTATCAAGAATAAAAAATATTTATATAATAAAAGAAATTTATTGAATAAATGATTAAATATGTGATAAAAATATAATACTTCTAATACATAGATAAAGATAATGCAATATGAATAAGCTTTCATAAAATGATCACAATTGATACAACAATAATTCTATTAAAATATATATAAATAAAAGTAAGTTAAATAATAACAAATCAACATATAAATAAAAATAATAAAAATCAATAAATCATTCGGATTAAATTTATTATTAGGACTTGATGCCACTTGTGAAAATGGAAACTAAGCATAATATTTAGCTAACATTATCATGAAGCAGAGACTTATTAGTAGACCAAGACTTTTATGTTCGCAATATATTCATTCCCCCAAGACGTTTTTAATGTATATATTTTGGTGGTTGTAGCTCACTCTCTCATTCTCATAAGATTACACTATAGTGTAAAATAATTGAAGGATTCCTCTCCTTGTTGTCTAGTTATTTGTTAGTTGCATGTTGATACAGTGTATTGATAGTGGAATAATTTGTGTGGTTGGACTTTTATTGTTTACTTAGCAAAGACTTGTTACTAGACCAAGACCTTTCTCCTTCCATTGTTTTCTATATTTAGAGCCCATATTATCTATTTTCTTTCAACATACCTTCTAATCACCATGGATAAACAAATATTTCTTCTTATCAACTTTGTTTCATCATTCTTATGTGTTTTGTCAGCCATGGTTTCTGCCACCACCTTGTTAAGAAATAGGGGACAAGGCGGCTTGCTTTCGTGTATCAAATAGCTAATGACACATCGGGGTCTTGCGCTCATCAGATGAAACCAGATTTATGCAATTGTGAGGGAATCTCGTAGAAGAATAAGGAAGAGTTGTGTCGATCAACCTCGACTCTCAAGACCTCACTACATCTCCCGTCCATAAGCAACCTCACCTTCCTTCATCACATGGATCTCAGCCAAAATCAAATCTTTGGCAGAATCCCACCTGTCCTCTTTAAGTTTCCAAGACTTCACTTTTTGAACTTGAGTTTCAATTATTTACATGGTGAAATCCATTCTAATCTATGCTATAGCCTCACAACTATCGACCTCAAAGGAAATTATATAACAAGAAGCATACCACCATCACTTGGCCATCTTTCAAAGCTAAGTTTTATTTCTCTCGCAAATAATAATTGTATAAATCAACTTGGCCATCCTAAACCCACCTTCTCTTAGCAATCTTTCATCACCCTGACACCTTGATTTATGTATAAATCAACTTGAGGAAAAAATGCTTATGGAAATTTGCAATCATCGAAGTTTGGAATACTTGCATGTCTCTATCAACATGCTTTCAGGAGAGTTGCCAGCCTCCATTTTCAACCTTTCATCAGTATACTTTTTCAGCGTGACAGGGAATAGGCATGATTCCACCTACTTTTGGAGACAACCTTCCTAATCTTTAAATACTTCTTATGTTTGATAATAATTTCAAAGGGCTAATTCCAGCTTCTTTACCTAATGCTTATAATTTGAACATTATTTACATGAACACTAATAACTTTAGTGGAATAATTCCTTTTGGACTTGGAAGGTTGAGACTTCTTACAATGTTAAGCTTAGGAGTGAATTAGCTTGAAGCAAGTGATCATAGTAGTTGGCGATTCATGGATGCCCTTACTCACAGTTAGAGATATTGTTATTGTATGATAAAAAGTTCAATGGAACTTTACCTATCTCCATAGCTAACATTTCCACCAAGATTCAGACGCTTGGAATTTTTTATAATCAAATATCTAGAAGCATTCCATATAGGATTGGCAATCTTATAAATTTGGTAAGTCGCTTTGAACTATCTCACAAGATCCATCCCAGATAATATTGGTAAGCTTGCAATGTTACAAGAATCGGGTCTATATGGTGGCATGTTAACTAGAACTATACCTTTTTTTTATTGGCAACCTAACTCAAATATTGTATCTCTATTAAGATGATAATAGTTTCAATGGCCCCATACCACCAAGCATTGGAAAACTTAAGAGCCTTGAATTGTTGTGCCTCAACAAAAATAATTTGAATGGCGACATACCTAAAGAGTTTTTTAGATTACCCTCTATATTACTTCTTAAATTGGATTCCAACTTTCTCATTGATCATATTCAATCAGAAATTGGTGATTTCAAACATGTCGTAGAGCTTCATTTACAAGAAAAATGTATCGTGGAATTCCATTTCGATTAATGGTTGTATGAGTTTGGAAGTCTTGAGCTCTAACTTTATTCAAGGGACTATTCCTTCATCCATGGGTGACTTAAAAGTCCTAGTGGCACTAGATCTATCTAAAAATAGTTTGGCAGGGCAAATTCCAGATTCTTTAGGAACATTGAGGGGCCTCCAATACTTGAATTTTTCTTTTAATCTACTTGTTGGGTGAAGTCCCTAGCGAAACTTTTGAATGCAACATCGGTATCCCTCCAATGAAATTATGGGCTTTGTGGTGGAGTTTCGGACTCTCATCTTCTTTCATGTCCCCATAGTTCATATTTATTGCATGGTAGGCTTCTCTAATCCTCTTCTTCATATTATGCTTTAATTGAAGAATTCTTCCAATCCAAAAGCCATAGAAGATGTATATCCAAAGGTCTCTTATGCAGAACTGTGAAGGGCGACTAATGGGTTTTCACTTGCAAATTTGGTTGGAATCGGACAATATGATTTTATGTACAAAGGCTTGTTAGACATTTATGGATGAAAAACTGTGGCTGTTAAAGTCTTTAACCTTCAACAACAAGGAGCTTCTAGAGCCTTTGCAACTGAGTGTGAGGCCCTGAGGTGCGCCAGACATTGGAATCTAGTAAAGATCCTAACTTTTTTTTTAAGGAAACCCCATTATACGGGGGTATTTTATTGCCACAAAACCAAGGTTACAAGATCCTTAAAAGGGGTTACATTCCAGAACTACTGCTCAAAGAGCTACAATCAACCTAAGGAGAAAAACCCCAAGCTAAATACATCCAAAATCCAAAGAGAGCATAAAAACTATTAAGAGTAAAATAGTAACTCGAGCAAACCATTTGAAGGCAATGAGCGAATTAAGGTCGAAGTAACGGAAGGAGAAAGAGTCCATGACACTGCGAAGCAACCTACAAAAAAAAGAGCTAAACACCTGCAAGTTTAAAATCAAAAGACAAGTTTGAGCCAATTAGATAGTGCAGACAAAATGTAACTGAATGCAGGATAATTTAAAATTGTTAGTGAAGAAGAGGGATAAAGAAGGCTCCGGCTCATTCACAGTAATTTGGGGCAATTGCAATTATGAGCATCCAAACATCGGAAGGATATTACAGAAATGCAACTACCAACCAAAGTGAAGTGAAATCCTCACAGCCATCCTATCCCACAAAAGATAGGAGCTATTGGTGATTGTCATTTGAGACATAATATATCGGAAGGACAAAATTCAACAATGAAGGTATCCAGTCCTGAATCAATTTAGTGTATAGGAAAAAAGCAAAGCAGCCGCAGCTTCCAGTATAAGGAACAGGCAAGACATCAAGGAAACCGAGACAATGCCCCAACACGAAGGATAAGAGATCGAAAATGAAAGTTATTCAATTCCAACACAATCCAAATACTACTACGAAGCAATGGGATTAATGGCAGTGAGAAGAGCCACATCTGATAGAATCCCAAACAACAATTTTGACCATAGATTGCACTTGGGTCTGAGAATCCCAAACACCAACAACCCATTTAAAATTCCATATAAGGTGTGAAAAGGCTCCACGGATCAAAACAAACAACGCAAGCCCCAATTAAAGGAACCAGCCAGAAAACAAACAGAGAAAATCAAAACATCTAGGAGGGACTGAAACCAGAGACATGAAAAAAAAAAAAATTTAAGGGGGTTGGACCGAAAGGTCCAAGCAATAACCGAGACATGTAGTTTATACTCAAATAGGTAGCCAGTCAACAACAAAACCAAGATAACATATACATACATTATTATCGGATTTAAATTCCAAGGTCGCAAGGCTCCATGGTTCACCAAACATAAGCCCAAATTAAAGGAACCGGCGAAACCAATTAAAGAACAATCGAAACATCTAGCGGTGGTTAGAACCAGAACATGAAAAAATCGAGGCTGGATCGAAACAACCGCAAGCCCCAAATAAAGGAACCAAAAACAAACAAAGAAAATCGAAACATCTAGCGATTGGGTATTTAGAGACATTACTCAAATAGGATAGCCGGTCCAACAAAACCAAGATAACAAATACCTACAGATTATTATCGGTCAACCAATACCAAAAGCTTATCTGACCATAGGTTGCATGCATATGAGAGAATCCAACACCAACAACCCATTTAAAATTCCATATAAGTTCTAACGAAGGCTCCACGGTTCAAAACAATCCCAAATTAAAGGAACCGAGAAACAATTAAAGAACAATCGAAACATCTATTAGTGGATAGAACCCGGAACATGAAAAATAAATTAAGGGGTTGGACGTCAGTCCAAGCAATACCAAGCCAACGAGACATCTTTGTTTATACTGCAATAGGGTAGCTCCGATCAAGGTTAACTAGGCCTTTCGGATGATGAGGTAGAGTTAAGTTATCAAAGATAGCTCTATTGTTGGTCTAGCACCTAAGTTTGCTAGGTATGCAACCATTGCCTTCCCTCCAAACATGGGAGATCTTATAACTAAATTTAGAAAGGAGGGTTCGGATATGCTTGAGCACGTAAAACAATTCAGATTACTAGCTTTAGAAGTTAAGAGGTCAATAATCAACAAAGCATCCACTTCAATCCAGATGTTAAACCAGCCTTGTTGAAGGCAAATCTCAAGGGCATAGTACCGCGACCATAAGTTCGGATATGGAGCGAGCGGTTTGTAGAGGAAAAGCAAAAGCATAAAGAGCTTTACCAGTAGTTTCTAAAAATACCACCACAACCGTAACCATTACGGTTGCACGAACCATCCATAATTTTAATAAGATTGTTTTGGGTTTAACCCATAAACTACCTTTTAAGTAATGACATATAGTTGAATAGGTAGATGAAGACCTAATTTGGCCACAATAATACAACCTTTGAAGTGTTTCTGCTTAATTATGTTGGCATTAAATAGCTCACTAATTTTGTATTTTATTCTAGCCATAATTTTTCTGTGATTCATAGCTATACCGTTGTGTTTGGCTTTGTTTCTGGCCATCCATATAAACCAAATAATAATACTACTAGCGGTTGTAATTTTGATGTGACCTTTAGGGATGTTTTAAAATAAATATCAAGGAGTTGGTATATGGATAAGGAACCATTGAAAAGGTCATTGTTAAAAGATCATCATACCACGACGACTTGTATGGCCCCATTAACAAAAGATGATTAACCTCTTGATGTGAAAACAACAATAACATTTAGAGGGTAAGTGGAAGCCTTTGTTCCACATTAAGGAATAAACAGGGATAAAGTTCTTAAGAATACGCCAAACAAGAATGGAGTAAGTAGTAGGAATATTGTTATGCCATATTTTGTCATAGACATTAGAGATTTCAACATTTCTTTTATTATATATCCAAACATTTTTTAAATTAAATTCACCATTCTGTGATAGTTTAAATAGGATCGATCCTTGTTGAGATCCGAATGAAATTAAGCTTATCTATTATAGAGGAGGGGATGTATTCAAGGAGTTTAGACATATTCCACTTATTATTATGCCAGAATGAGTTAACTCTAATGGTATCTAGAATCTAAGAAAGTAATTCGTCAATGGACCCGTACCAATCAGGTTATCTTGCCAAAAATAAGAGTTAATTTATGCCCCAAGTAATTTGTGACTGCCATCCATTTAATGCTACATATTCTTCTCAAAGTGAGAGTCTCTAGAATTGTAGGAACAAGTTATAGGGTGCTTCCCTTGGAAATATTTAACATTCATGAAGTTAGCCCAAAGGTTATTATTGCATCTAAAGTTCCACCAAAGTTTGTATGAAAATCTGATTGTATCTTTAATAGTCTTACGACCAAGACCGCCTTCTCGAAGGAGCCACAACATTTTTCCAACTGGACCAATGCATTTTTTTGGTAGAAGTGTTAGAGGCCCAAAAAATTTATTTATAAGCTCTCAATCCTGATGATAGAATTTGTAGGCACAATAGATTGAATGAATGAGATAAATAGGTAAGAATTGAGGGTGCTCTTAATCGGGTAAGCCTTAAGAGAGAAAGTTATATTCCCAAGAAGAAATACGATTAGAGATCTTTTGGATTATATCATGAAATGATGTGACCTTTATGTCCTTTGAAAAGAGGAGCACCAAGGTATTTAAGAGGCCCTTGTTGCTTAAAATTAGTGATTTCGAATATGGTTAATCCTATTGATGGCAATTTTGGATGAAGGAATAAAGCAGCATTTTGTCTTGTTAAGAAATAATCCACTTTCCCTTCCAAAATTATTAAGCAATTTCAAGATTGGTTTTATATGTGGGATAGAAGCATTGCGAAGATGATAAAGTCATCAAAACTAAGATGAGAAAGCGGGAATGCCACCACGAGTTTTATAAAGCAAGTTAGGTTTATAAAAGAAAATATCATTCAAACACGGATAGGTAGTCAGAATGATAAAAGAGTAGGAGAAAGAGGGTCTCCTTGTCTCAAGCCATGGGTAGATGTGAAAACCGTCGACTCTGATGATCACAAAACCAAGCATTCGTGGCACAATTTTAATAAGATGAATAATCGCCAGAACCCAAAAGGCGAAGAATCTTAAATAAAAGTCCCAAGATGGATTGTCAAAAGCTTTAGATATATCAAGTTTGAAGATAATGTTTCCATCTCTGGTGGGAACGTCGATGTCATGGATTAATTCTTGGGCAAGGAGGATGTTATCAGAAATAGCTCTACCTTTCATAAATCCTGACTAATTAGAGAGATAATATTGGGAAGCAGGGGCCTAATTCGATTAGAGATTAGTTTAGCAATTAATTTATTGAAAAAGGTGCAAAGGCGATAGGTCTAAAATCAAGGATTCCGGTTTGAATTTTTTAGGGATAAGAATGATGGAGGTACTAGCGAAGGCTCTAGGAAGGGGTTTCCCTCAAAAAATCAAAACCGCATTAATCAAATCGGTTTTAATAGTGGACCAATGTTGGAAGAAATGGGTAGTAAACCCATCGGGCGGCGATAGAGTCCGAGTTCATGCTATTAAGGGTATCATCACCAATCTCGACTTGTGGGCGCAATGTGAGTAAATTGTTTTGCTGAGGTGATCAAGGAGGGAATCAAGTGAGGATTGGAGATATCAATAAGTTGGTTGGTATTAAGTAAATTTTTAAAATGGTTACCGACCGAGTCTTGTAATTCTTTGCTGCCAGTGATCCAACTGCCATTCTCATTTTTAATTTTTTTAATAGAGTTTAGAACTTTTCTTTTTTTGAAAAGAGCGTGAAAATATTTTGTATTTTTGTCACAGTCAGTTATTTGTTTACTAGCAGACTTTTGATGCCAATAAGTTTCTTCCATATTTTGAAATTTAATCGCTTATCCTTAGCTTCCTTAAGTTGGTCATGTTTGCTCATGATCGCTTCTTCAAGAGAACAAACCAAATTCTCCATACTTTTAAATTAGCAAAAATGTTTTAAAATGATGTTTGTTCCACCAATTTAGAATTTGTTTGAGTCGTTTAAGTTTGAGCCAAAAGCGGATCATACCTTTAGAGTTGTCGAGTGAATGGGAGCCATCCAGGTTCATAGAGACAACATTCAAAAAGTCATTATGTTGCGTCCACATGTTTTGAAATCTAAAGGGGGAAGGAGATTGTCTAAGAGGTGGGGGGTTCATAAAGATGATGATTTTATTGCTATAGTCTTTGAATTCATGAAAAATGGTAATTTAGATACATGGTTGCATGTTAAGGACTACATGATGGAGCATCCTGACCTAACCAAAAGGCTAGACATTGCCATAAACATCGCAAATGCACTTTGTTACCTTCATAATGAGTGTGAAACACCAATTATTCATTGTGATATGAAACCGAGTAATGTTCTTCTTGATAATAACATGGTTTCTCATGTGGGAGATTTTGGCCTTGCTAGACTCCTCCATAGAGCTGTGAACAATCTGTTAAGTGACTTAGATCAAACCACTCTTGTGATAAAAGGAACCATTGGGTACACTGCTCCTGGTATTAATCTTTGTTCTTCACCCTTCAATTTGTTATAGTTATAACCTTTTTCTTATTATATTGAAATGTGTAATGATTCAAGATGCTTGCTTTATAGAACATGGTGTAGGGACAAAATTTGTACCATGGGGGATGTTTATAGCTAGGGAATCCTTCTCATGGAGTTATTCACTAGAAGGAGACATGTGGATAGAATTTTAAAAGATGACCCAAACCTACATAAGTTCATAGAAATGGCAATTCCAGGCCAAGTCATGGAAGTCATTGATCCAAACTTCCAATTGCAATTTCAGGATGAACCGAAAATGACATTCATTTAATCAAGTAGTGCAATTTATGAATGTTTGATTTCAACTTTACAATTGAGCCTTCTATGTTCAAAAGAATCACTAAGAGAGAATAAACATTGCATATGATGCATTGGAGTTGCATTCAATAAGAGTTGCATGTTTTTTTGGCTTATAATGCAATAGACCACAAAATAAAGATAAGTAAAATCATAAGAAGGATTATGTCATTGTCTACAACTCAGTTGTGATTAATTATAAGGATTGTTAGCTATGTAATAAGAGAACAATTAGTTTTATAACTATAGTGAAGTGCATTAGGAATGTATGAGATAGGTAAAAAAATCATAAATAAAATTTCTAATTTGATATGCAATTCAATCTTTCGAATAAGATTCTTCATAGATATGATTAGGATTTAAATTTTTTTGGTCAAGTAAGATATTTACAAATTTTTAAGAGAGGATATCCTTTTACGACATATACTTCAATTTTTTTTAGCTTCTTTGTATTCTATATTTTGTCATTAACATGAGTAACTGATTTTGTTTAGTCAAAAATCTTCTTAAAAGGATGAATTAATTGTTTAAAACATTATATTTTGGATCTATTTTTTTACTAAATATGGAACTATACTTTCTTGATTTTGATATATGTAGGCTTAAATTTTATTCAGAATATGAATCTATCCCTCATTATAATTTCAAAGACAAGCATTTCAAAGTAACAATTCTTCATGATGATCGAGTTATGAGAAAATCTTAATCGAAGACAATCCTATTATAAAATACTCTTAAATTTCAAGAAAAAAAAATACTTAAGGAACTATATTTTTTATTTATTGTTTATAGAATAAATGACGTTGTCAATTTTAAAACTTAAGATCTTATAGTAGACATATTATTTTCCTAGTTATTATTATTTCATGAATATATATATTTTATTAAAGGTTAAGGAAAAAATTTTAAAAAAATTATGCTAAAATCCGCTAAAGTAATGAAAAAATCTTTTCTATGTTACTTTAAAATGAGAAATACGATAATTAACATCATGTTTATATATATATATATATATATATATATATATATATATATATATATATATATATATATATATATATATATATATATATATATATATATATATATATCTATATATATATTACAAAAGCTTCATAATAATGTATATAAAATTCAAATAGTTCATCTAATTGATTCAACTATTAGAGCTGATGTTATTCCTTATCTTGTTCATTATCTGTCATTTGGATCTCAAGATGAATATGTTCAATTATTTAATTATTCTCTCTAATTTTACTGCAAATTACTTTATTTAATTATTCATGTTATATTGGATTTTTATTTGTTTTTTAATTATTAATTACGAACTACATTTTGTTGCAAATTTTTTATTTTGTGCTTATGGGGCTTCTTGACTAAGGGTGTAAGCAAGTCAAGCTGAGTTCGAGTCACCCTTGGCTTGAGCTTGAGCTTTATTAATTAATTGAGTTTAAGCTCGAGCTTTAGCATTATTTTATGAGTTTGAGTTAGCTCATGAGAAGGCTTAATTAGTATGAAAGAGATAATATAATTATGATTCAAGGAATTATTATGATAAAAAAAAAGAAATTAGAAGAAAATTAATAAAAACTTACTTGATTTAATGGAATATGATAAAATTTTTAAATATTTTTAGTAATTTTGAACTTTTAAATTTTAATATTTTATATTAATATTTATTAATTGAGCATACTTGCAAGCTAATGAGTCGAGCCGCTCATCGAGCTTGGCTCTCAAGCAGGAGCCAGCTCACAAGTCTGCTTGACTGACTTTATGCCTCTATTCATGACACACATGAGTGTGATTTGTTGTTTATTAGAAAATTTTTCTTGGGATCAAATAAATATAAAATTTAAGTTTTGCCATTATTTTCTACTTATATAATTAGTTATATTTTTTTATGAAGAAAATAAGTATATTGGCATTACTCTTATCTATAAGGTATCCTATATTACATTGTGCTTGAATAAAACATTCAATAAAATTGTTATTAACTATAATACATATAATTTTACAATAGTCATGAACAATGGATAAGCTTAATTCATGCTAAGAAAGAATATAATTAATGATCAATATCCTAAAGACTTCTATGAAAATCCTTAAACTACTAAAAAGATATGGATCATATAAAGTCATATATTAAATTAGGGCATATGCTGATAAGTTAAAAACTCTAAAATTTGTTGTATTACCCTAATTTAATGTATTTAACTTGATTTTTTCATGAACAACTAAGAAGTGTCATGAACTCTTTTCTCTTAACACTTTTTTTAGAATTCACATCAAGCTCATTACTACTTATTTCATAGACCTACTTTTGATCATATCGATATACCTCCTATTGATTATACTTTACTAGAGATTAATACTAAAGAGATTTTATAAAGTAAAAAAATGATTTGCATTTGATAATTCATGTATATTTCTACAAGAAATTTTAGTGCTACACCAAGATCTATTCAAAAGCTATTAGTATTAGCTAAATAAGTAATTAATCTAAGTCAAAATTTTCAAGTTAGATTGAATTGAGGCATTGAGACTAAGTTCCTCAATAATAATGATGCATGTGTGTCTTCATTTATTTCTTGGCTCACATGATTTTTTTTTTGAGTTCATTTATGACTCTACTATTTCTTGTTACAATTCATTTACTATGAGCTTTTGTTGTTCACATGTTTTTGTAATTTGTAATTTCTATAACTATACTTTTCGTGACTTATCTAATTCCTCAATCTTCATTGGTCTGAAACTTATGGTTAATTTTATTCTTACTTGCAAGCATGAAGTATGATACACATTGAACTAAGGAAATTAATTAAGCTATAAGTAAAAAAAAAACTTTTCATTGTATTAGATTAAAACTAATGGATGGTCAACTCAATTAAAATTATGTGATTCTGACATCATAGGTCGATCTAATGAACCCAATTTGCAAAAAATTAGAAGGCTTTTTTACTATAAATTTTAGCGAGCCTTATTACCACACTTGAATTGTCATCTTTCAAATATCTTAAGTAAATGGGGAGGACAATTTGTTGAATAACACGTCATTTCATGACAAAACTCAAAATTCCTTATGAACTCAAAATATCTTAAGTATATGAATTATCATTATTCATGATTCAAAGGTTCTAAGCATGATCACCATTGGGTTGGATTCATAAAATACATAGTACAATCATTCAAGAATGGACTTGGGACTTACTCTAAAAGGATTGCTTTAAAAACATACTTGGTTTGGATAGGTTTCATGATATAAACACTCTCATTGCACAATGATTGTCTATATTACACATTTAAATCAATAGATGTCCATTGAGGGCTTATCATTTACCTTGAGATAACTACATATGAGAGAAATTTATTTTAGAAATATAGGTTGCATCAAGAAGGGGGTGTGGCCTTTAAAAGTTAGGTTTATTCCACTTTTGATGCACTCACCACACACTAAGGCTTATATTATCTTTCAACATTAGATTTATATCTTATCTCCATATCCTTCTTTGTTAAATCTTGAATACCCTAGTGCTTTACCTTGCCTACCCTTGCATACCAAATAATACTAGAAGGAATTCTCTTAAAAGTATGGGTTGCATTAAGAATACTCTATGATCCCTTTAGTAGGCTAACATTCTATCATAGTCATACTCTCATCTCTTATTAGGCTTCTATCCTAATAAGGCTCATTTTTATCCTACCTTCCCAGTCATTCATTGTAAGCTAAGTTTATAAATTAGTTGTACTTAGATCTATCAAAGCATATTCTCCATCTATAATAATAATTTTTCGTAAGCATGAAAGTTAATTCATAATTAAAATCACTTCTAAAAAAAAGCACAATAACATCATTGTATATCATTCAAATTTTAGTTAGAAATAAAAAAAAAATTCCAAGCTTCTCAATATGAATTACAAACTTTACAAATTATTCAATCCTTGCAAAAGAAAGTGGATTCTTAAATGATGCATCTTTCAATCATAACTAAAAATGATTTAATGATATGATTTTTTTTATGCAACTTTATGAATTTTCTTTGTTAAAAACTAGTTTACATAATTAATAATTTTTACATATTTTAATGATAAATACAAAGGAGCATAATGCTATCACATCTCATAATAATGAGAAATTTTGATCCCATTGTATGCTTTAGAATTACTTTTTTAAAATAGTGATCATAAATTATTATAGGGACTTTTACATCGGTCACCCTATTCTTATATATTTATAAATCAATCACCTTTAATCTTAATTTATTTAAATTTACATTCAAATCTTGCGATTCATAACAAAAGCTCAACTCATATTTTTTTATTTTTTTAAATTCTCAATGATTTGATCATAACACATACAAATATATGAGTATAATAATTAAAAAAATAGAGAGAATAATTAAATTATAATATATTAATTGGTTAATTTATAAAAAAAATATCATTATAATATATATTTACTTTTAAATATAACTAAGACAAAATTATTATGTATATTTTAATATGAGTATTTATTATCGATTAATGTTACACTGTATAACTATCTCAATGGAAAATTTTATATCAGATCAAATTTTAAACCTATTTCAGTAGTGATAAATTTGTGCATTTTGTATCGGGAAAGCTTTCTTCTTCTGCGCTTCTTCCCGAGTTTCGTCTCCTCTCCGGCAGGGTCCTTTCGATAGAGCGATTAGGTTTCTTTTGATTGATCGAGCGAGCGATTAGGCAAGCTCAGCAGTGCGGCATTAGATCATGACGGGTTTGCCTTACATTAGATCATGACATTTTCGGCAGACTTTGCATCTTGTCTTCATATTTTTGAATCCTGAAGCACCCTATCTGCTATATGTTATTGTGGATCTCTTGGATTCCCCAATTAAGCATTGTTGCCTCTTTTCATTCGAAGATCTGGGGTTGTTAGTGAATATCTCGATTTATAGCTGTTTGTGTTGATGTTATTCTGGCGTGGGGAATATCAGATTGTTCCCAGGTTAATTTTGATCTGATTACACGGCGCTATCTGCTGAAATCTAAACGATTTTTTGGATAATTTTTGAGTTGTTTGTTACAATTGGATGCATTGTTGCGTTTTGCAGCCTTTTTCTGAAAGATTTCTGGATTGTTTTGGGCCCCTACTTCCATCATGCATTGGTTTTGCTGTTTTCTAATCCCACAAATTTAGAATTTATAAATTAGTTAAAAAAAAGAAAAAAAAAAAAAAGCTCAGCAGTGCGGCAGGGCCGATCAGCCCTCCTGCATCCTCCACCAGCACCACTACTGTATCCTCCCTCAAAGTTGTAGCCGAGAAGGCGGAATGGCTCCCAGGTCTTGCAAACCTAACTTATATCAATAGCAGGTAAATTAAAAAGCAGAAAAATAAAAAAGAACAAGGTCACTTTCAAATTAATACCAATTCGTACTTTATACTTTAAATTATCACTATTAAATAAATTAGAATATACGATATTAATATTATGTAAAAAATTAATAAAAATAAAATAAAATGTAATAACAGGAGAGTCCTTCACGGTCCCTATTTATAACCCTCTCTCCCTCTCTCACCGTCTACCCGGCTCTTCATTTTGTTCTTATCACATCAAGATTCGCCGATCATCCTCCTCTCGCAACTCAGTCTCTCGGCATTTCCTTGTGGTCCAACTACCAAATATAAAATGTAATAATAGGAGAGTACTTCGCCTCATACAATAATAATAACAATAATAATAATATAAATATAAATATAAAATATATAATAACATTAATAATATTAAAAAAATTAATTATAATTAAGATTAATCTATTATATACGCAGAAATGGATGGTCGCTATTTTAAATATATATACGTACTTTATAATTTAAATTATCTCTATTAAATTAATTAGAATATTCGATATTAACATTGTGTAAAAATACTAATAATAAAAAAGGGTTTTAAAAATAATATAAAATTAATTCCATAATTTAGTATTAAAATTATCTAAATTATTAAACACTTATATGGACCTCGACATATTTAAAATTGTTCCCTTAAGGATTAACACCAAATACCAAAATCTATTAAAAAACCTAGCAAAGTAGCAGAAATAGAAATCTAAGAGGGTGATTTCAATGAATTAAGCCTAGGGATTGAGCTTTACCAATGTTGATATATGATGATAAAATTTTAGCAAAATAGAGAAAATAACCTAGGTCCAATCAAGGTCATCGTTACTCTTGAAAGCTTAGAGTCCTCTTTCTTCTTGCATAACTACCTACCTCTGAGATAAATTTTATGTAAGAAAAATTGTCAAAACTTTTGGATTTAAAAGGATTATATCATCACGATTATCTTTAACCTACAACTCATCACCATAATATTTTTTCTCACGATGAGTGTTTATCACCTCTCAGTTTCAAGCAAACCTCCTCATCTATTACGGCCAATTGAATAGGATATAATTCTCAAACAAAATATATGGTAATTAGGCGAAATAAAATTCCAAATTTCTAGTTAAATCAAAACAAACACAAATACAATATGGCTCCATAGAATCCCTAGAAAGGGGAGTTTAATCCTTGATGAAATAAAAGAAAACATAAAGGGATTGATACATGAACATGTTACATGTTTATAAAAAGAAAAAAAAATGAAAAACACAGGTGAAGCATGCCAAGATTACCTTCTTCAACAACTTATCTCCATGCTTGCATGTTTACAATAAATAAAATGTTCACATCAATTCTTTCTAACTATATAGCTCAATAAGTGTCACACTCACTAGAGATGATGGGAGCAATGAAGCTACAAGGCAATGACATTGTTAACCTAATTATTTGAATAGATACTAAAGAGGGTTAGGAGTTTATCAAAGACACAAAAATCCATTAAAAAAAATTAATGACAAAGAATGGTATATACACATATTATAAAGAAATTTATATATTATTATGTAAAAATAATAAGTTAAATAAACTAATCTTAAACAAAATTTAAACTTAATTTTTTATTAATTTTTAATTTAAATTTTTATTAAAGGATGTCATCGGGAAGATTAAAAATGATTATTCTAAAAATCTTAATTTTATTTGAATGAAATCATTTTGGAAATGTCTTGGAATCATTACTTAATGTAAGTTAAATTTATATATTTTTAAATGATTAATTTAAGATATCTTAATGCAAAGCCATTTAAATTAAATTTACTTTAAAACTTACATTTCTGATCAAAGAGCTCTTGCATCCTAAGTTGTAGTATCATCACCATGTGGTATATCCACAAAGTACACAACTTGGCACATTTGGTTACATAATTTCTCAAACTTGTTGATTGTTGCAAATCCTGGATTACGTTCATCACTCCCAAAAAAATAGGCTAAAACAATTCCTTGACCTTACGATAAACTCATGATATGGGATTGCAGTAGGTTTTGGTTTTTTCTTAAATTCAATGTTCATTAGTTAAATTTTACAAAAAATAAGTAGAAACATAACATGGGTTGTTCACCAAGGTACCTTGGGTCCTTAGATAATACATCTATGGGGCCTCTATATGAGCTTTAAGTAGATACAATATAGTTCATGATTGACATCATCATGTACCATACAACCACCCAAAATCAATCTTCTCATCATCTTGCTCAATGTTATATGTCAACCTATTGTTATGAATTTCATCAATCGTTGTAAATTTTTGCCAAGAAATACCACCATCTTTCGGCCATAAATATGCTAAAAAAGTGTATCCATGGGCTCTAAATCAATTCTAGGCACCACTAAACTATTGTATTACATGTTGGGTAAGTGCCACTCAACACATCACCAAGTTTTAAGTGGAACTTGAGCCTTTTAAGCGACACCTTGCTAGCTTCATTGCTCACATCAATATCCAATGGCTATATATATATTGTCATATAACCCACACTAATAAGTTAGCAACAACAAAATACATATATATAAATATCTTCAATATATGAATAACACACTTTTCATTGATATCTCTTGATAGGTGTGCATAATGTGGGCATGATGAAGCCGCTTGTTGCACCACACCTACAATACATGTAGACATCTAGTCATATTGACCAACCTTAGTTTAGTGGCCTCCTTTAGCTTTTTTATATAAGTTACATAGGTTTTTTTTTTAGAGAACCCCATATAGGGGAATTTTATTGCTCATAAAAAAAAGTTACAAGATCCTTAAAAAGGGGTCAAATAGGTTTGTTGCTTTAAAAAAGTACTAAGAGATTGTGTTAAGTCTTCCAAAAGTGGCAAATATTGGAGATGAATCTCTAGCTAGAGGTATCTTATATGAAAAACAAACATACCCATTAATATGTGCCATGATATCTCTAGGATAATATTAAACAAGTATGTGTATACATCGATCTAAGCTATCGAGGGGTATGTAAGCTTGTGCTGACGTCTATCCCATTTGAAAAGTCGATGATATATTTGGATCATCTAGGTGCTGGAATATATAATACCTAAGACTAGGTGACAGATGTCTTTTCAAGTCATCACAATAATCAAGCCAAGAATCATACTTATTACCCATGCCAACTATAGCAGGACCAAATAATGTAGGGTCATTCACACGAATTCATAATATCATCACCACATATTGTAAGGTGATGGTCATCTCACCTATAGGTAATAAAAGATATTGATTTGAGGTGACCAATGCTCAACACATGTGAGGAGATGATGATCTAGCCTAATGTAGTACAAGCCTGATGCACTCCAATCTTTCCTCTTATAAACTCTCATATAATGATTTGATGAAGGAGTGTTGAGCTCGACTATAAGTAAAATTAATTTTTAACAAATAAAAATTTAAACTAATATAAAAGCAAATGCTTGGACAAAGAGTGCACAAACTCAAGTAAAGTTTTGGATATTCATAGGCACACAAATAGAATTGTAATTGTCAACTAAATTTATGTGTCACTTAACTCAATTGTTTTTTCATTAAATTGTTACATATTAATTTATATTAGATATATGATTTTTTGGGTTAATCAATAGGTACAGTTAACATTATTATATCTTTATTAATTAACATGAATAAATCACTTGAATATAAAATTAACTTTTAATAATTGTTTTAGACATTTGAGACAATTTAATGGAAAACTCACACACACAATATATGTACAAAATTTGAATCCTAGACTTCTTGATTTTTTTTTTTTTAATTTTACAATATACCTAGACCTCTTGGTTGAAAGCAAAGCTCTCAACTACTATAATAAAGTGCCTTGCACATAATTATTTCGTTAATGCAACTTTGATATTCCCATCATCAAAAAAGTGTTTAAGTAATTTAGAAAAAAAAATACTACATAAAATTACAAAACTAAATTTTATAGTTATTACTTATCATGTAAATATTAAATAATTATTGAATCTCAATGCGAAATAAAATAAAACATCTAATCATAATCATATAAAATATAAAAAATGAAAGCAAAAATAAGTTGTAATTCTACAAACATAATATCGATTGTAATTCTACTAACATAACTGAATAAAGAGGCAATTAAAAAACATCTCACTAACTAATCAAAGAATTGGTGAGCTAAGAAGCTTAAATTTTGATGAGAGCAAGTGATGAATATTATATTTAGTATGATAAATACAAATAAACACAAACAAAAAGATCAGACTAACCTACATATGAATCATATGTATTAAAATTATATATATATATATATATATATATATATATATATATATATATATATATATATATATATCATATATAATATCATTCTATTGAATATATACATACGAAAATAGAATAATAATAATAATGATAATAAAATATATATAAATTTAAATAAAATAAAAATAAGAAAAGTGTGTAAATCATTAGGATTAAATTTATGATTTTGCCACTTGTGAATATGGAAACAAAGCATAATATTCGAAGACTTGAATTTGGATTGGATTTAAGAAGGTGCATAGAGACTAGTTTAGTGGGGTTGGTGATTCTCCTATATCCCTAAGGCCAAGCCTAATCCTATGATAAACCCCTCTAGGTCTCTAGATTTAGATAGAGTGTTCTCCTAATCACTAGATGTATCTTATGGCTAAGGAACTCTTAGTGTCTAGAGGAGTCCTAAGTCTAAGGAGAGGAAGTTGAGAGCTCATTCCAAAAGTGAGGTCAACAATACAATAAATAAAATATTGTCATCAATTCTTTCTGACTATATAGCGCAATAAGTGTCACACTCACTAGAGATGATGGAAGTAGTGAAGCTACAAGGCAATGCCATTGTTAACGTAGTTATTTGAATAGATACTAATGTGTGTTAGAAGATTATCAAGATACAAAAATCCATTAAAAAATTAATGTCCAAGAATGGTATATATATATATATATATATATATATATATATATATATATATATATATATATTGTAAACAAATTTATAAATTTTTATGTAAAAATATTAAGCTAAATAAGTTTATCTTAAACAAAATTTATATTTAATTTTTATTAAATGATGTAATCGGAGAGAATTCAAAATGATTATTCAAAAAAAATCTAAATTTTATTTAAATGGCATCATTTTGGAGATATCTTGGAGTGATTAATTAATGTAAGTTAAATTTACATATTTTTAAAATGATTAATTCAAGATCTCTTAAGACAAAGTCAATTAATTTAAATTTACTTTAAAACTTACATGTGTTGATCAAAGCTCTGCAAGTTGCGATATCACCATGTGTGGCATATCCATGAAGTACACAACTTGGCACATTTGACTACATAACTTCTCAAACTTGTTGATCGTTGCATATCCTCGATTGCATTCATCAAAAATAGGCTAACACAATTTTGACGATAAACTCATGATGTGGGATTGCAGTAGGCTTTAGTTTTTTTCTTAAATTCAATGTTCATACAAAAAATAAGTTGCAACATATCATGGGTCATTCACCAAGGTACCTTCTATGGGGCCTCTATAAGTGCTTTAAGTAGATAAAATATAGTCCATGATTAACACCATCATCTGTACCATACAACTACCAACTCAATATCAATCCCCTCATCATCAAACTCAATGTTATATGTCAATTTATTGTTCTGAATTTCATGGAATTGTTGGAAATTTTTGCTAAGGAATACCACCATTTTTCAGCCATAAATATGCTAAAAACTTGCATCCATGGGCTCTAACTCAACTCAAGGAACCCGACCAAACTATTGTATCACAAGTTGGGTAAGTGCCACTCAGCACATCGCCAAGTTCTGAGTAGAACTTGACCCTTCTAAACAACAACCCCTAAAGCACATAGCTCTATTGCTCGCATCAATATCCAATGGCTATATAGTTGTCATATAACCCACATTACTAATAAGTTAGAAACAACAAAACAAATATATATAAATATCTTCAATAATATGAATAAGTTCCCTAGAAGTATATCAATCTTGTCCCCGCAGTCTCAAATATGGCTTGTCGGTTGCTATAGATATACATGTATCATACGCACTTTTCTTTGATATCTCTTGGGTTACGTGTACATAATGTGGGCATAGCAACATGAAGCCACTCCTTTTGCCTTGCCTACAATACATGTAGAAATCTAACCATATTGACCAACCTTAGATTGGGGGACTCCTTTAGCTTTTTATATAAGTTACATAGGTTTGTTGCTTTAATAAAGTACTAAGAGATTGTGTTAAGTTTTCCGAAAGTGGCAAATATTGGAGTTGAATCTCTGGCTAGAGGTATTTAATATGAAAAGGAAACATACCATGAACACTACATATGTCATGATATCTCTAGGATAATTTTAAACAAGTTTGTGTATGACTCTTTGATGTACATCGATCTATGCTATCGAGGGGTATGTAAGCTTGTGCTTATGTCTATCCCATTTGTAAAGTTGATGATATATCTGGATCAACTAGGTGATGGAATACATAATACCTAAGACTAGGCGTCGTCTATTAAGTCATCACAATAATCAAGCCAAGAATCATACTTATTACCCATGCCAACTATAGTAGGACCAAATAATCACACGAATTCATAATATCATCACAACATATTATAAGGTGATGTTTAACAAGCTGTTGTGAGGAGATGATGATCTAGCTTAATGTACTACAAGCCTAATCCAGTCCAATCTTTCCTCCTTTAAATCCTCATATAATTTTTCGATGAAGGAGTGTCGAGCTCGATTATAAGTAAAATTAATTTTTACAAAACAAAAAATTTAACTAATATAAAAGAAAAAGCTTGGATAGAGAGGGCACAAACACACATTAAAGTTTTGGATATTCGTAGGCACACAAATAGAATTGTAATTGCTAGCCAAATTTATTATTTACTAAATTGTTTTTCATAGATTCGATATTAATCATCTAGACATTACTATATCTTTATTAGTTAACATGAATAAATCACTTGAATAAGATTTGAATCCTAGACTTCTTGATTTTTTGGGCTAATTTAACATTATTTTGGCTCACACACACAATATATGTATAAGATTTGAATCCTGAACTTCTTGATTTTTTTGTTTATTTTATTTTATTAATTTTTACAATATACCTAGACCTTTTGGTTGACAACAATGCTCTCAACCACTAGAATACGATGCCTTGTGCATAATTATTTCATTAATGCAACTTCAATATTCCCATCATAAAAAAGTGATAAAGTAATTTAGAAAAACATAAATAAAAACAACATAAAATTACTAAAAAAAATTTATAGTTATTACTTATCATCTAAATATTAAATAATTATTGAATCTCAATGCGAAATAAAATAAAACATCTAATCATAATCATATAAAATTACACAGAACTAATCAAACAAAAGCTAAGGCTTATAAGGAAATTGGTGAGCTAAGAAGCTTAAATTTTGATGAGAGTAGGTGATGAGTATTATATTAAGTATGGTAATGAACGTCGAGGTATAATTACAAATAAAAAAAATTATATAATTGTATAGGAAATCAATTATCAAAATTTCATTCTATAATATTTATATATTTATTATTTTAAAAGAGATTTATTAAATAAATGATTAAATGAGTGATAAAAATATAATACTTCTAATATATAGTTAAAGATAATACAATATAATCAAATTTTGATTAAGCCTTCATATAATGTTTTATATGAATCTGTCATATAAAGTTATCATATATATATATATCATTTAATATAATTCTATCGAAATATATATAAATATAGAAAATAGAATTATAATAAATCTATATACAAATATAAATAAAATAAAAATAAGAAAAGTTTATAAATTCATTAGGATTAAATTAATTATCAGGACTTATTGCCACTTGTGATGGAAACAAAGCATAATATTCAATTTTATCTATAAAGCTAAAATTATTATCACCGCTTTATTAACAAAGACTTATTAGTAGATGAAGACTCAAATGACTTCTCTGCTACATTATTTTTTCTCTCAAGACTTAAATCTATTCCCTTGGAATGGTTCACGTTTCAGTTTTCCAAAATTGCTATTGATTTCATTTTCACATTTTTTGTTTAATGTATAAATTTTTGTGGCTATAACTCTTTTTAGGGATGAAAGTGAGTCGAGCTAACTCATGAGCTAACTTAAGCTAGACTTGATAAATGGCTCATGAGCCGAACAAGATGAGCTAATAAATCAAATTTGAGCAAGCCTCGACTCAACTCATTAGCTTATGAGATGGCTCATTTTAAAAATATTAAAATTAAATATACTTAAAATACATTAAATTCAATAATATCTTCTAGTTCCCATAAGATGACAACATACAATAGTCAAAAGATTCCTTTCCTTATGGTCTAGTCGTTCTTTAGTTGCGTATTGATATTGAGTATTGACATTGGACTAATTTGTATGGCTGGACTTCTATTGTTTACTTAGCTCAGACTTTTTATTAGACCAAGACCTTTCTCCTTGCATTGTTTTCTACATTTAAATCCCATATCATCTGAGTTCTTTCAACATATTTTCTAATCTCCATGGATAAACAAACATTCATTTGTATCAACTTCTTCTTATCCTTCATATGTGTTTTGTCAGCCAGCACTTATGCCAACACCTTATTAAGCAATAAGATTGACAAGGCGGCACTTCTTGCTTTAAAGCTTCAAATAACTAATGACTCAGTGGGGGCCCTACACTCATGGAATGACACCATAGCTTTATGTAACTGGGAGGGCATCTCCTGCAGCAAGAAGAATAAGGGAAGAGTTGTGATCTACCTCAGCTCTCAAGGCCTCCTTGCATCTCCTCCTCCATAAAATAACCTCACCTTCCTTCATCACTTGGATCTCAAAATCAATTTTTTGGCCAAATCCCACCTGTCCTCTTTAAGTTTCCAAGACTTCACTTTTTGAACTTGAGTTTTAATAATTTACATGGTGAAATCCATTCTAATCTAAGATATAGTCTCACAACTATCGACCTCAATGGAAATTATATAACAGGAAGCATACCACCATCACTTGGCCATCTTTCAAAGCTCAGTTTTATTTCTCTCTCCAATAATAGTCTCACAGGTAAGATCCCATCTTCTCTTGGTAACCTTTCCTCACTCCAACACCTTGATTTATCCAGGAATCAACTTAAAGGGAGCATGCCTAAAGAAATTGGCAATCATCAAAGATTGGAATACTTGCGTGTCTCTATCAACATGCTTTCAGGAGAGTTGTCAGCTTCTTTTTTTAATCCTTCATCAGTATACTTTTTCAGCGTGGCAGGGAACAATTTTGAAGGCATGATTCCAACTACTTTTGGAGACAACGTTCCTAATCTCCAAAGACTTCTTATGGCTCATAACAATTTCAAAGGGCATTTTCCAGCTTCATTACCTAATGCTTCTAATTTGAACGTTATTGATATGGCCATAAATAACTTTAATGGAATAATTCCTTTTGGTCTTGGAAGGTTGAGATTTCTTACAATATTAAACTTAGGAAGGAATCCTTGAAAGGTGATCGTAGTAGTTGGCGATTCTTGGATGCCCTTACTGCTCATAGTTAGAGATATTATTTTGAATGATAACAAGCTCAATGGAACTTTACCTAGCTAACATGTCCACCAATATTTAGCTAGGAATTTATAATAATCAAATATCAGGAGCATTCCATATGGAATTGGCAATCTTACAAATTTGGTAAGTCGCTTCTTGAACCAAACTATCTCACAGAGCCATTCCAGAGTACCAAGAACTTCCAAGGTTACAAGTCTTAGGTCTACATCAAGGTATGTTAACTGGAACTATTCCTTTTTTAGATTGGAAACCTAACTCAAATGTTGTATCTCTATTTAGATGATAATAGTTTCGCATACCACCAAGCATTGGAAATCTTAAGAGCCTTGAATTGTTGTTCCTTGGCAAAAATAATTTGAATGGCAACATACATACAGAGGTTTTTACATTACATTCTATATTATTTCTTAAATTGGATTCCAACTTTCTCATTGGTTCTATTCCATCAGAAATTGGTGATTTCAAACACATTGTAGAGCTTCATTTACAAGAAAATAAATTATTTGGTGGAATTCCCAACTCTATTAGTGGTTGTATGAGTTTGGAAGTGTTGAACTTCAGCTCTAACTTCATTCAAGGGGCTATTCCTTCATCCATGGTGACTTAAAAGGC
The DNA here is from genome assembly GCA_021442155.1 of Cymbidium sinense. Lineage (NCBI taxonomy): Eukaryota > Viridiplantae > Streptophyta > Magnoliopsida > Asparagales > Orchidaceae > Cymbidium > Cymbidium sinense. Next base: position 64,312,091 of record CM038233.1, read on the forward strand.
CTAGTGGCACTAGATCTAATAATAGTTTGGGGCAAATTCCATATTCTTTAGGAACATTGAGGCCTTCAATACTTGAATTTTTATTTTAATCAACTTATTGGTGAAGTCCCTAGCGAGGGAATCTTTTTGAATGCAATAGCAACATCCCTTCAAGGAAATTTTGGGCTTTGTGGTGGAGTTTCAGACTTGCATCTTCCTTCATGTCCCCATATTAGTTCATATGAAAAAAAACAACCATGATTGGCACTATTAATGATTCTCTTACTAAGCATGATAGGCTTCTCTCTAATCCTCATCTTCATAATATGCTTTAATTATAAAAGAACAAATTCTATGACGAATTCTTCCAATCCAAAAGCCACAGAAGATGTCTATCCAAAGGTCTCTTAATGCGACGGTAAGGCGACTAATGGGTTTTCACTTGCAAATTTGCTTGGAATCGGACAATATGGTTCTGTGTACAAAGGCTCATTAGCAAATTATGAATGCAAAATCGTGGCTATTAAAGTCTTTAACCTTGAACAACAAGGAGCTTGTAGAGCCTTTGCAACTGAGTGTGAGGCCTTGAGGCGCATCAGACATCGGAATCTAGTAAAGATCATAACTTGTTGTGTGGAGAATGATTCAAAAGGTGATGATTTCATGGCTATAATCTTTGAATTCATGACAAATGGTAATTTAAATACATGGTTGCATGCTAAGGACTACATGATGGAGCATCTTGACCTAACCAAAAGGCTAAACATTGCCATAAACAAACATCGCAAATGCACTTTGCTACCTTCATAATGAGTGTGAAACACCAATTATTCATTGTGATCAAACCAGTAATGTCCTTCTTGATGATAACATGGTTGCTCATGTCGATTTTGGCCTTGCTAGGCTCCTCCATAGTTCATGAGCAATCAATTAAGTGATTCAAATCAAACCACTCATGTGATAAAAGGAACCATTGTGATGCTCTTGGTACTAATCTTTATTCTTCACCCTTCAATTTGCTATAGCTATAACTTTTTCTTATTATATTGAAATGTATAATGATTCAAGATGCTTGCTTTATAGAATATGGTGTAGGGGGCCAAATTTCTACCATGGGGGATGTTTATAGCTATGGAATCCTTCTCATGGAGTTGTTCACTGGAACGAAACCTGTGGACAGAATTTTTAAAGATGACTTAAACCTACATAAGTTCGTAGAAATGGCAATTCCAGGCCGAGTCATGGAAGTCATTGATCCAATCTTGAAGTTGCAATTTCAAGATGAAGAAAATGACATTCAATCAAGTAGTGCAATGAATGTTTGACTTCAATTTTACAATTAAGCCTTTTATGTTTGAAAGAGTCAGCGAGAGAGAGAATAAGCATGCCATATGCTGCACTGCAGTTGCATTCAATAAGAGATGCATGTTTTGAAGTTGGTTTATACTGCAATAGGCCACAAAATAAAAAATACGAAAAATCATAATATGGATAATATTATTGTCTGCAATTAAGTTGTGCTTAATTCTAAGGTTTGTTAGCTATGTAATACATGGAACAATTAGTTCTATAACTATAGTGAAGTGCGTTAAGAATGTATGAGAAAGGAAAAAAAAAGTAAAAAAAAAAAAATTCTAATTTTATATGCAATTCAATCTTCCAAATAAAATTTCTTCATACATATGAATAGGAAAAAGTTTTTTTTTGTCAAGTAAGATATTTAAAAAAATTTAAGAGAGGATATCCTTTTGTACAAATATATACCTCAATTTTTTCTGCTCTCCCTTTGTATTCTATATTTTGTTATTAACACGAGTAACTGATTTTGTTTAATCAAATGACTTCTTAAAAGGATGAATTAATTGTTAAAAAGATTTATAATTATAAAATAATTTTGCATCTATTTTTTACTTAATAAGGAACTATACCTTCTTGATTTTGATCTTGAGATAATATGTTGGCTTAAATTTTATTTAGAATATGAATCTATCCCTCATTATAAATTCAAAGCACTTGATCCTTCTAAACAACAACTATTGTATTACATGTTGGGTAAGTGTCACTCAACACATCGTCAAGTTCTAAGTAGAACTTGATCCTTCTAAACAACAACCCCTAAAGCACATAGCTCTATTTCTGCATCAATATCCAATGGCTATATTGTTGTCATATAACCCACATTACTAATAAGTTAGCAACAACAAAATAAATATATATAAATATCTTCAATAATATGAATAAGTTCTCTAGAAGTATATCAATCTTGTCCCCATGTCTCAAATATGGCTTGTCGATTGCTATAGATATACATGTATCATCGACTTTTCATTGATATATCTTGGGTTAGGTGTGCATAATCTAGACATACCAACATGATGCCACTACTTTGACCTCGCATACAATACATGTAAACATCTAGCCATATTGACCAACCTTAGTTTAGGGGACTCCTTTAGCTATTTATATAAGTTACATAGGTTTGTTTCTTTAATAAAGTACTAAGAGATTTTGTTAAGTTTTCCAAAAATGGCAAATATTGGAGATGAATCTCTAACTAGAGGTATCTGTATGAGAAAGAAACATACCATGAACACTATATATGCCTTGATATCTCTAGGATAATGTTAAACAAGTTTGTGTATGACTCTATGATGTACATCGATCTATGCTATTGAGGGGTCTGTAAGCTTGTGTTGATGTCTATCCCATTTGAAAAGCCGATCATAGTATCATCTAGGTGATGGAATACATAATACCTAAGACTATGTGATGTACGTCCTATTAAGTCATCACAATAATCTAGCCAAGAATCATACTTATTACCCATGCTAGCTATAGTAGGACCAAATAATATAGGGTCATGCACACGAATTCATAATTTCATCACAACATATTGTAAGGTGATGGTTAACAAGCTGTTGTGAGGAGATGATGATCTAGCTTAATGTACTACAAGCCTAATCCACTCCAATCTTTCCTCCCTTAAATCCTCATATAATGATTTGATGAAGGAATGTCGAGCTCGACTATAAGTAAAATTAGTTTTTACAAAACAAAAAAATTTAACAAATATAAAAGCGAAAGCTTGGACAGAGAGGGCACAAACACACATAAAGTTTTGGATATTCGTAGGCACACAAATAGAATTGTAATTGCTAGCCAAATTTATGTGTCACCTAACTAAATTGTTTTTCCATCAAATTGTTACATGTTAATTTAGATTAGATATAAGAGTTTTTCGGTTTATCATTAGGTACACCTAGCAATAGTATATCTTTATTAATTAATATGAATAAATCACTTGAATAAGATTTGAATCCTGGACTTCTTGATTTTTTTGGGCTGATTAGTAGGTACACTTAACATTATATTTGGCCCAATTTAATGGCAAACTCACACACACAATATATGTATAAGATTTGAATCTTGGACTCCTTGATTTTATTTATTTATTTTATTTTATTTATTTTTACAATATACCTAGACCTCTTGGTTGACAGCAATGCTCTCAACCACTAGACTACGATTCCTTGCGCATAATTATTTCATTAATGGAACTTCAATATTCCCATTATAAAAAAAGTGATAAAGTAATTTAGAAAAACACAAATAAATACAACATAAAATTACTAAAAAAAATTTATAGTTATTACTTATCATCTAAATATTAAATAATTATTGAATCTCAATGCGAAATAAAATAAAACATCTAATCATAATCATATAAAATATCAAAATGAAACACAACATCATAAATTGTAATTCTACAAATATAATATCAATTGTAATTCTACTAACATAACAGAATAAAGTGGTAATTGAAAAATATTCACTAACTAATCTAGATTTAAAGAATTACACAGAACTAATCCAACCAAAGCTAAGGTTGTTGAGCAAATTGGTGAGCTAAGAAGCTTAAATTTTGATGAGAGTAGGTGATGAGTATTATATTAAGTATGGTAATGAACGTCGGTATAATTACAAATCAAAAAATTTATATAATTATATAGGAAATCAATTTTCAAAATTTTATTCTATAATATTTATATATTTATTATTTTAAAAGAAATTTATTGAATAAATGATTAAATAAGTGATAAAAATATAATACTTCTAATATATAGATAAATATAATAGAATATAAGTCAAATTTTGTTTATGCAATATAATTCTATCGAAATATATAAATAAAGAAAATAGAATTATAATAAATCTAGATACAAATATAAATAAAATAAAAATAAGAAAAGTCTATATTTTATGAGTTTGAATTAGCTCGTGAGAAGGCTTTTTTTTAGTTCGAGTCACTTTTATTTAATATCATGAACCCCTAGACTTTTATTTAATATCATGAACCCTTAGCAAGTGTCATGAACTCTTTTTTTCTTAACACTTTGTTTAGACTTCACATCAAAGTCATTACTATTTATTTGGTAGACCTACTTCTGATCATATTGATATAACTCCTGTCGATGATAAAATTATGCTTTACTAGAAATTAATACTAAAGATATTTTATAAACTAAAAGAAATTTATTTACATGTGATAATTCATGTATATTTGTACAAAAAATTTGAGAGCTACACCAAGATCTACTCAATCCGGCATATATGCAAAATGTTAAAATATAATAATAATAATTATTATTATTATTATTATTATATAATAATAATAATAATAATAATAATAATAATAAAGTATATAAAAATTAGAAATATAATACTCAAATTAAATTAAATTTATTTTATATACATTTCTAGTTAAAATTAGTTTAATTATATAATTAATAAAAATATGTGTTAAAAAAGATCTCTTACTTTTAAATAAATTTACATATGCATATATTGTACTAATAATAATAATAATAATAATAATAATATTATTATTATTATTATTATTATATATATATATATTTGCGTGCTAGAAAACCAGTTGCGGTAGAGTAAAAGTTTACGCCAGCACACACAGATATTTGAAAGATTAATGAGAAAACTCCAAATTTTTTATGTGAAAAAACCCGGGAAATAAAACCAGGCGAGCAAAAACAATAAAATCCCAAAATCGAACCAACGACTATATAGTCATGTTCGAGTTTTAACGGTTCTAGTGGTAGTAGATGATGGTGAAGACGGCCAGCGATGAAGTCGTCGTGATGGTGACCAGCGAAATAAAGCGATGGTTGGCGATAACCGATGGTAAGCGGCGCGTCCGGGCCGGCGATGATGGACGGCGATAGTTGGCACGATAGCCGGCAACGAAAGCGGCAGCCGGTGTCAGCGGTGACGGCCGGGCGGATTAACGGCGAGATCAGTGGAAGTGCAGCGGTGACATCGAATAGTCGGCTGGTGGTAGCAGTGGTCGGCGATGGCCGGCGGCGAGTGCGACGGAGAGGATCAGCGGTGGTGGCTAACGACAGTGGTTGGCAACCAACGGGGGTAGTCGGCGACCATCGAGTGGTGGCACGATTATGCTTGGAGGATTTTCAAGCTTTAGAGCTCCTCCTCTCTCTTGCTTGGGCTCCCCTCATATGAAGAATGAGGGGCTATTTATAGATTGGAGGAGTGTAATTACACATGCAAAATCTGAACTACTCCACTCCATCGGACGGCTCAAAATGATTCATTTGATCATTTGATGTATTTTAAGTATTTGAATGCTCAAATGAACTCAAAATTATGAGATCTTGGGCTTGTTAGATCTGGCTTGTCGAGACCCTCGATTTGACTATAAACACTCCATATTTAAGAGCAATTTAGGGATTTAACTGATATCCCAAAGTTTCCAATGATATTTTAAGTGCTTGATCTCAACTAGTTTCAGGATCAACTTGCTTTTAATATCAAGATTCGTGCTTCGACTAGTAGAATTTTCAATTTCATATCAATTGCCCCCCTTTTTTTGGATGACATTATCTCAATCATCTAAAAATATATATGCCAAATACTTGAAAATAGCAAATTCTTCAATGAAATTTGCGAGACCACTAACCATACATTTTGAGAGAACAGATCTTCATGGGAGCACAAGATTATGATCACGGAAGCAAGTGTAGGGCCGCGGATGTGTGCGGGTACGTGCGGGCGCAAGATTTCGGGGTTCTAGACTCATCAGGCACTACACTGTCGCGCCCGCCCCACCTGCGGTCGTGGGCTCAGGTGCGCCGTGGGAAGCGGGAGGCGTCGCGACCTACGCTTTGGCGGAGTCCGCAGGTTGGTGAACACGGACCATGCGCGGGCGGGTAGTCGATACCGCGCAAGCGCGTCTTGAGCGGCGTAGCGCATAACTTGGCGTCGCCATTTAGGTTTGCGATTTTTGATTTTACCTTTTGGCCTATGGGTCTATAAAAAGCCCCCTAGGGCCAAGGGAGAAGGCACACTCCTCATATGCTCTAGTATTCCTCTTCTTCTTTAGAGAAGGTCGTTCGGAGGAGATCAAGCCCTATGGTACATACGGCGTGACTACGGTTTTCCCGTCAAGCTCCTCGTCGGACTTCTGGGTTGGCGATCAAGGCTCATTGTACATACGGCATGACTACGGTTTTCCTTGAAAGAGGCGTCAACTGCCCTCGTCGGACCGACCGGGTTGGGCGATCAAGGCAGGTTACATCTGGCTCGATTTTCCTCGAAAGAGGCAACTGTCTTCGTAGGACCGACCGGTTGGGCGATCAAAGCCCGTAGTTCCTTCTTATTGTAGAAAATTGGATTTCTTGAAACTTCAATGGATGGTTCAACGTTGACAAGCCGAGGCGGAAGCATTAATTAGGGCGTCATTGAGCGACTTCGGAAGTTTGGCGTAATTTAAAATCCTTAGAGAGGAATACTTCTTCATCTTCTTCTTTCCTTTTTTTTGATCTCATATGTATACATATCCTTTTCGTCAGATCGTAGGCAAAAATTTTATCCCAAGCTATCCGTGAGCGATAGAGTCAGAAAAGAATATGCCCAAGTATTGGGGTGAGTGAGTTGCTTCACAAAAATTCTCATATTTTTATCATTTCTCTCTCTCTCTTTATTTATTTATTATGTATTTCACAAGGTGATGGCTGGAGGAAAACCCATAGCATGGCAGCTACAGATGATATACCTTCTACTGTCACATCAGATAGTTTAATAGTGTTCCATAGGAAATTTTACTTCCCTAATGAGTTGGTGGCTATTGTTGCCAAAAAGTCTGATCGAGCCCGTTCACCTCTGCCAGGATACTTTACTTTTTATGAGATGATTCTTCATGCGAGACTGCGATTCCCTTTGGCTCCCGAGTTGATTGAGATCTTTAAAAGTAGTGTAGCTTTGTCACAATTTTCATTTCGAGCTTTAGTAATCATCGCGTTGGTTTGCTCTTCTTTAGAGGCGTGGTGTTATTTTGAACATCAAATACTTGTGCCGAATGTATAGATTCACATGTGATGCTCAGGGGCGTTTTTTTTATCGATCTATAAAGAATTGTATAGATTCTTTTTCGTGAAAAATGAGTGGGGCCTCCCTGAGAGATGGGAAAGATTGAATGACCTTCCAGATCCATTACTGATTGAAGAGAATGAAATCTTAGCAACTCTTAATATTCTTAATGCAGGAAGCTTACAACATGAGTTACGTCACATTAGCAAATATATTATTGATGATAGAATGTTCAAGGTTGGCCTTTCCATCCAGGCAGGGAGATCTCATGCTCTTCCACTGAAGAGGTCAAGTAAAGGTGATGAAAGGTCTCCGCATATTCATAGGATTCTTTCAAGAAGTCCATCACGAAATCACGGTGGTAGCAATGTTTCTTCTCTAAAGAAAAAGAAGACATGTGTCGAAGTAACTACGTCAGATATCTGCGGAGAAGATGTTCGCCCCCAGTTAGCCTCTGAGAGTTTAGTTGTTTCAACTCATAATGGGGTTCATTTCAGCCAAATTCGAAGGTGTTAAAGCACATATTCACCGGGCGTCAAGCAGATTAATTAGTACGTTGTCTTTCTTTCTCCTTCTTTTCTTCTTTTCCTCTTTCTTTTCTGTAATATTTGTGATGATTTTTTTTTAGGTAGCTCAAACATTATGGTAGATGGCTCATTTGGGTGTCGCTCTAGATAAGTGAAATACTGAATTTGTGAAGGTAAAATATCTACAAGGCGAGTATGAGCAAAAGATGAGTGTTAAGGCCAAAAAAGTGGCGACTTTAGAGGATCAGCTAACCGGGTGTAGAACTGAGCTAGCGAACATGTCGACTTCTCTTTCTCTCCAATGTTAGGAGGTGGAGCGCACTCGTGATGAGCTGATTGAGGTGAGGGTAGAGACTCTCCAGAATGAGAAAAGACTCAAGGCACTTGAAGCGAAGAAGAAAGCTCTAGAACTGGAGAAGAAAATATTACAAGATCGTCTTTCTGAGAATGAGCTTATAATGTCAGAAGTGGAAGAGAATGAAATCTCCTTGAAGGCAGTGGAAGACTTTAAGAACTCCCTAGCTTATCGCGATACTATTGAAGATCATGTCCAAGAAGCTCGTAATCATATTCTTGATGTTGAAGTGAAGGACTTGGAGCACCAATATTTAGAGGAAGGCTTCATCTGAGGGTTCTTAAAAAGAATTCGCTTAGTACATCACAAAACTGGAGCTAGTATTGAAAATTTATTTCCCAGCCATGTATCTGAAGACCCCTCGCCAGATTCAAGAGATGAAGGAGTCGAGAGTGAGTTCAAGGGAGCATCTCCTAGTGGTGTGGAGGATGTTGATATCATGTAGTATCGGTTGAGGATGTATTTTTTTTCTTTTATCTATGTATTGTTATTATTTTGTATCAGAATTTTGATTCTTTCTTATATCATCATGTTAGTGCTGTCAATGAAAAAAAAAATTTTAGATGATATGCTCTTGTTTTGTTTTTACCTATCCAAGATGATTGGTCAGAATATTATTCGACGATGCTAACCTAGACGGATGAGGCCATGAGAAGTCCAACAAGGACCTTTTGGCCTATCCTAGGTATTAGTAAAATATTATTTGACATCTTACCTGTATGGAAGAGGCCGTGGGATGTCCACCAAGGATCTTTTGACCTATCCTAGGTATTAGCCAAAGTGTTACTTGACTTTTTATCTGTATGGAAGAGTTCCGATCAAGTCCCCATGGGATTGATCATGCCTCGACTGAGATACATCGTGAGTTGCTCATTTCTCAAGTGGGAGGATTAAATGAAGGAGATTGTTTATATGCAACAAGCTTGAAAGAAAAAGCTATAAATTCATTACTCGATAAGGTTGATACAATCATAAGATGATTTTAACAGATATGAGTTTGAAGAGGAAATGACAAACAAGATAAAATAAAAGTTGTAATAATTATGCAGTAGGAATTACTGATAATATTTTTAGAGATTCTCAGTGTTCCAAGTTCGAGGTAAAGTTTTTCCTCTGGATCCTTGAGCTTGAATGTTATTAGCTTTACCATAGCTATAACCACATATGGGTCATCCCAAAGAGGTGAGAGTTTATTGCATTGAGGGCCTTTGCACAGCCTTGAGACAGACCAAGTCATCGGATGTATGGGGCGAGTTTTACTCTGTTGAAGTGAAACTCTGGTTTGGTGATAGGAAGCAATCCATAAGTGGTTAAGGAGGAAGGATTTTGAGAGGTATTAAGGAGAGAGGATGGAGAGGGGTCCTCCTGAGGAGGTGAATTTGTAGGAGAGTGGTTAAGGTCACTGATAGTTGAAGTGTGAATAGGGATGGAGGGATTTAGAGCAGGGTCTTCCCCAAGGATGTGTTCAGCAGTCTCAGACTCCAGAGGAGTGTCCTTATCGATTGGCTCGGCAATGTTGCTAACTAGTTTATTAGGAGGCGCAGAGCTCTTTGAATGAGAATGAGAATGAGCCTGTTTCTACTAATGCTCCTTCCTTTAGTGGTGGCTTTGTCGGGTGGGTTGTGGGGGCAAGAAGAAGGGTCATGAGAGAGAAGGGTCGAGTTGACAGAGCTTCCACGTAGTGGATCTCCTGATCGAATTTGAAACCATTTAGATTCATAGGGATGGAGTCCGGCAGTGGAGAAGAGGTATTAATTTGGATTCAGATACGAGCGAAGGAGACTCTAGATTTTGTAGCCGTGAGGTTATCTACAGCCCGATCTTACTTGCAACTTTAGAAAATCCATTCTCGGTCCAACAACAAAGGGGAAAATTTGGTAATTTAATCCACAACGGAATCTCAGAGATATGTTCCTTAGGCAGTGCAGTTCCACTCCATTTCGAAAGATGAGCGGCTTCAAGGAAGCATGGCCATTGTCCCACGGTATCGTGGTCCTCTTGACATGTGAACTTGAATAGAAAGAAATCGGTGAGTAAGTCAACACTCCCTTTAAATTGCCATTTCCTCCTAACAGTCGCTAGTAAGGATCCATAGTAGGGACGTTTGCCAATTGCGTATCCTACCAGGGCAAGGTTCCATTCACGTTGGCCAATGTTTAGTTCCTCTTCAGACCTCAGATTGAAGGAATATAAGAGGGAGAAAGCTTCTTCGTTTTGAGAAATAAGAAGATCTTTCCATCCTCGGGACATCGAGGGGTTAGCAGAAGCGGAGGAAGTTCCTCTGGGCGCAGCCCCAAGAATCGAACCGGGGTAGGAGGATGGGAGTAGGGGGAAGTTCATCCTGAAAGAGGGTCTTGCGCCATCGAGAAAAGAGGATGGGGAAGAGGTCGAGGGGCCTCAAGCAGAGGCGGAGGAGGAATGTAAGGGAAGAGAGCTGAAAAAATACCTTCCTCCAGGTAAATAACCAAATCGCGAGTAGAAGCCAAAAACCGTGGATCCCTAGCCATGAATTGAATACAATTTGTTCTTCAAAGTTATCCACTCTTCTAATCATATGTTTACAATTTTAAGTTCAACTTTCCTTTTATTTGTTTTTTTTATGGATCTTTGTTAAAGTATATTAAAATGTAAGTTTATTTTATATTATTTTGCGCACTTAAGTTGGGAACACCACAAAATAACAATTCTTTACTATATTATTCTGAAATGTTACAGACATAAGATTTACTTATTTGAGTTTAAAGGTTTTTTTATCACCATCCTGAAATTTTTTATTCAATTTTTTATTCAATTTCATGGCTATAGTCTTTGAATTCATGACAAATGGTAATTTAGATACATGATTGGACTACATAATGGAGCACTTGACGACCAAAAGGCTAGAGATTGCCTAAACATCATAAAATGCACACTACCTACTACCTTCATAATGATTGTGAAACACTAGTTATTCATTGTGATATGAAACTAAGTAATGCCCTTCTTGATGATAGCATGGTTGCTCATGTGGGAGATTTTGGACTTGCTAGGTTCCTCCATAAAGCTGTGAACAATCCGTTAAGTGACTCAGATCAAACCACTCCTGTGATAAAAAGAACCAATGGGTACACTGCTCGTGGTATTAATCTTTATTCTTCACCCTTTAAACTCTCATATAATGGTTTAATGATGGATTGACGAGCTCTATTGTAACAAAATTTAATTTTTTTAGCAAACAAAAAATTTAACTAATTTAAAAGCTAATTATAGGAAAGGGAGAGTAAAATTATCTAAAATTTTAGAAATTTGCATGTATGCAAAAAAAAAAATCATGTGTTAGCCAAATCTATGTGTGCCACTTATAATTTTTTTTGATAACGTTGTTTCATATTAATTTATATTAGGTATAAGTTCTTTAGCTTGAACATAGGATACACTAAACATTAATTGATTTTAAATAATTAATTGAATTACTTATCTGAATATAAAATTAATTTTAAATAAATTTTTTTTAATTTGACTTAAATATTCCCATCATCAAAAAAGTTTGAGAGTAATTTAAAAATATAATTATTATGATGTCATGTATGTATGCTAACTAGTAAAGCTGCTACTTTTCCTCTATTTATAATTATAAGTTATATACTTCAAAACATAATATAATAATTATAAGTAAATTATTTGGGAATTATTTATATATGGGGGTGATTTTAAAGTGGCAGAAATAAAAATCTATGAGGGTGATTTCAATGAAAGATAATGAATGTATAAAGATGGTAAAATTTTTTAATTAAATTAGACTAAATTGAATGTTTTTTAAATATGTAGGTAATATATATAACTCACCGTCTCCTTCGAGAACTTTCTTTGGTTTCCTCCCCGTCTCCTCCAACCAGACGGCCCTCATCTTCTTCTTCTCCGTATTCTGGGGCTTCTCCCACTTCCTCCGCTCTACGCTTTCTTCACCTTCCCGCAAGAACGCCAAATGCTGCTCAAGAGAGAGCATCAGGGATGTACAGGCTCATACTTAATGGCTCGAACTGCCGACGATCCCCCGATGGAGCTCGCTGTTCCTACGGCCTTCACCTTCATCATTTACTGGATGGGTGGACTCGACCCGCACACTGCTACCTTCCTTCTCTCCCTTCTCTCCCTTCTCATCCTTCTTTACAGCGTCCTTGTAGCTCAGAGCCTAGGCTTAGCATTTGGTGCTATACTCATGGAAGTGAAGCAGGCAACTACACTTTTTTTTTTTTTTTAGGGAAACCCCATTATACGGGGGTATTTTATTGCCACAAAAACAAGGTTATAAGATCCTTAAAAGGGGTTACACTCCAGAACTACTGCTCAAAGAACTACAATCAACCTGGAAAAACCCCAATCTAAATACATCCAAAATCCAAAGAAAGCATTAAAACAATTAAAAGTAAAATAGTAACTCGAGCAAACCATTTGAAGCCAATGACAATTAAGTCGAAATGGCGAAGGAAGAGAGAGTCCATGACTGACAACCTACAAAAATAGAGCTAAACACCAAGTTTTAAATCAAAAGAGAAGTTTGAGCCAATTAGATAGTGCAGACAAAATGTAAACTGAATGCAGGATAATCTGAAATTGATAATGAAGAAGAGGGATAAAGAAGGCTCCGGCTCATTCACAGCAAGTTGGGGCAGATGCAAATATGAGCATCCAAACTTTAGTCGAAGGGTTACATCAGAAATGCTACTACCAACCAAAATGAAGTGAATTCCTCACAGCCATCCTAGCCAACAAACCTGTATAGGAGCTATTGGTGATTTTCATTTGAGACATAATATATGCTGTCCAGAAGGACAATAATCATCAATGAAGGTATCCGGCCCTGAATCAATGTTAGTGTATAGAATAATGCATAGCAGCCGCAGCTTCCAGTACAAGGAACAGGCAAGACATCAAGGCAACCGAGACAATGCCCCAATAGAGATAAGAGAGCATCGAAAATGAAAGTTATCCAATTCCAACACAATCCAAATACTACTAATAGCCTGCAATGGGATTAACAGAAGGTGCCGAAAGAGCCACCGATTGAGAGCAAACAAAAGTCGAAACAAACCGCAACCCCAAGCCTAGTAGTCAAAAAAAAAACTTCCAAATAAAAGACAACGAGAATCAAAAGAAAATAACCGGATCATTTAACCGAAGATAGAGAGCATCAACCGGTAATGAACTAGATGGGGTGAGGCAGAGTCCCAACAAAACCAAGTTAACATATACATACAGATTATAATCAGACCAACCAACACAAAAAACTTATGCTGCCAGCCATAGGTTGCACGTGCATATCTGTAGAATCCCAAACACCAACAACCCATTTAAAATTCCAGATAAGGTCTAACAGTAGGCTCCACGGTTAAAAACAAGTAATCCCCAATTAAAGGAACCGACCAGAAACAAACAAAGAACAATCGAAACATCTAGCGGTGGGCGAAACATGAAAATAATTAAGGGGTTGGGAAAGGTCCAAGCAATACCGAAAGAGTAGACATGCGGTTTATACTAAAATAGGGTAGCCAGTCCGTCGAGGTTAACTAGGCCTTTCAAATGATGAGGTAGAGTTAAGTTATCAAAGATAGCTCATTGTTTGTTCTAAGTTTGCTAGGTAGTTACATGCATTGCCTTCCCTCCAAACATGGGAGATCTTATAACTCGAATTTAGAAAGGAGGGTTGATATGCTTGAGCATTAAAACAAATCAGCATTACCATTTATTAGAAGTTAAGAGGTCAATAATCAAAGCATCCACTTCAATCCATGTTAAACCACGCTGAAGGCAAATATCTAGGGCATAGTACGGTAGTTCAGATATGCGACAGTTTGTAGAGGAAAAGCAAAAGCATAAAGAGCTTTACCAATGTAGTTTCTAAAATACCACCACAATGTAACCATTACGGTTCTGAGCCATCCATTAATTTTAATTAGATTGTTTTTGGGTTTAACCCAATAACGACCTTTTAATAATGACATATAGTTGAATAGGTAGATGAAAACCTAATTTGGAAGCCACAATAATACAACCTTTGAAGTGCTTACCTTAATTATGTTGGCATTAAATAGCTCACTAATTTTGTATTTGATTCTAGCCATAATTTTTTACGTGATTCATAGCTATAGTTATGTTTGGCTTAGTTTACGGCCATCCATATAAACCAAATAATAATAATAGCGGTTGTAATTTTAATGTGACCTTTAGGGTTGTTTTAAAATAAATATCAAGAGTTGGTATATGGATAAGGAATCATTGAAAAGGTCATTGTTAAAAGATCATCATACCTACCACACTTGACGCCTTGGCCCCATTAACAAAAGATGATTAACCTCTTGATGTGAAAACAACAATAACATTTAGAGGGTAAGTGGAAGCCTTTGTTCCACATTAAGGAATCAACGATAAAGTTCTTAAGAATAAAACAAGAATGGAGTAAGTAGTAGGAATATTGTTATGCCATATTTTGTCATAGACATTAGAAACTTCAAAAGTTCTTTTATTATGCATCCAAACATTTTTTAAGTTGAAATCACCATGTGAGAGTTTAAAGAGGATCGATCCTTGTTGGGTGAGGAGATCTGAATGAAATTAAGCTTATCTATTATAGAGGAGGGATGTAATCAAGGAGTTTAGGCATATTCCACTTATTATTATGCGAATGAATTAACTCTAATGGTTTTTAGAATGAGAAGAAAGTAATTCAATGGACCCGGTACCAATCGGTTATCTTGCCAAAAATAAGAGTTGCCGGAATTGATGCCCCAAGTAATTTGGGACTCGGCCTTCCATTTAATACTACATAATCTTCTCAAAGTCGGAGAGTCTCTAGAATTGTATGAACAAGTAATAGGGTGCTTCCCTTGGCAATATTTAACATTCATGAAGTTAGCCCAAAGGTTATTATTGCATCTAAAGTTCCACCAAAGTTTGTATGAAAATGCAGTGATTGTATCTTTAATAGTCTTACAGCCAAGACCGCCTTCCTCAAAGGAGCCACAGCATTTGTGCCAATTGGACCAATGCATTTTTTGGTTGAAGTGTTAGAGCCCCAAAAAATTTATTTATAAGCCTCTCAATCTGATGATAGAATTGTAGGCACAATAGATTGAATGAGATAAAGAGGTAAAGAATTTAGGGTGCTCTTAATCGGGGTAAGCCTACCAAGAGAGAAAGTTATATTCCCAAGAAGAAATCGATTAGAGATCTTTTGGATTATATCATCGAAATGATGTGACCTTTTATGTCCTTTGAAAAGAGGAGCACCAAGGTATTTAAGAGGCAACTGATGTTGCTTAAAATTAGTGATTCTTTGATTATGGTTAATCCTATTGATGGCAATTTTGGATGAAGTAATGAAGCAACATTTTGTCTTGTTAAGAAATAATCCACTTTCCCTTCCAAAATTCTTAAGTAAGTTCAAGATTATTTTTATATGTGGGATAGAAGCAGAAGATGATAAAGTCATCTGCAAAACTAAGATGAGAAACGAGAATACCACCATGAGTTTTATAAAGCAAGTTAGGTTTATAAAAGAAAATATCATTCAAACACGGATAGGTAGTCAAGAATGATAAAAAGAGTAGAAAGAAAGAGGGTCTCCTTGTCTCAAGCCATGGATAGATGTGAAAAACCGTCGACTCACTATTGATGATCACAAAAAAAGCATTCGTGGCACAATTTTAATAAGATGAATAATAGCTTGAGAACCCAAATAGGAGAATCTTAAATAAAAGTCCCAAGATAGATTGTCAAAAGCTTTAGATATATCAAGTTTGAAGATAATGTTTCCACCGGTGAGCAGTCGATGTCATGAATTAATTCTTGGGCAAGGAGGATGTTATAAATAGCTCTACCTTTCATAAATCCAGTTGATTAGGAGAGATAATATTGGGAAGCGAGGGCCTAATTGTTAGAGATTAGTTTAGCAATTAATTTATTGAAAAGGTGCAAAAGGCGATAGGTCTAAAATCACCCAGATTTGGGTTTGAATTTTTAGGGATAAGAATGATGGAGGTACTAGAGAAGGCTCTAGGAAGGGGGTTTCCCTCAAAAAAATCAATAACCGCATCAATCAAATCAATTTTAATAGTGGACCAGAATGTTGGAAGAAATGGGTAGTAAACCCATCGGGGCACGATAAGTCCGAAGTTCATGCTATTAAGGGTATCACCAATCACGATTCCGTAGCAATGTGAGTAAATTGTTTTGATGAGGTGATCAAAGAGGGAATCAAATGAGGATTGGAGATATCAATTAGTTGAGTTGGTATTAAGTAAATTTTAAAATGGTTACCGACCGAGTCTTGTAAATCTTTGCTGTCAGTGATCCAACTACCATTGTCATTTTTAATTTTTTTAATAGAGTTTAGATTTTTTGAAAAGAGCGTGAAAATATTTTGTATTTCCATCATCATATTGTTTACTAGCGACTTTTTTGGCAATAAGTTTCTTCCATATTTTGAAATTTAATCGCCTAGCTTCCTTAAGTTGGTCATGTTTGCTCGTGATGAGCTTCTTCAAGAGAGCAAACCAAATTCTCCATACTTTTAAATTAAATGTTTTTAAAATGATGTTTGTTCCACCAATTTAGAATTTGTTTGAGTCGTTTAAGTTTGAGCCAAAACGGATCATACCTTTAGAGTTGTCGGTGAATGGGAGCCATCCATCGGTTCATAGACAACATTCAAGAAGTCATTATGTAGTCCACATTTTGAAATCTAAAGGGGAAGGAGATGCCTAAGAGTGGGGGTTCATACTAAGGAGGGCGTGATCCGAAAGTGTTCTACTCAAATGATCAACTGGTGTTTGGCCATTGATCAATCCAGTGAGTTAAATAGATGCGATCGAAAGTCCTGAGTTGTTCCAAGTGAAGTTAGTCGGTTAAGTTATAATCAAGGATCATATTAGCGAAATCTTCCATGGGTATTAGGAGGAGCCCCCTTCTTTTGGGCTGTAAGAATAGTGTTGAAATCACCTCCAACAAGCCAAGGTAAAGTGGAGGATGAAGGATCTTAAGCTATTCATGTTCCCCCTCATGCAAGCGGCATAAATAAAAGAACCCAATCTAAAGAGATGTGAACATTAATCAATTAAGTATGATCTTCTAGGATGGTGATAGTGATTGATGGTTTCCGAAGCACCAAATTTTATTGCTAATGTTATGAAAAAATTTTGGAAACCGATTTTTCGAGCAACATTAGCAATCTTAGAAGAATGAATAAGAGGTTCTATAATAATAAGAGTGAGCGTTGTGAGTGCGACATAGGCTTCTAACCCGATTTGGACATTAGGAGTCCCAATACCGAATATTCCAAATAATAGACCTAATCATAACGATGATGCGAAAGAAATTTTGAAGAGCATAATAAAGAATATGGATAATGAAAGTGCAGAAAACCTAATTGCATTATTTAAGTGATGTGGAGGATCGGTGGATCTAGTGGAGCTTCTAGTATTTGTTGACTTCTTTTGTAGGAAAGCTGTTTGGAATGGTCTTTCGCTCTCGTGTATCTCCATGAAGAGAATAATTTAAAAAATTCATGTTAGCTTCTGTCAATTAATGGAATAGTGATAGTGATTTCCCCTTCTTGATTATAAATTTGTTGAGAGGATAGGTTAGCGAGTATCTATATGAGCGATAGTGGAGGTGGTGATTTTTCCAATCTCCATTTCGATTATGAGTTGGATGTTTTTCTAAAATTAAGGGTTCCTCAATCCGTTTGCTTTGTTGTGTCAAAGAACCATGAGTATCTCTTGTTTTTTGCCCAACAAGGTCATCACCATTGTTCCTTTGAGCTAGGTAGGGTAAGTGGCAAGATTGGGTAGGGGCAATAAGTTGTCTTTAGGTACAATTTCTGGGTTAACCCTTTCCCCATCACAAGTATCATCATGATATTCCACTAATTCATTGTGAAGCCCTTTTTGAATGGTAGGTGGAGAAACAATGAGTTTATTGGTTGTGTCCTTGTGGTTGATTTTGGGTACATAGGCCATTTTAGTAGGTTGATCTTTTGATAAGGAGGAGTTAGAGTCTTTAACTTATTCTTTTAGTTGAGGGTGGAGAATAAAACAATCGAGTTTTCATGCCCATGAATTTTGCAATGGGAGCAAAAAAAAATTTTCAAATTCAACTTTTTTTATAGCCTAGCTTTTCAACCTATCCAAACTTTTTTTACTTTTTGGTAATATCTATTTCAACTAAAACCGAACAGCAAATGGGATTTCCTGTCGTCTGATCTATTTGTAATGGCCGACCAAATATAGCCCCGCAAATAGCACTTGATGTGTAACAAAATGTATCGCATGTTAGGGAAAGATAGCCAAATTGGGACAATCGGGACTCTTCCTTAACATCGAAACTAGGACCACTTAAGGAGACGCATTTGACAATTATAAACAAGGTAAGAACGACGCAAACACTCCGAATAGTCCCATCATTAGTTAGTTGGATAAGCACATGCCGAGGGTCAATCAGCCCTACCGAAAAAGAACCCGAAAGTTTTAGACTATGAAAGAAAGCCCGAATCTTATCAACAGTAGGTCTCCATAAATTGAATTTCCCAATCAGTGAATATTCGAAAGGTTTAGCTAATTTTTCTACATCCATGTCCGAACACATCACGGCTGGCATTCCTCGAAAAGCAGTAGCAATTAAGTTAACCGATTCAGAAGGGGAAAGATTGTTACCAGATAAAGCGTCCTTGAAGGATTTCACAGCGGGGGCTGGAGCATTGGATGAAGGAACGAACTTACCGAGAGGGGCATCAGCCTTCGTCGGATCCATCCCCGGTGTGGTGTTTAGGTTAGCGGAAAGGTGGTTTTCCGCCATCAAGCCAGATGCGGGATGAACATTTGAAGCCGCGAGCCACGGACAGTGATTGGCGATGCCATGGCGGCCAAAAGTCGGAAAGAAGAAAAAAGCCCTAGCAGAGAGGTCGCGCGTCGGGAGGGGAGACTGGGGTTTCAAATGAAGGCGACTACACTTGCTTCAGTCACAACTCTAACCTTTCTACTCTGGCTCAAGTACCTTAGCTATAGCTTCTACTGTTTCAAGCTTCTTGTTGGCGTCCAGTTCAGGCCTCATGATACTTACGAGTGCTCTAATGGAAGATGCTCTGTGTTAGATTTCCCTGCCATTAAATTAGTTGGATTAGATCTTTTATGGGTGGATGTTCTCATCATGGGATTGATGCTTGTCGGTTATTGATTTCTTGCTTACTGGGCGCTTCACAGATTGCAGAGACCAAGGTAGGATGAGCAACGCTGGAGCTTGATTTCTCGGATAGAAAGGATCATTGAGTAAAACAAATGTATTTGACTTTTGTAATGTACAATAAATAATACATAAGCCAAATTTATAGCTGTTTGACTCAACCAATAATAATTAATCTTTCCTCAGTTATAGAGAATTGTTGTAGTTTACAGGAGCAAGAGTTCTTATTTGCTTTGATCATCAGCTAAGAAGATATATAGCACTTGCTGCAGAGATTTAGATCAAACCACATACAAGAATATAATTAAGAATATGCTGCTTTTATAACTAAATTTTGGCTACTTTGACGTCTCTGTAGGCCAAGAGATGTGACAGTGAGATCTTGAGATTGGATTCAGACTTGCAATTCAGAGGAAGAAGATAAAGGCCTTGTCTGTATAAATGTTGTCTTAAGATCTCGACCTTAAGATTGGATTCAAACTTTTCTTTTTCGCTGCATGTCTTAGAAAATAGAAGAGAACCAAATTAGGAGATAAAGGCCTTGTCTGTATAAATGTTGTCTTAAGATCTCAGTTCACTTCATGCTCTTATGCTTATCGAGGGCTCGAGAATTGGTCTGATGGATCCTCTGTTAATAACGTCTCTCTCTGATCTCTTTTAGTCTCCTGTTCTTCTCATCCTCCAATCCAAAGACTGCACGAAGAGCTTCTCCCATGGAATTAAATTGTGGAAGTTTATCATAGGTCCTGTTAGTGAATTGCTTTATGAGTATACATAACTGGTGACGATGGTTGATGACAATGTTCGGCGACGGTGGCCTGCGGCGATAGTCGGTGGTGACGACCGACGACGGTGCTTGACGATGATGAGGATCGACGATGGCGGCTGACGGCAGTGGCCGATGACGGTGGTTGGCGGCCAACGGCAGTGGTCACACCGTCGAGTGGTGGCACGATTATGCTTGGAGGATTTTCAAACTTTAGAGCTCTTTGTTCTCTTTAGCCTCGCTCCCTCTCATGTGAAGAATGAAGGGCTATTTATTGATTAGAGTGAGAGCATTTATATAAATACTTGCAAAATCTAAACCACTCCATCGGATGGTTCATGATGATTCCCTTGATCATCTAATTTATTTTGAGTATTTCAATGCTCAAATAAAATCAGAATTAAGAGATCTTGGGTTTGTTAAATCGGTTCGTCAAGACGCTCGATTTGATCATAAACACTCCATATTTAAGAACTATTTAGGGATTTAGCTTATATCCCAAAGTTTTCAATGATATTTTAAGTGCATGATCTCGACTAGTTTCGACTTAGGATAGACTTACTTTTGACATCAAGATTCGTCTTGGTGAGATTTTCGTCATATCACATTTAAATCAATTTACATATGCATATATTGTACATGATAATAATAATAATAATAATATAAATATTAATATTAAATATTATTTTATAATAATAATGATAATAATAATAATAATAATAATAATAATAATAATAATAATAAAATTAATTATAACTAAATAATCTATTATATACACTAAAATGGATGGTCACTATTTTAAATTCCTATTCGTACTTTATACTTTAAAAGCTGGTGTTCAGCTCGATAATAAGCTCGTGTTAAATTCATTGGTTAAATTAACGAGACGAACGAATAAAAATTATCAACTTAAACTATAAATAAGCCGAACACGAACAAAAGTCTTGTTCACTCGTGTTCGGCTCAATTAGGCTCGAAACATAAAATATATTTTAAAAATCTATAAAAAAAATTTATTTATTAGCTTTGAATATATATATATATATATATATATATATATATATATATATATATATATATATATATATATTATATCTTTATATTCTTCTCCTAATCGTCGGTGAAGCAAAAATGGTTGCGGGTTTACGTGGAACATTGCGTAGAACGGGTTAGATTTGCGGGCTGGCAGAATGGGCCAGTACAGCGGGTTGGTGGGCTATAGAAAGGCTCGGTGCAGGTTGGTGGGCTGGCTGGCCGTGGGCTGGAGGGAAGGAGGCTAGCGGGACAGGCCGTGCGGGCCACGGGTCTAGGCCGGACGAAGGAACGTGAATCGGCAGCGACATCGCGGGCCGTTGGCGTGGTTGCACCGGCGTGGGGACCTGAGGGGCAACACTGAGGGATTGGTACGATGCAGCGCGCCGAGTGGGCCGGCAAAGATGGATTTGGAGGAACGAGAGATGGGCTCGGAATGGCAGACAGGCCGGAGCGCGGTGGATTGGGCTGCAGGACGCAGCTCAGAATAGCAGACACGCAGCAGGACCGTCGGGGCGGCGAGACCAGTGGCAGGGAAACGCGTGGAACCGAGGAAACCGAGAAGGAATTACCTTTCGGTTTTTTTTTTTTGGTTTTCCAACAGGAGAGAGAGAGGGGGCTGCAGAACGAAGAGAGTGAGAGACAAGAATTAGGAGGGAGTGGTTTTTTTTTTAGATAAACTGAAAATAGATATAAAATGAGAGTAATTTGAGGATTTTTAAATAAATTTAGAATTTATTAAATAGTTTAAATGTGAATTTTGCGTCAGTAAATACACATAGTTAATATATATCGATTTAGGGTAATTATGTTGTTCTTAATGCAATGGTGCAGTCTGTTTCGCGTGATCGGAGGCCGTTTGGTTCGAGTCGGCTTTAAATTGGGTCAATTTCAGCTCAAAATGCATGTCGTCATTTTCGATCGCTCGATTTTCGCGCAAACTCGTCCGAATTGAGTGAACATAATCTTGTTTGATAGATTTTGGTGTTTCGAAGCCAATGACACGATCAATTTCACGAACGGAGGTCATTTTGACTTCAGATCGACATCTCCGACTCATATGCGGCGCGGTTGACGAATTCGGCGCTGATCGCACATCAAGTCATGCAATATTTATATACTGACCAATTTCGACATTCTAAATATGATGGAGAAGTCCGTTCATCGATCGGAGGTCATTTGAGTTAATTTTGGTGACGTCCAGTGCGTTTCAGCCTCTATTTGCACACCATCACTTCAAATCACTTGGTATTTGCACAGACTCGTCTGAATTGAGCTCGTATAGTCTCATTTGATAGATTTTGATGTTTTAAAGCTAATAACGTGATCAATTTCATGAACGTAGGTCATTCGGATATCGTTGCAGCTTCCTAACTTCGATATGCGCGTCGACACATTGTTAGCTCGAGCGCTTAAACAATTGCTTGTTAGATTTTGCAATATCTATATTTAGATTGATTTTGATGTTCCGAAGGGGATGGCGAAGTCCGTTCATCGATCGGAGGTCTTTTCGACCATTTCCAGTGACATCCAGTGCATTTTGACCCTGATTTGCACACTGTCACCTCCAAAGTCCGCCGAATTTGATTTATGAGCTTGTCTTGATTTATGACACATATGAAGGTCAACAAATACATGATTCATTCTACATCAAAGTTAAGTTTTTTTTTTCTTTTATAGATTAAGTGAAGTATTTGAAAACTTTGAAGTGATGATCTCTATTTTTAAAGATGTGAGATTATTTTTTGGATTAATTCTTTGTATATTTATGTTTTCTTCTATACTTTGTAATTGACATGACCAAATGATTTTGATTAGTTAAAAAATATTTTTGAATGAATGAATTAATTTGAAGCTGAAAAGATTTATAATTATAAAATAATTATACATCTATTATTCTAACCAAAATTTAGTTAAGGATATATTTTAAATTTTTTTAAAAATTTTATTTTAAAATGAGTGTAATGCATAGATAATCAGTCAAACTCCTATTTTGCTCTCATTTCAAACCAAATAAAACAACTCTAAAATCTATCATGACTTCATTTTATTTAGGCTATTCTGATGTAATTTTTCTCTTTTATTCAATCAATAGGGTTTCTTCGAAGTTTTATTTTTGAAAATTGAAGAGATGGTCAGTTTGATGAAGGTGGAGAGCTTAGTACTTCTAACTTGTGAGCATAGCCTTCTCATGTGGGTGGAAAGATTTGGCTTTATTAATTTGAGTACATAAGAGGTAAATTTAATTTTATATATATATGTATATATATATATATGTGTATATATATATATATATGTATATATATATATATATATATATATATATATGTATTGTATATATATATGTATGCTATATGTATATATATATATATATATATATGTATATATATATATATATATATATATATATATGTATGTATATATAATATAATATAATATATAATAATATGTATATATACATATATATATATTGTTATATATATATAATAATATTATATATATATATGTATATCTTTATAATATATATATATATGTATGTCTACATATATATTGTATATGTATATATTAATATTAATAATATTATATATATATGTATATATGTTATATATATTATAATATTATTATATATAACATATATATAATATTATGTATATATATATATTATTGATATTATATAGCTAATAAATAAATTTATAGATTTTTTAAAAAAATACCTTTTTTTTATTTCAAACAATGAATGAAAGACTTTTGTTACATTTATTTATAATTCGAGTTGAAAATTTTTATTAGGTGTTCGTCTGGATTTTAACGAATGAATTGAACAGCTTATTATCGAGTCAAACACGAGCTGTTCGCGAACAAGTTGCTTTTTGGTGGCCCTACTCCTGTTATTACATTTTATCCTTTTTTATTATTTTTTACATAATGCTAATATCACATATTCTAATTTATTTAATAGTGGTAATTTAAGTATAAAGTACGAATAGGTATTTAAAATAGTGACCATCCATTTCAGCGTATATAATAGATTACTTAATTATAATTTATTTATTATTATTATTATTATTATTATTATTATTATTATTATCATTATTGTTATAAAATAATATTTAATATTAATATTTATATTATTATTATTATTATCATGTACAATATATGGATATGTAAATTGATTTAAAATGATATGACCTTAAAATCCCACTAGTCTAAGCATTGATGTCAAAATAAACTAATCTAAAATTGACTAATTGAGATCAAACACTTAAACTATCATTTGGAAACTTTGGGATATCATTCTCTAAATAATCCTTAAATATAGAATCTTTATTATCATCGATGTGTCTTGATGATTTGGTGATCTTTGAACCATTCAAATATGGTTTATTGCATATATTTACAGTGTCCCTAATCTATAAATATTCTCTTCTTAACATGAGAGCCCAAAAGAAGAGAAATCAAAATCCAAGTATAATCGTGTAAGATCTAGATTGCAGCTTTTATAAGATTTAATAAATTCAAATTTACAGGATTTACTAAACCTTATGATAATTATATTTAATTAATTTAATTATAATTGATTAAAGTTAAATAAAAATTTACTTGAGTAAAATAATATTATTTTTATGCAAACTAACTAAATAGAAATCATTATGTAATTCTCTTATTAGATTATTAATTATTAATTAATTAAGATAATATAATTATAATTAATAATATTCTCTAAATAAATTAGATATAAATATATTAATTAAAAAGCATATTAATTTAAATAATTTATATTATTTAATTATAATTATCCACTTAAGTAAATTTGGTTGCATAGAAATAATTACTTTAAATAACTTAAGAAAATTAGTTTAATTATATAATTATCCAGTTAGAATTAGTTTAATTATATAATTAATAAAATATATTTCTGCTAACATTGATGCATAGTATAAAAACATATATAATAGTTCAAAAAAAAAAAATCTCTTACGCTAAAAAAAAAAGAAAATAAACTAAAATGTATTAAGTGGTAGAATTTATGAATTAAATAGGCTAAATTGGATGTTTTTAATAGATAATATATATAGATGTAATTATAGTAACTTTTTCTATTATTAAAGCTGATTACATTTTTTTTTGTGTTAAAAAAATATGTTACTTTTAAATTAATATTAAAAATATGAGGTTTTTTCACGTAAAAAATTTCTGGAGTTTTTTTGTTCACTCTTTAAATATCTATGTATGTGCTGAATTTTCATAACAAGGCTAATACGTAAATTTTCATTCTACCACAACTAATTTTCTAGTATGCAATAATATGTATTGTAATGATTTCTCTTAATGAGAAGACAAATGAAGATGCATAATTGGACTAACAAATAAGAAAACTAATAAATATCAGATTAATAAAGTAACGTTAATCGGAATTAGAATTATGTTACAAGGAGAAAAAATAGGAATTAAAAACATGTTGATTATAAAATTTAATAGAAATAACGGAAATAACGGGAACATATTCCTGCAAATTATTAAATTTAAAATAGTTAATATATTCATATTATATATAAAAACTGAAAATATTGTATTTTCGTTTTTATACAAAATATTGTACATGCAATATATATTCATCTTAAACAGAAATAAAGTAACGTTAATCTGAATTATAATTAAGTTACAAGGAGAAAAAACCGGAATTAAATATTATTTATAAAAACGTTTTATGTAAATATGAATTATATAAATATAAACATTTTTACATATAGAAATGTTTATATAAATATATCAAACATTTACAAATATATTTAATCAATTAAATTGTGTTATATAAACATTTATATTAAATTTATATAAACATTTACAGAATCTTTATATAAAAATTTGATATAAATATATTAATTGAATATACGTGATTAATATAAATATAAATATTTCATAAAAACGTTTTATACAAAGAATGTATTTCAAAGAATGTCTAAAAACTTTGCAATATATTAGGAGTTAAAATTTTTATATGAATAATCAAGCATTGTAGTAATTGATAAAAATAATAAGATAAAAGTACATTTAAACTGAATTTAAAACAAATTATGAATATTGAAAATGAGAAATCAATAAAGTACTAGATTTCTATAATGAGATTTAGTAAAAGAAGAGACCCATATCAGAAAAAATAAATAACTAACTTCTACAATTCTAATATCATATTTTTGGAACACTTTATTAAGAGTAAGCCTTATTAATATAATACCATATCTAATATTTGCCCATATTTCATATTCTTAATAATAAAATATAAGTGTTCTATCAATACCTTCACATTCGTACATCTTAGACCATAAAATTATATATAAAAAATCAAATCACATATTAATCCATATAAACGGTATGATATTATAATCTTCGTATAAATAAATTGATGCAGTGGAGTTGACAATCGACTAATAAATTTATAAAAATTAATAAAAAAAGTATTTTTAAATTAGATATTATTATTATTATTATTATTATTATTATTATTATTATTATTATTATTATTAAAGTATATAAAAATTATAAATATAATTTTTAACTTAAATTAAATTAAATTTATTTTATATACATTTCTAGTTAAAATTAGTTTAATCATATAATTAATAAAAGTATATATAATAGTTTTTAAAAAAATTCTCAAATACGCTAAAAAAAATGGAAATAAACAAAAATGAAAGATAATAAATGTATAAAGACGGTAGAATTTTAGAATTAAATTAGACTAAATTGGATATTTTAAAATATGTAGATAATATATATAGCTATAATTATAGTTACTTTTTTTGTATTATTAGAGTTGATTATCTTTTTTGTGTTAAAAAAATCTGTTACTTTTTGTTGCCTGCTAGAAAATCAGTTGCAGTAGAATAAAAATTTATGCCTTAGCTTTGTTGTAAAATCCGATACACATACAGATGTTTGAAGAATGAACAAGAAAACTCCAGGATTTTTACGTGAAAAAACCTAGGGGTGTGCGTTTGGTTGATTTGGATGGATTGGATGATAAATTTTTAAAACCGATTGGTTTTGGATTCCTAAATATATTGAACTAAACCGATCAAATAAAATGCAAAACCAAATAAACCGAATAATAATTTGGTTCGGTTATTTTGGTTTGATTTTGGATAAACCGAAGTTGGTTACATTTAAAAATTATTTGTATAATTTTTTATTATATAATGAACAAGCTATAAGCAAAATAATATAAATATAATCAAAATACAATACTTCATGTATAAAAAATATTTAAAACTAATTTTTACTTATCTAAATGATGTTTTGAAGAAGTTAATGGAACCATATTACCATATTATGAGACCAAAATATTTTGAAAAATTGGATAATGGTCCTCCAAAAACGCATCTACTAAGTATTAAAAAATAAATAAAAATAAGTGTATAATAGATAAGCCTATTATACATAAATTAATAATATCGTATTACACATAATTATTTTGGTTTATTTGGTTCCATCCAAAATTTATTTAACAAACCGATCCAAAAATCAAAAACCAAAGTTTTCATTAATTAAAACCAAATCCAAATTACTAAGTTCAAAATCGAACCAAATTACTTAAAAACTTTGGTTCGGTTTGATTTTGTTAAAACAAATAATGCACACCCTAGAAAAACCACGAATAGGGAAAAAACTACTGAGCTTAGCGAGTAAAAATCTTATATAACTATTTAGTACAAAATTTTCGATAACGGGATTACAAAATTGTATATGGGGATACAGAATAGAATCGGCAAAACATCTATGTAGTGGTTAGGTTGTATGTTGGTGGTAGTTGATGATGGTAAGCGGGTTAATCGATAGTGGCGGTCAGTGGTGATATGGCGCGAAGATGGCGGCGATGGTCGGCGGTGGCGGCGGTGGGACGGCGGTGGCAATCAGCGGCGATGGTTGGATAGCGGCGATGGAGGCGGCCGGTGGCCGGCGGCGTTAGTTGGCGCCAACGGTGGTGGTGGCGGCCGTGTAAGCACAATTATGGTTGAAAGTATTTCAAGCTTTAGAGCTCTCTCTTCTCTTTAGTTTGGCTCCATCTCATGTGAAAAATGATGAGCTATTTATAGATTAAAGGGGGGGACATCTCAGTATATACTTGCAAAATCCAAACCATTCCATCGGATGGCTCACGATGATTCCCCTTGATCATCGATGTATTTTGAGTATTTCAATGCTCAAATAAAATCAAAATCAAGAGATCTCGGACTTGTTAAATCCGGCTCGTCAAGACGTTCGATTTGATCATAAACACTTCATATTTAAGAACTATTTAGGGATTTAGCTTATATCTCAAAGTTTTCAATGATATTTTAAGTGCATGATCTCGACTAGTTTCGACTTAGGATCGACACAATCAAGATCTTGCTTGAGTGAGATTTTTAGCATCATATCACTTTTAAATCAATTTACATATGCATATATTGTACATGATAATAATAATAATAATATAATATATTAATATTAAATATTATTTTATAATAATAATGATAATAATAATAATATTATTATTAATATTAATATTAAAATTAATTATAATTAAGTAATCTATTATATACACTGAAATGGATGGTCACTATTTTAAATACCTATTTGTACTTTATATTTTAAATTATGACTATTAAATAAATTAGAATATGCGATATTAGCATTATATAAAAAAATAAAAAAAAAAGGATAAAATGTAATAACAGGAGTAGGGAGTAGGGCCGCCAAAATAATTTGTTCACGAAAAGCTCGTGTTCGGCTCGATTAGGCTTAAAACCTAAAATATATTTTAAAAATCTATAAAAAATAATTTATTTATTAGTTTTGAATATATATATATATATATATAAATTTATTATATTCTTTTCCCAATTGCGGCGAAACAAAAATGATGAAATTTGGATGGATTGTAGGCTTACATGAAGAATTGCTTTCTATGTGCCAAGTTTGCGGACTGGATTAAGCAGAATGGGCCGGAACAGTGGGTTGGTGGGCTGTAGAAAGGTTGGGTGCAAGGTCTGGCGGGCTGGAGAGAAGGAGGCTAGCAGGACGGGCCGTACGGGCCGG
Organism: Cymbidium sinense; assembly: GCA_021442155.1. Taxonomy (NCBI): domain Eukaryota; kingdom Viridiplantae; phylum Streptophyta; class Magnoliopsida; order Asparagales; family Orchidaceae; genus Cymbidium; species Cymbidium sinense. Next base: position 64,341,441 of record CM038233.1, read on the forward strand.
AGGGAACAACAGCGGGACGTACCGTGCGGGCGGCGGGTCTGGGCCGGACGACGGAACGCGGGTCGGCTGCGACAGCGCGGGCCGGTCGCGCGGTTTGCACCGGCGGGAGTGGACCGTGCGCGGGACTTGCGGCGGAACGATGGTCTCGCACGGGATTTGGGGAAATAGAGGTAATTTGGGAATTTTTAAATAAATTTTGAATTTATTAAACAATTTAAATGTGAATTTTACGCTGATAAATACGTATAGTTAATATATATATCGATTTAGGATAATTCTGTTATTTTGAATGTAATGACACAGACAGTTTCATGATCGGAGGCCGTTTGGTTGATCGGCGTCAATTTCATTCAAAATAAATATTCATTATTTTGTCGCTCGATTTTCGTTGACTGTCAATTGAGTGAAACGTCTTGTTTGATAGATTTTGGCATTTCAAAGCTAATATTGATCGGTTTAAACGAGGTCTTATGTGGCCTCGATATATATCGTCTGGCGTGTTGATATTCGGCGTTTGATCTTCAAGTCGTGCAATATTTACATACTGACCAATTTCAACATTTTGAAATCGATGGAGAAGTCCATTCGTCGATCAGAGGTCATTTCAAAAATCTTCTTAAAATGATGAATTAATTTGTTAAAAAGATTTATATTTATAAAATAATTTTGCATGTATTTTTTTTACTTAATAAGGAACTATACTTTCTTGATTTTGATCTTGAGATAATATGTAGGCTTAAATTTTATTTAGAATATGAATCTATCCCTCATTATAAATTCAAAGGCAAGCATTTCAAAGTAACAATTCTTCATGATGATCGAGTTGCTAGAAAATCTTAATTAGAGACAATCATATTAAAAAATACTCTTAAATTTCAACAAAAAAAAGTACTTAAGGAATTATATTTTTATTTATTATTTATAGAATCAATGATATTATCACCTTTAAAACTTAAGATCATATTATAGGCATATTATTTACCTAGTTATTATTATGTCATGAATATATATATTTTAGTAAAGGTTAAAGAAATAAATAAAATTAAATAATTAACTTAAAATCCTCTAAAGTAATGAAAAAAGCTTTTCTATATTAATATAAAATGAGAAATATGATAATTAACATCTTGTTTGAATTGTTGCATCTTTAACTAATATTTCTAATAAAAAAAATCTTATATATATTACAAAAGCTTCAAAATAATGCTATAAAATTCAAATAATTCCTCTAACTGATTTCAACTACAAGAGCTGATGTTATTCTTTATCTTGTTCATTATCTGTCATTTGGATCTCAGGATGAATAGGTTCAATGATTTAAATATTTTTTTGAATTTTATTGAAAATTACTTTATTTAATTATTCTTGTTATATTGGATTTTTATTTGTTTATTTGTTGTTATTTTTAATTATTAATTATGAACTACATTTTGTTGCAAATTTTCTATTATGTGCTTATGGGGCTTCGTGACTAAGAGTGTAAACAAGTCAAGTTGAGTTCGAGTCACCCTTGGCTTGAGCTTTAGCTTTATTAATTAATCAAATTTGAGCTCTGGCTTTAGCATTATTTTATGAGTTTGAGTTAGCTCATGAGAAGGCTTATTTAGTGTGAAAGAGATAATATAATTATGATTCAAGGATTTAAAGGAATATGATTAAAATTTCAAATATTTTTAATAATTTAAATTTTTAAATTTTAATATATTTAAAGTATATTTTATATTAATATTTATATTATTTTTAATAATTTAAAGTCTTTATCTTATTCAAACTATCGTTCCATATTTACAATATACCTAGACCTCTTGGTTAAAAGCAAAGCTCTCAACTACTATAATAAAGTGCCTTGCACATAATTATTTCGTTAATGCAACTTTGATATTCCCATCATCAAAAAAGTGTTTAAGTAATTTAGAAAAAAAATACTACATAAAATTACAAAACTAAATTTTATAGTTATTACATCTAAATATTAATTATTGAATCTAAATGCTAAATAAAATAAAACATCTAATCATAATCATATAAAAATAAAACCGAAAACAAAAAAGTTGTAATTCTACAAACATAATATCGATTGTAATTCTACTAACATAACTGAATAAAGGCAATTAAAAACATCTCACTAATAAAAGAAAATGGTGAGCTAAGAAGCATTTTGATGAGAGTAAGTGATGAGTATTATATTTAGTATGATAAATACAAATAAACACAAACAAAAACATCAGACTAACCTATATATGAATCTGTCATATTAAAATTACAATATATATATATATATATATATATATATATATATATATTTAATATCATTCTATTGAATATATACATAACGAAAATAGAATAATAATAATAATGATAATAAAATGTATATATAAATTTAAATAAAATAAAAATAAGAAAAGTGTGTAAATCATTCGGATTAAATTTAAGATCAGGACTTATTGCCACTTGTGAATATGGAAACAAAGCATAATATTCAAAAGACTTGAATTTGGATTGGATTTAAGAAGGTGCATAGAGACTAGTTTAGGCTATAATTCTCCTATATAAGGCCAATCTATGATAAACCTCTTGGTCTCTAGATTTAGATGAGTGTTTCTAATCACTAGATGTATCTTGTGGCTGAATTCTTTAGAGGAGTCCTAAGTCTAGGAGAGGAAGTTGAGAGCTCATTCTAAAAGTGAGGTCAACAATACAATAAATAAAATATTGTCATCAATTCTTTCATATAGCGCTATAAGTGTCACACTCACTAGAGATGATGGTAAGCTACAAGGCAATGACATTGTTAACCTAGTTATTTGAATAGATACTAAAGTGTGTTAGAAGATTATCAAAGATACAAAAATCCATTAAAAAATTAATGTCCAAGAATGGTATATATATATATATATTGTAAACAAATTTATAAATTTTTATGTAAAAATATTAAGTTAAATAAGTTTATCTTAAACAAAATTTATATTTAATTAAATGATGTAATGGAGAAATCAAAATGATTATTCTAAAAAAATCTAAATTTTATTTAAATGGCATCATTTTGGAGATATCTTGGAGTGATTAATTAATGTAAGTTAAATTTATATATTTTTAAAATGATTAATTCAAGATCTCTTAAGACAAAGGAGCTCCTGCATCTTAAGTTGATCAAGGAGCTCCTGCATGTGTTGATTTAAATTTACTTTAAAACTTACATGTGTTGATCAAGGAGCTCCTGCATCCTAAGTTGCAGTATCATCACCATGTGGCATATCCATGAAGTACACAACTTGGCACATTTGACTACATAACTTCTCAAACTTGTTGATCATTGCATATCCTCGATTGCATTCATCACTGCCAAAAAATAGGCTAATACAATTCCTTGACCTTTACGATAAACTCATGATGTGGGATTGCAGTAAGCTTTAGTTTTTTCTTAAATTCAATGTTCATTAGTTAAATTTTACAAAAAATAAGTTGCAACATATCATTTCACCAAGATACCTTGGGTCCTTTGGTAATATATCTATGGGGCCTCTATAAGTGCTTTAAGTAGATAAAATATAGTCCATGATTAACACCATCATCAATACAACTACCAACTCAAGATCAATCCCCTCATCATCAAACTCAATGTTATATGTCAATTTATTGTTAATTTCATGGAATGGAAATTTTTGCTAAGGAATACCACCATTTTTAGCCAATATGCTAAAACTTGCATCCATGGGCTCTAACTCAACTCAAGGCACCCCAAACTATTGTATCACAAGTTGGGTGTGCCACTCAAACATCGCCAAGTTAGTAGAACTTGACCCTTCTAAACAACAACCCCTAAAGCACATATCTTCGATCAATATCCAATGGCTATATAGTTGTCATATAACCCACATTACTAATAAGTTAGAAACAACAAAATAAATATATGTAAATATCTTCAATAATATGAATAAGTACCCTAGAAGTATATCAATCTTGTCCCCGCAGTCTCAAATATGGCTTGTAGGTTGCTATAGATATACATGTATCATACACACTTTTCTTTGATATCTCTTGGGTTACGTGTACATAATGCGGGCATAGCAACATGAAGCCACTCCTTTCCCAATACATAGAAATCTAACCATATTGACCAACCTTAGATTGGGGACTCCTTTAGCTTTTATATAAGTTACATAGGTTTGTTGCTTTAATAAAGTACTAGAGATTGTGTTAAGTTTTCAAAGTGGTAAATATTGGATTTGAATCTGCTAGAGGTATTTAATATGAAAAGGAAACATACTATGAACACATATGTCATGATATCTCTAGGATAATTTTAAACAAGTTTGTGTATGACTCTTTGATGTACATCGATCTATGCTAGGGTATGTGCTTGTGCCTCATCCCATTTGTAAAGTTGATGATATATCGATCGACTAGGTGATGGAATACATAATACCTAAACTAGGTGGCGTGTATTAAGTCATCACAATAATCAAACCAAGAATCATACTTATTACCCATGCCAACTATAGTAGGACCAAATAATATAGGGTCATTACGAATTCATAATATCATCACAACATATTAGGTGATGGTTAACAAGTGTTGTGAGGAGATGATGATCTAGCTTAATGTACTACAAGCCTAATCCAGTCCAATCTTTCCTCCTTTAAATCCTTATATAATGACTCGATGAAGGAGTGTCGAGCTCGACTATAAGTAAAATTAATTTTTACAAAACAAAAAATTTAACTAATATAAAAGAAAAAGCTTGGATAGAAACAAACACATTAAAGTTTTGGATATTCATAGGCACCCAAATAAATTGCTAGCCAAATTTATGTGTCAACTAACTAAATTGTTTTTTCATCAAATTGTTACATATTAATTTAGATTCGATATAAGAATTTTTAGGTTCATCATTAGGTACACCTAACATTACTATATCTTTATTAGTTAACATGAATAAATCACTTGAATAAGATTTGAATTTTAGACTTCTTGATTTTTTGGGCTGATCAATAAAATTATTTTTTTGGGCTAATGGCAAACTCACACACACAATATATGTATAAGATTTGAATCCTGAACTTCTTGATTGTTTTGTTTATTTTATTTTATTAATTTTTACAATATACCTAGACCTTTTGGTTGACATCAATGCTCTCAACCACTAGAGTACGATGCCTTGTGCATAATTATTTCATTAATGCAACTTCAGTATTCCCATCATAAAAAAGTGATAAAGTAATTTAGAAAAACATAAATAAAAACAACATAAAATTACTAAAAAAAAATTTATAGTTATTACTTATCATCTAAATATTAAATAATTATTGAATCTCAATGCAAAATAAAATAAAACATCTAATCATAATCATATAAAATTACACAGAACTAATCAAACAAAAGCTAAGGCTTATAAGGAAATTGGTGAGCTAAGAAACTTAAATTTTGATGAGAGTAGGTGATGAGTATTATATTAAGTATGATAATGAACGTCGAGGTAATGATAGGACATTTCTTATGTCATTAGATGAAAATAGATTTAACATTCCAATTGTCCAAATTGAATGTAAACTCACAATGACAAAAGCATAATAAAAAGTCATTGAAGCACAAATAGTTTTCTTATATATTACTCACATCAAAGTTAATACACTATACAAAATTTTGCATAAATTCGAACACTAAGATGCTCATATTTACAGAAAGATAAAGAACATCGACATCCACAACGTATAGAACATTCTAAGTAAAATCAATGGGAAGAAAAGAGTAAATTGGAAAGATTCTTAGGAGCCTCCATTAAATGAATCTATTTGTGTCTTAGTATTTAAATATCTTTCTAATGAATCTTCTTCTCTATCATTAACATCACACGAACTAATAAATAAATCACAAACACAAATTGAATGCACACTCCACTTGAAGTCTCAAACTCCAAGTATATTACTCACACTCACATAGGTTACACACACTATCAAAACTCTCTCACAATGCAAATACCTCTATTTATAGTCTCTTGTCACTCCTTAAAATTTCTCTGAAAGTCTCTCTCATAACTCCCCCAAACTGCTTCGAAAACTATCTAAATCATTTACTAAAATCGTATGAAACTATTCAATCTAGCCATTGAACTGCAGCTCCTAGGTGTTAGGCATAGCATGTGTTACCCTCTGATCTAAGCCGGCTTTATGGTCTTCAGTAGAATTTAGGCAATATTTCCTAAAATTTTCTTGAGTCCCAAGCATCATGTTTTCTATCTCGAGTGTTCTTTTTTTTTTTGAGGGATTATACATTGTTGCCTTCTAGCACATAGGTGTTGTGTTTTCTATTTTGCACAATCTAGTTATTCTTCAAGGCTCCTTTTAGCCTCACCTATAGTTAAAGCTAAGCTCATTTTTTTTGGTTCAAAATACTTTTGTATGTGGCAACATTAGTATCACTGTCTAGGCATTGTCTTCTCTATATCCACAATTTTGCTTCTTATGTGTATTAATATCACTATAACTTCATACATTGTACTTGATTTCTTTCCTTTTTACGTGATTTAGGAATTTCTTATTACAAACACTAAAAAAAAAATATACAAACAATATATTTAAACATAAACTATACATTAAATACACAATTAAATATATGGAATGATGATTATCACCTACTATATATATATAATTTTAAGAAAATATTAAATGAAGTTTTAAATAAGAAATAAAAATGTAATACATCTAATATATAGATAAAGATAAGTTAAAATATGTTAAATTTTATTTAAACTTTCTTAAAAGATCAAACTAGCAATATTCCTAACTCTAAGGCCCAATTTTTCGGCATACTATAAATGTGAGAAAATAAAAACATTATTCATTAAAAGTATCCCAAATAACACTTAATATACGCATGGAATTATGTCTCATGCTTTATGAAACTAAGGAATTATTTTATAATTTATTTAAAATCATAGTGAAATCAATTGTAAAAAATAATTTAATGTTTGTCATATAAATTATCACAAAAGATTGATTTATGAATAATAATACATAAATGAAGAGAATAGAATAATAATAATAAATTAATACAAATATAATTTGATTTATTTTAATTTATTTCTACTCAGAATAGTGACAATATGCCAAAACAAATTAGCATATTATCATCTAAGCAACAAAAAATCATTTTAAATTTTTTTAAAGAAATGCTAAAAAAAAATATAATTATATAAGATATCAATTTTTTAAAATTTCGCTGATAATATATATTATAATAAAAATTATTAAATAAACATTAAATGAGATATAAAAAATATTACTTCAAATATATAGGTTAAGATAAACTAAAATAAGTCAGATTTTATTTAAGCTTTCATAAAATGAAAAAACAATATTCCAAACTCCAAGACCCACATTTTGGCATACTATAAGTAAAAGAAAATATACTATCATTAAAGTTACCCAAACAATACTTAATAAATGCATGAAATTATCACATATCTTCATAAAATTAAGGAATTATTTTATCATTGATTCAAAATCATAGTGAAATCAGTATCATATTTATTATTTAATATAATTTTATTGAAATAAAATAAAGAAATAAAATATAATAATAATATATCAATATACAAATATAATTACGATTATAAATATAGTGTCAATTAAAGGTAACATTTAAAAAAAAAAAGAGAAGTCATTAAATTATTCAAATTAATTTATAATATGTCCTTAATGCCATTAGTAGAACTCGACACAAACAATATTAATTTCTATTTATAAAATCTTGGTTTTCAGTTCATTAATTATGTCTTGCAAAATAGTTCCATTAGCAAAAGTTATTAGACAAAGACAAAGGCTTATCTCTTTGCAGATATTCTCTCATGGCCACTCATATCATCTTGTGAAATTTCAATATATCGTTTAGTCTCCATGGAAAGACCGGCACTCCTTCACGTCTACTTCTTCTCATCCTCCTCTCTTTTGCCGCCATGGTTGTCGCGCCACTTTCTTAAGCAATGACACGACAAAGGTGGCTTTTCTTTCAAGCATAATTAACGATCCATCATCTGAGCTCTTGAATGACACCTGATTTCACACCGACCACTCAGGCCTTATCAACTACATCGCTCTTCCATAGAAAACCTCACATTCCTTCATCACTTAGATCTTAGCCAAAATGAGAGCTCACATAATCCCACCTACCTTTTTAGGTTGCCAAGACTTCACTTGCTCAAATGTTGAATCTCTATTTAGATAGCAATGATTTCAATGGCCCCATAACACCTAGCATTGGAAACCTAAAGAGCCTCTTAGAGTTGACTATTCACAAAAATAATTTGAATGGCAACATGCCTAAAGAGTTATTTATATTGCCCTAGTTTAACCCTTTGTTTGTTTTTCAGCTTTCTCATGAATCCAAAATTGATGGTTTAAAATGTGTTAGAAACCTATTTACATGAAAATAAACTACTTGGTGAAATTCTGTGTTAATGGTTGTGTGGTAGTTTGGAAGTGTTAAACTTGAGCTCTAACTTTATTCAAGGGAATATTGCTATATCCATGGGATTTTTTTGAATGCTAAAGCAACATCTCTCCAAGGAAATTATGGGCTTTGTGGTGGAGTTTTATACTTGCATCTTCCTATATGTCCCTATATAAGAAGACAACCATACTTGCCACTATTAACAATCCTCTTACCAAGCATGGCAGCCTTCTCTCTAATCCTCTTCTCAATTTTGTGCTTTAAGTGCAAAAGAACAAATCTCATTAAAAATTTTATCAGTCTAAGAATCATGGAAGATGTCTATCCTAAGGTTTCTTATGTAGAACTGGTGATGTTGACTAATGGGTTCTCACCTTCCAAAGTACTTGGAATTGGACAATATGGTTCAGTGTACAATGGCTCTTTAGATAATTATGGATACACAAATGTGGATATCAAAAGTTTTTAACCTTCAACGCAAGGAGCTTCCAAGGCCTTTATAGTTGAGTGTGAGGCTTTGATGCATCAAGCATCGAAATTTAGTAAGGATCCTAACTTATTGCATGGACATTGATTCAAAAAGTATCTATTTCATGGCTATAGTCTTTGAATTCATGACAAGTGGTAATTTAGATACATGGTTGCATGCTAAAGATATCGAGCAGCTTGACTTAATTAAAAGAATAGACATAGTTATAAGCATGGCCAATGAAAGTTGTAAATTTCAGGATGAAGCTGAAAATGGCATCCAATCAAGGAGAGCAACTTATGAAATTTTGACTTCAACTTTATAATTAAGTCTTTTATGTTGAAAAATTTAATAAAATATAGAATAAACAAGGTAGGCGTTGTAACAAAATTGCATTCAATAAGAGATACATATTTTGAAGCACTTATTTTGCCCCAAACAATAAAATAGAGATAAGTAAAATCATATTTAGGTTACTATCATTATGAGCAATTTGGTTGTGTAATTCTAGAGTTTTCCCCCTTATAATATAGATGAAATAATTAGCTTTATAATTATAATGAAGTGTTTGAAGAATGTATGAGACATGTATGAAAGTCATAGTTATTGGTAATAAAATTTCTAGTATGATGTACAATTAATTCTACATCAATGATCAAGTTTTTTACCAATTTCTTTATGCTTTCTTCTATATTTTCTTATTAACACAAGCATGTGATTTTGTTTAGTTAAATTTTATTTAATGGGATGAGTCAGTGTTAAAAAGATTTATTTTTGTAAGGTAATTATGCACCAATTTTTATTAAATATGCCATTATAATTAAACTTATAATGGATTATATGCTATTATCTTATTATCTTATTACCTTATTATCTTGATCATTTATACACTTAAACTTTAAAAAATAGGATGTGAATAAATCCCTAATTCAGAATCTTACAAGTTGTTCTTTTTATATGATAAAACATAACTTTACAACTTTCTTCGCCGGAACTTTCTTTTGTTTTAATATGGTATTAATTTATGTGATTTGATTAATTACTGTTTATTATTTTTAACCATATTTCTTGACTACTGTTGTACAGAATTTTTAACAACTGATCATGTTAAGCTTTTAAGCCTATTAGCAAAGATCTTTGTGTGGTTAAGATCTATTTGTAGTTGGTTTCAAAATCTATTTTACACGTTTTTAAAACTTAGTTTTTTTAAAAGTTTTACAATATAATTTGCTTATTTGATCTGCATATTATAGTTTAAGTTTTTTATCTTTGAATTATCAAAATCGATTTTATTTTTCTTTTCAAATTTTGATTATCAAAGCGAGCGAATAAATTGACCTATACTTGATTGATTATAGAAAATCTATTTCATTTTGATTTTCAATTTGTATTCTAAAACCTAGTATTTGCTCCTTTAAACTCTCATATAATGATTGATGATGGGACTGATCAATCTTTTTCGTCATGATTTGATCGATCTCTCCCGCTCTAGTTGGTCCTAGCGTTCTGGCTCTGTTTTTGCTTCCGTGATCAATCTTTTTTCGCGATTTGGTGCGATCTCTCCCACTCTAGTTGGTAATGTAAACTCTCTTTGGATGGAAATGGTTTTTCTGCACTTGCTGATATAAACCACCCTCGATCCTTTATCCTTACTCGCTTGTTAAATCTTTCAAGGATGCTCTCGGTAAATCGTTCCCATGCTTAAACTAATGTCTCGCTCCGTGGTATGCCTGCTGTAGTGTGTTCGGATTCTGATGTGAAAATTCTTGCTAAGCCATTTGAATTCTTGTTGGTAGGTAAATTCACCCTTAAACACCCGAACTTAGAAAATATTAGCTCCTTTTTCATAGTCAAACTTACGGGCACCTTTTCGTGGGATTGATCGATCTAGGCATGTGCTAATTCAATTATCAAATGACTTGGATTACTCAAGAGTTTTGCGTCGTTCTTATTTTATTTTAACGCCAAATCGACTTCTTAAGTGGACACCTAGTTTTGATATTAAAGAGGAATCACCAATTGTTCCTATTTGGCTTTTTGCCCAACATGCATACACTTTGTTACATCGTTTTGTTTCTTTGTGGGGCTATCTTTGGGACCTCTTCAAATTGATCAAGCTTCGGTGAGATCCCGGCCCTCGGTACGGATACTTGTTGAAGTTGATATAACAAAAAACATCCAAAAGAAGTATGGATTGATCTCAAAAATGGGTTATAATCAAAAGGTAGAATTTGAAAACTTTCCCTCTTTTCGTACATTTACAAAATCCATGGGCATAAACAGATTGTTTTATCTTACATCCACATCTCAAAAAAAATAAAATTCCTATTCCTACTATTTGGTGACTAAGGAACAACTAAAATGGTATATGTGCCAAAAGTAAACCAAAATAATCCTCCTCCACAAAATCCCTCTTTAACTATACCGTCTGATTTGCAAAAGGAAACTAATCAGGTGTTGAACAATGACATTGATGACATAGTAGGTTTTGGGAACTTAGAAAATATGTCTATTACTATTCCCAATGGTAACATGCAGGCCCATACAACTAATGATCCAAAACAAAGAAATTCTGATGAACTTAGGCTTGGGAACATCAACGCGACTGAAAATCTTAGTTTGGATCAGCAATAAAAAAAAACACAGAACTTTAATCTAGAAAAAGAAGATGAAACAATTCCTACCTCCCCTAACACTTTGAATGGCCAAAATGATAACATAACTAATCATTCTCGATATGGAAGAAGGGGAAATTACCATCACGATTCCTTTGCTTAATAATGAAACTTTGGATCACACTAACTACTCCTTTTCAGATGGAGACACCTTGGACATTGACAGACCTTTTCAAACTGTTCTAAAGAATAAGAAATCATTCAAAATCAAAAATAGCGCTAAAAATGCGGCCATAATCACAAGATCTTCATCAACCCTACATCAATAATTTCCTTTCTCCTCATTCTCATCCAATCAATTTTTTCCAATCCAACAATTATGATTAATTTTATCATTTGGAACATTGTTGTATTGGGACTACTCTAGTTCAATCGCGTTAGAAGCCTTTGTCGCACTCATAACATATCTCTCCTTATATCAAACCACTTATCCACTCTTCTAAGATTGTGGCTACCGCTAGAACACTAGGTTTTCCTAACTTTTTTTACAACATTAACAACAAAATTTGGTTGTTTTGGAATAATTCTATCAGCATCAATATCCTTGACAACCAACAACAACTGATTAATGCACATATTTCTGTGGGTGTTTTCACCGTTGTGAGCTCTTTATTTATGCATCTTGTAATAGAGCCGGTAGGAATATCCAATGGAATAACTTAAGATGCTTAGCTTCCTCTGTCACTCAACCCTGGTTGGTTGGCGGAGATTTCAACACCATCCTCTCTACTTCTGGAAGAAGGGGAGGGTCCTCTCCTAATACTAATTCTATGGAAGATTTCGTTAATATGATTCTATAACCTTGATATAGGTTTTCGGGTTCCAACTACACATGGAATCTAGACTTTGGCAACGTCTCGATCGTATCCTTTTTAACCATCTTTGGATTGATCAATGGCCTAATACCTCAGTAGAACACTTAAGTAGAACCCTGTCTGACCACGCTCCTCTTCTGATTACTGTGAAAGCCCCCCCTACTTCAATACCCACACCTATCCCCTTTCGTTTCCAAAATATGTGGTTGCAACACAATGACTTTATGTCTTGTTTTTAATTGTGACCCTATTCACCCCACGATAACTCCATTAAAGGCATGATCCGTTTTGGCTTAAACTTAAAAGATTAAAACAAACCAAATGGTGGAATAAACATCATTTTAAAATATTTTGTAAATCTTAAAACTATGGAAGATCTTGTTTGCTCCTTGAAGAAGCTGCCGTTTACCCTAATAAAATGATGAACTCAACAGCTAGAGATAACTTGATTAAATATCAAAACATGGAGGAAACTTATTATGGCGGCAAAAAATACTAAACATATTCATGATGGCACACAAAATATTTCCACTCTCTTTTCAACAAAAGAAAAGTTCTAAACTCGATTTATAAAATTAAAAACAATAATGATAATTGGACATCGATAAAATGATATTAAAGATTGGTTATCCAACATTTTCAAAATTTGTTAAATAACAACATTAACACGGAACCTATTTCTAATCCTCATCGATTCCCTCCAAGATTACCCAAAACACCTCTCTTATTAGGTGTCGGATTCAAAATCATCTTGTTCTCAAAGCATGAATTGATTCTGGTGGATGGTTACACAACTATATTTTTTCAACAGTGTCGGTCCATTATGAAGTCTGATTTAATTGAAGCCGTTATTGACTTTTTCAATGGCAACACCCTTCCTAGATCCTTCTCTAGTACCTCCATCATTCTTATCCCTAAAAACAACCATCCCGAAACTTGGAATGACTTTAGACCGATTAGTTTTTGCACCTTCTTTAACAAACTAATTGCCAAAATAATCACCAACCATATCAATCCTCTGTTGCCGAACATTATCTCTCATAATCAAACTGGTTTCATTAAAGGGAGAAATATAGCTGATAATATTCTTTTAGCTCAAGAAATGATTCATGATATTGACGTTCCTATTAGAGGCGGTAACATTGCTTTCAAACTGGACATTTCTAAAGCCTTTGACAATCTCTCTTGGGAATTCCTCTTTTCTATACTTCAACTTTTCGGATTCTCAAAAGAATTCATTCGTATCATTAAAATCTGTGTCACTAATGTTTGGTTCTCTATCATTAATGAAGAATCGGTTTCTTCACCTCTAAACATGGCTTACGCCAAGGAGATCCATTATCTCCCTTGCTTTTTTTATCAGTAGATTACTTATCCGGTCGAATGATCTATTCTATAATAAGCCAAGTATGATTTACAAAACTCAAGGTGGATTTCCCATTACTCATCTTTGCTTTCGATTTTATCGCTTTTCGCAATGCTTCTATACCTCACGCCAAAACCATTATGAAATTCTTTAAAAATTTGGCAAAGAAAGTGGTCTCCTCCTTAACAAAATAAATGTTGTTTCATAACCGCTAAAATCAACAATAATAGGATTAATCATATAACGAGGATCACTAACTTTCATCAACAACAACTTCCGATCAATTATCTAGGTACTCCTCTTTTCAAAGGTCATAAAAGATCTTATCTTTTTGACGAATTAATCTATAAATTATCCAACCGTATCTCCTCTTGAGAATACCATTTTCTATCCTTTGGAGGGAGGTTAACACTGATTAAGAGTATCCTTAACTCGATGCCTCTTTATCTTATTCAAACTATCGTTCCAACCAACTTTTACATTAATAGAATTGAGAGGCTAATTAATAAATTTTTTTGGGGGTCTAATTCCTCTTCCTCAAAATTACACTGGTCCTCTTGGCACAAAATTTGCGGCATCTTTGAGGAAGGTGGTGGGCTGTAAATCTATCAAAGACACCATCAACATTCTCATATAAACTTTGGTGGAATTTTAGAAGCAACAATAGCCTTTGGGCTAACTTCATGACAAACAAATACGTCTAAGCATCCATTGAACCTCTTATAAAACTAACGCTTCTCCTATTTGGAAAAGACTTTGTAATATTAAATGGAAGGCGGAATCTTTAATTTTTTGGGGCATTAACTCTGGCAACTCCTTCTTCTGGCAAGATAACTGCCTTGGAAATAATTCTTTCGATGAATTAATTTCTTCATGCTCTATTGATACCATCAAAGTCAAATCTTTCCGAATAATAATAAATGGAACTTTTCCATGCTCGATTATATATCCCTTCATCCTTTTAGACAAACTAAATAACATACACATTACACCCAACAAAAGACCGATTCTTTTAAACTCTACAATGGCGAATTCAGCTTTAAAATGTTTGGCTTATGATCAAAGAAACTCGTGATTATTCCAAAGTGTATGCTCGACTTTGGCATAATAATATCCCCACCTCATACTCCATTCTTACTTGGCATATCTTAAAAAGCTTTGTCCCTATTGACTCCTTGATGTGGGGTAAAGGTTTTATCTTCCATCAAAATGTCAATGTTGCTCCCATATTGAAAATGTTAATCACCAATTGTGAGTGGGCTCTCTAAACTTTGGCTTTGGTACGATAATCTATTCTCCATTGATAAATACAACGGCTCACTTACTATTTATCAGCTCCTCGAGATATATTTTGAAAATAATATAAAAGGTCATATTAAAAATGTTACTGCGATCATTATTTTCCTAGTTATTATTATTTCATGAATATATATTTTCTTAAAGGTTAAGGAAAAAATTTTAAAAAAATTATGCTAAAATCCGCTAAAGTAATGAAAAAATCTTTTCTATGTTACTTTAAAATGAGAAATACGATAATTAACATCATGTTTATATATATCTATATATATATCTATATATATATATTACAAAAGCTTCATAATAATGTATATAAAATTCAAATAGTTCATCTAATTGATTCAACTATTAGAGCTGATGTTATTCCTTATCTTGTTCATTATCTGTCATTTGGATCTCAAGATGAATATGTTCAATTATTTAATTATCTCTCTAATTTTACTGCAAATTACTTTATTTAATTATTCATGTTATATTGGATTTTTATTTGTTTTTTAATTATTAATTACGAACTACATTTTGTTGCAAATTTTTTATTTTGTGCTTATGGGGCTTCTTGACTAAGGGTGTAAGCAAAATGAGTTGAGTCACCCTTGAGCTTGAGCTTTATTAATTAATTGAGTTTAAGCTCGAGCTTTAGCATTATTTTATGAGTTTGAGTTAGCTCATGAGAAGGCTTAATGTATGAAAGAGATAATATAATTATGATTCAAGGAATTATTATGATAAAAAAAGAAATTAGAAGAAAATTAATAAAAACTTACTTGATTTAATGGAATATGATAAAATTTTTAAATATTTTAGTAATTTTGAACTTTTAAATTTTAATATTTTATATTAATAATTGAGCATACTTGCAAGCTAATGAGTCGAGCTGCTCATCGAGCTTGGCTCTCAAGCAGGAGCCAGCTCACAAGTCTGCTTGACTGACTTTATGCCTCTATTCATGACACACATGAGTGTGATTTGTTGTTTATTAGAAAATTTTTCATGGGATCAAATAAATATAAAATTTAAGTTTTGCCATTATTTTCTACTCATAGAATTAGTTATATTTTTTTATGAAGAAAATAAGTATATTGGCATTACTCTTATCTATAGGTATCCTATATTACATTGTGCTTGAATAAAACATTCAATAAAATTGTTATTAACTATAATACATATAATTTTACAATAGTCATGAACAATGGATAAGCTTAATTCATGCTAAGAAAGAATATAATTAATGATCAATATCCTAAAGACTTCTATGAAAATCCTTAAACTACTAAAAAGATATGGATCATATAAAGTCATATATTAAATTAGGGCAAATGCTGATAAGTTAAAAACTCTAAAATTTGTTGTATTACCCTAATTTAATGTATTTAACTTTCATGAACAACTAAGAAGTGTCATGAACTCTTTTCTCTAACACTTTTTTTAGAATTCACATCAAGCTCATTACTACTTATTTCATAGACCTACTTTTGATCATATCGATATACCTCCTATTGATTATACTTTACTAGAGATTAATACTAAAGAGATTTTATAAAGTAAAAAATGATTTGCATTTGATAATTCATGTATATTTCTACAAGAAATTTTAGTGCTACACCAAGATCTATTCAAAAGCTATTAGTATTAGCTAAATAAGTAATTAATCTAAGTCAAAATTTTCAAGTTAGATTGAATTGAGGCATTGAGACTAAGTTCCTCAATAATAATGATGCATGTGTGTCTTCATTTATTTCTTGGCTCACATGATTTTTTTTTTTACGAGTTCATTTATGACTCTACTATTTCTTGTTACAATTCATTTACTATGAGCTTTTGTTGTTCACATGTTTTTTGTAATTTGTAATTTCTATAACTATACTTTTCGTGACTTATCTAATTCCTCAATCTTCATTGGTCTGAAACTTATGGTTAATTTTATTCTTACTTGCAAGCATGAAGTATGATACACATTGAACTAAGGAAATTAATTAAGCTATAAGTAAAAAAAAAACTTTTCATTGTATTAGATTAAAACTAATGGATGGTCAACTCAATTAAAATTATGTGATTCGACATCATTAGTCACTAATGAAAATTTGCAAAAAATTAGAAGGCCTTTTTACTATAAATTTTAGCGCCTTATTACCACACTTGAATTGTCATCTTTCAAATATCTTAAGTAAATGGGGAGGACAATTTGTTGAATAACACGTCATTTCATGACAAAACTCAAAATTCCTTATGAACTCAAAAATATCTTAAGTATATGAATTCATTATTCATGATTCAAAGGTTCTAAGCATGATCACCATTGGGTTGGATTCATAAAATACATAGTACAATCATTCAAGAATGGACTTGGGACTTACTCTAAAAGGATTGCTTTAAAACATACTTGGTTTGGATAGGTTTCATGATATAAACACTCTCATTGCACAATGATTGTCTATATTACACATTTAAATCAATATGTCCATTGAGGGCTTTCTACCTTGAGGATGACATTTAGAAATTTATTTTAGAAATTTGCATCAATAGGTGTGGCCTTTAAAAGTTAGGTTTATTCCACTTTTGATGCACTCACCACACACTAAGGCTTATATTATCTTTCAACATTAGATTTATATCTTATCTCCATATCCTTCTTTGTTAAATCTTGAATACCCTAGTGCTTTACCTTTGCTCGGTTTCCTAAAATAATAATACTAGAGGAATTCTCTTAAAAGTATGGGTTGCATTAAGAATACTCTATGATCGTAGGCTAACATTCTAAATTCTATCATAGTCATACTCTCTTATTAGGCTTTCCTAATAAGGCTGTACCATCCTACCTTCCCAGTCATTCATTGTAAGCTAAGTTTATAAATTAGTTGTACTTAGATCTATCAAAGCATATTCTCCATCTATAATAATAATTTTCAGTAAGCATGAAAGTTAATTCATAATTAAAATCACTTCTAAAAAAAAGCACAATAACATCATTGTATATCATTCAAATTTTAGTTAGAAATAAAAAAAAAAATTCCAAGCTTCTCAATATGAATTACAAACTTTACAAATTATTCAATCCTTGCAAAAAAAGTGGATTCTTAAATGATGCATCTTTCAATCATAACTAAAATGATTTAATGATATGATTTTTTTTTATGCAACTTTATGAATTTTCTTTGTTAAAAACTAGTTTACATAATTAATAATTTTTACATATTTTAATGATAAATACAAAGGAGCATAATGCTATCACATCTCATAATAATGAGAAATTTTGATCCCATTGTATACTTTAGAATTAATTTTTTAAAATAGTGATCATAAATTATTATAGGGACTTTTACATGTCACCCTATTCTTATATATTTATAAATCAATCACCTTTAATCTTAATTTATTTAAATTTACATTCAAATCTTGCGATTCATAACAAAAGCTCAACTCATATTTTTTATTTTTTAAATTCTCAATGATTTGATCATAACACATACAAATATATGAGTATAATAATTAAAAAATAGAGAGAATAATTAAATTATAATATATTAATTGGTTAATTTATAAAAAAATATCATTATAATATATATTTACTTTTTAAATATAACTAAGACAAAATTATTATGTATATTTTAATATGAGTATTTATTATCGATTAATGTTACACTGTATAACTATCTCAATGGAAAATTTTATATCAGATCAAATTTTAAACCTATTTCAGTAGTGATAAATTTGTGCATTTTGTATCGGGAAAGCTTTCTTCTTCTGCGCTTCTTCCCGAAGTTTCGTCTCCAGGTCCTTTCGATAGAGCGATTAGGTTTCTTTTGATTGATCGAAGCGGCGATTAGGCTCGGCATTAGATCATGGCGGGTTTGCCTTACATTAGATCATGACATTTTAGACTTTGCATCTTGTCTTCATATTTTTTGAATCTTTGAAGCACCCTATACTATATATTGTGTGGATCTACTGATTCGTCCCCTAAGCATTGTTGCCTCTTTTCATTCGTAAGATCTTGTTGGCCATATCTCGATTTTAAACTGTTTGTGTTTGATGTTATATCGTCTGGATAGAATATATGTATTGTTCCTGGTTAATTTTGATATTACTTCACTCTGCTTGGAAATGCTAAACGATTTTTCTGGATAATTTTTTGGGTTGTTTGTTACAACTGGATGCATTGCTTAGGCCTTGCAGCCTTTTTTCACTGCTAAAGATTTCTGGATTGTTTTCGCCCCTACTTTCATCATGCATTGGTTTTGCTGTTTTCTAATCCCACAAATTTAGAATTTATAAATTAGTTAAAAAAAAAAAAAAAAAAAAAAAGCTCAGCAGTGCGGCAGGGCCTCCACCAGCACCACTACTGTATCCTCCCTCAAAGTTGTAGCCGAGAAGGCGGAATGGCTCCAGGTCTTGCAAACCTAACTTATCTCAATAGCAGGTAAATTAAAAGCAGAAAAAAAAAAAAAGAACAAGGTCACTTTCAAATTAATACCAATTCGTACTTTATGTAAATTATCACTATTAAATAAATTAGAATATACGATATTAATATTATGTAAAAAATTAATAAAAATAAAATAAAATGTAATAACAGGAGAGTCCTTCACGGTCCCTATTTATAACCCTCTCTCTCCCTCTCACCGTCTACCCGGCTCTTCATTTTGTTCTTATCACATCAAGATTCGCCGATCATCCTCCTCTCGCAACTCAGTCTCTCGGCATTTCCTTGTGGTCCAACTACCAAATATAAAATGTAATAATAGGAGAGTACTTCGCCTCATATAATAATAACAATAATAATAATATAAATATAAATATAAAATATATAATAACATTAATAATATTAAAAAATTAATTATAATTAAGATTAATCTATATATATACGCAGAAATGGATGGTCGCTATTTTAAATATATATACGTACTTTATAATTTAAATTATCTCTATTAAATTAATTAGAATATTCGATATTAACATTGTGTAAAAATACTAATAATAAAAAAGGGTTTTAAAATAATATAAAATTAATTCCATAATTTAGTATTAAAATTATCTAAATTATTAAACACTTATATGGACCTCGACATATTTAAAATTGTTCCCTTAAGGATTAACCCCAAATACCAAAATCTATTAAAAAACCTAGCAAAGTAGCAGAAATAGAAATCTAAGAGGGTGATTTCAATGAATTAAGCCTAGGGATTGAGCTTTACCAATGTTGATATATGATGATAAAATTTTAGCAAAATAGAGAAAATAACCTAGGTCCAATCAAGGTCATCGTTACTCTTGAAAGCTTAGAGTCCTCTTTCTTCTTGCATAACCTACCTACCTCTCGGAGATAAATTTTATGTAAGAAAAATTCGTCAAAACTTTTGGATTTAAAAAGGATTATACGACATCATCACGATTATCTTTAACCTACAACTCATCACCATAATATTTTGCTCACGATGAGTCTGTTTATCACCTCTCAGTTTCAAGCAAACCTCCTCATCTATTACGCCAGTCAATTGAATAGGATATAATTCTAAACAAAATATGTGTGGTAATTAGAAATAAAATTCCAAATTTCTAGTTAAATCGAAACAAACACAAAAAGAATATGGCTCCATAGAATCCCTAGAAAGGGGAGTTTAATCCTTGATGAAATAAAAGAAAACATAAAGGTATTGATACATGAACATGTTACATGTTTATAAAAAGAAAATAAAAATAAAAAACTCAGGTGAAGCATGCCAAGATTACCTTCTTCAACAACTTATCTCCATGCTTGCATGTTTACAATAAATAAAATGTTCACATCAATTCTTTCTAACTATATAGCTCAATAAGTGTCACACTCACTAGAGATGATGGGAGCAATGAAGCTACAAGGCAATGACATTGTTAACCTAATTATTTGAATAGATACTAAAGAGGGTTAGAGTTTATCAAAGACACAAAAAATCCATTAAAAAAATTAATGACAAAGAATGGTATATACACATATTATAAAGAAATTTATATATTATTATGTAAAAATAATAAGTTAAATAAACTAATCTTAAACAAAATTTAAACTTAATTTTTTTAATTTTAATTTAAATTTTATTAAAGGATGTCATCGGAAGATTAAAATGATTATTCTAAAAAATCTTAATTTTATTTGAATGAAATCATTTTGGAAATGTCTTGGAATCATTACTTAATGTAAGTTAAATTTATATATTTTTAAATGATTAATTTAAGATATCTTAATGCAAAGCCATTTAAATTAAATTTACTTTAAAACTTACATGTTCTGATCAAAGAGCTCTTGCATCCTAAGTTGTAGTATCATCACCATGTGGTATATCCACAAAGTACACAACTTGGCACATTTGGTTACATAATTTCTCAAACTTGTTGATTGTTGCAAATCCTGGATTACGTTCATCACTCCCAAAAAAATAGGCTAAAACAATTCCTTGACCTTTACGATAAACTCATGATATGGGATTGCAATAGGTTTTGGTTTTTTCTTAAATTCAATGTTCATTAGTTAAATTTTACAAAAAATAAGTAGAAACATAACATGGGTTGTTCACCAAGGTACCTTGGGTCCTTAGATAATACATCTATGAGGCCTCTATATGAGCTTTAAGTAGATACAATATAGTTCATGATTGACACCATCATGTGTACCATACAACCACCCAATCAATCTTCTCATCATCTTGCTCAATGTTATATGTCAACCTATTGTTATGAATTTCATCGAATCGTTGTAAATTTTTGCCAAGAAATACCACCATCTTTCATAAATATGCTAAAAAGTGTATCCATGGGCTCTAAATCAATTCTAGGCACCGACTAAACTATTGTATTACATGTTGGGTAAGTGCCACTCAACACATGTAGTTTTAAGTGGAACTTGAGCCTTTTTTAAGCGACACCCTAAAGCACATGCCTCTATTGCTCACATCAATATCCAATGGCTATATAGTTGTCATATAACCCACAATACTAATAAGTTAGCAACAACAAAATACATATATATAAATATCTTCAATAATATGAATAACAACTACTTGGTTCTCTAGAAGTCTGTCAATCTTGTCCCCGCAGACTCAAATATTGCTTGGGTTGCTATAGATATACATGTACCATACACACTTTTCATTGATATCTCTTGGATTAGGTGTGCATAATGTGGCATGCCAACATGAAGCCGCTTGTTTGCACACACCTACAATACATGTAGACATCTAGTCATATTGACCAACCTTAGTTTAGTGGCCTCCTTTAGCTTTTTATATAAGTTACATAGGTTTTTTTTTATTATTATTATTTAGAGAACCCCATATAGGGGAATTTTATTGCTCATAAAAAAAAGTTACAAGATCCTTAAAAGGGGTCAAATAGGTTTGTTGCAAAAAAGTACTAAGAGATTGTGTTAAGTCTTCCAAAAGTGGCAAATATTGGAGATGAATCTCTAGCTAGAGGTATCTTATATGAAAAACAAACATACCCATTAATATGTGCCATGATATCTCTAGGATAATATTAAACAAGTATGTGTATACATCAATCTAAGCTATCGAGGGGTATGTAAGCTTGTGCTGACGTCTATCCCATTTGAAAAGTCGATGATATATTTGGATCATCTAGGTGCTGGAATATATAATACCTAAGACTAGTGATGTCTCTTTTCAAGTCATCACAATAATCAAGCCAAGAATCATACTTATTACCCATGCCAACTATAGGGACCAAATAATGTAGGGTCATTCACACGAATTCATAATATCATCACCACATATTGTAAGGTGATGGTCATCTCACCTATAGGTAATAAAAGATATTGATTTGAGGTGACCAATGCTCAACACATGTGAGGAGATGATGATCTAGCCTAATGTACAAGCGATGCACTCCAATCTTTCCTCTTATAAACTCTCATATAATGATTTGATGAAGGAGTGTTGAGCTAATTATAAGTAAAATTAATTTTTAACAAATAAAAATTTAAACTAATATAAAAGCAAATGCTTGGACAAAGAGTGCACAAACTCAAGTAAAGTTTTGGATATTCATAGGCACACAAATAGAATTGTAATTGTCAACTAAATTTATGTGTCACTTAACTCAATTGTTTTTTTCATTAAATTGTTACATATTAATTTATATTAGATATATGATTTTTTGGGTTAATAATCACAGTTAACATTAATATTATTATATTATTAATTAACATGAATAAATCACTTGAATATAAAATTAACTTTTAATAATTGTTTTAGACATTTGAGACAATTTAATGGAAAACTCACACACAATATATGTACAAAATTTGAATCCTAGACTTCTTGATTTTTTTTTTAATTTTACAATATACCTAGACCTCTTGGTTGAAAGCAAAGCTCTCAACTACTATAATAAAGTGCCTTGCACATAATTATTTCGTTAATGCAACTTTGATATTCCCATCATCAAAAAAGTGTTTAAGTAATTTAGAAAAAAAATACTACAAAAATTACAAAACTAAATTTTATAGTTATTACTTATCATGTAAATATTAAATAATTATTGAATCTCAATGCGAAATAAAATAAAACATCTAATCATAATCATATAAAATATAAAAAACGAAAGCAAAAATAAGTTGTAATTCTACAAACATAATATCGATTGTAATTCTACTAACATAACTGAATAAAGAGGCAATTAAAAAACATCTCACTAACTAATCAAAGAATTGGTGAGCTAAGAAGCTTAAATTTTGATGAGAGCAAGTGATAAGTATATATTATATTTAGTATGATAAATACAAATAAACACAAACAAAAAAGATCAATATATATATATGAATATATATATATATATATATATATATATATATATATATATATATATATATATATATATATATCATTTAATATCATTCTATTGAATATATACATAACGAAAATAGAATAATAATAATAATGATAATAAAATGTATATATAAATTTAAATAAAATAAAAATAAGAAAAGTGTGTAAATCATTAGGATTAAATTTATGATCAGGACTTATTGCCACTTGTGAATATGGAAACAAAGCATAATATTCAGAAGACTTGAATTTGGATTGGATTTAAGAAGGTGCATAGAGACTAGTTTAGGCTATAGGGTTGGTGATTCTCCTATATCCCTAAGGCCAAGCCTAATCCTATGATAAACCCCTCTAGGTCTCTAAATTTAGAATGAGTGTTCTCCTAATCATTAGTTGTATCTTATGGCTAAGGAACTCTTAGTGTCTAGAGGAGTCCTAAGTCTAAGAGAGGAAGTTGAGAGCTCATTCCAAAAGTGAGGTCAACAATACAATAAATAAAATATTGTCATCAATTCTTTCCTATATAGCAATAAGTGTCACACTCACTAGAGATGATGGAAGTAGTGAAGCTACAATGCCATTGTTAACCTAGTTATTTGAATAGATACTAATGTGTGTTAGAAGATTATCAAGATACAAAAATCCATTAAAAAAATTAATGTCCAAGAATGGTATATATATATATATATATATATATATATATATATATATATATATATATATATATATATATATTATAATATATATATATATAAAAATATATATATATATATAATTTATTTATGTAAAAATTTATAAGTTAAACAAAATTTATATTTAATTTTTATTAAATGATGTAATCGGAGAGAATTCAAAATGATTATTCAAAAAAAATCTAAATTTTATTTAAATGGCATCATTTTGGAGATATCTTGGAGTGATTAATTAATGTAAGTTAAATTTACATATTTTTAAAATGATTAATTCAAGATCTCTTAAGACAAAGTCAGTTAATTTAAATTTACTTTAAAACTTACATGTGTTGATCAAGGAGCTCTGCATCCTAAGATCATCACCATGTGGCATATCCATGAAGTACACAACTTGGCACATTTGACTACATAACTTCTCAAACTTGTTGATTGCATATCCTCGATTGCATTCATCGCAAAAAATAGGCTAACACAATTCCTTGACCTACGAAACTCATGTGGGATGAGTTTTAGTTTTTTCTTAAATTCAATGTTCATACAAAAAATAAGTTGCAACATATCATGGGTCATTCACCAAGGTACCTTCTATGGGGCCTCTATAAGTGCTTTAAGTAGATAAAATATAGTCCATGATTAACACCATCATCATACAATCAACTACCAATATCAATCCCCTCATCATCAAACTCAATGTTATATGTCAATTTATTGTTCTGAATTTCATGGAATTGTGCTAAGGAATACCACCATTTTTCAGCCATAAATATGCTAAAAACTTGCATCCATGGGCTCTAACTCAACTCAAGGAACCCGACCAAACTATTGTATCACAGGTTGGGTAATTCAAGACATCGCCAAGTTCAGAACTTGACCCTTCTAAACAACAACCCTAAAGCACATAGCTCTATTGCTGATCAATATCCAATGGCTATATAGTTGTCATATAACCCACATTACTAATAAGTTAGAAACAACAAAACAAATATATATAAATATCTTCAATAATATGAATAAGTACCCTAGAAGTATATCAATCTTGTCCCTGATCTCAAATATGGCTTGTGCTATAGATATACATGTATCATACGCACTTTTCTTTGATATCTCTTGGGGCATAGTAACATGAAGCCACTCCTTTTGCCTCACCTACAATACATGTAGAAATCTAACCATATTGACCAACCTTAGCTTGGGGGACTCCTTTAGATTTTTATATAAGTTACATAGGTTTGTTGCTTTAATAAAGTACTAAGAGATTGTGTTAAGTTTTCCAAAGTGGCAAATATTGGAGTTGAATCTCGCTAGAGGTATTTAATATGAAAAGGAAACATACCATGAACACTACATATGTCATGATATCTAGGATAATTTTAAACAAGTTTGTGTATGACTCTTTGATGTACGATCTATGCTATCGAGGGTATGTAAGCTTGTGCTTATGTCTATCCCATTTGTAAAGTTGATGATATATCGGATCAACTAGGTGATGGAATACATACCTAAGACTAGGGCCCCTATTAAGTCATCACAATAATCAAGCCAAGAATCATACTTATTACCCATGCCAACTATAGTAGGACCAAATAATCAATTCATAATATCATCACAACATATTGTAAGGTGATGTTTAAGAGAGGTGATGATGATCTAGCTTAATGTACTACAAGCCTAATCCACCCAATCTTTCCTCCTTTAAATCCTCATATAATTTATCGATGAAGGAGTGTCGAGCTCGATTATAAGTAAAATTAATTTTACAAAACAAAAAATTTAACTAATATAAAAGAAAAAGCTTAGATAGAGGGCACAAACACACATTAAAGTTTTGGATATTGTAGGCACACATAGAATTGAAATTTAATTATGTGTAACTAAATTGTTTTTTCATCAAATTGTTACATATTAATTTAGATTCGATATAAGAATTTTTAGGTTCATCATTAGGTACACCTAACATTACTATATCTTTATTAGTTAACATGAATAAATCACTTGAATAAGATTTGAATCCTAGACTTCTTGATTTTTTGGGCTGATCAATAGGTACACTTAACATTATTTTTGGGCTAATTTAATGGCAAACTCACACACACAATATATGTATAAGATTTGAATCCTGAACTTCTTGATTTTTTTGTTTATTTTATTTTATTAATTTTTACAATATACCTAGACCTTTTGGTTGACAACAATGCTCTCAACCACTAGAATATGATGCCTTGTGCATAATTATTTCCTTAATGCAACTTCAATATTCCCATCATAAAAAAGTGATAAAGTAATTTAGAAAAACATAAATAAAAACAACATAAAATTACTAAAAAAAAATTTATAGTTATTACTTATCATCTAAATATTAAATAATTATTGAATCTCAATGCGAAATAAAATAAAACATCTAATCATAATCATATAAAATTACACAGAACTAATCAAACAAAAGCTAAGGCTTATAAGGAAATTGGTGAGCTAAGAAGCTTAAATTTTGATGAGAGTAGGTGATGAGTATTATATTAAGTATGGTAATGAACGTCGAGGTATAATTACAAATAAAAAAAATTATATAATTGTATAGGAAATCAATTATCAAAATTTCATTCTATAATATTTATATATTTATTATTTTAAAAGAGATTTATTAAATAAATGATTTAAATGATAAAAATATAATACTTCTAATATATAGTTAAAGATAATACAATATAATCAAATTTTGATTAAGCCTTATATAATGTTTTATATGAATGTCATATAAAGTTATATATATATATATATATATATATATATATATATATATATATATATATATATATATATATATATATATATATCATTTAATATAATTCTATCGAAATATATATAAATATAGAAAATAGAATTATAATAAATCTATATACAAATATAAATAAAATAAAAATAAGAAAAGTTTATAAATTCATTAGGATTAAATTAATTATCAGGACTTATTGCCACTTGTGATGGAAACAAAGCATAATATTCAATTTTATCTATAAAGCTAAAATTATTATCACCGTTTAATTAACAAAGACTTATTAGTAGATGAAGACTCAAATGACTTCTCTCGCTACATTATTTTTTTCTCTCAAGACTTAAATCTATTCGCTTGGAATGGTTCAGTTCAGTTTTCCAAAATTGCTATTGATTTCATTTTCACATTTTTTGTTTAATGTATAAATTTTTGTGGCTATAACTCTTTTTAGGGATGAAAGTGAGAGCTAACTCATGAGCTAACTTAAGCTAGACTTGATAAATGGCTCATGAGCCGAACAAGATGAGCTAATAAATCAAATTTGAGCAAGCCTCGACTCAACTCATTAGCTTATGAGATGGCTCATTTTAAAAATATTAAAATTAAATATACTTAAAATACATTAAATTCAATAATATCTTCTAGTTCCCATAAGATGACAACATACAATAGTCAAAAGATTCCTTTCCTTATGGTCTAGTCATTCTTTATAGTATTGATATTGAGTATTGACATTGGACTAATTTGTGTTTGGACTTCTATTGTTTACTTAGCTAGACTTTATTAGACCAAGACCTTTCTCCTTGCATTGTTTTCTACATTTAAATCCCATATCATCGAGTTCTTTCAACATATTTTCTAATCTCCATGGATAAACAAACATTCATTTGTATCAACTTCTTCTTATCCTTCATATGTGTTTTGTCAGCAAGCACTTATGCCAACACCTTATTAAGCAATAAGATTGACAAGCACTTCTTGCTTTAAAGCTTCAAATAACTAATGACTGGTGGGGCCCTACACTCATGGAATGACACCATAGCTTTATGTAACTGGGAGGGCATCTCCTACAGCAAGAAGAATAAGGGAAGAGTCTGATCTACCTCGCCTCTCAAGGCCTCACCGGTGCATCTCCTCCTCCATAAGTAACCTCACCTTCCTTCATCACTTGGATCCAAAAAAATCAATTTTTGGCCAAATCCCACTGTCCTCTTTAAGTTTCCAAGACTTCACTTTTGAACTTGAGTTTTAATAATTTACATGGTGAAATCCATTCTAATCTAAGATATAGTCTCACAAATCGACCTCAATGGAAATTATATAGGAAGCATACCACCATCACTTGGCCATCTTTCAAAGCTCGCTTTTTTCTCTCTCCAATAATAGTCTCACAGGTAAGATCCCATCTTCTCTTGGTAACCTTTCCTCACTCCAACACCTTGATTTATCCAGGAATCAACTTAAAGGGAGCATGCCTAAAGAAATTGGCAATCATCAAAGATTGGAATACGGTGTCTCTATCAACATGCTTCGAGAGAGTTGTCGACTTCTTTTTTAATCCTTCAGATACTTTTGTGGAACAATTTTGAAGGCATGATTCCAACTACTTTTGGAGACAACGTTCCTAATCTCCAAAGACTTCTTATGGCTCATAACAATTTCAAAGGGCATTTTCCAGCTTCATTACCTAATGCTTCTAATTTGAACGTTATTGATATGGCCATAAATAACTTTAATGGAATAATTCCTTTTGGTCTTGGAAGGTTGAGATTTCTTACAATATTAAACTTAGGAAGGAATCAAGGTGATGAAGTAGTTGGCGATTCTTGGATGCCCTTACTAACTCATAGTTAGAGATATTTTTTGAATGATAACAAGCTCAATGGAACTTTACCTAGCTCCATAGCTAACATGTCCACCAATATTCAGTAGCTAGGAATTTATAATAATCAAATATCTGGGAGCATTCCATATGGAATTGGCAATCTTACAAATTTGGTAAGTCTGCTTCTTGAACCAAACTATCTCACAGGAGCCATTCCAGAGTACCAAGAACTTCCAAGTCAGGTCTACATCAAGGTATGTTAACTGGAACTATTCCTTTCATTGGAAACCTAACTCAAATGTTGTATCTCTATTTAGATGATAATAGTTTTCAACCCCATACCACCAAGCATTGGAAATCTTAAGAGCCTTGAATTGTTGTTCCTTGGCAAAAATAATTTGAATGGCAACATACATACAGAGATTTTTACATTACATTCTATATTATTTCTTAAATTGGATTCCAACTTTCTCATTGGTTCTATTCCATCAGAAATTGGTGATTTCAAACACATTGTAGAGCTTCATTTACAAGAAAATAAATTATTTGGTGGAATTCCCAACTCTATTAGTGGTTGTATGAGTTTGGAAAACTTCAGCTCTAACTTCATTCAAGGGGCTATTCCTTCATCCATGGGTGACTTAAAGGCCTAGTGGCACTAGATCTATCTAATAATAGTTTGGCAGGGCAAATTCCATATTCTTTAGGAACATTGAGTGGCCTTCAATACTTGAATTTTTATTTTAATCAACTTATTGGTGAAGTCCCTAGCGAGGGAATCTTTTTGAATGCAATAGCAACATCCCTTCAAGGAAATTTTGGGCTTTGTGGTGGAGTTGGACTTGCATCTTCCTTCATGTCCCCATATTAGTTCATATGAAAAAAAAACAACCATGATTGTAAATGATTCTCTTACTAAGCATGATAGGCTTCTCTCTAATCCTCATCTTCATAATATGCTTTAATTATAAAAGAACAAATTCTATGACGAATTCTTCCAATCCAAAAGCCACAGAAGATGTCTATCCAAAGGTCTCTTAATGCAGAACTGGTAAGGGTGACTAATGGGTTTTCACTTGCAAATTTGCTTGGAATCGGACAATATGGTTCTGTGTACAAAGGCTCATTAGCAAATTATGAATGCAAAATCGTGGCTATTAAAGTCTTTAACCTTGAACAACAAGGAGCTTGTAGAGCCTTTGCAAGAGTGAGGCCTTGAGGCATCATCGGAATCTAGTAAAGATCATAACTTGTTGTGTGGGAATGATTCAAAAGGTGATGATTTCATGGCTATAATCTTTGAATTCATGACAAATGGTAATTTAAATACATGGTTGCATGCTAAGGACTACATGATGGAGCATATTGACCTAACCAAAAGGCTAAACATTGCCATAAACATAAATGCACTTTCTTACCTTCATAATGAGTGTGAAACACCAATTATTCATTGTGATCTGAAACCGAGTAATGTCCTTCTTGATGATAACATGGTTGCTCATGTCGCTGATTTTGGCCTTGCTAGGCTCCTCCATAGTTCGTGACAATCAATCAATTAAGTGATTCAAATCAAACCACTCATGTGATAAAAGGAACCATTGGGTACACTGCTCTTGGTACTAATCTTTATTCTTCACCCTTCAATTTGCTATATAACTAACTTTTCTTATTATATTGAAATGTATAATGATTCAAGATGCTTGCTTTATAGAATATGGTGAAAATTTCTACCATGGGGATGTTTATAGCTATGGAATCCTTCTCATGGAGTTGTTCACTGAACGAAACCCGTGGAGAATTTTAAAGATGACTTAAACCTACATAAGTTCAAATGGCAATTCAGGAAGTCATGGAAGTCATTGATCCAATCTTGAAGTTGCAATTTCAAGATGAAGCTGAAAATGACATTCAATCAAGTAGTAACTGTGAATGTTTGACTTCAATTTTACAATTAAGCCTTTATGTTTGAAAGAGTCAGAAAAGAGAATAAGCAGACCCAGAGATTGCATTGATGCATGGTTGGTTTATACCGCAATAGGCCACAAAATAAAAATAAAAAAATCATAATATGGATAATATTATTGTCCCAATTAAGTTGTGCTTAATTCTAAGGTTTGTTATTATGTAATACATGGAACAATTAGTTCTATAACTATAGTGAAGTGCATTAAGAATGTATGAGAAAGGAAAAAAAAAGTAAAAAAAAAAAATTCTAATTTTATATGCAATTCAATCTTCCAAATAAAATTTCTTCATACATATGAATAGGAAAAAGTTTTTTTTTGTCAAGTAAGATATTTAAAAAAATTTAAGAGAGGATATCCTTTTGTACAAATATATACCTCAATTTTTTCTGCTCTCCCTTTGTATTCTATATTTTGTTATTAACATGAGTAACTGATTTTGTTTAGTCAAATGACTTCTTAAAAGGATGAATTAATTGTTAAAAGATTTATAATTATAAAATAATTTTGCATCTTTTTTTTACTTAATAAGGAACTATACCTTCTTGATTTTGATCTTGAGATAATATGTTGGCTTAAATTTTATTTAGAATATGAATCTATCCCTCATTATAAATTCAAAGCACTTGATCCTTCTAAACAACAACTATTGTATTACATGTTGGGTAAGTGTCACTCAACACATCGTCAAGTTCTAAGTAGAACTTGATCCTTCTAAACAACAACCCCTAAAGCATATAGCTCTATTTCTCGCATCAATATCCAATGGCTATATTGTTGTCATATAACCCACATTACTAATAAGTTAGCAACAACAAAATAAATATATATAAATATCTTCAATAATATGAATAAGTTCTCTAGAAGTATATCAATCTTGTCCCCGCGGTCTCAAATATGGCTTGTCGATTGCTATAGATATACATGTATCATACGCACTTTTCATTGATATATCTTGGGTTAGGTGTGCATAATCTAGACATACCAACATGATGCCACTACTTTGACCTCGCGTACAATACATGTAAACATCTAGCCATATTGACCAACCTTAGTTTAGGGGACTCCTTTAGCTATTTATATAAGTTACATAGGTTTGTTTCTTTAATAAAGTACTAAGAGATTTTGTTAAGTTTTCCAAAATGGCAAATATTGGAGATGAATCTCTAACTAGAGGTATCGTATGAGAAAGAAACATACCATGAACACTATATATGCCTTGATATCTCTAGGATAATGTTAAACAAGTTTGTGTATGACTCTATGATGTACATCGATCTATGCTATTGAGGGTCCGTAAGCTTGTGTTGATGTCTATCCCATTTGAAAAGCCGATCATAGTATCATCAGGTGATGGAATACATAATACCTAAGACTATGTGATGTACGTCCTATTAAGTCATCACAATAATCTAGCCAAGAATCATACTTATTACCCATGCTAGCTATAGTAGGACCAAATAATATAGGGTCATGCACACGAATTCATAATTTCATCACAACATATTGTAAGGTGATGTCAAGCTGTTGTGAGGAGATGATGATCTAGCTTAATGTACTACAAGCCTAATCCACTCCAATCTTTCCTCCCTTAAATCCTTATATAATGATTTGATGAAGGAATGTCGAGCTCGACTATAAGTAAAATTAGTTTTTACAAAACAAAAAAATTTAACAAATATAAAAGCGAAAGCTTGGACAGAGAGGGCACAAACACACATAAAGTTTTGGATATTCGTAGGCACACAAATAGAATTGTAATTGCTAGCCAAATTTATGTGTCACCTAACTAAATTGTTTTTCCATCAAATTGTTACATGTTAATTTAGATTAGATATAAGAGTTTTTCGGTTTATCATTAGGTACACCTAGCAATAGTATATCTTTATTAATTAATATGAATAAATCACTTGAATAAGATTTGAATCTTGGACTTCTTGATTTTTTTGGGCTGATTAGTAGGTACACTTAACATTATATTTGGGCCAATTTAATGGCAAACTCACACATACAATATATGTATAAGATTTGAATCTTGGACTCCTTGATTTTTTTATTTATTTTATTTTATTTATTTTTACAATATACCTAGACCTCTTGGTTGACAGCAATGCTCTCAACCACTAGACTACGATTCCTTGCGCATAATTATTTCATTAATGGAACTTCAATATTCCCATTATAAAAAAAGTGATAAAGTAATTTAGAAAAACACAAATAAATACAACATAAAATTACTAAAAAAAATTTATAGTTATTACTTATCATCTAAATATTAAATAATTATTGAATCTCAATGCGAAATAAAATAAAACATCTAATCATAATCATATAAAATATCAAAAATGAAACACAACATCATAAATTGTAATTCTACAAATATAATATCAATTGTAATTCTACTAACATAACAGAATAAAGTGGTAATTGAAAAATATTCACTAACTAATCTAGATTTAAAGAATTACACAGAACTAATCCAACCAAAGCTAAGGTTGTTGAGCAAATTGGTGAGCTAAGAAGCTTAAATTTTGATGAGAGTAGATGAGTATTATATTAAGTATGGTAATGAACCGAGGTATAATTACAAATCAAAAAATTTATATAATTATATAGGAAATCAATTTTCAAAATTTTATTCTATAATATTTATATATTTATTATTTTAAAAGAAATTTATTGAATAAATGATTAAATAAGTGATAAAAATATAATACTTCTAATATATAGATAAATATAATAGAATATAAGTCAAATTTTGTTTATGCAATATAATTCTATCGAAATATATAAATAAAGAAAATAGAATTATAATAAATCTAGATACAAATATAAATAAAATAAAAATAAGAAAAGTCTATATTTTATGAGTTTGAATTAGCTCGTGAGAAGGCTTTTTTATGAGTTCGAGTCACTTTTATTTAATATCATGAACCCCTAGACTTTTATTTAATATCATGAACCCTTAGCAAGTGTCATGAACTCTTTTTTTCTTAACACTTTGTTTAGACTTCACATCAAAGTCATTACTATTTATTTGGTAGACCTACTTGATCATATTGATATATAACTCCTGTCGATGATAAAATTATGCTTTACTAGAAATTAATACTAAAGATATTTTATAAACTAAAAGAAATTTATTTACATGTGATAATTCATGTATATTTGTACAAAAAATTTGAGAGCTACACCAAGATCTACTCAATCCGGCATATATGCAAAATGTTAAAATATAATAATAATAATAATTATTATTATTATTATTATTATTATAATAATAATAATAATAATAATAATAATAAAGTATATAAAAATTAGAAATATAATACTCTAATTAAATTAAATTTATTTTATATACATTTCTAGTTAAAATTAGTTTAATTATATAATTAATAAAAATATGTGTTAAAAAAGATCTCTTACTTTTAAATAAATTTACATATGCATATATTGTACATGATAATAATAATAATAATAATAATATTATTATTATTATTATTATTATTATTATATATATATATATTGTTGCTAGAAAACCACATGGTAGAGTAAAAGTTTATACACAGAAGATTAATGAGAAAACTCAAATTTTTTATGTGAAAACCGAATGTAAAACCGAGCAAAGAAAAATCTTCCACTATGTATTTATTTGAGTACATAGATTACATTATATATGAGAAGACGACAGAATCCCAAAATCAACAACAAATATATACATGTCATTCAGGTTTTACTAGTAAGTAGAGTGAAAATGGGTCCAACGATGATGAAGGTCGCCGTGATGGTGACCAGCGAGCATGGCTGGCGATGGTTGGCGGCGATGACCGACGATGGTAAGCGGCGTCCGTGGTCGGCGATGATGACCGAAATAGTTGAAGCCGATGACCCCGGGCGCAGCTAAGTCACCGGCGAGAAAACGAGGATCGCGGAGATTAACGCGGCGGAAAGATAGTCGGCGGTGATGCAGTGGTCGGGCGATGACCGGCACGAGATTAACGACGGAGAGGATCAGCGGTGGTGGCTAACGACAGTGGTTGGCAACCAACGGAGTCGGCATCAGTGGTGGGTAATGCTTGGAGGATTTTCAAGCTTTAGAGCTCCTCCTCTCTCTTGCTTGGGCTCCCCTCATATGAAGAATGAGGGGCTATTTATAGATTGGAGGAGTGACATCTTTGTAATTACATGCAAAATCCGAACCACTCCACTCCATCGGACGGCTCAAAATGATTCATTTGATCATTTGATGTATTTTAAGTATTTGAATGCTCAAATGAACTCAAAATTATGAGATCTTGGTTAGATCGCTTGAGACCCTCGATTTGACTATAAACACTCCATATTTAAGAGCAATTTAGGGATTTAACTGATATCCCAAAGTTTCCAATGATATTTTAAGTGCTTGATCTCAACTAGTTTCAACTGAGGATCAACTTGCTTTTAATATCAAGATTCGTGCTTCGACTAGTAGAATTTTCAATTTCATATCAATTGCCCCCCTTTTTTTGGATGACATTATCTCAATCATCTAAAAATATATATGCCAAATACTTGAAAATAGCAAATTCTTCAATGAAATTTGAGACCACTAACCATACATTTTGAGAGAAAGATCTTCTGGAGCACAAGATTATGATCACTGGGGTGTGGGTAATGTGTGCACGCGGCAAGATTTGGTTCGACTCATCCCAGGCATTAGACTGCTGACACACCCATGGCATGGCCGGCACATGGGCCGCTACTGGGGGGCCAGGGCTGGCTACTGAGGCTGTCACAGTTGGTGCACTGACTACGCGTTGTGCAGACACTCTATGGCGGGCAAACCACGCGGAGTGGTAATACGCAGTCTGGCCAGAACCCCGGCTTTCGCGATTTTAGCTTTTCTCCCTATAGGTCTATAAAAGCCCCAGGCCAAGGGAAGTATCCTAGTATTCCTCTTCTTCTAGAAGGAGGAGATCAAGCCCTATGGTACATACGGCGTGACTACGGTTTTCCCTCGAAAGAGGCGTCAACTGTCCTCGTCGGACTTACCGGGTTCAGAGGCGATCAAGGCTCGTTGTACATACGGCATGACTACGGTTTTCCTTCGAAAGAGGCGTCAACTGCCCTCGTCGGACCGACCGGGTTCGGAGGCGATCAAGGCCCGTGGTACATACGGCGAGGCTCTGATTTTCCCTCGAAAGAGGCGTCAACTGTCTTCGTAGGACCGACCGGGTTCGGAGGCGATCAAAGCCCGTAGTTCCTACTTCTTATTGTAGAAAATTGGATTTCTTGAAACTTCAATGGATGGTTCAACAGTTGACAACTGCCAAGACGGCGGGGAAGCATTAATTAGGAACCGTCATTCGAACGACTCGGGAAGTTTGGCAGGTAATTTCAGAAAATCCTTAGAGAGGAATACTTCTTCATCTTCTTCTTTCCTTTTTTTTGATCTCATATGTATACATATCCTTTTCGTCAGATCGTAGGCAAAAATTTTATCCCAAGCTATCCGTGAGTGATAGAGTCAGAAAAGAATATGCCCAAGTATTGAGGTGAGTGAGTTGCTTCACAAAAATTCTCATATTTTTATCATTTCTCTCTCTCTTATTTATTTATTATGTATTTCACAAGGTGATGATGGAGGAAAACCCATAGCATGGCTGGATGATATACCTTCAACGTCACATCGATAGTTTAATAGTGTTCCATACTTTTACTAATGAGTTGGTGGCTATTGTTGCCAAAATGATCGAGCCCGTTCACCAGATACTTTCTATGAGATGATTCTTCATGCAGGACTGCGATTCTCTTTGGCTCCCGAGTTGATTGAGATCTTTAAAAGTAGTGTAGCTTTGTCATAATTTTCATTTCGAGCTTTAGTAATCATCGTTGGTTTGACCGTCTTCTTTAGAGAGCGTGGTGTTATTTTGAACATCAAATACTTGCGCCGAATGTATAGATTCACATGTGATGCTCAGGGACGTTTTTCTTATCGATCTATAAAGAATTGTATAGATTCTTTTTCGTGAAAAATGAGTGGGGCCTCCCTGAGAGATGGGAAAGATTGAATGACCTTCCAGATCCATTACTGATTGAAGAGAATGAAATCTTAGCAACTCTTAATATTCTTAATGCAGGAAGCTTACAACATGAGTTACGTCACATTAGCAAATATATTATTGATGATAGAATGTTCAAAGTTGGCCTTTCCATCCGTGGGGAGATCTCATACTCTTCCATTGAAGAGGTCAAGTAAAGGTGATGAAAGGTCTCTGCATATTCAGAGGATTCTTTCAAGAAGCCCATCACAAAATCATGGTGGTAGCAATGTTTCTTCTAAAGAAAAGAAGACATGTGTCAAGTGACTATATCTCATGGAGAAGATGTTCGCCCCCAGTTAGCCTCTGAGAGTTTAGTTGTTTCAACTCATAATGGGGGGGGGTTCATTTCTCGAAGCCGCAAATTCCTGAAGAGG
Source organism: Cymbidium sinense (assembly GCA_021442155.1). Classification (NCBI taxonomy): domain Eukaryota; kingdom Viridiplantae; phylum Streptophyta; class Magnoliopsida; order Asparagales; family Orchidaceae; genus Cymbidium; species Cymbidium sinense. Next base: position 64,379,034 of record CM038233.1, read on the forward strand.
TGTTAAAGCACATATTCACTGGACGTCAACGAGCAGATGAATTAGTACGTTGTCTTTCTTTCTCCTTCTTTTCTTCTTTTCCTCTTTCTTTTCTGTAATATTTGTGATGATTTTTTTTTAGGTAGCTCAAACATTCTGGTAGATGGCTCATTTGGGTGTCGCTCTAGATGAGTGAAATACTGAATTTGTGAAGGTAAAATATCTGCAAGGCGAGTATGAGCAAAAGATGAGTGTTAAGGCCAAAAAAGTGGCGACTTTAGAGGATCAGCTAACCGGGTGTAGAACTGAGCTAGCGAACATGTCGACTTCTCTTTCTCTCCAATGTTAGAGGTGAGGCCTGATGAGTGATTGAGGAGGGTAGAGACTCTAATGAGAAAAGACTCACTTGAAGCGAAGAAGAAAGCTCTAGAACTGAGAAGAAAATATTACAAGATCGTCTTTCTGAGAATGAGCTTATAATGTCAGAAGCGGAAGAGAATGAAATCTCCTTGAAGGCAGTGGAAGACTTTAAGAACTCCCTAGCTTATCGCGATACTATTGAAGATCATGTCCAGGAAGCTCGTAATCATATTCTTGATGTTGAAGTGAAGGACTTGGAGCACCAATATTTAGAGGAAGGCTTCATTTAAGGGTTCTTAAAAGGAATTCGCTTAGTTCATCACAAAACTGGAGCTAGTATTGAAAATTTATTTCCCAGCCATGTATCTGAAGACCCCTCGCCAGATTCAAGAGATGAAGGAGTCGAGAGTGAGTTCAAGGGAGCATCTCCTAGTGGTGTGGAGGATGTTGATATCATGTAGTATCGGTTGAGGATGCATTTTTTTTTCTTTTATCTATGTATTATTATTATTTTGTATCAGAATTTTGATTCTTTCTTATATCATCATGTATTGAAAAAAAAAATTTTAGATGATATGCTCTTGTTTTGTTTTTATCCTATCCAAGATGATTGGTCAGAATATTATTGACGATGCTAACCTAGACGGATGAGGCCATGAGAAGTCCAACAAGGACCTTTTGGCCTATCCTAGGTATTAGTAAAATATTATTTGACATCTTACGTATGGAAGAGGTGGGATGTCCACCAAGGATCTTTTGACCTATCCTAGGTATTAGCCAAAGTGTTACTTGACTTTTTCAGATGGAAGAGTTCCGATCAAGTCCCCATGGGATTGATCATGCCTCGACTGAGATACATCGTGAGTTGCTCATTTCTCAAGTGGGAGGATTAAATGAAGGAGATTGTTTATATGCAACAAGCTTGAAAGAAAAAGCTATAAATTCATTACTCTGATAAGGTCGGTGATACAATCATAAGATGATTTTAACAGATATGAGTTTGAAGAGGAAATGACAAAGAAGATAAAATAAAAGTTGTAATAATTATGCAGTAGGAATTACTGATAATATTTTCAGAGATTCTCAGTGTTCCAAGTTCGAGGTAAAGTTTTTTCCTCTGGATCCTTGAGCTTGAATGTTATTAGCTTTACCATAGCTATAACCACATATGGGTCATCCCAAAGAGGTGAGAGTTTATTGCATTGAGGGCCTTTGCCTGCAGCTTCGAGACTTCGCAGGACCAAGTCATCGACAGATATGGGACGGAGTTTTACTCTTCTGTTGAAGTGACGAGCTACCCTTTGGTGATAGGAAGCAATCCATAAGTGGTTAAGGAGGAAGGATTTTGAGAGGTATTAAGGAGAGAGGATGGAGAGGGGTCCTCCTGAGGAGGTGAATTTGTAGGAGAGTGGTTAAGGTCACTGATAGTTGAAGTGTGAATAGGGATGGAGGATTTAGAGCGTGGTCTTCCCAAGGATGTGTTCAGATCTCGAGAGTGTCCCATCGATTGGCTCGGCAATGTTGCTAACTAGTTTATTAGGCTGAGCTCTTTGAATGAGAATGAGAATGAGTCTACTAATGCTCCTTCCTTTAGTGGTGGCTTTGTCTGGGTTGTGGGGGGAAGAAGGGTCATGAGAGAAGGTGCGAGTTCGACAGTCGGCTTCCAGTAGTGGATCTCATCAATTTGAAACCATTTAGATTCATAGGGATGGAGTCCGGGAGAAGAGGTATTAATTTGGAGATGTCTGGCGAAGGAGACTCTAGATTTTGTAGCCGTGAGGTTATCTACCGCCAACGGAAGCCCGATCTTACTTGCAACTTTAGAAAATCCATTCTCAGTCCAACAACAAAGGGGAAAATTTGGTAATTTAATCCACAACGGAATCTGAGAGATATGTTCCTTAGACGGTCCAAGTTCTCCACGAAAGATGAACGCGGCTTCTTAAGGAAGCATGGGCCATTGTCCCAGACGGTATCGTAGTCCTCTTGACATGTGAACTTGAATAGAAAGAAATCGCCTTCGAGAGTGAGTAAGTCAACACTCCCTTTAAATTGCCATTTCCTCCTAACAGTCGCTAGTAAGGATCCATAGTAGGGACGTTTGCCAATTGCGTATCCTACCAGGGCAAGGTTCCATTCACGTTGGCCAATGTTTAGTTCCTCTTCAGAAAACAGGACCTCAGAAGATTCAGAAGGAATATAAGAGAGGGAGAAAGCACTGCTCTTCACGTTTTGAGAAATAAGAAGATCTTTCCATCCTCGGGACATCGAGGGGTTAGCAAAAGCGGAGGAAGTTCCTCGGCCCCAAGAATCAGCAGAGGAGGATGGGAGTAGGGGGAAGTTCATCCTGAAAGAGGGTCTTGCGCCATCGAGAAAAGAGGATGGGGGAAGAGGGTCAGGGGGCCTCCGGCAAGGAGCCGGAGGCCAGAGGGAATGTAAGGGAAGAGAGGCTGAAAAAAATACCTTCCTCCTTCAGTAAGAAGCCTAACCAAATGTCGCCGGAGTAGAAGCCAGAAACCCGTGGATCCCTAACGCGCATCAGAGAATTGAATACAACTGTTCTTCAAAGTTATCCACTCTTCTAATCATATGTTTACAATTTTAAAGTTCAACTTTCCTTTTATTTGTTTTTTATAATAGGATGCTGTTAAAGTATATTAAAATGTAAGTTTATTTTATATTATTTTGCGCACTTAAGTTGGGAACACCACAAAATAACAATTCTTTACTATATTATTCTGAAATGTTACAGACATAAGATTTACTTATTTGAGTTTAAAGGTTTTTTTATCACCATCCTGAAATTTTTTATTCAATTTTTTTATTCAATTTCGGCTATATAGTCTTTGAATTCATGACAAATGGTAATTTAGATACATGATTGCATGCTAAGGACTACATAATGGAGCGACTTGACAAAAGGCTAGAGATTGCCCTAAACATCGCAAATGCACTTTACTACCTACTACCTTCATAATGATTGTGAAACACTAGTTATTCATTGTGATATGAAACTAAGTAATGCCCTTCTTGATGATAGCATGGTTGCTCATGTGGGAGATTTTGGACTTGCTAGGCTCCTCCATAAAGCTGTGAACAATCCGTTCGATCAAACCACCCCGTGATAAAAGAACCAATGGGTACACTTGCTGTGGTATTAATCTTTATTCTTCACCCTTTAAACTCTCATATAATGGTTTAATGATGGAGAAGCTCTATTGTAACAAAATTTAATTTTTTTAGCAAACAAAAATTTAACTAATTTAAAAGCTAATTATAGGAAAGGGAGAGTGAAAATTATCTAAAATTTTAGAAATTTGCATGTATGCAAAAAAAAAAATCATGTGTTAGCCAAATCTATGTGTGCCACTTATAATTTTTTTTGATAACGTTGTTTCATATTAATTTATATTAGGTATAAGTTCTTTAGCTTGAACATAGGATACACTAAACATTAATTGATTTTAAATAATTAATTGAATTACTAATCTGAATATAAAATTAATTTTAAATAAATTTTTTTTAATTTGACTTAAATATTCCCATCAAAAAAAAGTTTGAGAGTAATTTAAAAATATAATTATTATGATGTCATGTATGTATGCTAACTAGTAAAGCTGCTACTTTTCCTCTATTTATAATTATAAGTTATATACTTCAAAACATAATATAATAATTATAAGTAAATTATTTGGGAATTATTTATATATGGGGGTGATTTTAAAGTGGCAGAAATAAAAATCTATGAGGGTGATTTCAATGAAAGATAATGAATGTATAAAGATGGTAAAATTTTTTAATTAAATTAGACTAAATTGAATGTTTTTTAAATATGTAGGTAATATATATAACTCACCGTCTCCTTCGAGAACTTTCCTCCTCTCCTCCAACCAGACGGCCCTCATCTTCTTCTTCTCCGTATTCTGGGGCTTCCTCCCGCTCTACAACGCTTTCTTCACCTTCCCGCAAGAACGCCAAATGCTGCTCAAAGAGAGAGCATCAGGGATGTACAGGCTATCATCCTACTTAATGGCTCGAACTGCCGACGATCCCCCGATGGAGCTCACTGTTCCTACGGCCTTCACCTTCATCATTTACTGGATGGGTGGACTCGACCCGCACACTGCTACCTTCCTTCTCTCCCTTCTCTCCCTTCTCATCCTTCTTTACAGCGTCCTTGTAGCTCAGAGCCTAGGCTTAGCATTTGGTGCTATACTCATGGAAGTGAAGCAGGCGACTACACTTTTTTTTTTTTTTTAGGGAAACCCCATTATCTGGGGTATTTTATTGCACAAAAAATAAAGGTTATAAGATCCTTTACACTCCAGAACTAAAGAACTACAATCAACCTAAAGAAAAACCCCAATCTAAATCCAAAATCCAAAGAAAGCATTAAAACAATTAAAAGTAAAATAGTAACTCGAGCAAACCATTTGAAGCCAATGAACGAATTCAAGTAATCAAAGGAAGAGAGAGTCCATGACACCGCTAACCTACAAAAATAGAGCTAAACACCGCAAGTTTTAAATCAAAAGAGAAGTTTGAGCCAATTAGATAGTGCAAAAATGTAAACTGAATGCAGGATAATCTGAAATTGATAATGAAGAAGAGGGATAAAGAAGGCTCCGGCTCATTCACAAATAAGTCAAATATGAGCATCCAAACTTTAGTAAGGGTTACATCAGAAATGCTACTACCAACCAAAATGAAGTGAATTCCTCACAGGCATCCTAGCCAACAAACCTGTATAGGAGCTATTGGTGATTTTCATTTGAGACATAATATATGCTGTCCAGAAGGACAATAATCATCAATGAAGGTATCCGGCCCTGAATCAATGTTAGTGTATAGAATAATGCATAGCAGCCGCAGCTTCCAGTATAAGGAACAGGCAAGACATCAAGGCAACCGAGACAATGCCCCCAACAGAGTAAAGATAAGAGAGCATCGAAAATGAAAGTTATCCAATTCCAACACAATCCAAATACTACTAACAGCCAGGCGCAATGGGATTAACAGCAGGTGCCGAAAGAGCCACCAGATTGGGAGCCAAACAAAAGTCTGCAGAACAAACCGCAACCCCCAAGCCTAGTAGTCAAGAAAAAAACCAACAGATTCCAAATAAAAAGACAACAGCCAGTAATCAAAAAGAAAATAACCGGATCATTTAACCGAAGACAGAGAGCATCAACCGGTAATGAACTAGATGGGGTGAGACCGAGTCCCAACAAAACCAAGTTAACATATATACAATCGTATAACCAACAAAAAAAAAAAACTATAGCACGTGCATATACAAGAGAATCCCAAACACCAACAACCCATTTAAAATTCAGATAAGGTCTAATAGAGGCTCCATGCTCAAACAATAATCGAATTAATTAAAGGAACCAAACAAGAAACAAACAAAGAACAATCGAAACATCTAGAAAACCGAAACATGAAAATAATTAAGGGGTTGGACGAAGGTCCAAGCAATACCAACAAGTAGACATGCTTTATACTGAAATAGGTAGCCCAACCGATCGAGGTTAACTAGGCCTTTCAAATGATGAGGTAGAGTTAAGTTATCAAAGATAGCTCTATTGTTCACCTAAGTTTGCTGGTAGGTGCATGCATTGCCTTCCTCCAAACATGGGAGATCTTATAACCGAATTTAGAAAGGAGGGTTGGATATGCTTGAGCACGTAAAACAAATCATTACCGATTTCGTAGAAGTTAAGAGGTCAATAATCAGAAAGCATCCACTTCAATCCAGATGTTAAACCATTGAAGGCAAATATCTAGGGCATAGTAATACCATTAGTTCAGATATGGAAGCGAGTTTGTAGAGGAAAAGCAAAAGCATAAAGAGCTTTACCAGTGTAGTTTCTAAAAATACCACCACAACCATAACCATTACGGTGTATAGAGCCATCCGTATTAATTTTAATTAGATTGTTTTTGGGTTTAACCCAATAAAGCGACCTTTTAAATGACATATAGTTGAATAGATGAAAACCTAATTTGGAAGCTACAATAATACAACCTTTGAAGTGCTTATGTTGGCATTAAATAGCTCACTAATTTTGTATTTGATTCTAGCCATAATTTTTCTGATTCATAGCTAGTTATGTTTGTTTACGCCATCCATATAAACCAAATAATAATAATAAAGTTGTAATTTTAATGTGACCTTTAGGGTTGTTTTTAAAATAAATATCAAAGAGTTGGTATATGGATAAGGAATCATTGAAAAGGTCATTGTTAAAAAGATCATCATACCATACCACTTTCACGCAATGGCCCCATTAACAAAAGATGATTAACCCTC